>CAWUFW010003200.1:0-1200000 GCA_963921515.1 Calotriton arnoldi | reverse complement strand
GCGGTGATTTCTGGCTGTCTTTGAGCGCTCCTGACCGCGCAAACGCCGCTTTTGCTGTCATCTCAGACGCGGCTCTCAAAATGGCGGCACGAGGTGCGCGAGTGGAAGTCTGGTGTCACACGGCTGAATAAGGAGTTATTTTCATTGTTGGCCCTGAAGACATTCATTTTAGTCAGCATTCAAGGTATGGCATTACTCTTCCTCAATATTCTGAAAGGCTTTCTGAGGAGATGCTGATTCCCCGTTTTTCGCGGCATAACGGCTCTTGCTATGACTGAGTACCCCGGTCACAGATACTTGCTGCTTCTGGAGTCAGTCTCATCAGGCGCTTGTCCATTGTGAGTTTCTAGTCATTGTGTGACTCCTGGCTGTTTATTTTTTGGCGCTGATAGCAGTCGGCTTATATAGCAGTCACTGAAATACATCATCTATTATAAATGGGGTCTGTCATGGAAGACCTGTTTTTTCTGTTCTTTCACCTTGTTGTTAATCTGCTGCTGATGTCAGCCTCTCCTAAACATCGCTATATTGCTGTTGGCACTTCTATCCTGGATTCTGGCTGTGTGTTCTTGTCGGCAGTCACGTTGTGCGCTGCATATGGCTTTGTTCTGATGAGTGTTTAAGGAGATATACGTTGCTGACCAACATCGGCCGTACTGCTTCTCTCTAAGGTGTGATTTTCTGCTCTATTTGTGATATTGTGAAGTCTGGTGATACCCTGGTGGAGTGAAGTCATACGTTGCTTGCAACTCCATTCTATTGTCTGATTTGCTCCAATGGCAGACAGTATGGGTATCTCCTCAAAGGACAAGGACTCTAAAGGGAATCTGAAGAGGTCTAAGCAAGCCTCTCCCACTCCGGAATTAGTACCTAAGGATTCTGGCACTACTTTGGATACTATTCTCTCTCGGCTCAATTCTGTCCTTGATATTGCGCAGTGCACTAAAACAAATACTGATTTACTCCAGGTTGAAGTAGCGGCAATCAGGAATGATATCAAGAACCTGTCGCTTCGTGTTTCGAATGCAGAGTCTCGTATAAGTTCAGTGGAGGATACCACACATAAGCAGTCTAAGCACATGCAGAACATGGAGCGTTCCCTGATTTCCTTGCGTAGAGACCTCACGGAGCAGGAAGACAGGAATCGTAGAAGTAACCTCCGTATATTTGGTTTACCAGAGGATTCTGAGAAAGCTGCTCCATCAATGTTGGACTTTTTGCTCAATTGGATTCCTACTGTGCTGGATATCTCTTTCCAAAGGGAGTTTGAAATAGAGCGTGCCCATAGGGTTCCCACGTTTAGACCAAAGTCTTTGTCGTATCCCAGACCAGTGGTTTTTAAACCGTTGAGACATCAACATTCTGAACAAATTTTGGCTCAAATGAGGAAAATCAGATCGATACAATGGCAAGGCCACAAAATTGCCATATCTCAAGACTTTGCCAGAGATACTGTCATCCGGCGAAAAGGTTTTCTAAACCTACGAAGACGACTCCTGGAGATGAACATTCTGTTCTCTTTTGCTGGCCCTTCACGCTTCAAAATAACTTTCAGAGGTCGCACTCAGATATTCTACGAACCTTCTGACCTGTCCACCTTTTTGGATAACCAGTCTGAGTCGCGGATGGACTCTGAATCTCCTCCGGGCACATCTAATTCTTAATTAATTTTCGTTTTAGGTGTCTGGTTTAATGCTTTTATGTGCCTTTCCTGACATTTGTAATGTTATTATCCCTTTGACATTCTAGGGGTGGAGTTGATTATTTACTCTAGGCGATTTGGGTGTTGCTGTTCTCATATTTGTGAATTTACTAACTTTTTCCTTGCAGGTTTCATCGTTTATTTCCACGAAAATGGTATTTCTGTGGTATCCCTTGTTATTTTTCACTTCATAGGCTTCACCTTTTCTTTCTCTTGGCAATGTTCTTTATTTGTTCTAATTCCTCATACTCTTCCTTTTATATTTCTCTATAGGCATACTTATAAATCTTTAGTGATGAATAGCATGTCGTTTATCTTTTTCTCTCGTCTCACATATTAATTTGATATCTAGACAGTGGTTCCTGGGTACTTATCAGTTCGGTAATGGTTCTCTGTCAGTATGTTTTAGATGGCTAGATCAATGCTTATAAATGCCTTTCCAGCAAGTTTAATGTTCTCTTGAGATTCTGAGTGTAATGATGATGTTTTATTTTAGGTTATTCGGGTGTGGCTGTTTTCTTCCTGTGCCTTTATTTCATCTGCCTTTACTAACTTTTCCTTTACAGGCTTCATAGATTACCTCCAAGATAATAGTATCTTGGAGTTAGTTGTTTGCATATAAATCGTTACTTTGTTACGTCGTTTCTTTCTCTTATAACTTCCTTTTTTCTGTATGGTCCTTTGCTCTGTTCTTTATTGACATTTTTTCATTTCTTATTTCGCTTTTCTCTTAGATGTGTGTCTTACTTCATGAACCTCTTACTATGTAATTTTTTTCCCAAGTTTGTCATTTGTAGGCATGAATTATGAATTATTTGTTATATATATATTGGATATTCAGTAACTAGGTAATGCTTCTTTTAGTAGGCATATTATCTTTTGTATTTATTGTTATTTCTTACAGTTTAATGGTATCCCATAAATTCTCTTTCCATGGTTATTAGGTAAGGGATGCTACTTATGAATTTCTCCCTGTTCTATGATTTGAGTACTTTTTCTCACTTTTTCAACTGCTTCAGTATTTTAATTCATCAACTAGTTCTTTATTACCCTATGTATATGCATTTCTTTCGCCTTATGCGACTCTGTATTTATTCTCCACTGTTACTTATCACACTTTTTATTCTGCAGGTAATATATATTTTTGTGTTTTTGTTTACTTAACAAAATGAATTGTACAGGTTTTTCTCTTAAATATAGAATATTTAGGTTTTTAGGAACCGTGATACCTTAACCTTTTTGGTCATTAATAGAATTTTAAATATATGTATTTGTTAGTTTCCCATACTCCGTTGCTTAATACATTATCTTGCTTTCTTTTTTGAGCAGGCTGAGCTGTGTGTGCTGGCCTCTTTGGTTGCTCCTTCACGTTTTTCCCTTCCATGCATTTTGTCTAATATAGACTTCCCCTGGTGGGGTTTTTTCTCTTTTATGTGCAGTTTTTTTTTCTATTTTCGCTCTTCGTTTTTCTCTTTTTTCCAATCTTAGCTTGTTCTTTCTTTATTCCTTTTCTCTTCGGGACTCCTGCTTCGGTCCATTCTGTATGTTTTTATTGTCTTTCCCTTATTATTACATTTCAGCTACAGCTATTATGTTTTCCTTTTTTTCATACACCAAGTGTGCCTATTTACTTTGACTCTTCTCTATTATGCCTGGTCTAAATGTGCTTTCACTTAATGTGCGTGGTCTAAATCACCCTGTTAAGAGGGCCAAGATTTTGGATTACTGTAAAAGCCTTTCTAGTGATATTGCATTGCTACAAGAAACCAAGGTAGCTTATAAAGAAGCCTTACTGTTACTGAAGGAGTGGATCCTTGATGTTTCTTGTTCTGAAGCCTCTGGTAAAAGGAATGGGGTTGTGACGTTAATTTCCAAAAATTCTGGCCTGTCTATTGTTACTGCAGAACATGACTCGGACGGTAGATGGTTGCTTACTCGTTTATCCAATGGCTCGTTTGACATATACATCATGAATATTTATGAACCTAATGGTGATGATCCATCTTTTTGACGTACTATAAATAAAAAGCTCTCTGATATTCCTCAAAATGATAAGATGATTGTTGGAGGTGATTTTAATCTCCCTATGGATCCTATTTTAGACAGACATTCTGCTTTTAAATTCCGCCCCCTAGGGCACATAAACAGATGCTTAATATGTGCTCTTCTCATCGGCTCAGTGATGTCTGGAGAATGCATAATCCCACCGGTAGTGATTTCACCTTTTTCTCTTCTCCACACTCTAGTTTTTCTCGCATTGATTATCTTCTGGTTCAAGCAACACTATTAAAGCATACTTCTAATGTTACGATTCATCCAATAATTATCTCTGATCACGCAGCGGTCTCGTTCACTCTCCTCAATCTTACAGATAATATTGGACCACGTACTTGGCGCTTGAATACGGAAATCTTGAATGATCATGATGAGGTCGAACAACTTAACATGGATATTCACAATTTCTTCCAGGATAACGTGTCTTCTGTAAGTTCCCCAATAGTTTTGTGGGACGCCTTCAAGTGTACTATTAGAGGACATATTATTAAAAAAATGGCGAAAAGAAATGCCGATATTAGAGAGAAACTCTCTTCTTTGGCGGATAGTATTAAACACAAAGAGTGTTTATATAGAAGCTCTAAGGATAAGTCGTTGTTGCAAGATATCAAGAATTTAAAATACTCTTATAATTCCATAGTAACTAAAAGGGCTCATATTGGCGTCCAGGCACAAAAGTCCAAACGGTTGCTGTTAAGGAATCGAGCAGGTAAGTTGTTGGCGGCTACGTTAAAATATCAAGATACGAATATCAGGACAGCTCAGATTTCCTGTATCAATGATAGTTCTGGATCTAGGAAGTTTCAGACTCAAGACATTCTTGAAGTTTTTCGCGATTTTTATAACAAACTATATACTCCCAAAGATCAATGTTCTCTTGCTCAATGTCAACAATTTTTGGCCTCTATTCCTACACATACTATTTCCGACGCAGACATGATAGCGTCATGATAGCCTTGGGGAAACCGATTGATTCCGAAGAGATAATTCAAGCCATTAGGGCTACGCGGTCAGGGAAGGCTCCAGGACCCGATGGGTTCCCCATTGTCTTTTATAAGACATTTCTATCGTCCATACTAAATTATCTCAAAGATGTTTTTGATAATTTTGTCATGTCAGGGAAGGTTTCTGGCTCAGCTGCTGAGGCTACTATTGTTGTAATCCCTAAGGAGGGTAAGGATCATTCTGATCCTAAAAACTACCGCCCAATCTCCCTTTTAAATATGGAAGCAAAGATTTTCGCCAAGATTCTGGCTAAACGCTTGGAGAGCCATATTCCTACTCTTATTCATCCCTCTCAGACCGGTTTTGTTAAAGGACGGTTGGCTAGAGACAATATTTGGACTTTTTGTCATATTTTGGGGAAAGCCAGCTGTCTAGTTTCCCTTCGGCAGCCATCGCTCTCGACGCCGAGAAGGCTTTTGATAAGGTCTCTTGGCCTTTCCTACAAGCAGTACTTCAATCTCATAATCTAGGAGATTTATTTATTAATATGGTAATGTCTTTATATGCACAACCTAAAGCTAATATTAGAATTAATGGGGCTACTTGTTCTTTTTTTAATCTTTGTCAGGGCACTAGACAAGGATGTCCGTTATCACCTCTTCTTTTTTTGTTGTCGATTGACCCACTCCTTCAGTTACTCAATCTAAATCAGGATATTAAAGGCTTTCAATTTGGTTCGCTGAACATCAAAACGGCCGCGTATCCAGATGACGTGCTCATCTTCTTGGAAGATATAGAAAATGCAATTCCTGCTATCTCCAACAATATTAGAGAATTCTCTCTCGTTTCAGGGTACACTCTGAATAAAGACAAGACGGAAATGTTTCCTCTTAATTTGTTATGTTTTTCTTCCCACATGGGGAATGTTGGTTTTAAATGGCAATCAAAGCGTATTAAATATCTAGGGATTTGGTTCTGTAACAACTTGACAGACACTATCTCCTATAATGAATCTCATGTCATAGCTAAGGTTAAGCAGCTGTTGTCTGCGTGGTCGCCTAAATACATCTCCTGGTGGGGGCGACTTCAAACATGGAAGATGATGATAACTCCCATTGTTAATTTTGTGTCTTCAATGCTCCCTATAAAGTTATCTTCATCTTTTTTCCATGAGATTGATGTTCTTACCTCAAAATGTTTATGGAGTGATAAACGCGCTAGAATAGCTTATAAACATCTGAGGAAACCTTATGTTATGGGTGGATGTAATTTCCCAGATTGGAACTTTTATCAAATTGCATTCTTAGCATCTCAGTGTGCTCTTTAGTTCTCTTCGGATTCCCGACATACCCCACCGTGGATCTATATTGAACAAGAGTTATGTTCTCCTCTATCTACTTCTTCTCTTATGACCGCGTCTACATTGACCTTACCTTATTCAGGTCGTATTATCTCGGATACCATTATTGCATTGAAATATATAGACAAAAAGGTTTCTAGGCCAATTCATAAATCCAGGTGGTCTTCTTTATGGCATAATCCTAAGATTAAGACTGATATGGACTCGGTTACGATGTCAGCCTGGGCTAGCAAAGGTATTACGTTGGTCAAAGACCTTTATGATTCCAATCAGGACCCAATCCCTTTCTCTTCTTTAGCTAGGCAGTATAATCTCAATAATATGGATTTTTATTCATTTCTGAAATTAAAGGTTGCCTTGTCTAAAGCATCTTTTTACCCTGATTCACATACCGTTTCCCTCCTTTCTATGTGGTATAGATCAGGTCACGTTGCCTCTAGAATATATACATTTTTATCCACCACACCGCCTTTGCAGTCTACGGTTACACAGCAGAAATGGTCACATCACTTAGAGCATGATATGGTTAAGCACATTACACCAGAAACCTGGCAACTCATTGGGAAGTTTTCCCTACGAAATAAGATTTCTCCTTCTCTTATTCAATCTAAATTCTTTACTCTCAATCTTCTACATTGGACCCCGGCTCGTTTGTATAAACTCAAACTTAAAGATAATGATCTTTGTTGGAGCTGCAGTATAGCTGCTGGTACCTATCAACATATGTTTTTTGAATGCTCGTTATTACAACCTTTTTGGGAGCTGGTTCACAAACATTTATTATTAATTTTTTATATTACATTTAAGCTCTGTTTACCTCTAATTTTATTAGGTCCATGGGCTGCACCATCTCCGTTATCTTTGGACGCTACAGATATGCAATTGCTAGATTTGCTGTTATCAATTGCTGTTAAGATCATATTAACAGAGTGGAAATCCTTTAAGTCAATATCATATCATACGTGGTGGGCATGGGTATCGTTTCTCCGAGGGGCTCATACTTCTGTGGAGGAGAAACATTATACGCCTTCTATTTCTAGTGTTGTTTGGAGGTCTCTCGATAAATATATGAACTTGGCTTCACAAGGCTTGGTGGCTCAATATCCTTTTGTGTCTCCCTCTTAATTTATCTCCCCCATTGAAGCAGGTGTCCCGATCTCTTGCTTATCTTTTCTTTCTTCACTCTTCTTCTTTTCTTCCTCCTTACTACTTTCTTCTCTCTTTCTTTTTTTCTTTCTTTCCTTTATTTTGTTAATTGATTTATTCAAGCAATACAACTGATATCTTCGAATTGTTTCTTTGCCTTTTAACATATTTTGATTGATACATAGATGTTATTTATGGCATTGATTTTATTTATAATGATGATTGCTTATTTATTTATTGTTCAAAATTTTAAGCTGTATTGCATAATATGGTATTTTAATTATTTATACTCCTTTTCTTAAAACAATAAAGATATTAGAACAAAAAAAAACAAACAAAAAAAATGAAATGAAAACCTTTCATTTTTCTTTTTTTTTAAATGCATCCCGTTTTCCTTTATGGAAAACGGGCTGCATTTAAAAAAAAAAAAACTACTTTATTTAAAAGCAGTCCCAAACATGGAGGTCTGTTGAGCCCAGCAGGCCACCATACCTGGGAGGGCCAGCCATTCCTAATGGGGTCGCAAATTGCGAGTGCCTCATTAATATCCATGAGGCATGCAATTTGCGACCCCATTAGGAATCGCTAACAGTGTCTCAGACACTGTTCTACATGGCATTTAGCGACTCGCAAATTGAGACTCGCAATTGAGCGCAATTTGCGAGTCGCTAAATGACATGGTCGTACATTTGGCCCCTAGTCTCCCTAGTGGCAGTTTTATTGCCTAACTTTAGGGTGGTTACCAAATTGCTCCTAGCCTCCTTACAGGTGGTGGAAAACCACTCCTGGGATTTTGGGTTCTTGACAGTCTGTCTAAAACCCTTCGTAAGATGATCTTTAAAGTTCAAAAATAAGAGGCTATGTTCCTTGAGGATGAACTCTGGACAATCCGAGTTATCGAGTATCTCGTCCATGGCCTCATTATTGTAGATGCTAGAAATCACGTCCTCAGAGGAGCAAAGCGTGTTCCACTTGGCGTCCTTGCGATTATTGGCAACTGCCAAAGTGTTACTATTGGGCGTTTGACCCGCCAACATTGTGTAGGACATGAGGATCATACTGTTAAACTCAGGGGGTCATGGTTGCTCTCTGCTCTATGGCTGACCACCATAGCCACCATGATTCCCCAAATGCGCAAGTCTAGGAGGATATCATTTTCGTGGCTGGTGTAATTTCCTATGCGAAATGTTGAGGAAAGGTTTAGATCCGAAATGTAACGGCCATTACAAGCACGTAATCCGTGAGTGAGGAAAATGTCCACCAGTTGCAAGGGGCCCTGGACAGGTAACTCCAAGGGGAAGATGTTAGCTCAGGAATATTTCATGCCGCATCCTCATCTACAAATCTTGTGCTATGTTATCAGACTCAAAAGTTCAGTTTAAGTCCCCTGCAATGATGACATTGTGGGAGACTACATATGAAATTAATATCATATCTAATAGGGCGATAGTTTTTGATTCTTCCTGCCTACCAGTACCTCTATAGTAATTGTTAATTAACACAATGGGAATCCTAGTAGGATGTGCTTTAACGATCCCCTGTAGATCGGAAGAAGGGAATAGTAACTCTGTAATAGTACATTTCAGTGTAATGTTCACCCAAATTAATATGCCTCCTGAGGGTCTCCCTGCAGAAGAGCTAATTGCAGAAATAAAAAAACGTTTGTAGCCATTCCTATAGGCATTTCCACTGCCCACGTCTCTTGAAAAAAACAAACCCATGTTCGTCAATGAATTTCCCCCACTTAATGTACTCCAGATAAGCAGTGAAACTAGTGGTTGTTGTTTAATGTGAGGTTCCTAGGGTCTAGATATAACAGAGAGGGGAACAAAGCTGGGGGGTTTGGGTGAATTAGAAGAGGCACCTGCTGGTACTAAGTGGTTTTGCATAAGTAAAGGACGAAAGAAGGAATTTATCTGTGTGCCAGCATAAATGGCTCACGCAGGTTGAGCTCTGGGTATCTCTGCATCTGGTTCACAAGTAGCAGGGATGAGGGCATTGGATGTTCCTTCTCTACTTGCCAATCCTCCATCAAGTTAGCAAATATCTGCAGCCAGTTTACTTTGCGCGTAGACATTGACACAAGTTTCAGGGTCAGTCTGATTTTTAATAAATATAGCCTGGTTGTTGTATTCGATGAGTGGAAAAGCTGTTTGGCTTCGTTAGTGGTGGGGTTATTAATTGAATCCCTTCGATTGAACCAGACCCAGAGAGTGGTCCTAGTATGGATACTTTCATCGAGGGACAGTCAATCATTCTTGCTTAAGTTCATGAGGGGTGTGAACCGGTTAGCATTAGTAACTTGGAGCTGAGCTGACATAAAAACCCTTGCCATGAGGATTATTCAGAGACGCATTCTGAAGATGGCGGTTTAAGTAGCCTATGGATAATAGCTTTATGTCACGCTTGCACATATCGGCTTCACGATTGCACATATCGGCTTGATCATGCTTTAAGTTAATTGTGACAGTCTCTTAGATTTGTCTCTACTATGCCCACCCATCCTGCCCTGCAAACTAATAAAATATTATGTGCGTCTGAGACGGGAAAATCAATTTTAGAGTAAAGCCAATGCAAAACCTTATTCCTACTCTGTTGAAATGATTCTACTGCATGCTGGGATAATGGGGGGACATGGGTCATGACTACTGCATAAGGACAGGCAGCTGGAGGTAGATCAATAGCATCACAGAGTGGAGGCTGCAACATCGTGGTTCAATTACCTTTGCAGACAACTGTATGCGAGGTGTGTTTTACAGGGTTGAACCAATTCCTGATAATATTTTCTATAGTGGGTTGAATTATGGGACAGTGTATTTGGGTTCAGGTACAAGGGGACAGTTTCAATGTTCATTTGCCCTGTTGGCAATTGTCCCCAGTTCATTCCACGATAGACACTTCTCATTCTTGAAGTATAGGAATGGGGAAGGGCAGGGTATACAAGACTGATAAAATAAGATTTTTGAGGAGGCGCATGGCAGACCAGACTAGGTGTCCTATGATTGTTCCACTAGCCCCCTCAGATGGGTGAGCAAAATAAGAGCGTAGCTCAGGGCCCACTTACAAATTCTGACCTGGAACATCAATGGTTTATTGGACAGGGTGAAGGAGGGGGGGGGTGTTTTGATCGTGCCTTAATCCTCTTTCTTCGGGAGACTCACTTAGTGGGCAATGGGTGTCCCTTTCTTGCTCGGATGGGCTTTTATGAGGTTTTTCATGCAGGCTTAGCAAGAGGATCTTGCGGGGGGCATCCTGATCCATAGTCATATCTCCTTCAAGGCAACACAAATCTGCAGGACAACCTGGGCAGATATATAGCAACAACAGGGCTGCATCAGGACAACCACTGCCCCTAATCAGTATTTATGCACCACCTCCGCCACCTGCAGATGTTCTCAAATTCCTACACAGCTTATTGATGCAGCTTCCCTCTGGACTATGGCTTTTGGACAGAAGTAAACAAAGAAAACCTCTAGTCTGACCTATATTTCTTTAAATGTGACCATGATAGGCTCAAAGTTGCCACAAACCCAACATCAATATTGAACAGAACAATCAATCACAAAATTTATTTTGTTGTTTATTTTATTAAACCTCTAAGATATTTTCTTTAGACAAAAAAGAGTTTATTTTGTTATTTTTTTCTTTTTCTTTATACAAATAGTTTAAAAGAATACATTTATCATTATCTGTACATACATTTGATCAAAAATTGTATATAATGCAGTATAAATCCTTTAGAAAAATGAACACATAACCCCACAAAAAACCTTCAACAAATCATTCTTACCATTCAAACCTACTCATTCGAGCCTACACTCATACATAAAAAGAGAGATTCAACCATTTTTATATTTATCGTGGTCCTGAGGAAGGTGGTTCTTCCACTGAAACGCGTGTAGACCAGCAATACATATGAGGAGTGGTCCTTGAGAGACAGATTCATCAGAAGTGCTTGATGGATGTGATTCACAATCACCAACCATTATAGAACTTGTCCCTATTAGATTTATATTGGATCCCTCATATGGTTGAATCTCTCTTTTTTATGTATGAGTGTAGGTCGAATGAGTAGGTTTGAATGGTAAGAATGATTTGTTGAAGGTTTTTTGTGGGGTTATGTGTTCATTTTTCTAAAGGATTTATACTGCATTATATACCATTTTTGATCAAATGTATGTACAGATAATGATAAATGTATTCTTTTAAACTATTTGTATAAAGAAAAAATAACAAAAAAAACTCTTTTTTGTCTAAAGAAAATATCTTAGAGGTTTAATGAAATAAACAACAATGTTAATTTTGTGATTGATTGTTCTGTTCAATATTGATGTTGGGTTTGTGGCAACTTTGAGCCTATCATGGTCACATTTAAAGAAATATAGGTCAGACTAGAGGTTTTCTTTGTTAGCTATTTTGTTTCCCCCTCCTCTTGGACCTGAAAGCAACTAGGGGTGCCTTTTTTCCATAGCTTTTTTTTGGACAGAAGCAAACACAAGGGGATGATGGACCGAGCGCTGAAACTTTTCAGACACTCAACCGCAGTCACAGATCTGCGTTTAATTAATCCATCATCATTCTGTAGCTCACTTCGCCACCCCAGTTCGGACCCAGCCATATGCAAAATAGTCTTGGCCCTGTTCCTCATGGGAACAGTCCAGCCCGAACTGCCAATTCAGGTCTTTTCTGGACCAGAAACAAGCATCCTGGGACCACTTTCGGGGTTGCACCCCTCATCAACTAGGCTAGCTTGTATACAGTGGCAAAGTGAGCAAGGGACCCACGTCTGGGCATACCCTGCCAACTTAGGGTGAACAAAGCAAACCCAAGGAGATGATAGGCAGAGCGCTGAAACTTTTCAGACCCTCACCCCAGTCACAGATCTGGGTTTAATCCATCATCGTTCTTAGCTCACTTCACCACCCCAGTTCAGACCCAGCCATATGCAAATCAGTCTTGACCCTGTTCCTAATGGAAACAGTCCAGCCTGAACTGCCAAGCCAGGTCTTCCCTGGACTGGAAACAAGCATCCTGTGACCAGTTTTTGGGTAACACCCCTCATCAGTCAGGCTAGCTTGAATCCAGTGGCAAAGTGAGCAAGGGACCCATGTCTGGGCATACCCTGCAACTTGGGGCGATCAAAGCAAACAGGAGCTTCACTGGAGATGAGTACCAGAGGATAGATGGGTGGAGCGCCAGGGGATGCAAATGTCGCCTCCACCTGCTAGCTTCTTAGAAGCAATTGCGCTCACAGATGTGTGGCAACTCCTCCATCCCACGAATATTTACTTCATGTTTTTCTCAGGGGCACACAAAACATTTACTCAGTTGGATTATTTTCATATGCCCAATTCTGAAACTCACAGTGTGGGGGCCAACATTATAGCTCTGGACACGTCAGATCACCCCCCAGTTGAGCTCAGATTAAGGCTTGGACAGAATCACGGCAGGACTGGTTGGCATCCTTGTGTATGGTGGTTGAAGGATCTCGACAGTAGGAAGCACATATTGAAAGCCATTGATACTTACCTTAATACTAATAAGGAGCTGACTCACCAGGAATACTGTGGGTGGCACTCAAGTTTACTCTGAGGGGGATATTCCTAATTATCATGCGGTTAAGAAAAGGGGAAAGCAACAGGACCTTGAGACACGTATTTGAGACCTTGAGACACGTATTTTAGACCCAGAGACGCAGTATGTGGTGTCCCCATGCCGGACATCCTCAGAGACTTGTTGCACACACAGACCATCTTTTAACAAAAGTTTAATAGATGAGGCAAAGAGTGTGTGGCTCACTACACATAGTTAAATATACCAGTGTGGGGACAAAGCTAGTAAGACTCTCCATTGTCTGTGTACGAGCACATCCAGACAAGACACCATACTGCATACATTAGACGCAATGGTAATACAGTCAGTGGTGAGTTTAATATTGCTTGTAGGTCTGCAACTTACTATGCTGCCCTATACTTTCAGGCCATGGTACCTAAAACGACTGACCTAATGGAATTTGTTAGAACTGTCAGCCTTTGGGTGGTCTTCCCCCAAACATTTTGTCTTAATCTAAAGTGCTAAAGTGCATGTGCTTACTCACTAAAAACATGGTAACATTGGCTTACATCCAATTGGCACATTTAATTTAATTATCAGTCCCTAGTAAAGTGGTACTAAATGTACCCAGGGCCTGTAAATTAAATGCTATTAGGGAGCCTGCAGCACTAATTGTGACACCCACTTAAGTAACCAGTCAAATACGTCTCAGGCCTGCCATTGCAGCCTGTGTGGGCAGTTTTATACTGTCATTTCAACCTAGCAAAAGAAACTTTTTGCCAGGCCTAAACCTTACTCTTTTATACATGTAAATAACTCTGAGGGTAAACCTTACACAGCACAGAGGGCAGGGAGCAGTGTATTTGAAAAGGTGTATTTGAAAAGGTGGACATGTACTTTAAGTTTTGCATGTCCTGTTAGTAAAGAACCCTCAAATTCATTTATCACCACTGCAAGGCCTCTCTCTTTCATAGGAGAACATTGGCTTACCTTATTGCATTTATTAAGTGATAACTTTTAATTGGGAGCAGGTAGAAATGTAATTTAAAACCCTCTTTAATGGTAAAGTCCATTTTAAGTCACAATTCTGAAAATGCCACTTTTAGAAAGCTGACATTTTCTGCTCCAAACCATTGGTGCCTGCAGCCTGTATCTTGAGTCACATGACTAGGTGTATCTGGCAGTTGGTCTTTGAGTACCATGAGATTAAGGGGGAATAAGTATTGGCAGGATCGGTGATGTCTGACTTGTTAGGGGGAGCGGAACTGTCAGCTACCACACTTGCACATCTAAAAGACTCTGCCTCAGCACACTCAAAAGAGTTTCACAGTAGTCTTTTGTGCCCCAGACAAGCTGGGGCAGGGAGGCAGGAAATTCCAAACACCTCTGGGGGTGGAAATCTCCAGAACCTTCTCCTACTTCAAAGTGGGCACCAGGTATTAATGTGGACCATCAGGCCCAGCTCTTCAGTACACCTCTGGACCTGTGGAAGACTCAAAAGGACTGCTGTGCTGCTCTGCTGCATGAAGGACTGTTACTCTGCTGCCCTGCTGCCTGAGTGAGAAGGACTGGACCTGCATCTTGAACCCAGGACCACTAGATTGACTCTAAGGGCTAGTCGGTTTTCCTCCTGACCAGAGCCTCAGTGGCAGAAATGGCTTCAATCACTTTGAACCGGTAAACAGCCATTACAACGAGGCTGTTACCCCGCAAGTCATTACATTGCATGCGTTACAACGCAGGCGATGTAACAACGCGTAGCCATTACTACGCATACCATTACATCGCATGCGCTTTTACAACGCATGCGATGTAATGGCTATCCACATCGTTGTGAGGAAACTGAAGCTGTTCCGTTTCCTCACAACGACGTGCACCGCCCCTCAGACGATGCTGGAACCAGGAGAGAGGAACCACGAGGAGAGAGAGGTAAGGGGGTATTGCGCTTGGGGTGGGGGTTACTTTTTTAGGGTTTTGGGTAGTGTCGAAGTAGTGTTGTAATGTTTGTGTAGTGTAGGGTTGTGTTTTGGGATTTAGGGTAGTGTCGGGGGGGTCGTGCAGGGTAGTGTTAGAGTGTAGGGACCGGACTGGGGTTAGGGGGAGGGTCGTGCTGGGGGTAGTGTTTTAGAGTTTAGGGTAGTGTTGTGGTGTTTGTGTAGTGTGGGGTAGTGTTTTAGGGTTTAGGGTTGTGTCGGGGAGTTGTGCAGGGTAGTGTTTGAGTGTAAGGACCGGACTGGGGGTAGGGGAGGGTCGTGCTGGGGGTAGTGTTTTAGGGTTTAGGGTAGTGTTGTGGTGTTTGTGTAGTGTAGGGTAGTGTTTTAGGATTTAGGGTAGTGTTGGGGGTCGTGCAGGGTAGTGTTTGAGTGTAGGGACCATACTGGGGGGAGGGTCGTTCTAGGGGTAGTGGTTTAGGGTAGTGTTGTGTTTGTGTAGTGTAGGGTAGTGTTTTAGGTTTTAGGGTAGTGTTGTGGGGTCGTGCAGGGTAGTGTTTGAGTGTAGGGACCGGACTGGGGGTAGGGGGGTCATGCTGGGGATAGTGTTTTAGGGTTTAGGGTAGTGTAGTGGTGTTTGTGTAGTGTAGGGTAGTGTTTTAGGTTTTAGGGTAGTGTCGGGGGGTCATGCAGAGTAGTGTTTGAGTGTAGGGACCTGTTATGTTTCGTATAGAGGCCCTAATATAGACGCGTTCATATATGCCGTATATGGTCATATTCGCATATGCCCTATTATGGTCATACTCGTATATGCCCTATTTTGGTCATGATCTTCTATGCCCTAATATAGGCATGATCTTTCACATACATAAGTTCCCTACAGTACACAACGAGCTTTGAGGGTTGAACGTTATCTAGTCTGTGGTTAGAACACTGCAGGGTTTTTCCCAAACACAGGCCTACAATGTACTCATAAATTATGCATGAGCATTCACCAGCTACATCTCCCGCATTATATGTATGTACAAAGTCCACCCCTGACGTCTTCCTCATGTCTAACAAAGACCAATACAAACCATACTGAGGGACGAGACACTTTAGGGTATAAATACACCACATCTTGCCACGGTAAGATAGAGGGAACCGAGACTTCCATGCTGACACACTGACCAGAGACGCTGAGTCTCCTGCATGCAGTCGCTCCAGCTGACAGCGGTCTAACACAGCCCTTGCGGGGTGTCCAACTCGAGACCAGGACGGGGTCCCACACTCTCTCTCTTCAGGTAATGGGGTTCGACTAAATCCTAGAAGGATTCTTGGCTCTTAGGCTTTTAGACCTACACACATGCTAGGTACACTTAGGTACATCTAGTTAGGCATCGTAGGAGTACGCGCACTTTTTATAATCCATTTTATATTCATGTATGTATTCATGATTCTTGCAATATGGTAGAACTGTACTACCCTTTCACTTTTATCGTACTGCTGATAATATATCTCTGCTATTGTCTGCTGGTTGCTGCAGCACATATTCTACACCAGAATAACAACTGTTCAATAAATACTTATTGAAACGCCCAGACTGTTTATTCTGTGTAACTCTCTGAGACAAACCGAATAAGTAAGCACGAGTGACTGAGCGAAAAGTAGTAAATTGTTTCCACGATTCTGAGGGATCAGGGTTGTCATGATCTAAGGTTGCCAGAAACTAATCTCTCCCTGATAAGAGGAGATTCTAGTGGCACTGTGAGCTAGCTAATGCAAATCCGGCTAACATACGCGGTGTGGGTGCACAGAGTCAGTCTGCCACCAAGCCCACGGTTTTTGTTATCCAAACGCGCAGGTCCTGCATGGGTACTATAGGAGCTACATGATATGGTACTTATTTAACAGTAGAATCAGAGTAGTTCAGTCGTGCTATTCTCAGAGAACCTACTCACAAAACCCCAGAGACGTCTTGAGTGGGTGGGCACAAAATCCGCTGCAGCTGAGTAGTACGAAAATACTATTTATTGGCTGTTGGTTTTTCAAGCTTGAAAGGACATAGTGTTCCTAAAATTGTGCCTAAAACCTTATCATAGTTTCTTTGAAACATTAGTCTGTGTTCTATACACGATGACTACCGCGGTCTTAGATCCACTACAAATGCTACTGCCCCCGTCAGACGAGGAAGAAGATCCTGAAGATGCAATACAGATTGCAGCAAAATTCAGAAGGACAGTCACAATAAGACTATTAGAAAATGGCTTACAAGCCAAAGGTGGCATTGTAGTTTTTGTGATTGAGGCACACGAATCAAACAAAACAGAGATATTCTATTCATGGGTTACACTCCCAGCAGCAAATGCAATAACAAAGACATTTCACTACTATATAGAAGGAGATGCACCACGGGAATATTGTCCATTTGAGGACATACAGATTCCACTCACTTACCAGGAACATTGTTACTGGTTTAATGGCACCCTACCCCACGTACGAGAAAGAGTAAGATTAGGCCCGCTCGGAGGAGACGGGGCCACATGGCCAATACTAGCGGCTTACACACCGCACCCTAACATTGACACAATGCCACAGCCAGACTTACTCATACAACACAGAGATTTAATTAAAATCTACAGAAACCTGACAAAATTCGTCATGAGGACTTTAATAATCCAACCTGCACCAAGTGCAGCAAATAGTACTCCAGCTCAGGGTACAGGAAATAAAATTACTCCTCAAACAGTACATGCGGTAATGGGCAAAATGCCCGCAAAACGCGAACAAATACCATTCTGGATAGCTCAGAAAATAACTCAGCTTGAGGCGGTATTCCCGAATACTACCACCTGTGATAAACACAGAATACTAACAATCTGCTTGCCCATGGGGATCACACCACAAATAGAGGACTGCACCTCTTGGGGTACAGTCTTTGCTGCCATATATACCAGAACGCATGGTATCCCGTCATTAGCAGTAGTACCTGATGTTTTGATACAGATACAAAATGAGTACGGAGCAGAGCCTGCCCTTAACTTAGGGATGAAGTTACTAGGTAACTACAAACAGGTATCAGCCATAATACTAGCTAACATTAAGGGAGAAGCAGCTTCAGTGGCGAACTGCCAACGCCTAAGGGAGTTCAGTCCAGTAGATCAACCACACAAACTACCCAAAATAATTGAAACTGCATATGCAGAACTAGGCAGAGACAGTCTAGGTGGGAAAGCATTAAAACCCACAACTGGTGGGCAGTCCTGAAAAGGACACTACAAAGCAGACACCTACTTCTTCTAAAAAGAAGTGGGAAAATAAAAAACAACAAAAGTCTAAAGACAGCAGATCTCAATCCAGAGGCAGGTCTCCTCAACAGGAGCCCTCTGAAAGGAGGTATAACCTCCGGAAAAGGGATAATATTAAAAAACCTGACAGGTATCAGGATACTGATACACGTTCCTCTTGTTCCTTTCAGGGATCATCAAAAAACTCAGAGAGGGAAGGACGGTCAGAGGAGCGTACAAAGTCCAGAGACACGCAATGCGCTGCGGACTACGCACCTAAAAAAGAAGATAAGCAAAAACAAAAACCTCAGTTCAAAAAGAAGAAGGTAGCAGGTCTTAAGATCAGACATGCCCAGAATTCTGAGGACACAGCTTCTGAACGGGGAATGGGCTCTGACGATGCTACACAGCACGGCAGAAGTAACAATAGCTCGCCAGAACCTGAAGGAATTTCTGGTGACAGCGGAGTTGAGTGAGTATATTACGGTGGAAACACCTGATACTCGGGTAAGTGTCCCACATAAGTTACATGAGATAACACTCCGGATGGAGGGGCAAGCCCAGGAAAATTAAAGGTCTATTTTGGAAAAATCTGTCATCTGGATATGACATCCTATTAGCAGAGCAAGACTGGCCGCCAGCATTCGTGATGGAGTGCCCTAAGGGAGAAACGATAATTTTTCCAGCATTTTCCGACCTCGTTCCCATACATTTAAAACATGCATATGCGCAGGAGTGGGCGGTTGCCCTAGCTCCAGCATTGTACAAAAATCATGCTGTTTGGGATAAGGATTCAACCCACCACGTGATCCCGTTAAAAGTTTCCCCAAATGCTCAAAGGCAATATCCTATAAAACAGGAACCTAAAAAACAAGTCAGGGAGATCCTAGATCAACTTGAATACCAAGGGGTGATAGAAAATTGCACCTCACCAATGAACAATCCTTTATTCCCCGTATCAAAACCTGACAACACATATAGTTTAGTTTTAGATTATAGACATTTAAACACTTGCACAAAGACATTTGCAGTTCAAAATGCACACAGTGCCGCATTAATGAATAACATTGTGCGACAAAAATACAAAACAACACTTGATATCTCAAATGGATTTTTCTGCCAAAACATAGCGCCTGAAAGCAGGTATTTGACTGCATTCTCAGCGCTAGGGTCCCAGAGGCAATTGTGTCGGCTCCCCCAAGGATATAGAATAGCCCAGGGTTGTTTTCAGCAAGGGTAACAGAGTTACTCCAAAATTTGGATGAAGAAGCATTGTCCTATGTAGATGATATTTATCTGACGGACGATGACTTACCGAGGCACTTGACCAGGGTGAGCACCATTATTATGGGCTTCGCCTCTGAGGGCTATAAATTTAATTTCAAAAAATCAAAAATTGCCCATCTCAATGTCCTGTTCTTAGGGTATGAGCTGTCAAGTGAAGGAAAAAGCCTAGCAGCTAACTTTTTAGAAAAGTGTGCGCTGCTCCAACCTCAAAAATCATTAAAGAATTTACAATCAATTCTGGGATTCCTAAATTTTGGTCAAACTTTGGGCCCGATTCCCAGAACTAACTTAAGACAAAATCCTAAACTTACTACCATTTTGGTATTCACAGAAGGCACTTATTCATTTTGGTATTCACAGAAGGCACTTACTCATTTTGGTATTCACAGAAGGCACTTACTCAACAATGAGTAAGTGCCTTCTGAGGCACTTACTCATTTTGGTATTCACAGAAGGCACTTACTCATTGATGAGTAAGTGCCTTCTGTGAATACCAAAATGAGTAAGTGCCTTCTGTGAAGACCAAAATGAGTAAGTGCCTTCTGTGAATACCAAAATGGTAGTAAGTTTAGGATTTTGTCTTAAGTTAGTTCTGGGAATCGGGCCCATACATTTTGATTACGCAGAAAGAGTAAAACCTTTCTACGACTTAATAAAACCTTTTTCAGTCAGACAATGGACACAGGAACATACCAATATCCTACGTTAACTAAAGGAAGACATGATAGCTTCAAAACATTTACAGACATGCGTAAACGTACGCAACTTAGTGATCCGAGTAATAGGCTCACCTTTGCTGCAATGCCTACAAGTCATCCTTCAGCTGTTCAACCCTGGCTTACAACTCCT
Source organism: Calotriton arnoldi (assembly GCA_963921515.1). Taxonomy (NCBI): domain Eukaryota; kingdom Metazoa; phylum Chordata; class Amphibia; order Caudata; family Salamandridae; genus Calotriton; species Calotriton arnoldi. The sequence goes on along the minus strand of CAWUFW010003200.1, from coordinate 1,179,906 downwards.
GCTCTTGGTTGTCAAGTCAGATCCTTGATTTTGTGGGAATTTGTGTGACTGGCAAGGGGTTCCGGTAAACACGCTGTTCACGGGCATCAGTGTCGGAGGTCTCAGCAGGTCTCACACCTGCTCGAGAGCACTCGCACAAGCTTGTGCGTATCTGTGGCTGGTTGCTTGGATACCAAAGCGCCTTTGAGTTGCTAATGTCGCATGCGAGGTCGGAATCCTGCATTGTTTAACTGTGGCTGGTTCCTTGGATACCACAACGTCTTCAAGTTGCTGATGTCACACATGACATGGAAGGCCTGAATTGTTTAATGCCGCTAGATGCCCATGTGCGCGCACGCGCAGCATAAGCAGGAGGATGAAGTCTTTTGTTCTTCAGCGACACACCTCCGTGCAACATTCCAGTGGCGGCCATTTTAGGTTGGCATTCAGAACCTAGAAAATAGAAGAATTTGCCTTTTGCCTGCACTCGGCGACAGGCACACCGTACTTTCCTCAATTTTGAAGAAGGATATAATCCAAAGGAACTGATATTAGTGAGGGTGGTTTTGCCCACACATTGAGAAGGAATTTGCAAGCATGAACACTGTGGTTTATTTTCAATATTGACTGCCAGGAATACATTTTGACCCCGTTCACATTGGTCATGGAGTTAACAGCAATAACTCCACCACCGTTATTCCTCTCACAACCAAGTACTCCATCAGATGAGTGGGTGGAAATTTTTGACAACTACCTGGAGGCTCTTGACGACTTAAGAGTTCAGTTCAGGTAGGAAAAGAGCCATATTGTTAAGCACTCTTGGAAAAGAAGGACAACATGTGTTTAAATATCAACCCAAAGCAGTGACTAAAGCCAGGCGACCCATAGAAGATGTGTATGCTGAAGCGAGGAAAAGGTTATAACTGAGGTTCGCTAAAAGAGAACATTTTGTCACGAGAAGGAATACATTTTATACCCAACCGCAAAGAATGGGTGAGACGGTGGACAAATTTATCTCGAGGTTGAGAGAATTATCAGTCAAGTGCAAGTTTGGGGCCATGACTGATGAGATGATTAGGGATCAGCTCATTGTCCAGTGTAGGAGTCGGAAGATGAAAGAGAGGTTATGGGCTGCGAAGGACCCCTCACTGAAGGATGCCATAGAAATAGCAAAGGTTGTAGAAGAATCTGAGTAGTGGATGAGGGAGATGGAACGAAGGATGTGAAACGGACGGGGGAAGTGTCGGTGGTGGAAGGTGAGACTGCTGCAACGTCCAAGTGGTCAGCCAAGAGCATAGTTAAACCCATCAATAGAACGTTTAGCAAAAAATGCGGCAGGTGTGGTGGTAGCCATCACTCATCTAAGGCTAAGAACTGTTATGCCATTCGTAAGGAATGCAGAAAGTGAGTGCAGAAAGGGCATTTCACCAGGATGTGCAGGGATATGGATAATGGCAAAGGGAAAGTGGCAATAGTAATGGAGGAGACAGCCAGAATGTTTGGGAATGTGCCTACTGACAGAGCTTTGTGTGTTGGTGATGAACATAGCCCGGATGAGGTGGTAGGGAGGTTGAAAAGGTTTACCATTAAAAACAAAGTTGTGGAACTAATGGTGGATTCTTGTTCGCTTTATACCATTGTACCCAAAAAGTTGCTAATTAAAGAGTTGCCAACGGTGCACTTGTTGCCAAAGGACATCAACCCAGGTGCGTATCAGAGTGAGCAAATCAACATCATTCGGTATATGAATACTGACTTTAGGTTCAAGGATAGGTGCATAAGAGGCAAGGTATATGTAGGCTGAATCTGGACCTCCTTTTCCAGGGTGGTACCACCAATTACGATCTCCATATTATAATAAATCCACGAGCACCTACCCAAGTTATGTTTGTTGAAGAGACCACACTAGATGACATTTTGCAAGGGGCGAGTGAAGTTTTCAGAAAGGAGATGGGTGAAATGATGGGGTACATACACGAGATAAAGCTGAATCAAGGAGAGGTCCCTGTGCAGCACAATGTCAGGAAGGGGCCATTTCATGTAAGGAAAAAGGTTTTGAAAATGTAGGATGAAATGCTTGAGAGCGAGATAATTGAACCCCCATTAAACTCTGCACTTACTTTCTAAGCGGATCCCACGGAGCCTGACTCTAAAATGGCGCCCACCAATGTATTTTCACCGGTATGGGAAGATGTCCCATCTGACAAGGGGGTCCCGATGTTCCACTAGGACAATGTGCTTAGCTGAGGAAACAATAGGATCTAGAGACAATACCACCTACAGAGTCTTGGAGATCAACAGACTCGATTTGCCTGACTTTAAGATGGCTGCCAAGCTACAGTCCCCTTCCTATCCTGCCACCCTTGCCAGCTCCACCAGCCCGTCTCTGGACTCTAGACTTTTGGTCCCTTCCTGATCCTCATTTTACTGTGCACAATGATGTGCCATTAATCATGTGGCCACTGTGGACTGTTGATGACTGCCCATTGGCCATTGACACAGCATGATGTGTCCATAGGTGCTGACCAAGTGCTCCGCCACCCAAAACACGATCACTCACGTCAATGTATGGCACCCAAATCGCAGAAGCTACCGCCTGCCACCAGCGGTGTGTCACCACCAATCCCTTTAACACAATCGCGGTAGTGAGAGATATATATGTATTGCCAAATGGTGGTTGGCATGCTCCGCCACCCAAATCACGGTCACAGGCACCAATGTATGGCACCCAAATCGCGGAAGCTACCGCCTGCCACCAGCGGTGTGACACCGCCAATGCCCATGCCCTTGCAGCCAATGGGAACCGCAATCGCGGTAGCCTAATGCAATTTTGAAAAACGCGGAAGGCGTGCTCCGCCACCGCGGGGCCGGTCATTGGATGCAATTGAAAGATACACCACCGCGGTAGCGCCCACCTGGCCCCTGCGGTGTGTCACCACCAATGCCCACGCCCTTGCAGCCAATGGGAACCGCAATCGCTCGCCTAATGCAATTTTGAAAATCGCGGAAGGCGTGCTCCGCCACCGTGGGGCCGGTCATTGGATGCATTTGAAAAAATCTGACCTGGCACACCAATTGCAGCAGCTTGGAACCACTGAAACTGCCCCAGGGGGCTATATATGTGGGAGAGAGCCTCACATTTCAACAGCTTCCAGGGACTGCTGCCTGAAACCCCTCACCTGCTGCTGCTGTCTCCAGGGACTGCTGCCTGCCACCCCTCCACACCACCTGCTCCTGCTGCTGTCTCCAGGGACTGCTGCCTGCCACCCCTCAACACCACCTGCCTCTGCTGCTGTCTCCAGGGACTGCTGCTTGCCACCCCTCAACACCACCTGCTCCTGCTGCTGTCTCCAGGGACTGCTGCCTGCCACCCTTCAACACCACCTGCTTCTGCTGCTGTCTCCGGGGACTGCTGCCTGCCACCCCTCAACACCAACTGCTGCTGCTGCTGTCACCTGGCCACAGTGATGGCGAGGACTGAGAAGATCCGGACCAGTCCCTTCACCAGCGAGGAGCTGGAGGTCCTGGTGGACGAGGTGCTCACACAGTATCCAAGGCTATATGGTGCCCCAAATGTTGTGGTAATTCTTCAACAGTGTGAGTGAGAGTGCAGGGGGGGCACACATGAAGTCGAGCTGCTGCAGTATGTGCCTGCGAGTGTGGGGTTATGTCATGCACTGCCTAGCACGCTTTCTCCAGGGGGAAGGGGTGTGTAGCCTATTTCCCACGTTTCCCTGCCTGCACATCAAGATTTGAGGGACATGTATTGTCTTATCAGCCATACAGTGACGCAGCAAGTTGGTAATGCAGGAGTCAGGACAGTGATTGCTTGTGTGAATGGCTGTGTGGGTCCCTGTTGTCCTTCTCAGTGTGAGCCCACCTGGCCTGCACAGTCGCCGCCCAAACTGACAAGGACACATCACTGAATGTACAGAGTGTTACATGTGTCTTTTTTTCTCTCCTTCAATGAGCCATCTCAGCCCTGTAGCTTGCACACGACAGGCCTTGTGAGAAGGGTGTGGGTTTGTGAGATCATGTCCCTCAATGTGACCTCCATGACACAGTGAGCCATTCACAGGGCAAGGACATTGAGGGCTGCGCAGTGTTGGACACAGTGAGTCTAACCCCCAACATATGTTGATATGTAATGTATGTCTTGCTCTACCTAACAATGGACAGTAGATGTGGGCAGACTAGACATGGCTTCATGTGCTGGCATCCTGCATGTGTATGAGATGGGCAGGTACTGTGTCCACCCTCACACCTGCATGCATTTACGTGTTGTTCTCCCATGCTGATGTACCATGTGAGATGCATTCTTGTCTCTGTGAGACATATCTGTGGATTTGGTATGAGTCAGTATCATGCCACTGTACTAAGAGATATTGGTACATAACACTGTGTCACTAATGTTTTCCCCCTCTTGTCTTCCATGCCTGCAGCTCAAAGTACACCAGCGTAAGGCCGTGTGGAGGGCCATTGCATGCAAGGTGCGGGCTCTGGGTGTCTCATACCGACGGCGCACCCACTGCCATAAGAGGTGGGATGACATCTGCCGGCTGAGCAAGAACGTGGCGGAGATGACACTGGATCTGCTCCCTCGGACTGGCAGGTTGGCACGGCGCAGCATGACACCACTGATGGCCTGCATCTTGGTCGTGACACAGCCTGAGCTGGATGCACGTTTTAAGGAGCATCAGCAGCAAGCTAGGGGTGAGTATTCTGGGAAGGGTGACTTTGGCTGTGAGTGGCTGCATGTGTTCACAGCCTGGGACAGCGCTGGGCTATGTGATGTTGGTAGTGTGATGCAGTGGCTTGTAAGTGGCCTCTGTGCTGGGTGCAACTGTAATGCATTTGCCCTACCTGTACTTCCTAGTGTGATTTGAGTACTGAGCATTGACATTGCATTCTGAGTCGTGGGCTTCAGGTATCGTCTGCATTGGGGTAGCCTGGGAAATCACATGGAAGGGAACGGCAGTGTGCCTAATCTGAGTGTGCTCTCATCAATGCGTGCATTGCCTAACCTCAGATTTGTGAGGCTTAGACATCTGATGCCAATGTGCTACAGTACTTGTGCCCCAAAGTACAACATGGTGGATGGCATGAGCTCATGGCCAATGTGGACTGTTATGTTGGAGTCTGTATCTGTGTTGTCCCCTTCTGCTCCATCCAGATATGACAGTGGCAACATGTTGTGGGGTTCATCCTTGCCCACAACAGGGCCCTATGTGTGCTCAGAGCTATTTGTGTGTCTGGTTGAACGGAGCCACCGGCAGGATATTGTGCTGTGTGGTCATCACATGGCTCACTTATGCCTGGTTTTCTTGTTTACACGCACTGTTCGAGATTTCTTCATCTTCAGTGATGCTTTGCTTGCATATGTTTGTTCTGTTGATGCCAATGAACTGACCCTACATCTCTCTCTCTCATGCAGCATCTCCCGTGGGCACCGAAGGACAGGGGACGGACACCAGTGGTGAGGCATCAAGCACAACAGCTGCACACGAGCACAGTGACACAGATGTGACCAGCGCCTCGGAGGGGGACAGGAGTCTGCTGGAGGAATCACAGCCAGAGACGCAAAGCTCAACGTCATCTGACGCCAGCGGTGACGCATCCATGTTGGCGGGCACAGGGAACGGGGACTCTGCCTCCTCTTCCACCACACAGCGTACAGTGCCCACCCTCCCAGCTACTTCCACTGTTGCTGCCCGTGTTCGCACCAGTAAGCAGGGAAGAGTGTCCTTCACCCCAGGCACCGCTGCCCCTGCCTCCCCTGCTGCCATCAATGCTGAGTCTGTGGACCTTTTGCGCCAGCTGTGTGTGGGCCAGACAGCTCTCCTCAATGCCTTCATAGACCACGACAAAAAGTTCGCACAGGTGGTTGCTTTCATGGAGGGCATACATTCAGACGTGGGTGGGCTACACCGGACTGTACAGTCTTTGTCCTCCGCAGTGACGGCAGCCCTTCAACTGGCACAATCTCGGAGTCCAGCTCCAGTCCCTTTGTCCACCCCTCTGCCAGTGGCCACATCGGACGATAGTGACCACACACAACAGACCTCAAGGTCAAGATACAGCACACGCAGCACACAGCAGCAACAGCCCAAGCGGTCCAGGGCGCAGACACCATCCCCACAGAAAACTAAAGCCACCCCAGAGCGCAAAGACATAAGCCCGTCAGGCGACACCAAGGGCCACAAAGCCAAGAAGCAGACCTCAGGGTCACATGCCTCAGAGGCATCGCCAGCCAAGGACTCTCCTGTCCCAAAAGCGTCTCGCAAGCACAAGCAGACAGTTTCCATGCCCGCTGAGAAGGTGGTGCCTGCTAAAAGTACACATAAGGCAGATTCACCCACAACCTCAACTCCCATCCAAAGCCATGTGAAGCAGGGAAATGCAGGCACTGTAGGGGGAAAACCTGGTAAACAGGGGAAGGAGGGGCAAAGGCAAGGCCAGGCCAAGCGAACAGCTGGATCCAGCATGTCCCCAGAGGGAGGGCCACCGTCTGCACCTGATGCAGCTTTGGTGGTGAGTGTGCCTGTTGTGGCCGCCCCACCTCCCACTCCTACCAAGACCACACTTCCATATCGAATCCCCAAGAAGTGGAAAGGTACCCCTCCATATTCTCCCTCCCACACTGTGTCTCATGGCAGCATATCTCCACCTCCACGGGCCACAACACCACCCGGTCCAAGCAGCCCTCCGGCTCCCAAAGCCACTGATGCCTCAAGCTCAGCTGGTCCGCTCTCTCCCAGGTCCAGTCCTCTAACTGGCCCCGACACTCAGCCAGCTCCCAGTCAGACTGACAGACAAGTCTGAGGCTAAATCCCCCTCACACACCTGTCTCTCCCACAGCGGTGCCTGTACTGCCCATTGTTATCCCCCTAGCTGTGTTGCTGACCATGACTGTGTACATTCTCACACATTCCCTGTGTAGCTTCTCATGTACCTACTCTGCTGTTTGGACTGGCCACTGGCCTTGCTGTACATTGCTGTGTTTGCCCATTCCCTGTGCAGCTTCTCATGTGCCTACTCTGCTGTTTGGACTGGCCACTGGCCTTGCTGTACATTGCTGTGTTTGCCCATTCCCTGTGCAGCTTCTCATGTACCTACTCTGCTGTTTGGACTGGCCACTGGCCTTGCTGTACATTGCTGTGTTTGCCCATTCCCTGTGCAGCTTCTCATGTACCTATTCTGCTGTTTGGACTGGCCACTGGCCTTGCTGTACATTGCTGTGTTTGCCCATTCCCTGTACAGCTTCTCATGTACCTACTCTGCTGTTTGGTCTGGCCACTGGCCTTGCTGTACATTGCTGTGTTTGCCCATTCCCTGTGCAGCTTCTCATGTACCTACTCTGCTGTTTGGACTGGCCACTGGCCTTGCTGTACATTGCTGTGTTTGCCCATTCCCTGTGCAGCTTCTCATGTACCTACTCTGCTGTTTGGACTGGCCACTGGCCTTACTCTTGTCTGCTTTTTATGCCGATCTGTGACATTTGTAATAAAGACAGTTGCTCCTGTTGTCTGCTTTGTCAGTCTCCTTGCTAAATAAAGGGTTTTCTTTGTGGGTATGGTTTGATGTGACACATGCTCTGTATGCCACTTTAACATTGCCAGTTGCTAGTTACACTATTTCAGAGTTTGGCTGTGGTGAGAGGCACTTCGGTTCTACTTGACTCTGAGGCTTGGGGGTGCACTGATGGTTGTTTGTGATGATCTACTGTTATCCTAATGATTCTATGTTCAGGTTTGCTAAATTGTACACATGTCATGTTAGGATGCACTACCAGCACAGAGTGGGATTCTATCCACAGGATTGCAGGCAGGCTGGCCAGGGTCATCATGTATGTGTGCTCTTACTTTATGTGTGCCCAGCAGTGTAGGTGTATAGTCCTCTTGTGATGGTCAGTCATCCTAGTCACATGGGTTACTTTCAATGTGTGCACTTGGGTGGTCAGGAAGTGTGCAGTGTGGAGGGGTGACTTTGTCGTGAGTGTTGATGTGTGTGTGCACCTGCAATGTCAACTACACACGTGTCACCCAGGAGTAGGGTGCCTGTTTGTGTAATTGTTCAGCCCTGTGATTGTGTGCACATGTGTGTGTTGTATGTTGTGCACTGTGCAGTGTGTTGGTGTGTCCTTCCAGTTCTGGCTGACTCCTACTTGTTGTTTTTGGCAATTGTGAGTATGCAGAGTATGTGACTGGCAAGTCAGGGTTGTGTTTTGTTGATCATCCATGTGTCTTGATGCTGTTTGTACTCACTGTGCATCCCTGCTCAGCCACACTGACATTGTGGGTGTGTTTTCTCATGCATTGCTCTCACATGGGGCTTTATTGCCTCCAGTATGGCATGTGGTGTGTGGTGTCATACCATCCCCTATCTGTGCTTCAGATGCCTACCCATTGTGAGTCTGCACTCCATCTATTTGTGTATGGTACACTCCTGCCATGTCCACTACTGACGTACACACCACTTCACTTTCATGTCAGCTGTCCCCTTGGTTTGCCTGTGTGTGTGCCTCCCCATCACTTCATTTGTCACGCTGTGCTTTGTGGTGCAGATCTTTGCACAGGACCAATGTGCCACTCAGGACATTTTCCCTATTGGTTATATGTACTGCAGTCATGGTTGCTCATATGCAGTTCAACTGTTTGTGCTGCACAGTCCTCTGGTCAAGTTGTTTCCACTTTGGTGTCCCAGACTTGTGCATCTGTGGGTGTTGTGTTAGGTGTATGTGTGTTTGCTGAGGTACTGCTTCACTTCCTGAGTGTGATGTTGTCAGTGTGCTGTTTTGATTGTTGTTGTGGGTGTTCATGGTGTGTCACTCATGTCTGTGTGGGACTGGTATGTTTGGTGTGCACACACTCCTTGGTGTGCATGCAGTGCTGTGGGTGTTAGTTGTCTTGTCCTTGCCTGGTGTGCATCCCCTAATGTCCTGCTGTGTTTGCAATGTGATTTATTGGCATGTGCTTCTGTTGTGTGTTTGATGTGGCTGTGTGCAGTGTTTGGGCTGTGTTGTCTCTTGCAGATGACAGATGCTCTGTGTGTGGTGTTCTATTTGCATGTCAGTGTGTGTGTTTTGTTGGTGTGGTGTGTTTCATTCAGATGTGTGTTGCCAGTGTGGTGTGCCTTACTTGTGTGTCTGTCACATGAACTTAGGTCTATTCTAGTTCCTGTGCTTGTGTTAGGTGCGTCCTTGTTGTTTTCTCCTCTCATATCTGAGCTGTCTCTTGTCAGTCTTGTGCATGTACAGCCATGTCGTACACTGTGACATCATGTTGACTTGATGGGTGGTGTGGTATGTCTGTCTGTGTGTCATTGTAGGCCCATTTCTCCCAGTTTGTGTCCATGATTGTTTTGTGATGGTGCACTTCTTGTCTGTGTTGTGGTATGTTGTCTGTGCATTGTTCCTGACTGATGGGGTTGTGCATTCCTGTTCTGTCTGTGCTCCCATTGCCTTTCCACAGTTTGGCTGCACAGTTCATGTCTGGTCTTGTTGTGCTTCTATGTGTGTTTTAGTTGAGTTATGTGTTTGGCTGTTGTTTTTGTGCAGACATTGGTTCTGGCATCCCTCTGTGTGTGTGATGTTTGTGGGTGCCCCTAGGGAGTGTGATTGTTTGTCTGTGTATTGACTGGACTTTATTGACACCCTTCTGTGTGTCTGGCACTGGTGTTGTGTGCTGCAGGTGTGATGGGGGTATGTGTGAGGATTCCTACTTGTGTTTGACAGTCATGGAGTGTGTCAATGGGCCCTGTGTGTTGTGCTGCTGACATGCTCCTGTCAAGTAGTTGGATACATATGTGTGGCTGTTCACTGTTTGACTTCAGGGCCTTCCTTTCATCCCTGTGCCTATCCATGGGTTTCCTTGCTGTCTCCCTGAGTTGTTGCACTGAGGTGACTGTGGTTTGACTTCACTCACTGTGCCAGCCATGTGTGATTTGATGGGCTGAGGGTGTTCTTATGTATTCCTTGTCTTGCATGTGATGTACACATGCTTGGTAGTTGGCTCCTTGGCCTTCCAATTGTGGGCACCTCACTTTAGCTTTCCTATATGTTGTACTCCATTGCTGCTGGCATGTGGTCTGTGTATGTGGCTGTGTGTCAGTGTGGGGTATGTCTGTGTGACTTGGCAGGCTGTGTGTCCAGTGGAGTGATTGTTCATTATCTGTGTGTGTGTGTGCATTTTCTGCTTGGACTCAGTTTTCTTGCCATGTGTGTGGTGTTGTTGTGGTGTGTGGGTTGCCCTGGCCCTGTGCTTCTGTGCTGTGTGTTCCTCTGCAGCCACTCCTGCTGTGGCTGTCTCCCTAATTGTTTGGTGTGTGGTGCAGGGTGTGGGTTCACCTGGCTTGTTGTTGTGCATGGGGAAGCACAGGAGGGGCACATGGCATGTCCATTCATGGAGGGGGCCTGGTGTGTGGGGGTGGAAGTGTGGCCCTGTGGTCTTTGTGCACTACCCATGCCTGGCGCTGGCCCTGCTATTCTGCATTGTGCGCATGTTTTCCCACGTTTTCACCGCTGCGGTGATGTGACCGGGACATTACTTCATGATCGCGGTGGATGGGTGACCTGGATGCGGAGGGGTGATTTGGTGACAGGTAGGACATGTGTGGGTACACTTGTGGATGTGTTCCTGTCCCCACTAGGGTGTCTGGTGTGGACAGGAACCCTAGATCAGCCCATGCGTTGTGTGTTGTGGTTGTGTGCGGAGTTGTGTTGTTGCGTACCTGCGGCGTCGTCCACGACGGGCCATGAGTTGCTGGTGATGTATCAGGTACAGCGCCGGGAAGACGTGCAAAGCTGGGTCCATTGCGCTCGGGACCGGGCGGTTGGGACCGGGGATCAGGTTTAGCGCTCCGCTGTGATGCTTCCGCCGTCTCTGGTTGGGCGGTTTCTCGGCTGCGGTGCGACTGGCTGTTTGGGGCATCCTGATTTGTACGGTGGTCGGGACGTCATTCCGCACGGCAGTGAGTCTCCATTGGCTCCCACCACCGCGGTGGCGGGTGCACTTTGATGGCGGTTAGTGTCGCACCGCGCCAGCCGGGAAATGGGCTACGTTTGTTTATTTTCTTTGTTAGTTTTACATTAATTTCACTTTTTTTCAATTAAGTTTGATTTTATGTATAAGTTCAGGAATTTTATTCTGTACATTATTGCAAATATATTTGAAATAATTTTTTTAATTGTTTAAATATTGTTTTATATTTTTAAATTATAAATACATATATATAAAACTATATATATATATGTATAAATATATATGTATATATATATGTGTCCGCCCCAGACACGTTTCGATCGCCATAGCGATCTTGATCATATATATATGTATATACATTTATTACACCAAGGTTGCTCCTTCCGGAGTCCTGGCCCGTTGGCAGGTGGTGCGTGGCGCCGGCGGAACCAGCCGGCGAATTTTTGATGCACAGAAATCCAAGTATGACGCACGCTCAGGGATATGCCAAACACAGTTTATTCTTGGTTACTCGTTTCGACAGACTAGCCGTCTTGATCACATACATATATATATAATATATATATATAGTCATTTCCAATAATGTATTTATTTTTAATTACGCTATTATTTAGCAGTTTAATATTTCACATTTATTATTTAGAATGTCACATATATGTATTTTTGATGTACTTACCTTTTTTTGACAATATTCTGTTCAACAATAATTTTTTACAGCATTTCTGTAGTTTACATATCAAGTATGTAAACGCGACATTTTTATAGACAATATTATTGACGATATTCTTGTGCCACAATATTTTTGTGGCTGATAGTTTGTCATTCAACTATAGGAATGGTGACGTAATGTTCTTCCTCTGGCAGCCCCTACTTTGTTGGGCCACTGGAGGAAGTATTCCATCAATGAATCAAATTGGAGCACTGTTGAAGGCCATGCAAAGTGGGGGTTGGCTTCAGGGCCTGTCCTATGGCCTGGTTCTGCACCCAATCCCCTGGGAGCAGCTGACCACCACTGTGCCCAGCTGGACCACAATCCCACACAGCAGCTATGTAGTGTGCGGCGGTACCAGTGACAAAAGTGTTTAAGAAAGAGTCACTTTGGGACATGGGCCTGAAAGTCAGAGTGTGCTCACCATGCCCCTTATATGCCCTTGTGAAACTTTCTTCAGGACTTAGGGAGTCCTGTAATGGCAGCTGAAACACGTTGTCTCTCTCAGCCAATGAGAGTGTTCCGGTACCATGGAACCTTCTTGGAACTGGCAGTACCGAAATGGCCAATGGGAGTGAAAGCTCTTGCAGCCAATCTGAAGCTAATACTTTTAAAATTTTTGGTACCACATGAGTGCCACAGTACTTAATGGTCCGATTATCTCTAACTTTTTCTGATGGTTTACACCTTCATGCCTAACCCACGCCCCTCTTTAAATGATTCTTTTTCAAAAACGATTGAATGGATTTACACCACACACAAAAAGCACACTTTCTGAGTAAAGTTCTAACTATTTGGTGTAATTCTGTTCAGCCATTTTTCTATATCAGAAAATAAACTTTACTATCAGAATTAAATTGGCAAATTATACTCTTCTGATTTTTTAGTTGTCAACAAGGTGCGTGTCTAATGTTTTAGAGAAATTCAAATTTTTCAAAAAATGGCTGAATGGATTTACATCAGTTCACAAAAATGACACTTTATGAGTAAAGATCTATCTGGTGTAATTCCGTTGTGCCTTTGTTTTCTGTATCTGAGAGCAAACTTTCCTAACGGAATTAAAATGGGAAATCACACTCTGTGTTTTTTAGGTGTCAACAAGGTGCCTGCATGAAGGTGTGGAAGCACTACATAAGCTGGGACAATGAGATGAAAGATGCAACTGTGCATACACAATACTTAAAGATGCAATTTGACAGCACAGTCATATTCTTGTACTTCTCTCTTTATTTTGGGCATACTATTATTTTCGTTTTTCTCATTTTCTGAAAGATAAATGAATATGTATTACCTTAATATGCTGGAATACCTTCATATGCCCGGGTTAGCCGCACTTGTCCAAGTACTGTCTCACTTGCTAGTGATGGAGCAAGGACTCGTAAATGAGACTTGCTCGGAAGCAATCCTTTCGTTTGAACTCATTAACGAATTACTAATAACGTGTTTGTAATTAATAATTCGCATTTAGAAAAAGTCACGCGGGACAGTAAAGCGTCTACTACATCTACGTAGTATGACGTACTAATGCTTGGAGGGAAAATCTTGCGCCTGCGCAATGGACGATAAAATGGCCGCTTGAAAGCTCACATGCATGGCACCTGCTTGGCTGAAATAGAATATAAGTTTTATACTAACGCAAATGCAGAAAGGATAATAATAAATAAAGTGGGTTAGAATAGAGGTTGGTGGTGTACAGTGAAACCATTTATTTTTGAAAATAACATTTCTTCCTTTGACTTTATTATTAGTGCGCATTTGGGCCCTCTACACTTGTCTGAATCGAGCTGACTGACTTGACCCTACGCATGCGTACCAGAGAGAGAATAAATAAAGATGAGTAAGGACTTGTCATGCGTCCAAGGCCAGCGAAGATGTGCCCTGGGAACATGAGGGTGAAGAGTTCATATGAAGGAGCTTTTTTCATAACGTTGCAACATTTTGTATTAATAAAGTTTGGAGATGTAAGGGAAAGGAAATGATTTAATAAAGTTTGAGGGGAGGGATTTGAAGACAATGGTTTAAAGAAATAAGTGAAATGTAAGCATGGTGTGACGATCATCCCCCCCTCGCCTGTCCAATCAGAGTTAGTATTTTGTGAAATGAAACATTAATGGGTGGTACATGGTAATGGAAAGGTATAATTGAGGTAGTTTTAGTTAGTTAGAGAGTCTTGCTGATGATTCGAGAGCTGACACGGAGCTTAACAGGAGCACAGAAGCAGAGCTCGGGATGCTGTCGGTGCTGGGGGTGGTGCTGATGCAGTGAGACGCTGATGAAGAAAATCGAACGCAGAACCATTTACTTAACTTAATTGGGTTAGAAAGAAGATCGCGGAAAAACCACGAGGAGGAAGAGAGTGTCAGAGAGGGGTGCGACGCAGTCGTCGGTATTTAGAGAGGTGAAGTATCCTGTCCTGATTCCTGTCCTGAAGTCTTTGGGGCCGATTCCGATCTCGGTCGGAGGCGCACCCAATACCATTCGGTCGGGAAAAAAGCCATGCGAAAGCCTGTTTCCCGACCAATCCGTACAGTACACCGAACGAGCAAGTACGATGCGCACAACAGCAAAAAATCCGGCCGAGCCGTACTCACCCAAACCAGGTCCTGTTCTCCGACCGAGGCGAATCCGGAAACGCCGAATCGAGTCGCACGGAAGGAAAAATGCAGCCCCGTCCGGCCGGACAAGTACGATGCGCTTTCCGTACGCGCCGAACCCGTCGCTACGCACGGCACGTCAAAGCATCCGGGAGAGGCGCACATAAGCTCCGATTCGCGCCACAACACGATCCACGGCTACGAGGCGAACACGCCAGCGACGAGGACGAGGCGAAGCGACGAGGACGAGGCGAAGCGACGAGGACGACGCCAAGCAACGAGAAGGACGAACGCCACGAACCAACCATGAATCCCTTCGTCCCGATCATACCAATATTCTACATTTACTACCGGAACAGGCACGGACGCGTACGGCGCAGAAGGTAAGCCAGACACCAACCACAAAACACATACAACACGTACACGACACATCACACACACACAGAGGGATGCAGAATATACTTACACCAGCAACAGCAGCACCATAGGGGCGGGATGCCCATCACCAATGCCACATATGCACACAGGGGCCTGAATGCGCACCACCACCCCTACCCAGGGGGGGCTGGATGCCTACCACTACTACCACCCTCACCCAGGGAGGGCTGGATGCCTACCACTACTACCACCCTTAGCCAGGGGGCAGGATGCCCACCACTACTACCACCCTCACCCAGGGGGGCTGGATGCCTACCACCACCCTTAGCCAGGGGGCAGGATGCCTACCACTACTACCACCCTCACCCAGGGGGGCAGGATGCCTACCACCACAACCACCCTCACCCAGGGGGGCAGGATGCCTACCACTACTACCACCCTCACCGAGGGGGCAGGATGCCTACCACTACTACCACCCTCACCCAGGGGGGCAGGATGCCTACCACTACTACCACCCTCACCCAGGGGGGCTGGATGCCTACCACCACCCTTAGCCAGGGGGCAGGATGCCTACCACTACTACCACCCTCACCCAGGGGGGCAGGATGCCCACCACTATTACCACCCTTAGCCAGGGGGGCAGGATGCCTACCACTACTACCACCCTTAGCCAGGGGGCAGGATGCCTACCACTACTACCACCCTTAGCCAGGGGGCAGGATGCCTACCACTACTACCACCCTCACCCAGGGGGGCAGGATGCCCACCACTACTACCACCCTTAGCCAGGGGGGCAGGATGCCTACCACTACTACCACCCTCACCCAGGGGGGCAGGATGCCTACCACTACTACCACCATCACCCAGGGGGGCAGGATGCCTACCACTACTACCACCCTTACCCAGGGGGGCAGGATGCCTACCACTACTACCACCCTTACACAGGGGGGCAGGATGCCTACCACTACTACCACCCTCACCCAGGGGGGCAGGATGCCTACCACTACTACCACCCTTAGCCAGGGGGCAGGATGCCCACCACTACTACCACCCTCACCCAGGGGGGCAGGATGCCTACCACTACTACCACCCCCACTCATAGGATGGACAATGCATGACACAACCAGCACACCACAACCTAGGGAATGCAAGAAGAAGACATCCCCCAACACCATGACAAGCGTGTGTAGACTGTGTCAAATGCCTACAACACCGAACATGACTTTGAACATACAATGTGACCCCCTAGCACATGTGCCACACATATATGTGTGTGGCACCCACAATGCAAGCAGGCCATGACCATTGTGGCAATGGGGTCCAAACCCCCATCATCACAGTGACCAAAAGGTAAGTGTGGGGTCCATAGCTGAAGCACATTTTGAACATTGTGGCAATGGGGTCCAAACCCCCATCATCACAGTGACCAAAATGTAAGTGTGGGGTCCATAGCAGAAGCACAATTTTGAACATTGTGGCAATGGGGTCCAAACCCCCATCATCACAGTGACCAAAATGTAAGTGTGGGGTCCATAGCAGAAGCACATTTTGAACATTGTGGCAATGGGGTCCAAACCCCCATCATCACAGTGACCAAAATGTAAGTGTGGGGTCCATAGCTGAAGCACATTTTGAACATTGTGGCAATGGGGTCCAAACCCCCATCATCACAGTGACCAAAAGGCAAGTGTTGACAAAGTAAGAGGTGCAACTGCCAAACTGCATGGATGATTCCTGGTCACAGAACAACAAACACATCAGTGGCAAAGTAGTGTATGTGTCCCATTGCAACATAAATTGGGGGAGCCAAATCCTGCAGTGCAAATAAGACATAACTTTGGCCATGTGCAGACAAACAACACCCATGGGGGCTGACACCGTCAACAATCATCAATGACACAATGACAGAAGTGACCATCCGAATGCAGACCCACATATTTGCACCAATGGGCACACACATGTAAATACCCTGTGGAGACTGCAGATGTGAGGCGAACAGATACCATACCATGGCAGCAATGGGACACACAATCAACAATTAGCAACAAATGAGGGCTCCCGTCCCATCAGCCTGGTCATGGAAGTGCCAACGGAATCATCAGCACAGATCCAACACACTTGTATAGCAATGTTGCACTGACAACACAGATGAGTCCTTCCCCATTGATGCCCAAACCTGCATGTTCACTGGAGATGGCCACACGGTCAGGGAAGTAGACGAATAGAACAATGGCAGGCACAACAGATGTGCAGGGGTGGAAGCCACAGATGTGAAGTTGCCAATCTAAGTAGGAAATCTCATTGCCAAATACTGAACACATGACACCCTCAGATGCTGCTATGGATGACATGGATACACCACAGGATAGGACACATAACCCCTGGACCACATGGGTTCCTGCACAGTAACACTTCATTATCATGAGACCAAATATCACCATCACTGCAGCAAGGGCATTGTTAGCATCATCAACATCATGTACATCAGAAGCAAAAGCACTAGAGAACAGAAAGTTGCTTTATTCAGCATATGTGGCATTAAAAGTGGGTGACAGTGGCAGATGCCACCCTACACATGCCTGCACAAAACCAGGGACAATCCACTAGGAGGGGCAACCGGGGGGGTAGGCCAGGCACCGCAGGGACAGGATCAGGGCTCACCAGGAGGAAGCAGGGAAGGGGTGGTGGGTGCTGGAGAGCCACTGACAACTGCAGTGGAGGTGTCTGACATGGTGTGTGCTGGCACAACTGGGGGGCATGGCTCAGATGTTGTGGGTGCCGGCACGACTGCAGTGGACCCTGCAGATGGAGTGGACAGGTCCGCCACTGCAGTGCCCAAGTCAGACAGGGTGGTAGTGGACTCCACTGCAGTGCCTACCACCAGGGGAGGAGAATGGGGAACAGGCAAGGTGGGCTGGACAGAGGGGGAGGACACCCTCACCACATCAGTGGCACAGACAAGCGCAGCGGGGGTGTGGTGCTGGGAGAGCAAGTGGCAGGGGAGAAGGCCGGAGCCTCTTGGGGATGGTATATCTGTGGGTGGGGGAACCTGGGGCAGGGTGTGGCGGGGGCACCTGTGGAGTGGGGGCCTGAGGGATGGAGGAAGGTGACCTGATGCTTGAGCTGCAGGGCGGCGGCGGGGTCTTGCTCTTACCACTCCGGGGGGACTTGCGGGTGGGGGCCTCAGTCTGTCTGCGCCTGGGGGAGGGTGTCCGGGGGCGAGGGGCACTCTGCTCCGTGTGGGGGCTTCCTCTTCCCCCTGGATGCTGGGGCAGCTGGATCGGAGGGGAAGAGGCCGAGGTCACTGAGGAAGAGGCGCTGGGTCTTTGGGGTTGCAGGTGAGGCAAGGGAGGGTGCTTTGGAGGGAGAGGCAACTGAGGACTGCGCAGTGCCCGTGGATGCGTGTGTGTGTACCAGGGCCCCATCCCCTGTGAGGCTGGTTTCAGTCCCCTGACTGTGCGTGCGTGTGCGTTTAGTTTGTGGCGTGTGTGTCTGTGTGCTGGATGTGTGTGTGCTGGTGTGTGCCTGTGCCGGTGTGTGTGTGCTTGGGACGGGCAAGGTGCTGGGGAGTGTGGATGGAGCAGAGGCAGGAGGGGTGAGGGACTGTCTGAGGAGGGACACTGCTGCCGTCAGGGAGGAGTCCATGGACCTGTTGCCCCTCTGTAGGTCAGACATGCCCGATGAGATGCCCTCCATGAACGACACCAGCTGAGTCAACAGTGCGGTGTGCGCATGGAGGACACTCAGCATGGCTGTCTGCCCTACATGGAGCTGGCGAAGGAGGTACACAGACTCCTCACTCAGGGCAGCAGGGGACACAGGGGCAGGGGGTGCGGTGCCTGGCCCAAAGGAGACACGCTCCCGAACATGGGAGCCTCCACGGACCTGGGGAATGGGAGCCGATGGGAGGGCGGTGGTGGTGCTGGTGGTGGCGGGGACAGCAACACTAGCTGGGGTGTGGTGGCTGCTGACACCCGCCTCCACAAGGGAGTCATCCTCCGGGTTGCTCTGGTCCTCAGCTGAGGTGGATGGTGCTGAGGATTCCTCGGTGTGGCTCCCCTCGCCCTCCGTGCCACTGGGTCCCTCCGACCACTCCTCGGCTGCTGACCCAGTCTGGCTCTCTGGCTCCTCCTGGTCCGTGGAGCTGTCCCCTTCCGTGGCCGTGGATGTATCTGCAAACAATGGGGAAACAGACAGACATCAGTCACCTGCACCAAACGCACACACCACTGTGAGCATAGCACATCACAGAGCAAGCCCTGGCATCATTAGTTGTACATTGCTAAAAGTGCCCTAACTGAACAGGAGAAGCCAATTGTCAGTCTGATGCCAAGCATGGCACTCACATCCCACATGGCCTTGCACCCATCTGTCTGGTGTCTGTTGGATTGCAACACCCCAGTGTGGACACATGCACCAAGTACACAGTAGTTGGACAGTGCAGAGGACACGTTGTGGACACATCACAGCTCTTGCCACTGAGTCAGCACAGGTTTCCGGATGAAAGGGATGCCCAGAGTCAAATAGGAAATGCATGTGATGCATACCAGCGACAGACACCATGATGCACCCATGTCCTGATAGCCAGCGCCACTATGGTGTGCATGTAGCACATGTCACTCCCCTGCAGGACCACAAATAAGTTGACACATGCCATGGCAGAGGCATGACTGTTAAGTCATACATCACTGTCTCAGTGATGTATGACTTGGCAGCCAGACAACAACACTATGCACTGTGTCACAATAGTAGGTCATGGGGAATGCAAGTCCTGGAGCTGCACAAGTGCACATGTACATCCCCCACACAACACATCATCTCAACCCTCATCTGTCCAGGTCACACCCATTGGACATATGGGAGACCTGTGACACTACCCTCTGAACCTGAGCCCCTCACAATTTGCTGTGAATGGGGAACAGCTGCCTGAACATCACATTCGCATACCCCAGTCTGCACAGGCAGCTGATCAAACACCTATGTGACACACAAGTATCGTCTCCTATGGTCACATCTCCAGGGGCATGCTGAGCCCCTACCAAGAAACACCACAGCAGTCCTGGCAACTAATCCACAGCACACTGACACAGAGGCAGACACCGGAGGGGTCAAATCACTGTGCACAATGTGTCAGCTGATACACGGGAGTGGGAGTACAGAGTGCATTGCATGGCCTGAAGTAGGCATGACTGTCCTGCTCCACATGAATGAGGGATGTGCCCTGGACAGTGGATAGCTGGCTATGTATGTGTGACACACGTAATCTGCACACTCCTGGGGCACAAACATTGTTCCCACCCGCTGCATGGGCGTGTGCCACATACCCCAGGCACATGTGGTGGCTCAGCTCAGCAAGTGGACCACATATCAAAGCAACACGCAGATCACATGTCCAAACCCAGGCGTTGTGTGAACAATGGACCCACCCATGATGCCCACAACAGAGTCAGGGAAACAGATGCTGTCCCCCACCTTTAGTGAAGCAAACTGCAAGGACACAGTCCCAAGTGACACAATTCCCTGACTGTAAGGGCCACACCTGGGTATCAGATGAGCAGTGGGCAGTGCACAATAGAGGGACATGGCTCCTGGACAACATGACTGCTGCACTGTGGCAGTTGAACCAGGCCAGAGGAGGGCACAAAGCATGTAATACAGAGTTCACAGTGCAGTCTTTGACTCACCCCCTCCTTGCTGCTGTCTGGCCTTCAGCTGCCCATCCAGGTCTGGAAAGACCACCGCCAGGATCTGGAGCATGTGGGGGTCAGGGTCCGTGTTCCGCCCCTCCTGCGAGGAGGCGACAGCTTCAGCTGGACCCGTGCAATCCTCCGGGTCCAGCCCCGAAGGTCCTGCCACTTCTTCTGGCAGTTGCGGATCCGGCGCTTGTAGACCCCCACGGACCGGACAGCCCGGACGATGTCCTTCCAGATTTCCTGCTTCCGATGGGCATTAACCTGTGAGGATGACAAAGTGAAAAGGCCATTACCACACATGCAACATATCCGTGCATGACACAGTCGTATATACATGTCTCAAACACAGGGGCACATGATGTACACAGGCAGTGCAAAGCTGACCATGGACAGTTTGCCAGACGTCACTACATGGTATCATTGCATGGGAAGTAAAACCATGTTCAAATGCACTGTCACTGCACCATACCTGTCCAGTGCAAGTCACTACACACTATGGGGGGTGACAACTACTCAGTGAGCCTACTAGCCAGTGGCGTGCAGACTCTCAGTCTTGCTAGTCACACAAAATGCACATTCAGAAAGGCAGTGCACAGAACACTCACCTGCTCCCCTGGTGTCCCATACAGCTTGCTGTACTGTGGAAGTAGGCTGTCCAGCAGGGCCTGGTTCTCTTCAAGGCTGAAGGCTGGGGCTCTCTCCACAGTACGTGCCATTGCAGGGTCCAGAGGGGCAGAGACAGCAGCAGTGCAGTGGCAGATGTCGTCTTGGAGCATGTAGTGCAGGCAAGTGGGCTCTCAGGGGAACAGCCAGCAATATATATGTGCTGGAGAGGCAGATACTGTCCCTTGTGTCCAAAGTGATAGGTCCAAGTCGTTTGCATCTTCTGAATCTGGCCAATCCATGGAATAGCAGCACCAAAACACGCCCACAGCATCCTTCAAATCTTCAACTTCATGACATACATGATTTTGCAACATTGTTGTGGGTGACCAACTGATTTTCCAGCAACCGACTCGTTCGAAATTCGAAAACGCGTCCGTTGCCAGGCAAGCCCATTGTCAATGGGTGCGCACCGATCGGTCCATTGCGGTACAACGCGCACAGGGGTACAACGCGTACCCGCACACATTGAAAGCAATGGGCCGGCCGGAGGCACCGATCGGTCCATTGCAGTTCAAGGCGCACAGGGGTACAACGCGTACCCGCACACATTGAAAGCAATGGGCCGGCCGGAGGCACCGATCGGTCCATTGCAGTTCAACGCGCACAGGGGTACAACGCGTACCCGCACATTGAAAGCAATGGGCCGGCCGGAGGCACCGATCGGTCCATTGCAGTTCAACGCGCACAGGGGTACAACGCGTACCCGCACACATTGAAAGCAATGGGCCGGCCGGAGGCACCGATCGGTCCATTGCAGTTCAACGCGCACAGGGGTACAACGCGTACCCGCACACATTGAAAGCAATGGGCCGGCCGGAGGCACCGATCGGTCCATTGCTGTTCAACGCGCACAGGGGTACAACGCGTACCCGCACACATTGAAAGCAATGGGCCGGCCGGAGGCACCGATCGGTCCATTGCTGTTCAACGCGCACAGGGGTACAACGCGTACCCGCACACATTGAAAGCAATGGGCCGGCCGGAGGCACCGATCGGTCCATTGCAGTTCAACGCGCACAGGGGTACAACGCGTACCCGCACACATTGAAAGCAATGGGCCGGCCGGAGGCACCGATCGGTCCATTGCAGTTCAACGCGCACAGGGGTACAACGCGTACCCGCACACATTGAAAGCAATGGGCCGGCCGGAGGCACCGATCGGTCCATTGCTGTTCAACGCGCACAGGGGTACAACGCGTACCACGACACATTGAAAGCAATGGGCCGGCCGGAGGCACCGATCGGTCCATTGCTGTTCAACGCATCACTGTACATGTGACTGGCATATGTCAGCATGCCTGTCTCAGATGGACATATGCCAGCCACAGATAGCTCCCAGGGAGTGAGGGGCACACCTACATCACGACAGCCTGTCCAAACCTTATCATAAGGCATGTAAGGCTGCATTTCCTATTGTGTGTATGTTGGTGTACATGTTGTCCTGTGGGTGTCACCTGTGGGCAGCCACCCCCAGGCTGTGCACGTGTTCATGGGGACAGGATCATGGGTGTTACGTGTACGTGACCACTGTGATGTGCAACTGTTCATATCTGTGCATGTGCCATGGTCACATTTCACAGTGGTGTATGTGTATGTCATGTCACATACCCCGTGAGTCCCATGTGGGAGGGTATGTTTGAGCCAGGGTGTCCCAGTGGCACAATAGTGATGGTCCTCCACAGTCTTTGTGCATGTAGTGTTTACAATGTCTCTGATTTCATGTGCACAATGGGAGACAGTCTCCACATCCACGTTGTGTGTGCATGGACTCTGATGTTGTGCGTGTGTGTCACAGACATCCATGTCTGTCCTGCCGTGGCAAGTGGGGCCACTACCTGTGGGGTTCATGGTTGTTTTGCTGTGGTGTATACATGATACTCCATGTAATGCCAGTGTCCATGTGGCATTACAGGGTCCCTGGGAATGTACCTGTCGTTGAGCTGTGGTGCCTGGGGCACATCTGTCCTCACATGTCACTGTGGGGGGTTATTGTGACACGGCAGCAGGAGATGGGAACTGTGACACGGCCTCATGATATCCAATGGGCCAACCTGGGACAAATTGATGCCACCTGTAGGACCGTGTTGACAGATGTTGGCCATGTATGTACCATACATGTCCTTCCGGTACTGCACACTTCATGTAGTTGTGCCTCATAATGATGTATGTTGGGATATTGAGTGTGTTCAATGCCGCATATGTGGGGTGACTGACAATCTTGCTTACTTCTCCTCTGCACTGCAGGGCTCCTGATGTCCATCGGCCATTCCCAGACCTGGCAACGATGGTGGAACGGGACAGCATCCGACGGTACCGCTTCACCAGGCAGCTGATTGAGGATTTGGCAGTGCAGTTGTCCCCACATTTGCAGCCTGGCCGGCCGTATCCTACAGCGCTGACCCCCAAGGTGAAGGTGATGGCAGCCCTACACTTCTTTGCCACTGGTACCTTCCAACATACTGTGGCGACTGCTGGTGGGATGTCACAGACCATGTTCAGCCGTGTGCTCCGCGATGTTTTGGCGGCAATGTTGCTCTTCCTGAACCGGTACATCTATTTCCCTAGACTGCGACGACTCACTGACGTGAAGAGTGACTTTTATGCCCTGGGGAGGATGCCGCATGTCATTGGCTCCATTGATGGGACACATGTGGCTTTGGTACCACCACAGGCCCAGGAGCAGGCCTACAGGAACCGCAAGCACTACCACTCGGTCAATGCACTGGTGGTGTGTCTTGCAGACATGACCATCACACACGTGTGTGCCCGTTTCCCTGGTTCAGCACACGATGCCTTTGTGATGAGGAGTAGTCGCATCCCCAGGATGATGGCACAGATGCAGAACCAGCGTGCCTGGCTTGTCGGTGTGTACTGACTTTGTGCCATTGTGTGTGATCTGATCTGTAGTATTCCGCCCACTTTTCCAAGTCAGCTAATGTGCACTTGTCTGTCCATAGGTGACTCGGGATACCCCAACATGCCGTGGTTGCTGACACCCCTCAGGAACCCTGTGACACCTGCCCAGATGCGCTACAATGAGGCACATGGTCGGACCAGGAGAGTGATTGAGCGGACCTTTGGTCTCCTGAAGAGCCGCTTCCGCTGCCTGGACAAGACCGGAGGGTCCCTCCCATATGCCCCTGCGAAAGTGTGCAAGATTATCATCGTCTGCTGCATGCTCCACAACCTGGCAGTGCGGAAGGAGTTGCCTCTCATCCAGGATGACAATGACCAACATCCGCCACCTGTGGAGGATCCTGGCCTGGACCACGATGCCAGTGACGATGATGATGATGATGGTGATGGTGATGTCCGCACACAGCTCATCACCAACTTCTTTAGCTGAATGTGAGTATCCTGAGGTGTCATGTCAATGATGTGAGTTGGCATGATGTGTGGGTGGTGCTCTGGTGCTGTTGGAGTGTGTCCATGGGCTACTTGACTGGATGTGTGTTGCGATGTGTGGTGACAGGTGGGCTGTACTCCCCAACAGTGTTGACATGCTAACTTGGTTCTGGGTGGGTATCTTGTAACATGTATTGTGCATGAGTTTTGCTGTTCTGTCCTGTACTCCATTGCTTTTGACTGTGTGTCATTTCTGTCCTTCACAGGGTACTTTCAGATTCGTTTGGTCAACTGTGTCCACCGACGACGTGATTGCACATCCAGGCTGGTAGCTGTTGTGTCCCTACAGGTGATGTGCGCCACACCCATGGACTTCCTTCCGTCTACAGTTGTTGACTGTGTGCCCGCTGCCAGGTGGGGTTACCTTGCATCTGTAGTGGTTACGGCATGTTGCAACTGTGTAATAAACATGTGCTTCACTTTGTGATGTGCGTTGTCTGTGGTCACACATTTGACTACCATTTGCTTACTGCACCTGTGGGCTACTTGACTACAACTGGGAATGGGTGTGGTGTCTGTGCATTGCACCGTCTTCCCTGGCAACATCAGTGTAGGCAATGAGTCAGATGGCCTAGGTGTGTATGTGTCGTGTAGCCCTGGTGGTGTGTCTCCCTCATGTGTGTCATGTTGCCTGTACTCACATGCCTGTGTTGTCCTTGCTGTTGCTGTTCGCATACACAGTGTAATTTTGCAGTTCATCATCCCCATAACAGCACCCACGTTGGAATCACGACAGAGGCAAGTATGGTGTATTAGTGTGTTTATTGTGATACATTTGTGTTAATAGTGCATAGGATGGGTTGTGCTGTACATGAATCTTGCAATCCCAAGTTCCTAGGTGAATTGAAAGTCCGGGTAGACAGGATCCCCAGTATCGGGGCCACAGTTGTCTGACACATTGGTCCAACTTGTACTCCCCATGCAATGTGTGGGAGTAGTGTTGCTGTCAACAGGGTGAACAGTCTGTGCACAAAGGCGAACATCCAGAACAGGTTCAGGCTTCCTGGGAGTTGCGCTTGGCCATCGGCCTCTCACTTTCCCTCCTCGGACGACCCCTCTTCTTGGGGTGGGGGCCCTCAAGTGCAGGCTGCTGCGGTGCAGGGGACTCTCCGCCAGAGTCCTCCTCCCTCCCTGTGGCAGTTGCAGTTTGTTCGGCACTAGATGTTGTTGGCACACAGGGAGGTGTGGACTGGTTGATGTTCATCTGGCGGAGGCATTGTAAAATGTCCCTGTGCACCGCCGTCATCTCATGCAGTGCATCCCACTTGGACTCCACGCTGGACATGTGTGAGTCCACACGGGACATGTGTGACTCCACGTGGGACATGTGGGAGTCCAAGCGGGCATGATGGGCAGCCTGCTGCTGTTTAATGTCTCTGAGGAGCCCCACTACCTGGCTGAGCTCTCCGGTGCTGGACTGGTACGCATCAGCTATGCGTACCAGTTGTGGGTCGTCATGCACACCAGCAACGTCTGCAAGCAGCGACCTCTGTCTCCCACCCCTCCCACCACCCCTGCTGACATGTGCAGTGTGTGCAGTGGCACGCACAGATAACCCTGGTCCACCTTGGGGGTTGGTGGTGGTGTCCATGGCCCCAGGTTGGTCCAGGGTCACTGTGCTGGTGTTGCTCCTTATTCTGTCCATGTCGGCAGGGATGGTATTTGTGGTGACAGTCGTTGTAGAGGTGGGTGCAGGGGGTGCAGCTGGTGGTCCTGCTGGTGCTGCAGCTGGTGGTCCTGCTGGTGCTGCATGTTGACTTGCACCGGATGTGCCAGGTTGTTCTTCATCGTCCGAGGAGGACAGAGGCTGTACGACGCCAGTGAGCTCGGCATCCTCTTGAGCCTGGGACTGGGACTCCTCAGCGTCTGCTGCTGTGTCCCCATCATCACCTGTTTTTGGGAGACACAAACAATGTATGTCATGTTTCTGCAGGCATCAATGGTTGACACACATGACAGTTGTGACTGTGCCTCTGGGTGCGGGCCTGTACATTGCATTGTCCTAAGTCGTCACAGTCAGGGGTTGATATTGGTGTGGCACATTGTCCTGCATTATTTGGGCATTTCTATGTATTTTCTGGGGTGTGAACATGGTCTGCATTGGTTGTGTTTGGTTGACAGCCGGCCCTCCTTCCCACCCACCCAGCCAGTCAGTTATCCCACCATGGAACGTGCTTGCGTTGCAGGGAGTGTAAGTTGTCTCTCAGGATGTCAGTCAGTGGTGTCCTGCTGTTTGTTGGTGCACAGTTGCCAGCAGGGCCTTGTGCTCCCCACAGCAGTAGCCAGTGTCAGCCATCTTGTGAGTCCTTCTCCACTCCCTGTGATGTGAGCATGGTTCAGGGTGGTGTTGATGGGACAGTTGTGAGGGTGACCAATATCAGTGACTACGACTCCCATCATGCTATTGCCTCCACCCCCTTCCCAGCATGCCCATGCTTCCTTCCTTTTGACTCTGCTTCCCTGTGGGGTGGGCTGGCTGTGCTGACAGGATGGCTGGGAGTGTTGTCCTGGCAGTTGTTTGGCTAAGAGTCCCAAGAGTGTCCCTGTGCTTCACACAACATAACCCAGGGTGGTGGTGCTTTGTGGGATCTTGTGTTAGGATGGGGGCATTGCATTCTACCAGGTGGGTTCTGTGGAGTTTGTGTTGGGGTGTGTGTGAGGGGAGGTGCTTGTGACTATGGTCAGTGCTGCAAGTCCCCCTTCGCACCCAGCTAGCCAGATATCCCACCATGGAACGTGCTTGCATTGCAGGGAGTGTAAGTTGTCTCTCAGGATGTCAGTCAGTGGTGTCCTGCTGTTTGTTGGTGCACAGTTGCCAGCAGGGCCTTGTGCTCCCCACAGCAGTAGCCAGTGTCAGCCATCTTGTGAGTCCTTCTCCACTCCCTGTGATGTGAGCATGGTTCAGGGTGGTGTTGATGGGACAGTTGTGGGGGTGACCAATATCAGTGACTACGACTCCCATCATGCTATTGCCTCCACCCCCTTCCCAGCATGCCCATGCTTCCTTCCTTTTGACTCTGCTTCCCTGTGGGGTGGGCTGGCTGTGCTGACAGGATGGCTGGGAGTGTTGTACTGGCAGTTGTTTGGCTAAGAGTCCCAAGAGTGTCCCTGTGCTTCACACAACATAACCCAGGGTGGTGGTTCTTTGTGGGATCTTGTGTTAGGATGGGGGCATTGCATTCTACCAGGTGGGTACTGTGGAGTTTGTGTTGGGGTGTGTGTGAGGGGAGGTGCTTGTGACTATGGTTAGTGCTGCAAGTCCTCCTTCCCACCCAGCCAGCCAGCCAGTTATCCCACCATGGAACGTGCTTGCATTGCAGGGAGTGTAAGTTGTCTCTCAGGATGTCAGTCAGTGGTGTCCTGCTGTTTGTTGGTGCACATTTGCCAGCAGGGCCTTGTGCTCTCCACAGCAGTAGCCAGTGTCAGCCATCTTGTGAGTCCTTCTCCACTCCCTGTGATGTGAGCATGGTTCAGGGTGGTGTTGATGGGACAGTTGTGGGGGTGAGCTATGTCTGTGACTACGACTCCCATCATGCCATTGCCTCCACCCCACTTCCCAGCATTCCCATACTTACTTGCTTTTGTGTGGAGTTCAGTGTGTGTGGGTGTGAGAGCAATGGCAAGATGGCTGACAGTGGTGTCCTGCTGTTGGTTGGTGTGCAGTACCCAGCATGCCCTTGTGCTCCCCACGACACAGCAACAGTGTCAGACATCTTTGATGGGCCTTTCCACTCTCTGTGGGATGTGCATGCGTGAGTGTGAGCTTGCTGGGCCATGTGGTGGGGGATGTAGAGCTGTGACTACGACTCCCATCATGCTTTTGCCTCCTCCCCCTTCCCAGCATGCCCATGCTTCCTTCCTTTTGACTCTGCTTCCCTGTGGGGTGGGCTGGCTCTGCTGACAGGATGGCTGGGAGTGTTGTCCTGGCAGTTGTTTGGCTAAGAGTCCTAAGAGTGTCCCTGTGCTTCACACAACATAACCCAGGGTGGTGGTTCTTTGTGGGATCTTGTGTTAGGATGGAGGGCATTGCTTTCTACCAGGTGGGTACTGTGGAGTTTGTGTTGGGGGGTGTGTGAGGGGAGGTGCTTGTGACTATAGTCAGTGCTGCAAGTCCCTCTTCCCACCCAGCCAGCCAGATATCCCTCCATGGAACGTGCTTGCATTGCAGGGAGTGTAAGTTGTCTCTCAGGATGTCAGTCAGTGGTGTCCTGCTGTTTGTTGGTGCACAGTTGCCAGCAGGGCCTTGTGCTCCCCACAGCAGTAGCCAGTGTCAGCCATCTTGTGAGTCCTTCTCCACTCCCTGTGATGTGAGCATGGTTCATGGTGGTGTTGATGGGACAGTTGTGGGGGTGACCAATATCAGTGACTACGACTCCCATCATGCTATTGCCTCCACCCCCTTCCCAGCATGCCCATGCTTCCTTCCTTTTGAATCTGCTTCCCTGTGGGGTGGGCTGGCTGTGCTGACAGGATGGCTGGGAGTGTTGTCCTGGCAGTTGTTTGGCTAAGAGTCCCAAGAGTGTCCCTGTGCTTCACACAACATAACCCAGGGTGGTGGTTCTTTGTGGGATCTTGTGTTAGGATGGGGGCATTGCAATCTACCAGGTGGGTTCTGTGGAGTTTGTGTTGGGGGTGTGTGAGGGGCGGTGCTTGTGACTATGGTCAGTGCTGCAAGTCCCCCTTCCCACCCAGCTAGCCAGATTTCCCACCATGGAACGTGCTTGCATTGCAGGGAGTGTAAGTTGTCTCTCAGGATGTCAGTCAGTGGTGTCCTGCTGTTTGTTGGTGCACAGTTGCCAGCAGGGCCTTGTGCTCCCCACAGCCGTAGCCAGTGTCAGCCATCTTGTGAGTCCTTCTCCACTCCCTGTGATGTGCGCATGGTTCATGGTGGTGTTGATGGGACAGTTGTGGGGGGCAATATGTGTGACTGCGACTCCCATGATGCTATTGGCTACACTGACTTGGCCAGCATACACAGAATTCCTTCCTTTGAGTGGTCTTCACTGTGTGTTGGTGTTGTTGTGGTGGCTACATGTGTGGATGTGTTTGTTAGTTCTATTTGTGCCACTGCCTAGCTGTAGTTGTGGTTGTGTTTGTACATGTGTTGGCACAGTTGGATGTGACTTTTTTGATGGCATGTGTTGTGTTTATCTGACTGACATACACATTTTGGGATGATTCTGTTCTAGTTGCTGTGTAATTGCTATGAGTGCATGGTTTGACTCTCCCCTTGACAGTGATGTGTGTGTTTTGTGGCAGTATATTGTGTACATTTGTTGTGTACTCACCAGGCTCTGGGATGTCCTCTAGTCCATATACGCTCACTGGCGGAAGGATGGCCCGCACCTTCTCCTCCCAGGGCCTGAGGTATATTGGCTTGGCAGGAGGGCCACTGCCGGTGTATTGGCTGTTGATGTAGTCTTTCTTCAGCATGTCCCATACCCTCCTGCGCACGTCATACCACCTGTTCTGGATGTCCGTCTTTGTGCGCCGACATGGTGATTGGGCGTTCACCCTGTTGATGATCCTCTCCCACATCTTGGTTTTCTGCGACATGGGGGTCTGTTGGACCAGTGTGCCAAACAGCTGTGGCTCCACCCTGAGGATCTCGTCTACCATGACTTCCAATTCACTATCTAGGAACTTGGGATTCTTCTTGGGGGGCATGGTGATGGGTGGTGATGGTGGGTGATGTGTGTGTTGGTGTGCAGGTGAGGGTGTGTGAGTGTGTGTTTTGCTGGGTGTATGTGAGGTAGGTATTTGTTGGTGTGCTGATGGTGTGTGGCTTGTGTGAGGGATGAGCTGTGGGTGTGTGGTTGCTTTCTCTTGGGTGCTGGCAGTGGAATGGCATTTGCAAAGGCTCATGGTAGTGATTTGTGTCCTTTATATAGGTGGAGTTGTGGGTGTGTCTTTGTTCTCTGTCCCCACCCCCCCAGTATTTATTGGCTTGGTAATTGCTTGTTTGGCCTTTTTTTGGGTGATTTTTCCTTTGTGCTGTTTGTGTATGTTGGAAACGTTCTTGTGACCGAGTCGGACCCTGCATTGGTCTCGTACGGTGTTCTCCGTTTCGTTCACGCTGTGTTTGTGCAGTTTTCTATGCTGCGTACGCGTCGGTCGCGGTGTATTGTGTTGCTTCGGCTCGGTTTTGTATGCGTGTCGGTCGTACGGCTTGTCCTCCGTCCGACTCGCTCGTGGTTTTCGCGCCTTGCATCGTACTTTGCGGTTTGGAGTTAGCGTGTACGTTTCGGTCGGATTTGTTCCGGGTGCGTGTCGGTCGGTTGGATTCGCGTGTTTTTCCGGCCGGATTGCTGTTTTCCGTGCGGCTCGGTCGGTCGACTTGGTTTCGGTACGTGTCGGTTGGATTTTTCGCGCCTTGCATCGTACTTGGCGTGTCGTGCGCCACGGGTACGTGTCGTTCGGTATTTTTTCCGGATCCGAGTCGGTCGGTGCTTTTTCCGGCCCGAATCGGAATCGACCCCTTTGTCTCCTGATCTATCCAGGGGACCCTTACCAGCCCTTTGGTCAGGGGGTTGGTCTTCACACCATACTTGGTAAATATAAATACATCGTAATGATAGATGTTCTTCTCTCTCTGTCCTCTTCTTTCTGAGCATAGTTATTGTGTGGATCTGAATTGCTAATGCTTATTTGAAACTTGATTAAATTGACACTCTTGCGAATGAGAGTGTTTGTACTGAAACGTTTGAGATGGTTCACACGCAATTAGTTTTGATAAAGATTTAAAAAACTTCCAGAGTCTGTTATTATTTCATTTTTAATCGAGAAATGGTTATGTTAATTATCACCATCAACTAGTTCCAACTAATGGTCCATTGACCAGAGGAAAGAACTAATTGATCAGTGAAAGGTTTAGTTAGGGAAAGAAATAACTAGATCTTGAAGTATGAATATCATAAACTAAAGTTTTCCAGCTGTCTACTTGGTGTTTTTGTGTGGAAGTAGTTATATGGGCCCAGGTGAGTATATGGTAGTGGAGTATCTGCTGTTAGTACACCGCTGGATCACTAGTATGTCACCTCACAGGTAAGGCAAAGTCTTCATGTCTCGGAGACAGGTATAATATGCCAGGGGGTATTCGTTTTAACTTTTTGAAGAGAAGTGTTTTTGCTGAGTGAGGGGGAAGCGGGGAATGCCATAAAGCTGTCTGTACGATATATCATAGAGTCGCCTGGCAGATCAGAGCTGTAGTGGTTACGCTTGCCCTGAGCATTTAATGGCGGCTGGGGTGCGGGCGCGCAGGTGAGAACAGCGCTGCACTGCCGGAGAATATTTTTTAATCTTTATCACGCTTTAATAGTTTTACCCGTTTTTAACCGTTTGAAGGGAAGTGTTTTTATTGAGTGATGGGGGAGTGGGGAATACCATTGAGCTGTCTGTACGATATACCAAAAGTCGCCTGGCAGGTCGGTGCTCTAGTGGTTACACTTGCCCTGAGCATTTAATGGCTGCTGAGGTGTGAGCGCGCAGCGGGTGCACCGCTGGAACACTGAAGGCACTCCTAAGGCAAGCTGATCTGCGCCGGTCTGCGCTTGAACGGGTCCAGGCACTCTGCCCATGGACTCTAAGGTCAGGTTGAATACTCCTCATATCAGCTTCATTCACTGAGACCGCCTTCTTCCGTTCATCCATCTCCCCCCCCTAAACCTCGAAAACAGGGAATCGCATTGCGCACTGTGCAGTTTTTCCCTGGAGATCCGAGACAATATTAAAGAAAAGATATCTGACTCCTTGACAAAAAGCAGAATGTGTTTTTAGTTAACTGCAGGTCCCTCCCATGTCACAAAATAGAGTTGCCTATGTTAATAGAGGATAAACAGCCAGATGCTATCACCCTTACGGAGAGCTGGCCACACCGGACATTATTCAGGCCCTGCCTCAGGGATATCATATATGTAGGTTGGATCGGGTTAATAAAGCAGGTGGTGGCATTGCCATCATTCTAAAGGATTCGTATAGATGCGTGGCCAACCCCCTCCCCATCCTGGACTGTGAAAACCTTCTGTTTAGTATATATCTACCTCCCACATGCACCTTCTCAGGGGTTCTAATACATAGACCACCTGGGGCGTGCTGTAAGTTTGCTGAGGCCCTTCCAAATTTAATGGCCTTTCTGGCCATGTAAAAAACGACTATTACTCTTTTAGGAAATTTTAATATTCACTTTGATGAAACCGATAACCTGAGAGATGCAGACTTGATATATGACCTGAAGGCCAACCAACGAGTACAAAAAGTAGATGGTTCTACGCATGTTAAACGTCACTTATTGGACCCAGTGTTTAGTAATGACCCGAAAATCCATGTAAACAAACCTGGACCTATGAATTGTACAGATCATTTTCTTATTCCTTTTACACTTGATTTGGTGGTCCCCAGAGCAGAGGCTAAACCCCTCCCTGGATTAGACCGCAGGTGGACCATACTCCAGAGCTAGGATTGGATTGCTTCCCTTGCTATGGCGCCTCCCAAGTTAGATGACAATCCGGATCATGCTTACATGCAAGTAGAATGGATTATACAGGCTCTTGATAAAACTATCCCTGTAACTAAGATAAACAAGCATTTGCAATGCAATCGGTCTCGCCTTTGGGACCTTATATGTATTTAGCTATGCAGCACATTAGCCTGGGTGCTGAAACATCTACTGTTCTTTAACATGGAGGGAAAGTAAGCACCAAACTGCAAAGCCACCAGAAACCTTTAAGATACAAGTACACTCCAAAAATCAGTGGGGGAGGAGGGGGTTGAAACACATCAACATCCTCTTCCGGGCTTAGGAACATGAAGACTATTTACCCAATGACCAGTAACTTATGAATTGAATAGTGGGGGCTACAAGATCCTATTTAACCTACCAATAGGTCTCAATTTTACTGCATAATTGTGCTGTCCAGTTTAACAAATATTGACGAGTTACATTATTTCTCGCTCGATGCAATCAGGTTTGCTCTCTTGTACATCAATTTAGTATCCAGTTAAGCAAGGGAGGTATTCTGTTCACTACTCTAAAATTTTAGGTTTAGCCTTCCCTGCTATACAAGGCCGGCTCCCTTGTTTTGCATAAACCATGTCAAGGTAGACAACCTAATGGATAAGCTACACATGAAACAGGTAAAAACCACTGGAGTCCCCTGGTAGCATTAGTTAAATAGAGGAACTGGCTTAAACCTGTTATCACTGAAAGCTTTGTACATGTAGAATAAAACTGAAAAGAACTTAGCTGCCTGTGGTTGTAAATGATGTTCAGACTAGACAGGACAGTTAATAGCTAAGAGAAAAAGAATACATGCAGTTACCACAGCAAGAAGTCTTGAATGTTGAGATACTATCTGTAATGTCCTTGTACGTGTCTCCAACCTGCTCAAACCAAAATCATATTTAATTATAATAAGTGAGGATGGATCGTCTTCTGGCTGGGAGCCTCCACAGTTGCCCTCTGCCAGTCTAGACTCGTCCATTCCAACACCTTGTATGGCGGTATTCCCTGGCATAAAAGAAATCTCAGGATAAGGCAGCCAGTCATTCTCTGTGTGAGATTCAAATGTATCACACTTGCCACCCGAAGTCCATCAAAGCCGCACTGCATGGTGTGGGTGTGTTTTAAATGAACAGAAGAAGATGTAATGCATGGTAACACTGTCAGACGGGCTTCGAGTCATTGCTTTTATTTCTTTTTTGCTTTTTCTCTCCGGCTAACACGAGAGTCAGATAGCAGCAATGCAGCTGAGGAAATACAAGAACAAATTATTTTAATGTCTATTACAAAACAACTATACTTTCTCACTCTCCCCGTCTCAAGTGCGTCGTAAAAATGGGAGACAAACCCCCCCCCCCCAAAAAGACACACACCATTGCTACATAACTGCATAGTATCAGATGAAGTCGTGACACCCAAATCAGAGTTTTCCGTGTGTAAAGGGGAATAGTGTGCCTCGGTCGAGGCGAAAGGCGAGAGGAGCGTGTTCTGTATGGCCTATCTGACCCCTGAAAGGCGTAGACTCTCCCTAGAAAGCAGGGTGGCACCGTGCCATCGGCTCAAAAACATCTTTCACCCCAATTACAGCCGCGCAGAGCAAAAAAAGCGTGCTGTAATTGTGTAAACATTTGTTATCGTTCCTGCAGACTTAAATAGTGACAGTAAACACAGCTGCTGTCGGCAATTCGAATATTGATCACCACCTACAAAAACAGATGGTAAAGTGCAAATTTATCAGGCCTGATTATCGATGGGTGTTCTTTCTCGTTCACACCGTGGCCTTAAATGCAGCGTCTCTGCCAGGGGCCCGTTAACCATGAATAACTACAGACTGAGTCAAACAAGGGATTCAAAGTGAAAACGCTGCTGTGCACGCCCATGCTGTGTTGGAGGTGGAAGGGGTGTGCTTAATGATGAAAGCGGGCGCCGTGGCGCCTATGCATATGAAGCGGGCAACGTGGAGATTAAAAAAAAGCCCAAGTAGTCCCTAAACGAAAATGACAAAGCCCTAAAGCGCTATAAAACAGTAGTTGGTCAGTGCTGCTTCCGAAAAAAACGGAAGTGATGAACCGGGCCAGCAACCAATAGGAAGGCCGGAAATAACAGTGACGCGTGAATAAGCCAATTACAAAAGCAGGCAAGCAGCAGGCGGGATTACCCTCGCTATACAGATTACTAGATGTCTCGGAGAGACAGCGTATGCGCGCTGCCTACGCGAGACCTAAAAAGGGAGTAACAGGGAAATTAGTACCATGGTTTACTGCCCACCATGCCTCCCTGAAAAAAAGAATTTAAAACATTTATAAGAAAATGGAGAAAAACCTATGAGAATCATTTGAAAATAGCCTACCGGACAGCTATCAGGAATTACCATGTAGAAATTGAAAAGGCTCAGGCTGTTTATTATGAAGATAAAATCAGTCAAGCCTCCAATGCCCCAAGTGAACTTTTTAAAATGGTTAAATCCATTACCACCCCAAATAATGGAAGTCCCCTCCCAGTCCCTACTGTTGATCACTGTAATGAGATGGTGGTCTACTTTCAGAACAAAATAACTGATGTTTATGGGCCACTACAAATGATTTGCTCTCCTCCCACTACTCTTGCGGAACTGGACATGCCCAATGTCCCCCCTCATCTGTTTAACATCTTTCCCCTCCATCACTGAGGACAGCCTGCCTGCATTAATTGGCAAGGTTAAATCAGGCTCCCATTGGACCCCGCTCCTCCGTACATATTGCTCCAAGGAATGCAAGTAATTCTTCCAACTTTATTGAAAGTTCTCAACCTTTCAATTTCCACTGGAGTCATACCCTTGAAGTGGAAACATGCAGTTGTTAAACCCCTCCTAGAAAAACTCACCTAGATCCCACCTGTCTAGGTAATTATAGACCAACTTCCCTGCTCCCTGCTATTCAGAAGATAGTGGAAATATATGTTGTTGGACTTGGCCCTTTTTGCAGGGTCATCCCTGAACTTTTTGCCTTCCTCCTAGCCTTTTTTCTGACATGGTGTTGGTGGTTTTAGGAATGGGATTTCTGGTTGGATAGGGCATGCGCCTAAGCCAGGCAGAAACCACCACTCTAGTCAGGGCAAGGGAGTTAATCACCGAAGATAACCCCTGCTCACCCCCTTGGTAGCTTGGCACGAGCAGTCAGGCTTATCCCAGAGGCAATGTGTAAAGCGTTTGCGCAACACACTCACACAGCAGCAACACACTAGGCACACTATAAAAGAAACTCCACACAAGGTTATATATAAAATAGCCTTTGTATTATCCAAAACACATTAGAATCATAATCACACATATACACTTTGCCAACTGGCACTAGGCAATATTTACAGGGGATTATATACACATGACAGGGCCAATCGGGCCACTGTCAGAACCTTTAGAAAGCACAAGTAGCAAATGTAAAACAGAACCAGTAACTACTGGTACAATACTGTACTTAGAATCATCACCTGCAACATAAACACCTTATGTCTGCATCACATTAGGCATAAGACACATTATGCATAACCATCATAACCATAAATACATTATGCATAAATACCATGGGCATAAATCACATTTGGCAACCATCAGCATAAACACATTATGCACACATTTGGCAGGGCACCACAGTAACACTAACTAGGTGCATACATCACCCTAGGGCCTTGCGCCCTATCTACACCATAAAGCTGACCCCAGGCCAACTGGCCTTTCACTGGGGCTCAAATGCCCAAAATGTCAGGGCTCTCACAGGACCTTCAACGGGCCCCCGGGCTGCCTAAGCAGCGAGAACAAGGTGCGCAATGCACTGGGGGCGGGGGGTGTATCTCACCCCTTTATTGACATCAAAAAGAAATGCCCCCGCTGTTGCAGCTGCCCTCTGTCAAATTATTTCAGACTATCTAGAAGAGAATCAACTCCTGCACATCATGCAGATGGGATTCTGCTTCCAACACAGCACAGAAACGGCCCTTCTAGCAGCAACGGAGGAGCTAAAAAGACTGCTAGATCAGGGAGGGACTGCTGCTATCATCCTATTAGATTAAAGTTCATCATTTGATACAGTCAATCATGTGATACTTATGAACAGACTGAGTGAAGCAGAAATTCAGAACCTTGCGCTTAAATGGCTGACCTCATTGTTGAAGGACAGATCCTTCTAAATCTGTGGGAATCCTTGTTTTTCTGATGCCTTGCCATTGCAATGTGGGGTGCCACAGGGCTTGGCCCTTAGCTCCACACTCTTTAAAGTGTATCTGTGCCCTTTGGTGGATATTGTGCAGGTATTTGGACTATCCATAGTCTCTTTTTTTCCCAATATTTTTTGTATTTTATTTGGAGAGAGTAAAAACAGTCATAGATACAAATAATGCCATTTGGCAATCAGTTTTTGGAAAATTTCATATATATACATTCTGTTGACCACACAGACAGACAAGGAAAAGCAATGAAAGAGGTAAAAGAATGGGTAAAATCTAACACGGTACAAAATGACATAAAGACATAAAAAGGAAAAAAGGGATAATAATAGAGAACGGCCCCAGTGGGGCGGAACAATACATACACAATTTTCTCCTACGCTAAAATACCTAGAAGGCCATTCTATAAACCCATCCGTTCTTTTCTCCTCCATCCTAGGCCAGCCAGTCTCTCCCATCCTGATGTCTTGTGAGCCATTTGCTCATTGACGCCCAGATTTTACGGCCTCTCCTGCTTTGGCACCGGCCCTTACAATTATACAGGGTTCTTTCAAGATTATATACGGCCAACAAACGGCCCAGCCAGGCATGATATGTGGGAGGATCAGCATCCTTCCATTGTGTAGCAATAAGGAGCCGAGCTATGACCACCACAATAAAGACAAAGTTGTTCTGCGATGCATCAAGTTGTTCCTTGTTGTCATAGCCCAATAGCATCAATGATGGAGTTATCCGAACCCTACCCCCCAATGCCACATACAAAAATTCCTCTATCCCTTCCTTTAGCTGCACCAGTTTCCCTCATCCGAAAAACATATGTATTATATCCGCCGGTCCTTGATCACACCAAGGACATTTATCGTCCCATCTTTTGCCCCAGCAGAAAAGTTTAGCCGGAGTAAAATAGAGGTCAAAAATGGTTTGATAATGCTGGGCTTTTAAATTGGCTGAGAGAAATATTCCCCTTCCTAGTGCGATCGATTGATATAAATCCACATCAGGGTTTCCCAATTTCCTGGCCCATTTAGTTTCTACCTTTTCCAAGTCATCAGGAACTGTATCCATTAAGATTTTATATATATTCACTGAAAAAAACATAGGTTTTAGGGACAGTTATAGTTAGTTGGACATTGCACTCGTACAAAACCCGTGACATTCCCCCGTTATAGTTAGTTCAGCTAACTATAACTCGCGCCCCCGCAATGCACTGCTGATGACGTCACATATTACAGCATTCATGACATGGTCAGTGACATCACTGATGACATCACTGATGACATCTCAAATGACATCACTGATGACATCATCCAGTGACTGTGTGTTTCTGTAAAGTTTAAATATTTTTAATATATATAGGGAAAGGCGTATTGAAGAATGAGTGGGTGTATAAGTGTCTGTATGGATGATTTAGTAGGTGCATGACTAACTCTATAAGTGAGTGATTAAACGTATCCTACTGAATGCATGGGTGAGTGACTAAACTGGGTGAATGTCTGTATCCGTCTGTCTGTTGCTGTGTAAGTGGCTGCATGGGTTTGTGAATAGCTACATGAGTGTCTATATGAGTTATTGATTGGTTGTCTGAGTATCTGTATGGGTGCCTGAGTGTTTGTGTGGGTGGGGTGTGTGCGACTCTGTGCATAGATGTGTGAGTGGGTGATTCACTGGGTGGATGGTTTCAAGAGTGCATCTGTGATAGACTGTATGGGTGGGTAAGTGTGTGTAAGAGTGTGTTAGTGAGTGAATGTATGTCCCAGTGGTACATGTGTGAGTAACTACATATGTGAAAGGCAGTATATATGTGTGTTGGAGTATATAAATAGCTATAAGCTAGAGTGTGTGATTGTGAGAGTGACTGTATGGATGAGTGTGTGCTTGTATCAGTGATTGTATAAGAGCGTAAGAATGTGCTAGTATTTGTATGAGTAAGTGAGCTGGTGTGTGTATAACTGTATAGGTGAGTAAATGGCAGTGTGTTTAATTATTTGCATGACTGACTAGGTGTGTGAGTACCTCTATGGATGAGTGGCGGTGTTTGAGTGTCTATATAGGAGTATGAGTGCATATGATAGTCCTGTACTGAGTGACCGTAAGTATGAGTGACTGTACGGGTGAGTGAGTGGATGTGTGTGTAGACCTATGAATTAGTGAGTGGGTATGTAGTTATTGGTGTTGGAGTGTCTATGGTTTTGCGAATGGCAGGCTGTAATTTAGAGTGGGTGTATCAAAGGTTATATTAGGGTGTGAGGAGGTGCATCAGATTATCACGTGGATGATGTCATCAGTGATGTCATCAGTGATGTCATTTGAGATGTCATCAGTGATGTCATCAGTGATGTCACTGACCATGTCATGAGTGATGTAATATGTGACGTCATCAGCAGTGCATTACGGGGC
Organism: Calotriton arnoldi; assembly: GCA_963921515.1. NCBI lineage: Eukaryota > Metazoa > Chordata > Amphibia > Caudata > Salamandridae > Calotriton > Calotriton arnoldi. The sequence goes on along the minus strand of CAWUFW010003200.1, from coordinate 1,140,412 downwards.
GCGAGTTATAGTTAGCTGAACTAACTATAACGGGGGAATTTCACGGGTTTTGTACGAGTGCAATGTCCAACTAACTATAACTGTCCCTAAAACCTATGGTTTTTTCAGTGAATTTGTAAGGTTTTTTAAATGCTAATTTCTAACTATAACGTGCCTGAAACCTATGGTTTTTTCAGTGAATTTCAAAGGTTTTTTAAATGCTAATTCCTAACTATAACATGTCTGAAACCTATGGTTTTTTTCAGTGAATTTCAAAGGTTTTGTAAATGACAATTTTTAAATGTATTAATTGTTATATTTATTTTTTTGATACTGATTTACTACATTTTTTTAAACTATTTATTTTTAGATATTTTATTTTTTAAATTACATTGTAATTACATTATACATTACATTACAAAATATACTTTCTCAGAATGAATTACTTTAGTTTAAATACTTTGCAAATAGGCAATAGACTTTTAAGTATAGTAGTTACAGTTGTTGCAATGGGCAACACAATTTCAAACACAATGCAACATTGAGCTCAATGTGAATTTCTAGTTAAATGCAATTAGTTACTTTATGGATTACTTTTTCTAACCACAGGACTGGATCCTAGATTCAGTCCTGGAACATCTCCTGTAAACAGTTGAGTAAAAGCGTTTTGGTTACAGTAGTGATTTTTAAGGAATATTATTGTATTTTAAAAGTTGACAGAAACTTTTTCACATAGAATCACCAATGTTATCCTATGGGAGGAAATTCACTTAGCAGGTAAGTAGTGTTATCGTTACTTTTTCTTACTCAGTGGTGGATCCTGGATCCAGCACTGGTGCATCTCCTGTAAACAGTTGAAAGAATGCGTTTAAGTCATACAGGCGATTTTTAAGGATTATTTGTAGTTTGTGAAAATCGACACAAACTTTTCTGCTGAAAACCAGACAATGGATTCCTATGAAAGGAAATACAAGTTACTGGTAAGTACGGTTAGAATTACTTTTCAGGGTCAGTGCTGGGCTAAAAGATGCAGCACTGGGTTCTCTCTTGATAACAGGTGAGTAAATCGGAATTCGTAGTTCGGCTGATTTTAGAGGAATATTATAAAGTTCCAAAACTCCACACACAGAAGAATTTCCAAGTGAAACCAGTCAATGTTAGCCTATGGAAGGAAATTCAAGTTACTGGTAAGTACGGTTAGAATTACTTTTCAGGATCTGTACTGGGCTCAAAGATGCAGCACTGAGGTCTCTCCTGATAACAGGTGAGTAAATTGGAATTCGTAGTTCAGCTGATTTTAGGGGAATATTATAAAGTTCCAAAACTCCACACACAGAAGAATTTCCAAGTGAAACCAGTCAATGTTAGCCTATGGAAGGAAATTCAAGTTACTGGTAAGTACGGTTAGAATTACTTTTCAGAATCAGTACTGGGCTCAAAGATGCAGCACTGAGGTCTCTCCTGATAACAGGTGAGTAAATCGGAATTCATAGTTCTGCCGATTTTAGAGGAATATTTGTATGTTTCAAAAATCGACACTTAGAAACTTTTTCAGCGAAAAGCAGGCAATGATATCCTATGGAAGGAAATTCAAGTTACTGGTAAGTACGGTTAAAATTACTTTTCAGGATCAGTACTGGGCTCAAAGATGCAGCACTGAGGTCTCTCCTGATAACAGGTGAGTAAATTGGAATTCATAGTTCAGCTGATTTTAGAGGAATATTATAAAGTTCCAAAACTCCACACTTAGAAGAATTTCCAAGTGAAACCAGTCAATGTTAGCCTATGGAAGGAAATTCAAGTTACTGGTAAGTACGGTTAAAATTACTTTCCAGGATCAGTACTGGGCTCAAAGATGCAGCACTGAGGTCTCTCCTGATAACAGGTGAGTAAATCGGAATTCGTAGTTCGGCTGATTTTAGAGGAATATTTGCACAATGGTGAAGGAAGGGGGCGGGCCCTGAGGTGACATGTCTGCAAACACGCCCTGTGGCGCGTTTTAAGTTGGAGAATTAATTCCTCCTCAATCCCGAGGGTCCCTAGGGGACAACTAGCCCACCAGATACCTCCAGTATGCGGCAGAGAGCTGCGTTGCAGAGAGGTGTTCAGAGGCCACGCCCCTTTTTGCACCTCTCTGCAACGCAGCTCTGTGGCGCTTTCTGGACTTACCTGGTGGGCTAGTTGGCCCCCAGGGACCCTCAGGATTGAAGGGGATTTAATTCCCCTTCTTAAAACGCGCCACGGGGCCTGTTTGCACACATGTCACCTGAAGCCCGCCCCCTCCCTTCACTGCTGTGCAAACGCGCCCCGTGGCGCATTTTAAGTTGGGGTATTAAGTCCCCTTGAATCATGAGGGTCCCTGGGGTCCAACTAGCCCACCCTGTACCTCCAGTATGCGCCAGGGAGCTGCGTTGCAGAGAAGTGTTCAGAGGCCACGCCCCTTTTTGCACCTCTCTGCAACGCAGCTCTGTGGCGCTTTCTGGACTTACCTGGTGGGCTAGTTGGCCCCCAGGGACCCTCAGGATTGAAGGGGATTTAATTCCCCTTCTTAAAACGCGCCACGGGGCCTGTTTGCACACATGTCACCTGAAGCCCGCCCCTCCCTTCACTGCTGTGCAAACGCGCCCCGTGGCGCATTTTAAGTTGGGGTATTAAGTCCCCTCGAATCATGAGGGTCCCTGGGGTCCAACTAGCCCACCCTGTACCTTCAGTAAGCGCCATAGAGCTGCGTTGCAGAGAGGTGTAAAAAGGGGCGTGGCCTCTGTACACCTCTCTGCAATGCAGCCCCCTGGTGCATACTGGAGGTTCCTGGTGGGCTAGTTGGCCCCCAGGAACCCCCAGTATTCAAGGGGAATTCGTTCCCCCTCTGCAAACGCGCCAGGGGGCGCGTTTGCAGACTGCTGCAGGGAGGGGGCGGGGCCTCCGGCACGATGCCGGTCTTTTTTTTTTCTTTTTTTTTTTTCTTTCTATGGGAGGGGGCCTGCGTGGCCCCCCTTCCCTCAGCCACTTTTGGCCCCGGGGACCCCATCCCCCGGGGCATGCCCTCTTTTTAAAAAAAAAATATATATTTGGAGGGGGGCTGCGTGGCCCCCCTCCTCAGGCCATTTAAGGCCCCGGGGACCCCATCCCCCGGGGCCGGCCTTTACGTTTCTTTTTTTTTTTTAAACATTTATTTTTGGGGAGGGGGGCTGCGTGGCCCCCCTCCCAGGCCACTAATGGCCCCGGGGACCCCATCCCCCGGGGCCTGGCCACTCGTTGGGGACCGTGGGGGGGTCCCCAATCCCCGCACGGTCCCGCCGGCTCCCCGCGTCCTGCGGGAGCCGGCATTGCTTTTCCATAAGGGGAGCTGCTGACATGCAACTCCCCTTATGGAAAAGCAATTCTGCTTTGCTTCATTGAAGCGAGAGCAGGTTTCCCTGCTCTCGCTTCAATGAAGCAAAGCAGTTTGCTATGACAGGACGGGAGCCGCGAGGCTCCCGTCCTGCCATTGCAAACAGCAGTGTCCCGGGGTAGGCACCCCGGGACACTGCAGGAGCCAGCCCTGGGGGTGGCGGTCCCCAGGGCCACCACAGGCTCCAGGAGGGGGCCGCACGGCCCCCTCTCATAGTCTTTAAAGCCCCGGGGAGGTGGTGGTCCCGGGGCTCGGGGGTCCATAACGGACCCCCGCATTTACATTATTAGTGCCCCGGGGAGGTGGCGGTCCCCGGGCGTGTGGGGGCTCCAGCCCCCACACAGGTTCATTAAATTAAATAAAAAGAAGCCCCGGGGGTGGCGGTCCCGGGGCTGCGGGAGGGCCGAGTGCCCTCCCGCACCATTTTGAAATAAAAGCCCCGGGGGGTGGCGGTCCCCGAGACTTGGGGGGGGCCTTAGAGGCCCCCCATATTATTATTAAATTAAACCCGCATGCCCCCGGGACTTGGCCCACCCGGGGGCCAATTAACCACGAAGCGCGGGAGACCGCGCTTTGTTTTTTTTTTTTATCGGCAGGATCCGCGCACCCAGCGCATTTTTTGCCGATTTAAAAAAAAAAAAATGTTTTTGGGCCCTGGGGGTCCTTGTAGGACCCCCTGAGCAGGCCTAGGGGGTCAGGGTGTTTCTATCCTGCCCCCTTTTTGCATTTTGCGCGATTTTTTTTACTTTTTTCTTGTGACTCGGTTCTACCGAGTCACAAGATGGCTGCCAACACTTCCTGGTTTGGAGTGTTGACAGCCAATTAGCATACAGCTCGTCATCGGGAGGGTGCGCGGATCCTCCGCGGCCATAGATATATATGTGTTTTTACTTTTGATTTTCTCAGCAACTACTGAACGGATTTACACCATTTAACAAAAAGGGTTCTTTCTGAACCAAGAACTACCTCTTTGCCAAATTTGGTGTAATTCCGTTCAGCAGTTCGGGCTGTAGCCGTGTCTAAAGTTTCCTATGGAAAATTGCATGGGGAAAACACGTTTTGGGATCCCCCTTTTTTCTCGGCCCCCGCTTGACGAATCACCCCGAGACTTTCAGGATAGGAGCGGACCGGAGCGGGCCACAAAGTATGAAAATTTCGCGAAGATTCGTCAACCGGCGCCAAAGTTATTTCAAATAGAATGTTGCGGATTTCCTACGGAAAATAGGTCCTAACTATAACTATCTACTGGCGACCGCCAGTAGATAATATTTGATCCTAGTCTGAGGATAAGTTATAACTTCCACTAATGGAAATGTATTTGTGGAAATCTTTTCAGTCCCTAATTGAGTTAAGAAACTGGTGATCTGCCTGTACTTGAAGTGAGTCCCTGCCATTATTCCATATCTCTGTTGCAGATCTATAAATGAGCACCTTTGATTAGTTGAGTATAAATCCCCTACCTTCGTCATACCCCTTTCCTCCCATTGCCTGCCCATAGTATCGTACAATGTTTCAGGAAATAAGGAGGATCGCCACAGAGGTGTGTACCAATTATATTTGTGTATCTGCATGAGTCGGATCACTTTACTCCAAATTTTCCAGATCGCTATCATCACCTTAAACTGCATCTTCTTATAATATCTGGCCTCCACTTGCTCATATATAGAGGGGATATCCCTGCTGACCTCCTGATCCCTGGTAGTCACACTACCGTTTCCTGGTGATAATAGTACCGCCATCTGCTGCAAGAAAGCTGCATAATAATAAAATCCTAGATTAGGAGCCGCCCATCCTCCGCGTTCTTGCGGCAAAATTAACAATTTAAGGGATTGCCAAATTTTCTTATATCTCCAAATGAAGTTGCTGAAAATCGAGTCCAGTTTCTTTAAGAGTTGGCCTTCGATTTCAAGAGGGATAGATCTGAATAAATATAGTATCTTGGGAAAAATTCCCATTTTAAGTACGTTGCACCTTCCAATTATTGAGAGATGGAGCCTATCCATGTACCTTAAGTCTGTGCTGATCTTATTTAACATCGGGCTCAAATTTATTTCCCAAGTGGAACTAACCCTGCTGCTAACCCTGATCCAAGATAAACTGCTGCATCCTGTCTTCGAGGATCCTCACAGGGTGTATTGGAATTACAAACGATCTGCATTTTCCCCGCATTCAATAGGTAGCCTGACTTCCGACCATACTCCCCAGTCAGCCTTTGTATTTGTATTATCGCCGTTTCAGGGTCTGTGGTCACTATGGCGAGATCATCGGCGTATGCCATTATCTTGGTTTCAAAGCCATTGCTGCTGACTGGTTATAATTGTCTGATCTCGGAGGATTTGCTGGATAAATACATCAATATATAGGGCAAATAAAATTGGAGAGCAGGGACAGCCCTGTCTTGTCCCCCTGGCTACCTCGATACGGCCTGATTCCTGGCCCATAATTTGTAGTCTTGCATAGGGTCTAAAATACATTGCACGTATGGCCGTTATAAAACATGGGCCAAACCCTTTTTGTGCCAAGATACCCCATAGATAATGCCAAGAAACTCGGACAAAGGCCTTCTCTGAATCCAGGAGGATCATAGCCATCTTCTCTCCTGTTACCTCTGCTATGTCAAATAGTGCAATAGCACGCCTGATATGGTCAGTAGTGCCTCTTCCAGGTATAAACCCATGTTGCCATGGTGAAACAAGATGGGCTATGATCCTCCCTAACCGAGTAGCTAAGATTTTAGAATATAGCTTGGCGTCCATATTCATGAGAGATATGGGCCGATAGGATGCAGGGTTGTCTGAGGGCTTCCCCTTTTTTTTAAAGAAAAGCTATATCTGCTCCCTGCCAAGATTCTGGGGGGACCCTACTATATTGTACCCCTAGAAACAAATCCAGAAGTAGGGGTGCAATCTCTACCTGAATTGCCTTGTAAAGTTCCAGAGGAATTCTATCAGGACCTGCCGCTTTCCCTGAGGCCATAGAGTGTAGGGCATGTAAATCCTCTTCGATTGTTATATCTCTTTCCAACTCCTGCCTTGATGCCTCGTCGACCCTCTGTTGGTCCCCCATGATTCTTTCAATCTCATCGGGAGTTATAGGGTCAAGATTATCATGCCGATATAGGTCCTGATAGAATCTTTCAAAAACCTTAATAATATCTTTTAAATTTGTGACTTGCCGTCCATCCTGTTCTTTGACCCCAGTGATGTTATTCCTGGCGGCCCTCTGTTTAGTACGAAGCGCCAGCAGCTTGTCCAATCGACTCCCCATATTCATAGCTCTCATTTTTATATGTTTGAAATCCTGCAGCACCCTTCCTACTATAGTGGCTGCTGATTTCAGCTTTCGTGACCACTGTTTTCTGCCGTAATGTTAACTCAGCTGCTTCTTGATTTTGCCTAATGGCTAGGTGTGCTCCTTTTCTAATGCCCCCAGCCTTTCAATCAAGCCATTAATTTCCTCTTTTTCTTGTTTCCTGGCCTTTCCTACAAAACTGATTGTTTCTCCCCGTAGGCCCACCTTGAAACTATCCCAAACCATGCCTCGCGATGAGCTATACCGGTTTACCTCAAAATACTGTCCCACCACTGCCTAATATGTTGAATATACAGCTTATTAGTAAGTAGTTTTCTATTGAATGTCCATTTAGATTGGGCCTGAACCCCCACTGGAGGTACCAGATCCATAATTAGCGGGTTATGATCGGACAATAATTTAGGTAACTTCTTGATTCCTACCGCCATGAGCATGGAGGAGGAGACCAAAAAGTAGTCCAGCCTGACATACTTTTTATGAGGGCATGAAAAATATGTATACCCCGGGTAAGTAGGATATTTAGCGGCCCATACATCAACCAGGTCATGACTGGCCATTAAGGTGGGCAGAGCCTTATACACTTGTGGCTTCCTTCCAAAGTGTTTTTGTGTTTGGTCTCTGCTCACCTCATGATTTATATTCAAATCCCCACAGACTACTAGTGGGCCTGGCCATGATGACAACTCAATTTCTAGGTCGTTAAATATCTTTGGATCATCCTGATTTGACGCATATATAGTACAGATTGTCAGCCCTACGGGTAGTGACACAATAGCCCATCTTCCCCATTTATCCTCCAGAACGCGTTTTACAGGGCCAATGCCATTCCTTACATGAATAGCTACCCCCCTTATGGTGGAGGTTTGTGTAAAACATGCTGCAGGAGTATACCCTTTAATTGTTAGGGTTTCCCGTCTCCCCCATGGAATATACGTTTCTTGCTGGCATATTATGTCGGCTCTCTGCATTCTTAAAAATCTGCGACCCTTATACATTTCATCTTGTCATTTAAACCCCCACATTAATTGAACATATACTTATTTTACCCATTCACATAATACAAGTCGTTTGCCATTCTTTATCCTCTCATTTTTTCTTTCCTGATTGAATTTTTTCCTCCAAACTTTAGTTTGCACTCTCTCCAATTTTACCCCCTTCCCCTATCCCCAACACCCAGCGAGTCCTTGCCCCCCCTCCCAACCCTGCCCCCCCACTCTGGCCCTCCCCTCTCCATAGTGACCCTTCCACCCTCCCCCACCCTATCCCACGCTGATAGGCAGCCAGACTGATCTCAGTCTGTAGTGATGAGTGCTGTTCCCTGACCGATATTACAGCCATTATTTTTGCAGCAGCATAATACAAAAGAACACCCAGCCCAAACAAGTCTACCATGGAAAAGAGAGAGAAAAAAAAAGATAAACAATGGTAGAAGGCAAAACATTCAACGAAACAGTGAGTAGTGAATATCCTATCCTTCCCTAGTAATTTCGTGGTCCGTGCTCGCCCCCTACACTACTGGAACCTGTTTAAAGGGTTGACCCCCATCCCTCTAGGTACACCTTGGCCTTAAGCTCCGATGTGAAAAACCGAGTTTGATCGCCCTTAATTACTTTAAGGCGGGCTGGGTTTAACAAAAAAGCTTGTCTCTCAACTGTGAAATGGCAGAAATCTGGCCTGACAAAAAAGAAAAAGTCTCCTCCACTCCGCTTTGCTTCTGGCCTAGCCTTCTCATAGATGGTCTGCCGCAAAAGGAAATTGCCAAAATAAATGAGAATGGCGCGGGGCTTCGTGTCTGGCCTCACTGGTTGCCTTAAGTTAAATGGCACCCGATGTGCCCTCTGTACTTCCAGTGACCAGTTCCAGCCTTCCAAGTCAGGGAATGCTTTAGCCAGCATATCTGCCATGCATGCCCAAACATCCGAACCTTCTTTGCCCTCTGGAACTCCAAGAACCTGCAAATTGTTGCGGCGCTGCCAGTTTTCCTGGTCCTCCAACTTCCACTGTATATCAACCAACTGTGCCTCATGCGCCGTAGTTTGTATTCGAGTGTCAGCCAAGTCGCTCTCCAGAGCCTCCATTCTAGTTTCAAGATTTGTCAGGCACTCACCAATTGCACTACAGGTTTTCGCCACTTTCCTTACTGCCCCTTGAAGTTTTCGCATAGCTGTCTGTGCCCCCCGACTGTCCTGATGGCTTTCCTCAGGGTGGGAAAGTATGCATTGTAGGACGGTATCTAGGGTTGGCGGTGCTGCGGGGGTAGTGGTAGTGTCTTGAGGGGGCGATGTTGTGGTGCTACAAAGCAGTTCTGCCCCTGAATAGTCCCATTTTAGATCTTTTTTTTGTGGGTTAGACCGAACTGCCTTTTTAGGCATTTTACGCGTTGTGGCCATTGGGTCATTTTTGTCTGTATCTGATATACTCCCATCCTTCTAGATTCGCACAGTGAGTCTGACCCAGACCCCGACCATACCCCGTCCGACAAGGAGAAGAAACAGTCATTGGCCTCGAGGTCCTGTTCACTATGATTTGAGGTGGTAGTCTGTTTTTTTGGCTGCACACTGCCCTGCAGGGGATGTAGGGCATTGGCTTCAGCATCCGTCTCTATAGTAACATCATCCTCCACTGCTCTCATCTGCCCTGGAGGCTGAGCCCCAGACCTATCAGCCAGCTCCACACAACCTCCCCCAGACATTACTTCCATTGAATGAGGAGGGGGTAAAGTTACGTCTTTCCTTGTATCTGGTCCCATCTGTTCAATTGCAGTGTTCCCTGCACAGACATTGCTGTTCTCCACTTGATTTTCCTTTTCCTGCGGCTCTGGCAGTTCTTGTGGCTGCGCTTGCTGCTCTGTGGTCAAACTCCCTCCTGTGGAAGCTCGCAGCATTTCCAGGACGGATGGCTCGATCGGGTGCTGCTGGGGCGGAGCCCCGCCTTTGCCCTTCCTCTCCTCTGCGATCTCTGTCCGGGTCACGGAGTTCCCTGCTGGCTGCTTCCTGCCACTTCCTTTCGTCTGCTCAGTGGTGCATGTTCCTACCCCGGTGCCTCTGCGGGACTCCAGCGGCGTCCCCAGTTTTGGAGAGGGAGCCGCCCCCAAGCCACTCGTGTCCTCCCCCTCGCATTTCCCCCGATGGGGAGCTTTGGCCCCATCTCTCATTGAGGGAACGGCCGCCGGCACCCCTGACAGCCTCGGCAGCCTCGACGCTCCTCGCCGCACCTCGCCGCTCACCAGTGCCTACAGTAGACGCTGCAGCACCCAGACCAGCTCAGCATGACAGATGGCAGGCCCACACCGACCGGGACAGATCTGTAAGTAGGGTGATACAGTTCCCATTAGCACCTTTAATTCAATTCAGGGGGTTCTTGCACATTGCTTCACTATGCCGCCTTCCTACATTGCTGTATTGCACCCGAGGTCAGGGAGCTGCTGTGCGACCGACTCACGCAGTCGCCATCTTGCCCATCCTTATGACTATCCATAGTCTCTTACGCTAATAGTACACAAAAGGTTATGTCCCTCTCCAACGGGAAGAGGTTACTGAATCACAAGCTGTCTACCTGCCTGGAAAACGTGTCTTAATGGATGGCAAATTGTTACCTCAAATTGATGGGGAGAAAATTGAGATAATAATTCTTGGTAATGGACTGGTCTCCCAACCGGCGATTGTCTGGCCAGAACGTTTGGGCAATCCTCCTACCCCTTTCTCCTCTATAAAAAGTCACGGAATGTGGTTAGAAAACTCTCTCTCCATGGATGAGCAGACAAAAAAACTTGCAGCTAACTGTTTTGGTACACTCAGAATGCTATGCAAAATCTTAGATTTCACACTGAGCGTGTCGAGAAGAACTGTAGTCCAATCCTTGGTTTTGCTGCGGTTGGACTACGGTAACTCACTTTGTATAGGTTCCCCAAAATATGCTATAAAGAGGTAACAGGCTGTCTAAAATGCTGAGGCAAGGACTTTACTTAAGATCCCCAAATCTTCCTCTGTTAAGGAGGCCCTGGTCTCTCTACATTGGCTTCCTATTGAAGAGAGGACAAAATTCAAAACGCTGTATTTGACACATAGATTGATCAACCTCAAAGGTCCTCCCATGATCAGGACTCTTCTGGCACCCTACCAGCCATCTAGGACCTTAATGTCCACTGCAGGACAGCTTTTGAAAGTCCCCAGATTTCTTAAATCCAGGTGGGGTGGAAGGTCATTCTCATACCTAGTCTCTAAACTATGGAATGAGTTGCCAATAGAGTTAAGGTGTCTAGACAATGCGACTCGATTCAGGAAAATGCTCAAGGCCTGGCTCTTCCCTCAATAATATCTATCTGTAGTCTTCTCCCCTGGTGTTTTGCCTATGTCTCTCGAGTGCTGGGAAGCCCTAGAGTAGCCTTGCACTATATAAATCCGTAAAATAAAAAAAATATTATCATGGCAGTAATCGTCATCACATACTAGGAATTTACTATCACATGCCAGAAGTTGATCTTGCATGTCATGGATAGTCACCATTTGAATTGACATGGATATACCTGATATTGTCACATGTGCAGGGATAGCCGCCATACACTCATGAACACTTATTTACACACACAAACACACACATACACACACACACACACTCTCTCTCTCTCTCTCAGTATGAACCTAGTTGAATGGAGGTTATGGCCATGGTCTCAGCAAGAAGTATTGTGCAAAGCAGTCTATGTGGAATCAGAAAGGAGAGACCGACAGGCAGCTACAGTTCTCTGGCACTGAGCTCAGACCATGGTAATGTGGGGCGCAGCCTCTTTATTCGCTCTTCGTAGTCGGTATACCACTACTGCTGTGAAGTCCACTGGTGCTGCTCCTATTTAATAAAGAAAATTGAGAGTCTTTCCACTCACACAGCTCATAAAGGTCTTTTTGAAGTGTTTTACGAGTCAGGAGTCATTGTAACTTTGCAAATCTCTAATTTTGAGCCCTTGTTATCAGACAGGGGGTCTGTTGATACTGGCAGTGGTCTCTTGACACTGTGATTTGTATTTAATTTCAATGCCCAAAGCAATATCTGTCTGTGAACAATCAGTGCACTGTTCCCTGAGGATCTAAGGTATCTGGGTGCCTGGGATGAAAGGACGGAGAAGGGAAGTTATGGAATGCCATCACCTATGAGGAAGTATCAAAAATGTCTGTCTAAAGAATATTGGGAGGGAGAAGACTGTAGGCCCACAGAAATGGAGTAGTCATACTCCCACTAATTCAGGCAGGATTCAGAGCTAAGTTTATTTGTAAAGTGTGTATAAGCCTACAATTTTAGATGCCCCACCATTTTGAATATGGCAGATCTACGACAGCTTCCACACCCAAGACCCTGCCGCTACGCCTGCCACCCCCGCATGCAACCATGCCACACTCAAACAGATCTTGCTCAACTGAACTCTGCTCACCACAGACGGCACACTCAAGACCATGAAGAGCATCCACTCAGGAGCCCCATTGGATCCTTGCCCATACCACATCTTCCATAGAGCAGCCACCTCCATCACCCCCCAGCGTCACCCCAGCTTCAACTGCTCCATCGAAACCGCTACCTTCCCTGATGACTGGAGACACGCTGAGATCAACCCCCTGCTGAAGAAGCCAACCGCCAACCCGACAGACCTCAAAAAATTCAGACCCATCTCCCTCCTCTCCTTCCCATCCAAGGTGATCAATAAGAGGAAGGCCATCCAAGGCCAACTCTCCAAGTTCATTGAAGAGAACCACGTCCTGGACACCTCCCCATTCGGCTTCTGAAGCAACCACAGCACGGAGACTGCACTCCTCACCGCCATCGACGACATCGCTCCGTTCTCGACCGGGGCGAAACCACAGCCCTCATCCTACTGGACCTCTTGGCTGCCTTCGACACTGTCTCCCACCGCATCCTAATCACGAGACTTCACGACGCCGGCATCTGCAACAAGGCACTGGACTGGATCCACTCCTTCCCTTCCGGCCGAACACAGCGAGTCAGACTACCCCCGTTCCTCTAAGAACCTACAGAGATCAGCTGCGGAGTGCCCCAGGGCTCCTTCCTGAGCCCCCACCCTCTTCAACATCTACATGGCCCCCCTCGCAGCCATTGTCAGAAGCCACAGACTCAACATTGTCTCCTACGCATATGACACCCAGCTGATCCTCTCCCTCACCAATGAACCCACAGCTGCCAGAATCAAATTTTACAGCGGAATGAAGGCCATTGCTACCTGGATGAAAGACAGCTGCCTCAAGCTCAACTCAGACAAGACCGAAGTACTCATCCCGGGACCTACCCCCACAGTCTGGGATGACTCCTGGTGGCCCGCCACACTAGGAACCCCTCTCACCCCTACGGACCACGCAGGCAACCTCAGCATCATACTGGACTCCTCACTCTCAATGAACTGCCAAATTAACGCAGTATCCTCATCCTGCTTCCGCATGCTCTGCCAGCTTTGAAAGACATTCAGATGGATCCCCACAGAATCCAGGAAGAAGCTCACCCACACACTCATCACCAGCAGACTCGACTACGGCAACACACTCTACGCCGGCGTCACCCAGAACAGCTCAGGAAACTACAGAATGTCCAAAAGCCGTAGCCAGGCTGGTCCTCGACATCCCCCCCGCAGCCACATAACACAACACTTCCGACAACTCCATTGGCTCCCAATCAACAAGAGAATCACTATTAAGCTCCTCACACATGCCTACAAAGCTTTCTCTGACACAGGACCATATATCTGAACCACCACCTCACATTCCACACACCCGCCAGACAACGCCGCTCTGCCCAACTCGCCCTGGCCTCCGTCCCTTGGTTCCACAAGGCCAGAAGCAGAGGAAGATCCTTCTCCTACCTCGCAGCCAAGACCTTGAACACCCTGCCCCTCCACCTCAGGCAATCCGCGTCAGTGATCCAATTCAGGAAGTACCTCAAGACCTGGCTCTTCGATTGAACCTCCACACCTAGACAGATCAGCAGCCCCCCCGCCCCAGTGTCTTGAGACCTTCATGGGTGAGTAGCCGCGCTATACTAACCCCTGATTGATAGATTCACTCTGTCTACCCCTGCTATTGATAACTAAAACAAAATAAAGGCCCATCTCCGTCCCAGATTTACCTCAGTGGTTCCCTCTCAGGGTATTAAAAACCACAGAGCAGACGCAGGTGGGTTACACCAGTGCATATTCCAGTGACACTGCTTTGGAATGGGGCACTGGACAAGGAGCACGCTGGATGCTGAATCCTTCTGCCACATGCCTATGGCACCTATCGGTAAACGTGGTCTGGCTCCAAAAGATAGCACCTTGGCCAATGCCTTCTGTATGGCAGTCAGTTTCTCTGGACATGTAACCATGTATTGCACTCAACCCAACCAAAGGCAGTGACTGCTTTAAATGACAGAAAGCCTTTGTGGGTAATTTAGGGGTTGGTTGAGTGGTGGCCTCACTGTAAGTTGATGGAGCTCCCATGCACTGCCAAACTTGCAGTTCTCCTGCATTAGTGGTTGAAAACTGCTAGTTTTGCAACAGCATAGCCTCAGCCCACTCTGACTTCTGAAACCTGTGATCAAGTGACCCTTCTGTCAAAAGACCCATCAGGTCTGTACATCAGAAGGCATGTCCTAATTAGAGTTGGTATTCTGATTTACATGATTGTCTGCTGGGGAACCACATGCATGGAGATCCCCTACAGGAAAAATTATGAATGGCTCGTTAGCATATCAAGAATATGCCCTGATCATCAGGGCCATTGATTTTTATTTATTATGGAAAGTTTAGAGGTTTGGTTCAGTAATACATAAAAAATGCTGACCAGCCACTGTGATATGATAGTCATCTGCCCATACAGTTTTGACAAAAGTGCACCGGACACACATGCAGAAGCACTTTCACAAAAAAGATATCTGTCAAAGTGGCAGGATGTCTAATAATGGCGAGCAGCCATGCATCAGGCGGAAAGAGATGAGGGTCTCTGCTACACCAAAGGATTTCCGGACCACCCACCATATTTTAAATGACATCTTCATCTATGTAAGTATAAGCATACTAAAATGCCACAACAGCCTAAGTTGTTTTATCTTACTCTGGATGCCCTGGCATAGTAGGCAAAACTTTGCTCAACTAAAAGCCTGCATGATAGGCCTTTGTCTCATCAGACAACATTATTTTTCAATTATTCATTAAGGCAAGAGTTTCCACGTCCATTCTTCAACTCCAACCAGATGAAAAGAAGAAGGCAGCAGTTGATGGCAGTGATAGTAGCAACTGATGTGAGAGCAGCTGTGTGCATGTGTTGGCCTGGTGGTGTTTGCATTTTAACAGTAGCTACAGCAGTAATACACCCGCTGGTGAATATGCAAGGTTGTGTTGGATTTACAATATCCCAGCTTGGAAATTTTGTGGCATTTGGGCAGGGCACAAGTCCTAAAAAAAGAGGTGGGGGGACTAACCTAGTTAATCAGTATGCAAGTGGCATCGCAGCGCGTGGCAGCACAGCGCGTGACATCACAGGAACTGGCATCACAAGAAGTGATATCAGATCTTAAGCCCTCACATATATGTTTAGCAGGTGTATCATGAGTACATTTGAGCACATTTCGAGTATACTTGCAAACCCTCCTGATTTAGGCAGAAGATTCACACTTTTGTACGCTACATATAAAGCAATGTTACCTTTTGTCAGCGTTAAGCTTTCTATAGCCATAGTGCTTTAAAAGAAATAGTGATATTTAAATTATTACAACGCCTCCTCAAGGGTAATAAGCGTATATAAATGCAATTTATTTTGTGCAAATACTGGGAAAGATCAACACATCTGACGTTCTTACAGTGCATGCAAATCTCCTAAACAGAGCCTGAACAAAGTGAAAAACTGCCTCTCCTAAGTATGTGTGAAGTGCTAAAAAGGTGCGAGCCTTTGTTTCCCCTCTGCTGCATTTGAATCAGGTGTGAGGCTCCTGACTGCTGCCAGCCAGGAAACTCCAACAAAAGGAGGATTGATGAACCCCAAGACTCGGCCTTTGTTATGGCCGAGTATCCCAGCAGGAGTCAGGAATAAGAGAGCCCCGTCCGCGCCTGCACGTTGTTGTGATCGAAAGCAGACAACAACATGCAGGCGCTGCTGAATGTGTCCCGGTGTTTGGAAATTACACCGGGACGAATTCAGCATCTTTTTTATTGGGGCCCAACTTCTTGGCAGGGTGGACGGCATTCACCCTGTGAAAGAAGTGGGGGGACGCCGTCCACCTGCGTGGACCCCCGACTCGTGCCCTGCATTTGGGTATGCATTTTCAGGGCAGTTCGGGAGACAATCAGCCACGGTCTGTGCAGGTAACAGCGGTGGGTCGGTGGGGCCGGGTAAGGAGGGATTTCGAGGGACGGTGCCGAGGGAAAATTAAATATAATAGTTAATTTTCCCTCGGCATCGTCGCTCGAAATCCCCCCTAACCCGGCCCCACCGCCCCACCTTTGTTACCTGCACGGACTGCGGCTGGAGCCAATTAGATGTTTGTTCATAAGATGATAAAGTGGGAAGGAGGATTAGGTGCTCATATGAAGATTAGGTAAGGTGTGCATAACCAGAAGTGGAAGTTAGATGGAAACGTGGTGGAAAAAGTTGCTTTCTTCAGAATGTTATGTAGCAGAAAGAAGCACGGGCACTGGTGAAAACCAAGTAACAACAAGTTCCTCTCTCGGTCCAGGTTTTCTTGTTTTGGGTGGTGTGGGCTAATGGGTAGGAAGTTTTGGTTCTTCCTTATAAGATTGCCATGCTACCAATTTTTGGATATTGGCAGACTTCACTTGTTTAAAGCTCTGTAAGTCAACGGTAGATCTTAAAACTGAATCATTTGACCTATTTGGGGCATGAGGGTGGTTCTTATGGCTGTTGGGTCATAAAGACCGGAATACAAACCATGTCTGCAGTCTGTCCCCGGTTCATTGATTTGTGTTCTCGGAGCACAGGGTTCAAGATATTGCAAATTGCAGTAGTTTCCAAGGAGAGTCCAAATGTATCAATTCTTATCTTCAGTAGAGAGAAATTCCCTGTGCGCTGGGGGCTCTCTGATTTTTTTGTTTTTAAAGGATAAACTCACACTTTTGGGGACTATTCTTAAAAAAAAAAAAAAAAAAAAAAAAAAACATTGCCGAGCAGACATGAGTGCCCACTCGCAAAGCTTCACTACTTTCAATAGCACTGTCCCAGCAGAGGTCGCCGCCTGCCTGGCAGTCTTCCATTAGGAAGGCAGAGGCAATGGCTTCCGCCGCCTGGTGGATCACCCATTATACTAAAAGTGACACCATAGTCTCTTAAGGCCCCAAAAATATTACACACTGCAATTATAATCACCATGGATGGCTATTGCATTTTATTTAGAAAATAGGAAGCTGAACAAGGGAAATCGATCAAAAAACGGAGCCCTGATATTAATGTAAAATCAAATCAGTGTCTCCCTTGAAACACTCATTGCACCACGTGAAGCTTCACATGCGAGATGACTAGCCCAGGCCTTTTTTCAGCCATGCTTCACGATCGTAGCTGTATAAAAACATTTTTAGCCGCTTTCATTTAAAAATAATAATAATAATAAAATAACTGTACGTTTCTTGTAAGCAAATTCTAGGCACTCAAAAACGTCCTCCACAGGTCGGACTTCCTCGCGTTTCGAACTCCTAGCACCTTCCCATCCACGCATGCCAAAGTTTTGATGGATGCTTTTCCCTCGGATGTGAGGCTGTGATCGATGTCTGTATTCAAAGTGGATAATGAGGGCTGCGATACAGCTGGGGCCGCTGATTCCCTCAGCAGGCTAGCCGAGAATGCTTATCAGCATGTTACTGTATCGGAAATGCAAACAGGTCACATCAAATTTATCCGGCAGTACGAAAGATCACGGACCAGCCTGTGCCGGCTATCTTAACTTTAATAACACGAAGTAGATTTTCTCCTCTCCTTTATTTTTAGACTTTCAAATGGATTTAGAAACCGTGCGCGGAAGATTCTTCTGAAGTTAAGTGTTAAATCAAATGATGCCTTCATATTCCGAGAACGATAGCACGGGGCGGAAGCAGCGCCCGCCCAGATGCGACCAGCGAGCCGCGCGCGCTACTTTACATGAAAGTGTTTAAGATTTCCCTGATTGAGCTGTAATTTCATACAGGAAAGTGTGTTAATAACATTAAGTGATGTCATGGTGAAAGTGAAGGGCTAGAATCCAAAGCCCATCGGGAGTTCATAATTCCGATAAATTCATAATAATGTAGCAGCATTCGGTGTTTAATGTTCCCCCTCAAGCCAGCCCTCTGCCCAGCGTGACGGTTTTACGTTACGGTTTTCTGCAGGAGTGCTAACAATGATTACCCAAATGACCTTTGGTAACCTTTGTTTATCTTGCCCTCGCTGTTGCTGATACTTTCCCCTTAAAAAGTAATCATGTAATTTTACCACTGGGATGTTCCGTGCGAAACATCACTATGAATTAGGGGTCGGAGCCACCTGCACTCTGAATCGATTCGGTAAGAGAGGTGGTAAATTGTGCACCATCTGTTACCCAATCCATTCTGATTTTGCGAGCCAACCTATGTGCTAATAGTTCGATTCACAAAAGCACCATTCAAAGTGAATCGCAATAGGATCTACCTCATTAATAGGCTTGAAGTAGGTTGCAAATGTCTCTACCATTGGCTTCAATCACAGAGATGGTCACCTGCTGGGGTCAGCACCATGCTTGTGACTACTCATCAAATGAAGCATTTTTTTTAAAAAAAGACCTGTTTTAATGAAAAGCAAAAAGGATGTGTTTTAAAAAAAAAAAAAATTACAAATATTTTTTATGAATAATCAGATTAAGCAGAATTTCACATAATGCAAAATGTGGGAATTATTTGAATTTCACTGGCATAATTTATATTTTGCCCAGGCCTGGCAAGCTGGCCCAAGGGCCACCACCAACTGACTACTTAGGGCAACAGGTGTTTATTCAGGTTATAGCTCCACAATAGAAGCAATACCTTCTCACTTCCTTTCTGTATCAACCATGTGCCCCCGTCTGACAAAAACAACAAGCATTGGCGAATCCAATAGGTCTCTCCTATGCAAGAGCTATTTGCTTTGCCAATGTCTTTTAGCCAAGTTGTACAGCAGTGTTGCCATGTTGGACAGAGTGGAGTTGAGTGGAGTAGTATCCTGCAGAGTGGTGTAGAGTGGTGTAGATTGGAGTAGAGTGGAGTGGAGTTAGAATGGCGAAGAGTGGAGAGGCGCTGAGTGGCATAGCATGGAGTGGCATAGGGTACAGTGGAGTGGCCTAGTTTAGAGAAGAGTGGAGTGGCTTAGAGTAAAGTGCAGTGGTGTAGAGTGAAGTGACGTTGAGTAGAGTAGAGTGGCGCAGAGTGGGGTGAATTAGACCAGAATGACACGGAATGCTGTGGAGCAGAATGGAGTAGAGTGAGTGACATGGCATTGAGTGGGGTGGAGCAGCATGGCGTGGAGTAGCATAGAGTGGAGTGGAGAAGAATGGCTTGAAGTGCCGCATAGTAGAGTGGAGTAGAGTGAAGTAGAGTAGAGTGAAGTGAAGTGGGGTAGAGTGAAGTGACGTAGCGTAGAGTAGCATTGTGTGGAGTAAGGTAGAGTGGCGTAGAGTGCACTGTGTGGAGTGGAGTGGTGCAGAGCAGAGGGGGATACAGTGGAGTGGAGAGGTGTAGGGTAGAGCAGAGTGGGCTGGTGTATAGTGCAGTGGCAAACAGTGCAGTGACATAGAGTGGAGGGAGTAGAGTGGAGTGGCATAGAGTGCAGTGGCTTAGAGTAGAGTGATGCAGAGTAGAGTAGAGTGGCATAGAGTGCAGAGGCATAGAGTGAAGTGGCCTAGAATGCAGTGGCATAAAGTGGAGTGGTGCAGAGTAGAGTGTAGTGGCATAGAGCGTAGAGCTCAGTGGTGTAGAGAGCAGTTGTGCAGAGTACAGTAGAGTGAAGTGGAGTGCCATAGATTGGAGTAGTGAAAGGTACAATAAAGTGGCATAGAGTGCAGTGGCATAAAGTGTAAGGACAAAGAGTGGAGTGGTGTGGAGCAGAGAGCAGTGGTGTAGAGTGAAGTGGGGATGTGTGCAGTGGAGTACAGTGCAGTGGTACAGAGCAGAGTGCAGTGGCATACAGTGCAGTCGTGCAGACTAGAGTAGAGAGGCATAGTGTGCAGTGACATAGAGTGCAGTGGTGCGGAGTAGAGTAGAGTGGTGTAGAGTGCAGTGGCGTAGAGTGGAGTGGTGCAGAGTAGAGTGCAGTGGCATTGAGTAGAGTGGGATAGTGTGCAGTGGTGTAGAGGGCAGTGGTGCAGAGTAGAGCAGAATGCAGTGGCATAGAGTGCAGTGGTGTAGTTGAAGTGGTGCAGTGAAGAGTGCAGTGGCATAGAGTGCAGTAGTGCAGAGTTGAGTAGAGTGGCATATAGTGTAGTGGCATAGAGGGGACTAGTGCAGAGTAGAGTGCGGTGGCATAGACTGCAGTGGCTTAAAGGGGAGTGGTGCAGAGTAGAGTGCAGTTGCGTAGAGCACAGTGGCTTAGAGTGCATTAGAATGGAATGGCATAGAATTGGGTGGTGTAGAGTGCAGTGGCATAGAGGGGAGTGGTGCAGGGTACAGTACAGTTGCATAGAGTGGAGTGGCATAGAGTGGAGTGGTATGGAGATGCGTAGAGTGGAGTGGTGCAGAGTGGAGTGCAGTGGCATAGAGTGGAGTGGTGTAGAGTGCAGTGGTGCAGACTAAAGTAGAATGGCATAGAGTGCAATGACGTAGAGTAGAGTAGAGTGGTGCAGAGTAGAGTAGATAGGCATAGAATGGAGTGCTGTAGAGTGCAGTGGGTGGAGTATTGCAGAGTAGAGTGCAGTGGTGTAGATTGCAGTGGTGTAGAGTAGAGTAGAGTGGCATAGAGTACAATGGCGTAGAGTGCAGTGGTGTGGCTTAGAGTGGTGTGGTGCAGTGCAGAGAGCAATGGTGTAGAGTGGAGTCATGCAGGGTAGAGTGCAGTGGTGTAGAGTGGAGTGCCGTAGAGTAGCACAGAAAACAGTGGCATAGAGTACAGTGACATGGAGAGCAGTGGTGCAGAGTAGAGTGCAGTGGCATAGAGTGCAGTGGCCTAGAGTGCAGTAGTATAGATGGTAGTGATGCATGGTACAATAGAGTGGTGTAGAGTGGAGTGGCATAGAGTGGAGTGGTGTAGAGTGGAGTGATGCAGAGAAGAGTGCAGTGACAAAGCATGGAGTAGCGAAGAGTTCAGTGGTGTAGAATAGAGTAGAGTGGCATAGAGTGCAGTGACAAAGAGTAGAGTGGTGCAGAGAACAGTAGTCAGGCATAGAATGGAATGGTGTACAGCGCAGGGGGTGGAGTGGTGCGGAGTAGAGTACAGTGGTGTAGGTCACAGTGGTGTAGAGTAGAGAGACATAGAATGCAGAGGTGTAGAGTTGAGTGATGAATCAGAGTACAGTGATGTAGAGGGCAGTGGCGTAGAGTGCAGTTGCGCAGAGTTCAGTGAAGTGACATAGAGTGGAGAGGTGCAGAGTAAAGTGCAGTGATGTAGAGTGGAGTGGTACAGAGTAGAGTGCAGTGGCGTGAAGTGGACTAGAGTAGAGTGGTGTAGAATAGAGTGCCATAGGGTGCAGTGGCATAGAGTGCAGTCGCGCAGAGTAGAGTGGTGTAGAGCGCAGTGGAGTGCAGTGGTGTAGAGTAGAGTGAAGTGGCGAAGAGTGCAGTGACACAGAGTGTAGTTGTGTAGTGTGGAGTGTCATAGAGTGTGGTGGAGTAAAGTGGAGTAGGGTAGAGTGCAGTGGTGTAGAGTGGCAGGAAGCACCATACATTGGAGTGGAATAGATTGCAGTGGCATAGAGTAGAGTGGCGTAGATTGCAGCGGTGTAGAGTGGAGTGGCATAAGTGCAGTGGCATGTAGGGCAGTGGTGCAGAGTAGAGTAGAGAGACGTAGAGTGCAGTAGTGTAGAGTAGGTAACATAGAGTCATAGATGGGTTTATTTGCTTACATTGATGGGCTTGGGGTGGGAGAGAAAAGAAGCAACATGGACAGGGATATGGGAGAGGGACTGAAAACACAAGTACTCCATATAGTGCTTGTGCTTTCAGTCTGTACAAATGGAGTGGTTGAACCCCAAAAAAGTAGTTCCAGAAATGGGAGCAGTGGAGGACACAAATACTTGGTCTGTGTTTGAGGGAGAGGGCCAAACACAAGAAGAGGATATGATACCTGCATGTCTTGACAAACGGGAATGAAGCAAATGACAGTGACATTGAAGCTATCAAATGGGAAGATATTGGAGTGCTGTAAGCCCACTGTATGTAAACAACATGCTTTGCAGAGACTGTGCATGCACTGTCTAGGCGAAACATAAAAGGTACTCCACCTTACCAAACACAGTAATTTGTGCAAGTACCTTTCACTGAAAAGCAGCATTGTTTGCATAAAATGCTTAAATATGACCCTAAGTATGCTCTTGTATGAATGTGTAAACATATCTATATATTGCAAGGAATAAAGTGGTCCTTATGTTTCAATAACATCATTCACCAGTCAAGCTTGGGAAAGTGGTATACGTATGTGTAATGAATATATATATATATATATATATATATATATATATATATATATATTATCTACTGGCGGTCGCCAGTAGATAGTTATAGTTAGGATCACGTTTCCATAGGAAAAGCATTTTTTGATGTGCTTATAACTTTGGCGTCGCTTGACGAATCTTTACGAAATTTTCCAAAAAGTTCCTCTTTTCAGGTTAGCTCCTATCCTAAAAGTTTGGGGGGATTCATCAAGGGGGGACTAAGAAAAAAGGGGGGTCCCAAAACGTGTTTTCTCCATGCAATTTCCATAGGAAACTTTAGACAAGGCTACAGGTCAAACTGCTGAACGGAATTACACCAAATTTGGCAGAGAGAAGGGTCTTGGTCCAGAAAATACGCTTTTGTTTAAATGGGGTAAATCCGTTCAGTAGTTTTAGAGAAATATTACATTTTCCAGATATTGATATTTAAGAATTCTGACATCTGATTGGCTGAGGCGTTACGAGCACGAGCTTGCGGCTGATTGGCTGCGAACTGTTGAAACTAGGAAGTGTTGGCAGCCATTTTGTGATTCAGTCCGTCAGCTCACAACTCTTCCTCTACAAGGCATCAGGTCCGTAGTTCTACCTCTGCGAGGCAACACTACAAATATACCGCAGCTCTGTGTGTGCGAGATACCCCTTTCACGGTCCCTCTCCCCACATCACCAGCTCGCGGCTATGCCTTTAGAAGCCAGTCCGTCGCCTCGCAGCTCTGCGACTGCGAGCTGTCAGCCATTTTGTGACTCAGTCCGTCAGCTCGCATCTCTCCCTCTAAAAGGCATCGGATCTGTAATTCTACCTCTGTGAGGCAATACTGAAAATATCCCACAGGTCTGTCTGTGCGAGATACTCCTTTTACGCTCCCTCTCCCCACATGATCAGCTCGCGGCTATGCCTTTAGAAGCCAGTCCGTCGGCTCGCAGCTCTGTGTCTGCGAGCCGTCGGGCCCGCAGCTCTACCTCTGTGAGCCACCTAGTTAGCTCGTAGCTGTGTCTGTGCTAGCAGGCCTGTTGGCCCGTTACTCTCCCTCTGCGAGTTAGGCCGTCGGGTTGCAGCTCGGAGGGCTCGCAGCTGTATGTCTGCGAGCCAGCCCGTTAACTGATAGCTGTGTCTCTGCTAGCAGGCCTGTTGGCCCGTTGGTCTCCCTCTGTGAGTCAGACCACAGCTCTCCCTCTGCGAGCCAGTACGGTGCTGTGCTTTTGCGAGCCAACGGCTCGTAGGTCTCCCTCTGCGAGCTGAGCCCACGGGCCGCAGCTCTTCCTCTGCGAGCCTGCCCGACGGCCCACAGGTGTCCCTCTGCTAGCCGAACCACAGCGGACACTCTGCGAGCCGAAATTGGGAATATAAGGTGGC
Organism: Calotriton arnoldi; assembly: GCA_963921515.1. NCBI lineage: Eukaryota > Metazoa > Chordata > Amphibia > Caudata > Salamandridae > Calotriton > Calotriton arnoldi. Next base: position 1,116,774 of record CAWUFW010003200.1, on the reverse strand, counting down.
TCTAAAAAGAGCCCTTGTGTTTATTAGTTGGAGCTACATATAAGTGCGGATGCACAGCTTCAGGTTAATCAGGAAACCTCAGTTTCCCTCATCTGTGAAGTGTACTCCATCACTTCTGTAGATATCAGCCATATCAAAACGTATGTTGTTGTTGTAGATCGACCCCATTCTATGGTCTCTGAGGTATGCAGACACAGCTTTGTTGACATTCTTCCTAGATTTTTCAATCTTATGACAAAATTGGTTTGACCATTTCCACTTCTGTCTTTGGCATATATTGGAATATACAAAGACAGTTTGAGGCTAAAGTAACATCAATTGTCCAAAGGTGTCCTTCATAAGCATTTCCAAACCTACCCCAGTCAATGTGCCTAGGTCGTTACCACCACAGTGCACAATCATGAGATCAGGGTGTTGGAGATGCAAACAGGTTTTAACCAAAGGGAGCAATTGGTGCCACTTCAATCCTCTCTGTGCAAACCATTTAATGTGCACATTTTGTAAACCTAGGTCTAAGTCAATACGTCTCTGTTCTGCATACCTCTTGCACCAGAAAACATAGCTATGTCCTACAATCCACACTAGCATTTTGAAGGTATGGCTAGAAGATATGGATAAATGTCTGTAGCTCATGCAGTCCGTTCGTAGAATGAGAGATATGTTTAAACATGGGGAATTACTTTTTTTTCACACACAAAACGTTAACCGATTGGGAGATGAAATGTATTGTGTCCTAAAAAGTAGGGTGTATTTTAGTTTTGATGAAAAGCATCTTTGTGATTGGTTAATAAAAAAGCAGTTTATACGTGGAGTACATATTATAGGATGAAATTTGCTCAGCTCAACCACACCTGCTAATTGTATTTGGAAGGTGCAGTTCAAACTTGAAAGAATGGTGAACCTTTGACCTGCACGTGCCCTTAAATGTTGGAGAACATGTTGCAAAAAAATATATTGGTAGGTTTAAAAAAATGATGAACTTTTAACCTGCACATGTCGTAGAATGTTCTAGAAAGTGTTGAAACAATACGTTGAACTTTTCACCTGTATGTGTCCTTAAAAAAACTGTTTATATGGAAAGTTCAAAAATAAGCAATAAAGAGAGGTTTTGCAATCTAAAAAAACAAGGAACTATTCTGATTTGTTCTTTACATGGATTTATGTGTGGAGCAACAGGGAAATTGTGCCATTACTGGTTCCATTCTTGATGAAAGCGGTGCATTACATGTACTGTGTGACAAGAAAAGAATTGCATGCGTTTGTGACATTTGAAATCTGCATACGAACTAGGAAGGTAAATTAGAAATTAAGAAGGTGTGTTATGTGCGGGGGTGTATCCCTTTGGCAAGCTCTGCCTCTGTGAGCCAGACATTGTTTTTGCATAGGTGCTGGACGACATCTGATGCAGCCCCATCACCTACGCAGTCTGATGTGTCAGGGGAACACAGCCATGCAGCCATCACCCCGCCACACACACCGGACACAGAACCCGTATGAGGGGAGTTTTGTACAACATTGCCTTCATTGCTGATGTTCTGTGATTGATATGTGTGTGGGCTGCATTGTGGGGGAATTGCCTGTGCACGGATGGCGATGCACACACACATGTTGGTATGTGGAGCCAGGTGCCCGTGCGGCCTTGCGCTGCTTGTGCTATCTCACTCCGTCTCTCTCCCTCGCTCTCTCCCGCCCTGTCATAGCAAACTTGTGAAAGCGATGGGTGCGTGGCTCTCAGCGCGTCACTCGAGTACTTCTTAAGTCTTTCAAACACCGAGGGGTATATTCTCAAGGACATATCGACGAGTTAACAGCACTTTATCGCAACCAAAATAGTGATAAATTTAACGCACCATTCACAAGCTGGAGCAAACAGCCCATATCACTAGTTTACCAGCGATAGCAGCCTCAAAAAGCATTGTCACGGATGAGTCCGGCAAATATTGCTAATGAGATGTAGAGTAGGCGTTCTCGTGCAAAAAGCAGCGAACACATTACTTCGCAAGTGTCTCAACCACCAGCAAGATCTTCGAAGAGAGTACAAAACAGGCGATAAGGTGCGTTAGTAGCAGAAAGTTTACACCTGCTCTGAGCTGGTGTAAAGTCGGACTACAACCTGCAATATGAAAGGGAGCCCACCCAGAGCCATACGTGAATGACAACAGATGCAATGGAGCCAACGATCATGCAGCTTGGACACCCAACACTGCTCCGACACCCCCCGCCACCAGCCCCTTGTCTGCCATCCCCCCTCAACTCCCCCCCACACAAACAAATGTGACAGCAACATTAGGAAATGTGGAACGTAACAAATTGGCTGATGTCGCACAATTAGAGTAAAGAAGATGCATGTGATGTTGGACAAATAAGAATCTCAGTCATCTATGGATTTACATATGAAACATTTTATTTAAACAAAACAACAAAATAAAAGTAGGTACAGGTATGGCGTGTCATCCCTCGACAATTTGTGAATCACAGCCTGCAAGACAAAAGGAAAGATAAGACTGTGCGTCATGCGTCCATGAAAGGAGAGAGAGAGAGAAAGAGAGAAAGAGTGAGAGAGAGGAAGAGACAGAGAAAGAAAGAGTGAGAAAGAGAGGAAGACAGAGAAAGAGAGAAAGAGTGAGAGAGAGAGGAAGAGATAGAGAAAGAGAGAAAGAGTGAGATACAAGGAAGTGAGAGAGAAAGAAACAGTGTGAGAGAGAGGTAGAGAGAGAGAGAAAGAGTGAGACAGAGAGGAAGAGAGAGAGAAAGAAAGAATGAGAGAGAGAGGAAGAGACATAGAAAGAGAGAAAGAGTGTGAGAGAGAGAAAGGAAGAGATACAGAGTGAGAGAGAGAGAAAGAGTGTGAGTGACAGAAAGGAAGAGATGGAGAGGGAGAGTGAGTGTTGACACTGTGGAGAAAATCCTTACAGCTCACCTTTCTGCCACCGGTGTGTCTCCAACCACGTGCCGGGACATAGTGGAGTCTTGAAGTTTAGTCATCTGAAACATAGTATAGAATCAGTAATGGCAGAGTACATACAACTGCACACGCCTAATTCTCTGTTTCGCCCCTGCACACCCAGGTTGCTGCACCCCATCGACTCCCGCCGCCCAGAGGTGTCTGCCCGCCTCTGCGCACCTAGGCTGCTGTATCCCATCCACTCCCACTGCCCAGAGGTGTCTGCCCGCTGCTGTGCACCCAGGCTGGTGCACCCCATCCAGTCCCACTGCCCGGAGGTGACTGCCCGTTCCTGCGCACCCAGAGTGCTGCATCCCATCCACTCCCACTGCCTAGAGGTGTCCGCCCGCTCCTGTGCACCCAGGCTGCTGCACCCCATCCACTTCCACTGCTCGGAGGTGTCTGCCCGCTCTTGTGCACCCAGGGTGCTGAACACTATCCACTCCCACCGCCCAGAGGTGACTGCTCGCTGCTGCGGAAACAAGGCTCTCTGCTCACCTTCCGCCACCAGCGTGTGTCGAAGAGGGTCCACCACGTGCTGAAGCAACCTCCTCAGGCACAAGTTGGGTACACGTGGTCAAGCCGAGCTCACAATTCAGAGCGGGTGTTGATTGCAGGATGGCCACGCATCATCGCAGGCTGCACACGCGCTCAGCTCTGGTGGCACTAACTCAGTGGAACTGAAGTCATCGCTTCGTGGCGGGAGGTCCGTGTCGGGGGGGGTCGTCAATCTGTGAATCACAGCCTGCTAGACAAAAAGCAAGATAAGATTGTGTGTCATGCGTCCATCAAAGGCAAGAGAGAGAGGAAGAGAGAGAGAAAGAAAGAAAGAGTGAGAGGTAGACAGAGAGAAAGAGAGAAAGAGTGAGAGAGAGAGGAAGAGAGAGAGAAACAGTGAGAGAGAGGAAGAGAGAGAGAAACAGTGTGAGAAAGAGGAAGAGAGAAACAGAGGAAGAGTGAGAGAGAGAGAAAGAGAGAGAGAGGTAGAGAGAGAAAGAAAAAAACAGTGTGAGAGAGAGGAAGAGATAGAGTGAGAGAGAGAGGAAGGGAGAGAGAAAGAGTGTGAGGGAGAGAAAGGAAGAGATGGAGAGGGACAGTGAGTGCCGACACTGTGGACAAAACCCTCCCAGCTCACCTTTCCGTCACCGGTGTGTCTCCAACCACGTGCCGGGACATAGTGGAGCCCTCAAGCTTAGTCATCTGAAGCGTAGTATGGAATCAGTAATGGCAGAGTACATACAACTGCACATGCCAAATTCTCTGTCCCGCCTTTGTGCATCCAGGCTGCTGCACCCCATCCACTTCCACTGCCCATAGGTGTCTGCTCGCCGCTGCGCACCCAGGCTGCTGCACCCCATCCACTTCCACTGCCCAGAGGTGTCTGCCCGCTGTTGCGCACCCAGGCTGCTGCACCCCATCCACTCCCACTGCCTGGAGGTGACTATCCGCCGCTGCGCACCCAGGCTGCTGCACCCCATCCACTCCCACTGCCCGGAGGTGACTGCCCGCTGCTGCAATAACAAGCCTCTCTGCTCACCTTTCGCAACTTGCATGTAGAAAAGAGGGCCTACTTTGTGCCGCTGCAAGCCCCAAGCCCTGGGCCCGCGGACAAGCACCCTGCATGTCATGCAGCCCCGCTCCGCAGGCCACCAGGTTTCACATTTGGTGCTGGGTCTTGATTTCGCCATGGCAGAGGACATACCAGTGCACCGGGCTTTTCATCGCAGGCTGCACACCCGCTCAGCCCTTGCAGTGCCACTAACTCTGTGACCAGCGAGGCGATGCCACGTGGCGGTAGGCCTGCGCTGTCTGACGGCTCAGGCCTACACTGTGGTCCAGCAGGGCACACAAAACCTGAGCTGTCCAGGCCGCCGGGACGGGCCATCACCGAAGGCTGCACACCCGCTCAGCAGTTACGGTACCCGTACCTCAGTGGACCGAAAGTCACCGTCCCATGCCGGTGTGCCTGTGCCGGCCGCAGTGTATCCGGTGCGAGCAACTCTGAAATGGCGTCGAGCACGTGCGCCCGGTCTTTTTTATTGGCAGGGTCACGTGTCTTGTGACGCGTGTGCTGGATGGGTGTGGTGTGGGTGTATACTAGCCGTGAGGGAGTGGCTGTGGCGTACTGACAACTAGGGTGTGAACAGCAGATCAGTGTAATGAAAATCTGGGCCATGTAGCGTTGTTGTCCTTCCCTGTAAGCGTAAGCGGAGTGGGCTGGCCTGGTGTATGCCAGTCCTGCGTGAGGCTGTGAAGAATGACTCCGGAGCTATGGGCGTGGCTCCGTCCTGGTCTGTATGAGGAATCAACTGATGCGGGTGTCCCTGTTGTAGTGCTGACGTCACCCGGGTCGCAAGCGCCAATGTGTCACTCTGTGAGCCAAGTCCCACAACATGGCCAACATGGAAGGTACGGGGAATCACTGACCCTACATTCATCCATAGTTCCACACATGAAAGATGGTGGACATGACACATCTGTGTGGATATGAATTTTTATTGCACATTCAGTGGAGTGTTGCAGCTGTAGCAATACAGGGCCATGTAAAGTTTAAGTTTCAGTTTTTGGCACATGGAGGGCAGCCAATTAGAGCCAAGCTTGTGTTCGGTGTTAGGCTGCCCCAACATATGTACTTATAGAATTACTCCGCCAATCCCCAAGCACTTATAAATTCACTATACACTCTCCTTGCAGTACTGTAATGATCCAGTCTCTGCGTACATACTTGTACAATGACCGAGAGAAAGTTACATAACCGAAGTTTTCCCCACTGCCAGAGTAACATGGTTGCATACGCTGTCCACAGCACAATGTAATGTGGTAGGGCCCAGGGGCGGCATCTTGCATACATAATGAACACACGGACACAGATAGATAGTGGAACTGGGTACGGGCACGTGCGCTCAACTCATTTTTATTAGAAGGGTCACATGTCCAGTGACGTCTGTGCTGGATGCGTGTGGGGTGAGTGTAAGCCAGCCCTCCGGGAACGGTTGGTGCTGGCAACTAGTACAACAGTTATCATTGGATCAGACACATAGATTCAATCATAAAGGGTCAATGATTTGTGCTGCACTAAGGTAGGGGCAACAGATGTGAAATAATACATAGAAGATTGTATCGTAAAGGGTCCATGACTTGTGGTACACTGAGGTAGGGGCAGCAGATGTGAAATTATACACAAAACATTGTATCATAAAGGGTCCATGAGTTGTGCTGCACTGAGATAGGGGCATGAGAAACATTCAGCGTGTGCGCAGCCAAAGATGATGCGTGGTGCGGGTGAGCCGCACTGGGAGCAATGTCTGTTGCCTACTGGACTGAGTCATCTGCAATCGCGACTCGATGTGAATTGTGAGCCCTGCTATCCGCAGTGTAGATCAAAGGAAGTAGTCAGCACAGACATCAAAGAATGCTTTTAGTCACTTCCTGTTTACAAAATTCGAGGACATAGAGTACAATTCTGTCTGCAATAAATAAATCATGTCTCAATTTAAATTGTGAGCTCTGCTAACCGCAGTGTAGGTGTATGGAACAAAAGATGAAACATTTATGGAAAACACTGTCGAAATATGTAGGTTTCAGGGACGTTACAGTTAGTTGCCTACTGGACTCTGAAATTAATGAATGAAGACTGAATTTGAATTGTGAGCCCTGCTGAGCACAGTGTAGGCCGGAGGCAGTGGTCAGGAAGGGCCTACAGCCACGTGGCGTTGACTTGAGCTGCATACAGTTAGTGGTAGGTGTGGCGCTCAGCGTGTGCGCAGCCAGCGATGATGCAATGTCTCTTGCCTACTGGACAGCGTCATCTGCAATCGCGACTCGATCTGAATTGTGAGCCCTGCTGACCGCAGTGTAGGCCGGAGGCAGTGGTCAGGAAGAGTCCACAGCCATGTGGCGTTCACTTGTGCTGCATAGAGTTAGTGGTAGGTGTGGCACTCAGCATGTGCGCAGCCAGTGATGATGCAATGTGTCTTGCCTACTGGACTGCGTCATCTGCAATCGCGACTCGATCTGAATTGTGAGCCCTGCTGACCGCAGTGTAGATCGAAGGCAGTAGTCAGCACAGACATCAAGGAATGCTTTTTGTCACTTCCTCTTGACAAAATTCGAGGACATAGAGTACAATTCTGTCTGCAATTAATAAATCAAGACTGAATTCAAATTGTGAGCTCTGCTGTCCGCAGTGTAGACTGCCATTCAGTGTTCCTTTGGACTTGCAAGATGAAGTTGGTCATTGTACTAAAGCTATAACTGATATAAAACAAGTTCTTGAAGCAAGGATACTAAAAGGATATTATGTAGGTTTTAGGGACGTAATACTTAGTTGCCTACTGGACTCTGCAATTAATGAATCAAGAGTCAATTTTAAATGTGAGCCCTGATGACCGCAGTGTAGGCCGGAGGCAGCGGTCAGCAAGGGCCCACAGCCACGTGGCGTTGAGTTGAGCTGTACAGTTAGTGTCACCTGAAGCAACCAGCGTGTGTGGAGCCTGCGATGATGCGTGGTCCGGGCAGGCCGAAATGGTAGCAATGTCTTTTGCCTAATGAATTCTGTCTTAATAAGTCCACGTGGCGTTGACTTGTGGTGCACTGAGTTAGTGGCACCTGAAGCACTCAGCGTGTGCGCAGCCTGCGATGATGCGTGGTCCGGCCGGGCCACACTGGTAGCAATGTCTTTTGTCTAATGAATTCTGCCTTAATAAGGCTACGTGGCGATGACTTGTGGTGCACTGTGTTAGTGGCATCTGAAGCACTCAGCGTGTGCGCAGCCTGCGATGATGCGTGGTCCGGGCGGGCCGCACTGGGAGCAATGTCTCTTGCCTACTGGACTGCGTCATCTGCAATCGGGACTCGATCTGAATTGTGAGCCCTGCTGTCCGCAGTGTAGATCGAAGGCAGTAGTCTGTACAGACATAAGTCTGTGGTGCTCTGCTGCTGGGTTCGCAGGGGGCCTGTGTCGAGGAGGCCTGCGGTCACGGCGGAGGCCTCGTGGCAGGGTGAGGGCTGCCGCCCTCGCAGACGTTTTGGCCTTCCCACAAGTGAACCACGCCCAGAGCCCCAGCCTATTTATTCATACTCCTACGCTGGAGTGGGTTCGTTGGACTAGCCCACTCCGCTTCCGCTTCCAGGGGGGGACAACACAGCAACATGACTGAGAGCTTCCCCACTGCCTGAGGTAACATGGTTGCATCTATTGTCCACAACACTACAAGTACCAGCAGTATATGTCCACATGGAGAGGTTTGTGCTCTGCATAGTGAGGTCTGTCCACCACATCACCGCTACACTTGGTATTGTGTGCATTTTTATTGATGGGTGACTTGCGTCCTTCACACATACTTGGTTGCCACATCTCCCAACATTCAGCTATTGTGTGGCTGAGGGACCATGCCATTTTGGAGGGTCCGCTGTCCTGTTCTGCGCTTCCTCGGTGGTAGTAGGGAGGGGTGTGGTCCGGGGGGGAGGTCCTGAGGGTGATGGCAGTGGGTGTTGTGGCCTTCTTGGGTGTCGGAGCTGCATGGTCAGTAGCTCCATGACATGTGTTGGTCTTTAGATGTGGTTATGGGCTGGGCTCCCTTTCACACTGTAGGTAGTCGTCCTGCTTTACACCAGTAAAAGGCAGATGTTAAATTCTTACTGCTAACGCAGCTTATCGCCTGTTTTTGGATCGCACCCCAGATTTGGCTGCTCGTTGAAAATATCGGGAAGTGGTGTTTTCGTGTTATTTTTGCACGGGAACGCCAACTCTGCATATTATTAGCGTTAGTTGTCGCTGTCATTTGTGGCGAATTTTTTTGCGGAAGCTATTGTTGGAAAACTGGCGATATCGGCTGCTTTCACTAGGTTGAGAATGGAATGATAATTTAAAATCACTGAAAAAACCATAGGTTTTATGAACATTATAATTATAAATTAGCATTTAAAAAACGTTTGAAATTCACTGAAAAAACCATAGGTTTCAGGCACGTTATAGTTAGAAATTAGCATTTAAAAAACCTTAGAAATTCACTGAAAAAACCATAGGTTTCAGGGACGTTATAGTTAGAAATTAGCATTTAAAAAACCTTTCAAATTCACTGAAAAAACCATAGGTTTCAGGGACGTTATAGTTAGGTGGACATTTCACTTGTACAAAACCATAGAAATTCCACCGTTATAGTTAGTTCAGTTAACTATAACTCGCGCCCCCGCAATGCACTGCTCATGACATCACATATTACATCAATTGCAGCGTTGTGATTGGCTTAGGGTAGGAGAGGGAGTCTGCCTGCTTCCTGGGACTAGGAGGGACGCGACGCGGGACTGGACCGGGTAGGCGAGGTAAGTTTGATTTCTTTTTTAAATTAACCCCCTTGCCTGGCCCCTTTCCCGCGCCATCGCCCATGTAATGTTCGCCTGCCCGGCATACAACATCTCGTGGGCCAAATGGCTAAAAATGATTTGCCAGCAATTGGGCACACGGGATCATCATACAGCATTGCGCATTCTTAGGTCCGATTCTAGACCTCTTTTTGCATGTTGTGTAGCAAAGTTTTTAGGCCAGGCATGGCTTATTAGGTGGAAAGCTCTCTCAAGAATGGCATAGTTTTAATTAAAACAAGGTTGTGACAAATTCTTGTCACAACCCCAAATCCGTTTGGCTAAATACAAGACAAATTCCAATGCATAAGCACTTTACCTGTTACTCTTTGCTGCTATGTTAGGAAAAATCCAAAATTCTTCAGCATATTAACGATTAACTATAGCATAGTGAAGATTTGTTATTAAGATGAAATGCTTATTGTTTTTATCTTGTTTTTATTGCAGATTCGCATTTGATATATTAATTGCGTATTTGTCTCTGTTGTATTGATTTTTAACTATTAGAATATGACAAATGTATCATTGTGCCAAGGGCCCAATTGGCTACTATGCCGTATTGTTTGCTCATACAAGCTTAAGATGTTGCACATTTGTATTTCTTCTTTTTAAAAAAATGTATCTTTTATTTATAGCTTTTATGACATTTTCTGTCGAATAAAGCTTATACAACAACAACAATATATTGAAAGGCGGGCACAGCTCGGGCACGCCGCCATTATGGCGGTCGCGCTGGGCCCCCGCACCCAGGGGAAGGCAGGGAGCGCCGCACACAGAAGTGACGTGGCGTCCTGCCTCCCCTCAACCCCCACACCTGATTGGCTGTCCGGGCGTGAACCGGAAGCACTTTCAAGTGCTTCCGGTTCATGCGTCGGATCAACGTTGGGCAAGCCGGTCAGAACCGGCTTGCCTGACTTCAAGGGGTTAAAAGGCTGGGGAGCTGAGCGGACGGTCTCTGTTTGCCGCTCTCCAGCCGATACAGGTCACGTATCTGGACAGGGCCTCAGTCTGAGGCCCCAACAAATCTTTTTCACCCACCCACCGTCCCCTAAGGCAGATATATTGTGTGATCAGTATGTTTTTCGGTTTTGCAGGAGGAGTAATGTAAATAAATATACTTGGTTTTTTGATGGTGTGTCATAATGTTTGTATTAAAAATGTTTGCTTTTCTTAAACTAAATGGTTTTAATTTTCAGGGTAACTAATTTTGTCGTATTTTACATGCGTTTTTCCTTGGTCAGGCGGTAAGGTCATGATTGGTTAGCATAGTTTTCAGTCCTTAGTGGGCATCACCATTGTAAAATGGGTACGCCCGATGGGGAGACAGAGGGTCTCTCATGGAACTCCAGGGGCAGTTACAGCCGGTAGGCTGGAGGGGTGCGGGGGGAAGGGAAGTCTTGCTTCCAGTAGGCTGGTTGGCCAATCCCCGCACGCGCATGCGCTCAAGGGCGCAAGGAGGCATAACTGCTGCGCCCCTTTATGGAGTTTAACGTTGAGGGCGTAGGGGGGGCCCAGGGGAGGTATCCATCCGGTAAGCTGGGCCCCGTACGCAAGGTCATGCCCGTAAGGAGGTTGGGACCTAGCTGGATCTGGATCTGGGGCTGACAGTCATTGACCTTGCCGTAGGCTCTAACAGGGATACGCAGAAAGATAATATCTTCATCACTTAGATTACGATAGGATTGGCTGTGTATTAGAAGCATGTTAAGGTTAGCCAATTGACATCTTGTACCTATCAATGTATTGGACTTTCTGCGTATTGTACATAATGTAAATAATATGATTATTAATGTTTTTTGAGATTTTATGTAATAAAATACGGCCGGGGTTACTACGACCCCTAATCCAAACAGTTGTGGTGTTTGCATTGTTTGCCTTGGGCGAAAGGGGGGGCGGCGAGCCTCCAGGGGAGCGGGGAGGGTCCCCCATTTCCCAAGGGTATCAGTATTATTAATGGGAGGGGGTCTTAGGCAGTACCAGACCATATTGCAAGGAATAGAGTGGTCCTTATCTTTCAATAACATCATTCACCAGTCAGGCTTGGGAAAGTGGTATACGTATGTAATGGATATATATATATATATCAGTGATGTCATCAGTGATGTCACTGACCATGTCATGAGTGATGTAATATGTGACGTCATCAGCAGTGCATTGCGGGGCGCGAGTTATAGTTAGCTGAACTAACTATAACGGGGAATTTCACGGGTTTTGTACGAGTGAAATGTCCAACTAACTATAACTGTCCCTAAAACCTATGGTTTTTTCAGTGAATTTCAAAGGTTTTTTAAATGCTAATTTCTAACTATAACGCCCTAAAACCTATTCTTTTTTCAGTGAATTTCAAAGGTTTTGTAAATGACAATTTTTAAATGTATTAATTGCTATATTTATTTTTTTGATACTGATTTACTACATTTTTTAAAACTATTTATTTTTAGATATTTTATTTATTAAATTACATTGTAATTACATTATACATTACATTACAAAATATACTTTCTCTGAATGAATTACTTTAGTTTAAATAGTTTGCAAATAGGCAATAGAGTTTTAAGTACAGTAGTTACAGTTGTTGCAATGGGCAACACAATTTCAAACACAATGCAACATTGAGCTGAATGTGAATTTCTAGTTAAATGCAATTAGTTACTTTATGGATTACTTTTCTAACCACAGGACTGGATCCTAGATTCAGTCCTGGGACATCTCCTGTAAACAGTTGAGTAAAAGCGTTTTGGTTACAGTAGTGATTTTTAAGGAATATTATTGTATTTTAAAAGTTGACACTTAGAAACTTTTTCACATAGAATCACCAATGTTATCCTATGGGAGGAAATTCACTTAGCAGGTAAGTAGTGTTATTGTTACTTTTTCTTACTCAGTGTTTGATCCTGGATCCAGCACTGGTGCATCTCCTGTAAACAGTTGAAAGAATGCGTTTAAGTCATACAGGCGATTTTTAAGGAATATTTGTAATTTGTGAAAATTGACACTTTGAAACTTTTCTGCTGAAAACCAGACAATGGATTCCTATGGAAGGAAATATAAGTTACTGGTAAGTACGGTTAGAATTACTTTTCAGGGTCAGTGCTGGGCTAAAAGATGCAGCACTGGGTTCTCTCCTGATAACAGGTGAGTAAATCGGAATTCGTAGTTCGGTTGATTTTAGAGGAATATTATAAAGTTCCAAAACTCCACACTTAGAAGAATTTCCAAGTGACACCAGTCAATATTAGCCTATGGAAGGAAATTCAAGTTGCTGGTAAGTACAGTTAAAATTACTTTTCAGGATCAGTACTGGGCTGAAAGATGCAGCACTGAGGTCTCTCCTGATAACAGGTGAGTAAATCAGAATCCGTATTTCGGCTGATTTTAGAGGAATATTATAAAGTTCCAAAACTCCACACTTAGAAGAATTTCCAAGTGAAACCAGTCAATATTAGCCTATGGAAGGAAATTCAAGTTGCTGGTAAGTACAGTTAAAATTACTTTTCAGGATCAGTACTGGGCTGAAAGATGCAGCACTGAGGTCTCTCCTGATAACAGGTGAGTAAATCGGAATCCGTATTTCGGCTGATTTTAGAGGAATATTATAAAGTTCCAAAACTCCACACTTAGAAGAATTTCCAAGTGAAACCAGTCAATATTAGCCTATGGAAGGAAATTCAAGTTGCTGGTAAGTACAGTTAAAATTACTTTTCAGGATCAGTACTGGGCTGAAAGATGCAGCACTGAGGTCTCTCCTGATAACTGGTGAGTAAATCGGAATTCGTAGTTCGGCTGATTTTAGAGGAATATTTGTATGTTTCAAAAATCGACACTTAGAAACTTTTTCAGCAAAAAGCAGGCAATGATATCCTATGGAAGGAAATTCAAGTTACTGGTAAGTACGGTTAAAATTACTTTTCAGGATCAGTGCTGGGCTAAAAGATGCAGCACTGGGTTCTCTCCTGATAACAGGTGAGTAAATCGGAATTCGTAGTTCGGCTGATTTTAGAGGAATATTTGCACAATGGTGAAGGGAGGGGGCGGGGCCTGAGGTGACATCTGTGCAAACGCGCCCCATGGCGCGTTTTAAGTTGGGGGATTAAGTCCCCTTGAATCATGAGGGTCCCTGGGGCCAACTAGCCCACCAGGAACCTCCAGTATGCGCCAGGGGCTGCGTTGCAGAGACGTGTACAGAGGCCACACCCCTTTTTACATCTCTCTGCAACGCTGCTCTGTGGCGCTTTCTGGATGTACCTGTTGGGCTAGTTGGCCCCCAGGGACCCTCAGGATTGAAGGGGATTTAATTCCCCATCTTAAAACACGCCACAGGGCCTGTTTGCACACATGTCACCTGAAGCCCCGCCCCCTCCCTTCACCACTGTGCAAACGCGCCCCGTGGCGCGTTTTAAGTTGGGGGATTAAGTCCCCTTGAATCCTGAGGGTCCCTGGAGTCCAACTAGCCCACCATGTACTTCCAAAAGCGCCACAGAGCTGCGTTGCAGAGAGGTGTAAAAAGGGGCGTGGCCTCTGTACACCTCTCTGCAACGCAGCCCCTGGCGCATACTGGAGGTTCCTGGTGGGCTAGTTTGCCCTCAGGGACCCCCAGTATTCAAGGGGAATTACTTCCCTTCTCAAAACGCGCCAGGGGCGCGTTTGCAGACTGCTGCAGGGAGGGGGCAGGGCCTCCGGCACGATGCCGGTCTTTTTTTTTTTTTTTTTTGATTGGGAGGGGGCTGCGTGGCCCCCCTTCCCTTGGCCACTTTGGCCCCAGGGACCCCATCCCCCGGGGCCTGAGCATTTTATTTTATTTTTAAATTAAAAAAAAAACGGGAAGGGGCCGCGTGGCCCCCTTCCCTGGGCCTGAATTGGCCCCGGGGACCCCATCCCCGGGGCATGCCCTCAATTTTTTTTTTTTTAAATTTGGAGGGGGGCTGCGTGGTCCCCCTCCTCAGGCCATTTAAGGCCCCGGGGACCCCATCCCCCGGGGCCGGCCTTGCCCTTTTTTTTTTTTTTTTAAATTTTTTAAAATTTGGGGAGGGGGCTGCGTGGCCCCCTCCCTGGCCACTTATGGCCCCGGGGACCCCATCCCCCGGGGCCTGGCCTCTGGTTGGGGACTGTGGGGGTCCCCAATCCCCCACAGTCCCAGCCGGCTCCCCGTGTCCTACGGAGCCGGCATTGCTTTCCACATGGGGAGCAGCTAACATGCTGCTCCCCATGTGGAAAGCAATTGATTTGCATTTTGAAAGAGAGAGCAGGTTTCCTGCTCTCTCTTCAAAATGCAAACCAAGTTTGCTATGACAGGACGGGAGCCGCGAGGCTCCCGTCCTATCATAGCAAACTACAGTGTCCCGGGGTAGGCACCCCGGGACACTGCAGGAGCCGGCCCTGGGGGTGGTGGTCCCCAGGGCCATCAAGGGCTCCAGGAGGGGGCCGCGCGGCCCCCTCCCATCCAGTGCACAGCCCCGGGGAGGTGGTGGTCCCCGGGGCTTTGGGGTCCGTAACGGACCCCCATATTCAAATCTTTAGTGCCCCGGGAGGTGGCGGTCCCGGGGCGTGTGGGGGGCTGGAGCCCCCACACAGGTCAAAAATTAAATAAAAAAGAAGCCCCGGGGGTGGCGGTCCCCGGGGCTGCGGGAGTGCCAAGAGCCCTCCCGCACCATTATTTTTCAAAGCCCCGGGGGTGGCGGTCCCCGGGGCTTGGGGAGCCTTAGAGGCCCCCACATTAAATTTAAACCCCCAACCATGCCCCCGGGACTTGGCCCACACAGGGGCAAATTAACATCGAAGCGCGGGAGACCGCGCTTCGATTTTTTATTTTTGGCGCATCCCGCCGATTTTAAAAAAAATAAAATGCTTTTTTCTGCCCAGGGGGTCCTTGTGAGACCCCCTGAGCAGACCTAGGGGGTCAGGGTGTTTCTACCCTGCCCCCTTTGTGCGTTTTGCGCACTTGTTTCTTTTTTTTTCTCGGTGGGATCCGCGCACCCTGAGCGCATCCTGCCGATTTTTTAAAAAATGCTTTTTCTGCCCAGGGGTCCTTGTGGGACCCCTGAGCAGGCCTAGGGGTCAGGGTGTTTCTACCCTGCCTCCTTTGTGCGTTTTGCGCACTTGTTTTTGTGCCTCGGTTCTACCGAGGGACAAAATGGCTGCCAACACTTCCTGGTTTGGAGTGTTGACAGCCAGCTGACAGCCAATTAGCATGCAGCTCGTGATCGGGACGGTGCGCGCAGGGTGCGCTGAGGGTACGCGGACCCTACTCGGCCATAGATATATATGTGACTTTACTTTTGATTTTCTCAGGAACTACTGAACGGATTTACACCATTTAAGCAAAAGGCACCAGTCTGAACCAAGGGCTACCTCTTTGCCAAATTTGGTGTAATTCCGTTCAGCAGTTCGGGCTGTAGCTGCGACTAAAGGTTCCTATGGAAAAATGAATGGGGAAAACGTGTTTTGGGACCCCCCTTTTTTCTCGGCCCCCGCTTGACGAATCAACCCGAGACTTTCAGGGTAGGAGCGGAGCGGAGCGCCCCAACAAGTTGGAAATTTTCGCGAAGATTCGTCAACCGGCGCCAACGTTATTTCAAATAGAATGTCGCGGATTTCCTATGGATAATAGGTCCTAACTATAACTATCTACTGGCGACCGCCAGTAGATAATATATATATATATATATCACAAAGAACCTCTCTGCTGGAGAAAGGGATGAGCTGCACACATTTCGGTAAATTTAAAAGATTTTATTTCATCTTGCAGCGCTGGCGTTTCCTAATGCATTTCGGTCACCATTGACCTTTTTCAAAGGGGGAAGCCACGGCATCTGAAAGACTAAACAGCACACCAACCATAATTGCTCCTTTTAAGATGTTTGCCCCCTGGTGGGCGCCTCGATAGGCTGACTGTCTCTCAAAGCATGTTGGTTCTCGTAGTGCGCTGTTAGCCCCATAATTTTTTCCCTTCAGTGGGCGATGCCGTTATGTTATGCTGCATTCTCACTTTACCGTAATCCCTCACATACCACTTTTCAGGCTGCTGGGGTCCTTCCAAGGTTCAGTCCTTGGTGGCTGCCTACTGCCCTTTATGCTTCCACAAACTACAAACAAGGTCCAAATTTCGGGCAGTCTCGGCGCTCTTTTCACGGAGGTGCATGCTCGAGGCTGGACCAAGCCTCATGACATCACAAAGAACCTCTCTGCTGGAGAAAGGGATGAGCTGCACACATTTCGGTAAATTTAAAAGATTTTATTTCATCTTGCAGCGCTGGCGTTTCCTAATGCATTTCGGTCACCATTGACCTTTTTCAAAGGGGAAGCCACGGCATCTGAAAGGCTAAACAGCACACCAACCATAATTGCTCCTTTTAAGATGTTTGCCCCCTGGTGGGCGCCTCGATAGGCTGACTGTCTCTCAAAGCATGTTGGTTCTCGTAGTGCGCTGTTAGCCCCATAATTTTTTCCCTTCAGTGGGCGATGCCGTTATGTTATGCTGCATTCTCACTTTACCGTAATCCCTCACATACCACTTTTCAGGCTGCTGGGGTCCTTCCAAGGTTCAGTCCTTGGTGGCTGCCTACTGCCCTTTATGCTTCCACAAACTACAAACAAGGTCCAAATTTCGGGCAGTCTCGGCGCTCTTTTCACGGAGGTGCATGCTCGAGGCTGGACCAAGCCTCATGACATCACAAAGAACCTCTCTGCTGGAGAAAGGGATGAGCTGCACACATTTCGGTAAATTTAAAAGATTTTATTTCATCTTGCAGCGCTGGCGTTTCCTAATGCATTTCGGTCACCATTGACCTTTTTCAAAGGGGGAAGCCACGGCATCTGAAAGGCTAAACAGCACACCAACCATAATTGCTCCTTTTAAGATGTTTGCCCCCTGGTGGGCGCCTCGATAGGCTGACTGTCTCTCAAAGCATGTTGGTTCTCGTAGTGCGCTGTTAGCCCCATAATTTTTTCCCTTCAGTGGGCGATGCCGTTATGTTATGCTGCATTCTCACTTTACCGTAATCCCCTCACATACCACTTTTCAGGCTGCTGGGGTCCTTCCAAGGTTCAGTCCTTGGTGGCTGCCTACTGCCCTTTATGCTTCCACAAACTACAAACAAGGTCCAAATTTCGGGCAGTCTCGGCGCTCTTTTCACGGAGGTGCATGCTCGAGGCTGGACCAAGCCTCATGACATCACAAAGAACCTCTCTGCTGGAGAAAGGGATGAGCTGCACACATTTCGGTAAATTTAAAAGATTTTATTTCATCTTGCAGCGCTGGCGTTTCCTAATGCATTTCGGTCACCATTGACCTTTTTCAAAGGGGAAGCCACGGCATCTGAAAGGCTAAACAGCACACCAACCATAATTGCTCCTTTTAAGATGTTTGCCCCCTGGTGGGCGCCTCGATAGGCTGACTGTCTCTCAAAGCATGTTGGTTCTCGTAGTGCGCTGTTAGCCCCATAATTTTTTCCCTTCAGTGGGCGATGCCGTTATGTTATGCTGCATTCTCACTTTACCGTAATCCCCTCACATACCACTTTTCAGGCTGCTGGGGTCCTTCCAAGGTTCAGTCCTTGGTGGCTGCCTACTGCCCTTTATGCTTCCACAAACTACAAACAAGGTCCAAATTTCGGGCAGTCTCGGCGCTCTTTTCACGGAGGTGCATGCTCGAGGCTGGACCAAGCCTCATGACATCACAAAGAACCTCTCTGCTGGAGAAAGGGATGAGCTGCACACATTTCGGAAAATTTAAAAGATTTTATTTCATCTTGCAGCGCTGGTGTTTCCTAATGCATTTCGGTCACCATTGACCTTTTTCAAAGGGGAAGCCACGGCATCTGAAAGGCTAAACAGCACACCAACCATAATTGCTCCTTTTAAGATGTTTGCCCCCTGGTGGGCGCCTCGATAGGCTGACTGTCTCTCAAAGCATGTTGGTTCTCGTAGTGCGCTGTTAGCCCCATAATTTTTTCCCTTCAGTGGGCGATGCCGTTATGTTATGCTGCATTCTCACTTTACCGTAATCCCCTCACATACCACTTTTCAGGCTGCTGGGGTCCTTCCAAGGTTCAGTCCTTGGTGGCTGCCTACTGCCCTTTATGCTTCCACAAACTACAAACAGGGTCCAAATTTCGGGCAGTCTCGGCGCTCTTTTCACGGAGGTGCATGCTCGAGGCTGGACCAAGCCTCATGACATCACAAAGAACCTCTCTGCTGGAGAAAGGGATGAGCTGCACACATTTCGGTAAATTTAAAAGATTTTATTTCATCTTGCAGCGCTGGCGTTTCCTAATGCATTTCGGTCACCATTGACCTTTTTCAAAGGGGGAAGCCACGGCATCTGAAAGGCTAAACAGCACACCAACCATAATTGCTCTTTTTAAGATGTTTGCCCCCTGGTGGGCGCCTCGATAGGCTGACTGTCTCTCAAAGCATGTTGGTTCTCGTAGTGCCTGTTAGCCCCATAATTTTTTTCCTTCAGTGGGCGATGCCGTTATGTTATGCTGCATTCTCACTTTACCGTAATCCCCTCACATACCACTTTTCAGGCTGCTGGGGTCCTTCCAAGGTTCAGTCCTTGGTGGCTGCCTACTGCCCTTTATGCTTCCACAAACTACAAACAAGGTCCAAATTTCGGGCAGTCTCGGCGCTCTTTTCACGGAGGTGCATGCTCGAGGCTGGACCAAGCCTCATGACATCACAAAGAACCTCTCTGCTGGAGAAAGGGATGAGCTGCACACATTTCGGTAAATTTAAAAGATTTTATTTCATCTTGCAGCGCTGGCGTTTCCTAATGCATTTCGGTCACCATTGACCTTTTTCAAAGGGGAAGCCACGGCATCTGAAAGGCTAAACAGCACACCAACCATAATTGCTCCTTTTAAGATGTTTGCCCCCTGGTGGGCGCCTCGATAGGCTGACTGTCTCTCAAAGCATGTTGGTTCTCGTAGTGCGCTGTTAGCCCCATAATTTTTCCCTTCAGTGGGCGATGCCGTTATGTTATGCTGCATTCTCACTTTACCGTAATCCCCTCACATACCACTTTTCAGGCTGCTGGGGTCCTTCCAAGGTTCAGTCCTTGGTGGCTGCCTACTGCCCTTTATGCTTCCACAAACTACAAACAAGGTCCAAATTTCGGGCAGTCTCGGCGCTCTTTTCACGGAGGTGCATGCTCGAGGCTGGACCAAGCCTCATGACATCACAAAGAACCTCTCTGCTGGAGAAAGGGATGAGTTGCACACATTTCGGTAAATTTAAAAGATTTTATTTCATCTTGCAGCGCTGGTGTTTCCTAATGCATTTCGGTCACCATTGACCTTTTTCAAAGGGGAAGCCACGGCATCTGAAAGGCTAAACAGCACACCAACCATAATTGCTCCTTTTAAGATGTTTGCCCCCTGGTGGGCGCCTCGATAGGCTGACTGTCTCTCAAAGCATGTTGGTTCTCGTGAGTGCGCTGTTAGCCCCATAATTTTTCCCTTCAGTGGGCGATGCCGTTATGTTATGCTGCATTCTCACTTTACCGTAATCCCCTCACATACCACTTTTCAGGCTGCTGGGGTCCTTCCAAGGTTCAGTCCTTGGTGGCTGCCTACTGCCCTTTATGCTTCCACAAACTACAAACAAGGTCCAAATTTCGGGCAGTCTCGGCGCTCTTTTCACGGAGGTGCATGCTCGAGGCTGGACCAAGCCTCATGACATCACAAAGAACCTCTCTGCTGGAGAAAGGGATGAGCTGCACACATTTCGGTAAATTTAAAAGATTTTATTTCATCTTGCAGCGCTGGCGTTTCCTAATGCATTTCGGTCACCATTGACCTTTTTCAAAGGGGAAGCCACGGCATCTGAAAGGCTAAACAGCACACCAACCATAATTGCTCCTTTTAAGATGTTTGCCCCCGGTGGGCGCCTCGATAGGCTGACTGTCTCTCAAAGCATGTTGGTTCTCGTAGTGCGCTGTTAGCCCCATAATTTTTTCCCTTCAGTATATATATATATATCAAAGCAAAACAGTCCCCTGTGCAGTCCCGCACAAACGTGGACACGGACAACGTGTATAGCTGGTGCCAAAATTCAAAGATTTATTTCATAGCTGGTGCTGTCTCTGACGCGTTTCGGCCACAGACGGTGGCCTTGATCACATGAATTGCGTAAGTCAGAAACGGGAATTTAAAGGAAAAGGGGAGATTCCTGTGAAGTAAGTCGGCACTGACAACCATAGAAAAAATACTTATGCACATCTGTAGTAAAGCCTTAATATGAGCGTGTATGTATACAATATTCATATTGCAAATCTATAAATAGCATTTTGGTGCCATATTGGTTGTCTATACATAAATACAGTATAGTATCACTGCATCGCTCCTTAATGATCATCACAGTGTGCAAAATCATGACATATCTATTAAAGTGCATAGTGCCGTGACATGAATGCCGAAGCATAAGCCAATAGCGTTAGTGACATAGAACACATCAGACTCTATATATAATTCATTTCTGTGACTAAAAAATATACTTGAAAAACATTACAAAAGGAACACTTGATATATATCTGAAAGCGACACATCGTGGGATACTAAAATGCGTAATACACTCTAATGTCAATTATTGTGACACAAGTGTGCATATATAAAGTGCATAGTGCATACAGTACTGTCAAATATTAAAATCATATAAAACAGACCAAACAATACTTCTATGTATGAAATATTGCTACGCTATCCCAACATCTAAGCGATGTGTAGTAATTCATTCGAAAGGCGCTACCAACAGCTAATGTCTAGCACATACTACATAAAATGCATAGTGCAATTTGATGTTCAACATCACATCAAAAAATAGAAAAAGCTAAATGCTTACTACTATTTCAATATTAAAAGTCATACTGACACATCTTCATATGTAAAAACCTGTGCAAACTTAGCTATATATCTGATGAACATGTTCATACACCACAGTAACTCATTTTCAATGGTTCCTATATATACAATTCTATGCAACATAAAAAATAGCAGGTGCTGCAAAATTTTGTACCCTATATACTAATGTTAATGCTATGTCAAAGTGCCAGTGCCTATATAGTACTGAAGCATGTAAAGTGCAAAGGGAAGATATACTGTGCAAAAGTGCAAAAAGAGATTTATTAAAAACGAATTCCTTTAAATAGGTAAGCTAGCGGCCGCTAGTTGTGAGACAAATTGGCTCTTAGGTTAATCTAGATGGAATGCATAAGCTGCAAAGTACAAATACTAGTATATAAATGCTCATCCTCTAAATCAATACCTGTGCCCAGGGAGCCCCCTGAAACTAGCCATTAATTATGTCCTTATTTTGCAAAGTGGTAATAACACAGAAATTACGAGAATGTCTGGATAGCAGATAAGGTCGAACAGAAACCCCCTATCATGACTGAGATCATCTTCGCACTGCCTAACTCAAAAAAGGAAACTATATCGGTAGCAGTGCCAGACTAGTAATCCTGGTACCTTGTTTATAAAAAATTGTGCAGATCGGCCCCGATATTAAGACCTGATGGGGACTTCATGTCCAATTCGACTATATATCTAGTTTCAAGTTGGCGTACCTTCTTTTCACGGTTACCACCCCATTTATTTGGCTGCACTGCATCTATGACAAAATATTGTAAACAATTGAGGTTATTGCCATGGATTGCTTTAAAATGTCTTGCGACAGGATAAGCAGGATCGTTATTAACAATCGCACGTAGATGTTGCAAAATGCGAACATGCACTTGCAATTTTGTGCTACCGATATAAGACAGACCACAGCTGCATCGTAAAACATAAACCGCGTGGTCTGTTCTGCATGTGTAATGATCTCGTAATTCAATGAGTTTTTCTGAAAAAGCTGTCTTGTATGTGGTGGTGTTGTTTATGCCAAATTTGCATGCTCTGCACGAGGTGCACTTGAAAAAGCCCTTTCTCGGAGTAAGCCAGCTGCCTTTACTGATGGTTTCTGGACTATTCCTCACCAAGTCATTTCTCATAGCATAAGCTTTACGGAAAGTAATGGTCGGCTTTTTGGGAAGAACATTTTTGATCGTGGCATCCGTAAGGATAATGGGCCACTGCTTATTCACTATGGGGCAGATTTACAAGCCCCTTGCGCCACTTTTGCGTCACTTTTCCCATGTTAAAAGTGACGCAAAAGTGGCGCAAGGGGCTTGTAAATCTGCCCCTATGGCTCTAATGGCTCTCGCCTGCTTACTGAATGTAGTGATCAGTCTAATTTCTGCACTCTCGTCTGTTGAACTGTTGGCTGTAGCAACAACTTCCCTCATTTCATGCCGTTTGGGACTGAGTAATTCTAATCGATTTTTCTTGTTAGCTTTCTTCATAGCTATGTCACGTTTCCTGATATTATACCCCCTGGCTATGAGTCTCTTCATTGCTGCCCCTTGGTGGTGTTCACGGGCCTCTGGTGTACTACATGCCCTATGAATGTGAAGAAACTCACCAAACGGAATGCTGGTAATTGTGTGTTGCGGATGGAAACTACCGGCATGCAGAACTGTGTTCCCTGACGTAGGTTTTCTAAACTGGCATGTCTCCAATTTGCCCTGTTTCACATACACTGTAATATCCAAGAAATTGGCAGTTATCGCATCAATATGGGCCGTGAATTGTAATTTAAGATTATTGACATTAATCTTATCAACAAATTTTTCGGCTTGCTCTTTGGTCCCCCTCCATATGACATAAATATCGTCAATATAGCGCCACCATTTGATTATATATGACGACCATTCTTGGGAATACTACGTCCTGAGGACATGCTCCTCCCACCAGCCCACATGAAGGCAGGCGTAGCTGGGGGAGAAGCATGCCCCCATCGCAACTCCACGCAGCTGTTGGAATACTGTACTGTCAAACATAAAAAGATTATTAAAAAGACACCAATGTATCATTTTTAAAAGCATTTGACTATGGCAGTACATTTCAATAGCTCTTTTTCCTAAGTAGTACTCAACAGCTTTAAGTCCATCTGAGTGTGCTATACTGGTATAAAGGGCTGTTATGTCCATAGTGAGTAATAGATATTCTTCAGACCACGTGTGTTGACTTAGTTGAAATAAAAAGTCTGTGGTATCCTTAATATACGTCGGAAGATTGACCACAAAATCTTGGAGGTAAAAATCAACGTATTTTGACGTGTTCTCAAAGGAACTTTTAATGGCGGAAATTATAGTTCTGCCAGGCACTGGAAGTTCATTCTTACGTACCTTGGGAATAAAGTATATATTGGGTAACACAGGATGATCATTGTTTAGGAACATAAATTCATTTTTGAAATTAGTCCTTCCCTTCTCCACATAGTCAGTTCATCTTTATAATTCTTCTGGACCTTCTTAGCTTGTGCCATGTTGGATTTACACTAACAAGCTGGATCGTTTAGATGTCTATATGCCTCTTTGATGTAATCCTGTTTGTTCCACAAAACAGCATTACCCCCTTGTCTGATTTGTTGATAACAATAGTGTTGTTATTACTTAATTTATTCATCATATCAAAGTATTTCCTTGTATGATACTTGGGGGAATCCGTAACGCTTGTGTTTTACGTTGTAATTTTTTCAATTCCTCAGTGATGCGATCATGAAAAATATCTATCGCATCACGGGGCATAGTGGGAACTAAAGTAGAGACTGGCTTGAAGGGACTATTCCCTGACTTGGCAATGTTGATGCCTTCTGCATCTGCAACCTCCTGTGTATTTGCAGACATATCATTGATGTTGTCAGTGGCATCACTGAGTATGTGCAGAGTTTGGATGAGCGACATATCGGTTACTTGGAGTCCCATGCTGGAAGTTGGGTTCTTAGTGCATTCTTCTTTTTCTTTTTTGCTTCTTCAAGGTGCTTTTTAATTGTGAAATATTTCCTTAGCTTGATCTTCCTGATAAACTTATACACATCAATACGTGTATTGCAATATCCAAAGTTACTTTCCGGGCAAAAGGAAAGACCTAGGGCAAGGAGTTGTTTTTCTGCCTGATTTAGTTGGATGTCGGTAAGGTTTATAATGGTATTGTCATTGGCTACTGGCGTTTCTTCCAGCGCTGATTCTGTTGCCTCCGTCCTCTTATTCCTGAGGCATTTTCTTCGTTGTCGCCTTCTTGCGTTCCTCCCTTGTTTGTTGAGGTGTTTCGATTGCGGAGTCATAATGACTGCATGCGTTCCTTTATTAAAAAATCAATTTCTTCTGCTGGGGTTAGTTGGCCCATATCGCCCCGTTCTGCTCCTGATACACCATCCTCAGATTCTGTTTCGCTGGGGACTAGGCTGGCGTCAGAGGTGGAAATACTGGAATCGCTTCCTGTTACATTGACTGGTCTTACCGCTCCCAGTACTCTACTCGAAATGGTGCCTTTTTGTTTGCGTAATTTATCAAACTTACACGCAAACGTAAAAATTTGCCCCAGTTCATATATATATATATACATAAGTATATCACTTTCCCAAGCCTGACTGGTGAATGATTTTATCATTCACCAGTCATAGAGTGGTCCTTATGTTTCAATAAAATCATTCACCAGTCAAGCTTGGGAAAGTGGTAATGAATACCATTTTATGTTTCTGCTTTTCGCACTGTGAGAAAGCAGAAGGGTTTGGTTGGGGGCGGGCGGGTGGGTGGGCGGTACTGCTGCAGGGCAGGGAGGAGTGGCTTGCCCACTGTTGTGGGCGCTGGCTGTTTGGTCGGCCCCAGGGCCGTCCAAACCAGTCATACACACTCTCCGTTTTCTCCATGTAGGCTGCATGCAGCCTACATGGAGAAAACGGCCTCCCCATAGACGCCTGTGTGGTCGGCGTCCCAGCCAATCACAATGCTGCCATTTCAGCATTGTGATTGGCTTAGGGGAGGAGAGGGAGTTGGCCTGCTTCCTGGGACTAGGAGGGACGCGACGTGGGACTGGACCGGGTAGGCGAGGTAAGTTTGATTTTTTTTTAATTAACCCCCCACCTGACCCCTTCCCCGCACGCCCCCCTGCCCCCCAACCGTGAGTCATGCCAGCCGTGACTGCATTGCTCTCACCAAGCGGTAGGAGCATAATTTCTTTTGTTCTCTGCTCGGCAGGAACAATTCTGTATTTTTTCTTGCACAAGAATGTGGGAAGGAAAAAAGTTTTGTGCTCCCACCTGACTGGAGCAGCTTCCTCCTCCCGTTGAGTGGGAGGATGTTACACTTTCCCTGGCCAATAGTGTAGGCAGGGAAAGTGCAATGTTGGGGTCCCCGAACACCATCCCTCGTCCGGCCCCGGGAGATGGGGTCTCAGAGCCAAAGAATGGCTCTAGGAGGGTGGCTGTGTGCCCCCTTCCCTGTTTTCAAAGTTCCATCCTTGGAGGATGGGGTCCTTGGGTACTATTAGAGGCTCGGGAGGGGGACTGCATGCCCCTCCCCTTAATATAAAATCAGCCTGGGGAAGGGGTACCAGGGGCCTACTCCAGACTCGTGGATAGGGACCCATGCCCCGTTCCCAAAATAAACAGATCCCGCCCCCGGCCCACCCGGCGGTTATTTTCTTTTTAAAGCATGACCCAATCCACAGCACATTTGTTGTAAAATATAAAAACAAATATGTTTTTGGCCCCAGGCGGTCCTTCTCGGACTCCCCCACCAGGCCTAGAGGGGGGCAGCGTATCCCTACCTTGCTCCCTCATATCTTTTCTAATGTTTTTTACAAGTCAAGGGACTGAGTCCTAAGTCCTAAGATGGTTGCTGCCACATTGTTGTTGATGTGGTAGCAGCCAATCAGATCTTTTGTTGAGATCTGTAGCTCTGCAGATCCTCAGTGGAGTGAAATATGTAAATATTTTAGCCTTAATATCTCAAAAACGACTGAATTGATATACACCAAATCACAAAAGCACGCTTTTGAGACTGAGATCTAGCTTTCTGCCAAATTTGGTGTAATTCCGTTCTGCCGTTTGGGCTGTAGCTGTGTCTAATTTTCCTATGGAAAAATGAATGGGGAAATGCGTTATAAGACCCCCTTGATTTTTCTTGCTCCTGGTTGACGGATCGTTCTGAATCTTTTCCATTAGGAGTTGAGGTATAAAAACATTTTTGGGAAAGTTTTGTGACAAATTGTCAAACAATGCCTGTGAAGACCCCAGGGACCCTATCCCCCGGGGCCCAGTTCAATGACTGTATCCCTGGGTGCCCATACCCGAGCACAGCAGTTTCCCTGTCCGCACTAGCATGGGCAGGAAAACATACGTTTGCTCCCATCTCTCTGGAGCATTTTTAAATCTCCTGCCAAATGGGAGCAAACACGTAAGTCTTCTCTCAGCCAGCGGAAGAGTTAAAGATTACCCTGCAGGCCAGGCTGGGAGCAGACTTGTGTTGTTCCTCTGCCCGCACTGATGCGGACTGGGAAACAGAACACAATATTGCACCCGCCCGGAAGAAGCAAGCATAAATAGCTGCTCCCTCTGGGTGGGAGAAATGCCAGCTTCTGTACCATGTGGGGAGCCGGCTGCGGCCACAGGGCCCTGGGACTCCCCCCAGCATGTGGTATCCCGGGTAGGCACCAGGGCACTCACCTCGGGCCCTGGATGGATGGGGTTCACAGGGCCTAATGAGGCTCAGAGGAGGGGGCTTGCTGCCCCCTCACCTTTCTAAGTGTATTTGGCCGAAGGAAATGGGGTCCCCAGACTCAAGAAGGCTCCAGGTGGGGAGGCCACACCTCTCAGCCCCTTAAATTATATATTTTGGCTCCAGGGATTGGGTCCCAGGGGCCAGAAAGCTAATCCTATGGTGTGTCGGCAAAGGCTGTGTGTGGTGTGGGGTTGGCAGCCTCCAGGGGTTTAGCTGCCTTCGGGTGGGTTGGCCATAGGGCCTCTCCACAGGCCATGTCCTATAACCAAACCTCACTGTGCACAGCCGAAGGTCATGTGCAGTATGGTGTTGGTTGCCTCCGTGTGGGTCGACCACAGGGCCAAGTAACTGCAACTTGTGCCCAAGGGTAACTATAACTGATGCCCTTGCCATGCACTGCTAATTGGCCCCCATATTACATCACTCATGACATCTTCTATGACATCATTGATAATATCACTGCAACATTTGTAAATATATTATTGATGAGAAATGTGTGCATGGTGGGGGCATGAGTTATAGATACCTTAAGGCATGAGTTATGGTTACTAGAGATACCTATAACTATGACTGGTGAATTTCTGTGTTTTTTTTTATTTACAACGCTGTTACTGAACATTTCAATTAACTATAACCTTACTTTAACCTTTTGTTTTTTCAGTGAATATATATATATCTATGTGTGTGTGTCCCTCTTAAAATTCACTTCTAGAGAAGCCTCGTCTATAACCTGAATATGTCACAATTGGCCTTGGAGGGCGATATCCTTTATACAGAGTCATCCCATTATCTAGTTGTGGAAATGCAGGCTTGAAGCTGGAGGTCAAGCGCGTGCTGAGAATGGGTGGCGTAAAAGACACCCTCTGTGGGCCTGGTGGGTTCCAAATTCTTGGGGTTATCATTTGCTTGCCATTTTCATTCAATGTTCACATGTCAAATGCTAGTGGTGAACAATAAACGGATCTATCTTAAATAAATACTTAGAACTATTTGCGAGGCAGGAGGTGTCTGGAAATAAAAGCCGCGCATTAAGCTCCCCTAAAAAGCACTGCGCCCGATAGGTCTCAGAGCACGAGAGTTGATATGGCCGTGTTAAGGCGTCTTTGCCAATGTTGGGCCTTATCTGGCGCACACGTGTAAAAATAGAGGGGCAGGTTCTGTGCCAAGGTTGGGTATATTTCTGGAGTCGAGAGGTAGACGTGGCCTGCGCCTTCAGGAAAATGAGGGAAGCAAGGCTCTGATTATGATTTGAGCCTGCGGATAATGACTGCAACTTTCTGCTTTCTCGGTGCAAGTTCATAGGCGCCGCTAAGGTGTTATCACGCAAAAAGGGGAGACGGATGATAAAACTTAAAAATAAACACTTAAAAAATGATTATCTTCGAGGCTTCTTCAGTGTGTCTGGCCTCCAATGTGTTAAGTGAATTACAACGGGATCCCAGGGAGACAGTCGCAGCCTGGCTATCAGTGGCAGTAAATGGACGATAATAGCGCCACTAGAGAGCTGCCAGAGTGTTTAGTCTCTCTTTTATTATACTTGCAGCCGTAATCCGATATGTCACAGTGTTAGTAATACAGTCCTGACTTCTGTCATCTGGATGTAATGCTTATCAACTCCCTGCCAGTGATTCACCCTCTTGTCAATGACAATTATTCCTCAAAGTGCTGAAGCTGCCACGAGGCGCACTGTGAGGGCCTCGCGGCGCGAGGCGACTGTGAACGAGCAGGAGCGGCGCGTCCGGCGGTCATCGCCGAGATGACCTCAATGTGGAAAACAAACAGCGCTGGCGTCGAGGGCCGAAAAGGTACGAAGAGGAGCAACGTGCGTTCTTTTTAACCACCGGAGCGTCATTGGTCACGTTTTCAGAGCATTGTCTTGCATTGACCAGACCTTCCTTCAAATGAACAATTCTTCTCACGTGAGGGCTCCCAGGTTGAGCTTCTGAAGCGACTGGCATAATGCATCTTCCAGTGATGGCTTCCACTGGACACCACTGCAGCAAACAGTGATTAATTAGTAATACATTTTTTTTTAAAAAGTAAAGAGACCCAAAGGGGCATGTTGATTATGATTTCACGCAGCCTGGCGCAGAATGCTCCATGTTTACAAGGATTTTGGGCATTTCTGCACTCTCCTTCACCCAGCACCAATGCAGGCACCCTCGTACTGTAGTGCAAGGGTTCTCCATTACGGGCTGGACACTTTTTGTGCAGGAAAAAATACCTTCCTGCATGAAAACAATCCAAAGAGGCATATCCTCTTTCTGTTTGTGCTGCAGAATGCAGCACACGTGAAAAGAGGACATAACAATGAGAAATAAAGATATTTCTCCTCGTTCTGCTTCTGCTGGGTAGGCACACCTTTTAGGCACAAACCCAGGTTTACAGGTCTTTGTAAATCTGGGATTGCATCAAAATACATGGGTGGATGCATGGAAACATCTACCCGACGCAGAGTAATGCAAGGCACGTCTATGCGGTGTGTCGCTTTCGTTTGTATTTACTAAAGCATGCAAACCCACACAAAGTGGCTTTGTGTGGCTTAGTAAATGCCAAAAATGATTTTGCTTTGGGCTGTGCCATAAAATAGATGCAACCCGACACAAAACCATAGTAAATCTGGGCCAAAGTTTTTCCTAGGAGTCTGCTGCTGGCACTGCCAAATGCTGGGGTTGTTGAATACCAAGGCTACAAAGATTTCATTCCACCTCATGCCTCTTTCTTCCACCACCCTACACTCCCTTTCTCTTCATCCACTCGTGAAGGTTCTTTTTCATACCAACTTTCTCCCCCTTTGTCACCATTTTGCTATCTTTCTGATGATGCAAAATAAGTCACAGTCCCCAAAAATGAGTGACATTGAGCATGCAACCACCAGCAAAAATGTGCCACTGTGGTGTGGTTGCAGGTTCTCACCTTGAACATTTGTAGGTGCAAAAGTCATTTGTGAGGCAGATTAGGACATTAAGAAAGACAATTAAACCATTGAGTAGTCATAGTTCCCTCCACTGTAGTTATATGAATCTATAGCATTAGTATTTTCTGCATAATCATGGATTTACCATATTTGCCACATAATCCAGCATCCTCTGCATAATTTGCAAAGCTTACTCAAAAATGCATTTTTGCAGAAATAAATTAATAGTAAAAAAAAAGTGTCACACATAGGGGGATATTCACAAGAACGTGTGATAACCATCGCAAAAGTTACTTAACGCAACCTCCAACATCGCAGTCTACCGCGGGAAATTTACGCCGTGTTAACCAAGTATTCACAACATGGCGGTACCATGCGATAGTCTCCAGATAACGCGTCAACTGACCGCGTTAAAATCAACGCCACGCCTCAAAAATGCGAAACACTAACACAAAAAAAGATGCGATGAGGCCAATCGCGATACAAAAATCTGCGAAAACCAGCCACAGGCCTGCAAATCCTACGCGTCTGGCGGGAAAATGCACTATAATAGCTACACAAACAACACACCAGAAACAATCCAACGTGCGTAGCAACATGGAGGCACCCTGACCCAGCGCAGAGGCCAACGCGAACCCCACCAGCCCCACAGACCACCAGCAAGGAACAACTGGTTCGGGGAAGGCCAAGGAGAAGAGGAAGAGGAAGACAGGGTGCAGTCCGCAGGAAAACAAGATCAGCGTCACAGAGGTGACAGAACACTACCAGCAACTGACCCACAATCAGACCACCTTGAATGCAGCCGGAGTGTCGATGGGGCCAATGGAGGGGGCCAAGAGGCGCCGGCATGATGTGAAAACCTAAACCAGGCCCAAAGCCGCTGCCAACAGGAAGGCAGCAACGGCGACAGGAGGTGGGAGTCCTGCGCCACAGGAGGAGCTGGAGGAAATGGAGGCCAGTCATCAGTGTGGAGACGGTGCAAGGAGGTGGGAGTAAGGACACAGCTCGAGAGGACCTGACACAACAGCAACAGGGTGAGGAAAGACCAGGGACTGGGGAGATGGGGGGAGATGGGCACAATGGCACACATGCGCAACGATGTGTAGCACACTGCACACCCACAATGACCCTGGACCATGTCCCTCATCGCCGTGGCACACTGCAGCATACCCACATAGCAATAACAGCACATCCACATTGACGACAATGTGGTACAATGTGCAACCCTGACACTGCAGAACAGAGGACACAACTGGCTACGCACATGCGCAGAAACGGGCCTACTACATCTGACAGAGCTGGAAACTGTGAAATGGAAATGTACGCGAACAACCATGTAGTCCAAATATACACTGTCCCACATCTAAATCCTGCTCCTCCAAAACAGTCACAATGTACATTGACATACAGTCTGCATGTAAACAAGAACAATGCGCCAACATACATGTCAACACAATGTCAACATGCATCTCCCCTTCACATTACAGAGGGACACACAACACCTCCAGCAGAGCACAGAAGACCACACATCAGTGATGCCGGAGAGGACCACCAAACCTTCGACACCGACGCCCTACAACAGCCCATGGACATCCCACGCAACCCACCACCAGGACCAGGGCAGCCAAGCCACTTCGAGGAGAACCCAGCCCCTGCAACAGACCACACAGCATGAAGCACCCGCAAGCACGGCTGGCTCACAACACTACACCGACCCACACCTGGCACCCCAATTCCAGGTGTCAGAACGCCAAAAGGAGGGGGCCGAAAGGGGGGGGTGGTCCGAACCCATGGAAGGCGAACTAGATCACATACGTGGGTGTCTATTACCCTTCAGGGACCACCGACACCCCACAAAGGAGACCCACACTGCCATAGAGACACATGCAGATGCACATTCCCAGTACAGAACCACGCCCAGGGGCACGCACATACCAGTCACACACCCACGTTGGCTCTGCGTACGATGGCCCAGTCCACTCCCCTTACGAATTAAGAGGGTGACGAAAAAGCTACATGCCCAAGCTCCCAACCCGCTGCCTGCGGTGACATGTCTGCGTCCGCTGTACACAGCACAATGTAATGTCCTAGGGCCCAGGGCCTCTTGCATACAACAATACCACAGGGACACACGCAGATATTATATTGAACTGGCTACGGGCACGTGCACCCGGCCCCTTTATTGGCAGGGCCACATGTACAGTGACGCCTGTGCTGGATGTGTGTGGGGTGAGCATGAGCCAGCCCGCACGGAGTGCTTGGTGCTGGCAACAACTTGAACAGTGGACACCAGTGCAATGGAAACAGAAAACACCTGCATAACAGAGTCAACTGCGGAGCAACATTGAGGGAGCCGGAGCAAGTACAGAGGTCACCCAACATACAAACAGAGGTGTCCGTGAGTTGCAGTGCACTGAGTCAGTGGCACCTGGAGTGCTGAGCAGGGGATCAGGCAGATGATGGCATCCACGACAGGTCTGAGCAACTCCGTCAGTCTGCCAGTACCACTGTTTCGACTCTGGAAGATGGTGGTTGGAGTTGGCCATGGCGATGGTGGCGTGTGCCTCCTGCGGTGATGCGACGTCCGGGCCGGTCAGGACTCGATTTGATGTGTGAGCCCTGGTGGTCCGCAGTTGAGGCCGGAGGCAGCGGACAGCGCAGGGCCACATGCACATGGCATCGATGACCCCAAGACCACCATCACAGAGGTCATCCAATATTCATTCAGTCAGGGTCCCTGACTTGAGCTGCACAGAGTTAGTGGCCCCGGATGCACAGTGGCCAGCACAGGCACACCACCACGGGACGGTGACTTGCGGTCCACTGAGGCAGGGCCACGCAGACTGAGCAGGTCCTCGTCGATGTCGAAGCTGACTGTGGCGGAGGGTTGTGGGGGACAGTGGAAGGTGTCCTCCAGGGCATGATGCAGAGGGCAAAAGCTATCCGGAAGCAGCAAATGGAGGAGTGGAAAGCGACAGCCTCGTTGCCACCACCAATTCGATACCAACTGCATGAGGATGAAAACTACCCCCTACCCCTAGTCCATAGACTCAGACGCCACCAATGTACGACCAGGAGTGTCCATGAATGTCGGGGAACAGACTTAGTGGCACCGGGGCTGAGAGGGGATGCAGTCTGCGATGATGCCGGTACACTGATATGAACTCCGGCATTGCCAAATCAAGACCCTGTGACCTACTGGACCGCAGTGTAGGCCGGAGGCAGCGGTCAGCAGTGGGCAACATGCCACGTGTCGTGTGCTCACGATGCACAGAGTTAGTGACATCAGGGCAGTTGTCGGTAGTGTCCGATCACCTCCGTAACGATGATCCTTTTCAACTCACAAATGCAACGCGTCATCCTCTTACGCTGCTCCTTGCGTGCAATGATATGCACTCTGCCATTGAATAATCGATGTTCAGTTCCAATTCTGTGACCTACTCGGGCGCTGCGTAGGCCGATAGCAGTAGTCCGCGTGGGCCCACAGAATCTTGCAGTTGTGATGTACTACTAAGACCTGTTGGCACCACATCAAGGGTGTATAGTGACATACACTCAGCCTTGATTAATGTGTTCTGCCATGGTGTAATCAAGACTCAGTTCCAAATGTGTGACCTACTTATCCGCTGTGCATGCCGGTGGAGTACGTCAATGTGAAAGGAGCACTGCGGGCCTGTGTTGCGGAGGCCGTGATGGTCTGAGGAGGCAGCCAAGGTCGCAGACCTCGGCCTTGGAGATTGCACCGGCACGTTGTGGGCCCTCTTCGACACAAGCAGGTGTCAGCAGGTGGGCATTGAGGCGTGGGTGCGCAGGGCCGGGCAGGACTTGTTCGGGGACCACAGTCCCGGGGTGCAGCAGGCGCACAGGATCGCTGGCAACAACGCTCATGGCTTCGGCCTCGTGGTGGGGTGAGAGGCGCCGCCCTGGCAGAGACGTTGGGCATTCCAGAAGAGGACCACGCCCAGAGTTACGTGCCTTTTATTCACACCCCTACGCTGGCCTGACGTACCATCCCACTCCGCTCACGCTTAGGGGGGAGACGTAACAGGCAACATTTCCACGTACTCCCCCACTGGCTGGGGTGACATGGTTGCGTCCACTGTCCACTACACTCCAAACACCAGCGGTGTGTGTCGACATGGATGTATGTGTGGCTTGCATAATGCAGTCTGGCCAGCACATCCACGACACACTTGGCATTGTATACATTCTCATTCATCGTTCCCTTGCCTTCTTCGCACATGCCTGGTCCCCTCCTCTTCCGACATTCTGCTATTGTGTGGCCGAGGTGCCCTGCCGTTGATGGCTCATGTAACAGGCTGGCCCAGGTTCCCACAGTGAGTTGTGCTGTCGTGTCTGGTGGGTGTGCATGTTGTATGTGAGCTTGTGTGGTGTGCATTTCCTGTGTTGTGTGTTGCATGATTGTGGAGTTGAGGTGTGTGGTGTGTGCATTTGGTATTGGCCAACGAGCAGTGCATTTCCGTGGGTGCCATCCTGGTGGCGCAGGTTGATGTTGGACTGTCGGAAGGTGTAGGATTCATGCACACTGCCTGGGTGGTTAGCGGCGGCGTTGGCGGAGGTTCCACGGTGGTCCACTGTTGCCTGCACATTGGTGGGATACGTGCGCTTTCTTTTGCCCTTATTGTGTGCAGTGTTGCCAGGGGCCTTTAGTAGGACATGTGTGCAGTCAATTGCCCCCTGACACGTGCGGGATGCCAGCTGTGGCATACACGCCTTGCTTGGTCTCGGGCTGTTCCTGCGCAGTGTGTGTGAAGTATAGATGGTGGGGAACCTAGCTGATGGTGTCATCCATGACTGTTGTGGGGGATTTGGATTGGCCTGGCTGTGTGACTCCTCCGTCTCAGGCAGATGTTGGTTGGAGGGTACATGAGGCCAACACGTGCAGCACGGCCAGCAGCTTTGTCTGAGGTGGGATGTTGGTAGTCCGCTGTGTTGGTACCTTCAGCCTGTGGGCAATGGTGGTCAGGATGCAGAGGAGGGTTGTCCCTTTGAGCATATAGTGGGCAATGATATTCTCTGGTGTTGAGTCTGTGAGATTAGTGCATTTCCGGAGAGTCGCTGTCTTTGTCTGCGCTGCCTCAGTGTTGGTCGGGGGGGTGGTGGGTGTCCATGGGGATGATCCTGGGGGAGGTGGAGGTGGGTGTTGGGGCCCTCTTGGGTGTCCGGCCGCATGTTCAGTGGCTCCATGGCATCTGTTGTCCTTCAGGTGTGGCTGTGGGCTGGGCTCCCTTTTGTGGTGCAGGCTGTCGTCCGACTTTGCACCAGGTCAGAGCAGGTGTTAATTTCCTGCAGCTAACGCACCATATCGCATGTTTTGTGGGCTTATCGCAGATCTGGCTGGTCATTGAGAATGTTGCGGAGTGGTGTTGACGAGGCTTTTTGCACGGGTACGCCTACTCTGCATCTCATTAGCGATAGTTGCCGGGGTCATCTGTGGCGATGTTTTTTGCAGCTGCTATCGCAGGTAAACTGGTGCTATGGGCTGTTAGCACCGGCTTGTGAATTGGGTGATACGTTTTTCGCAACTTTGGCTGCGATAAAGTGCCGATAACTCGGCGATGGCTCATTGAGAATATGCCCCATAATTCCTCGAATTAGCAGATTCTTTGGAAAGGTTAGCAGATCACCTTTCAGTTGCAGATTGCTGTATTTGAGTATTAAATTGGTACCATTAAGACCATTAATGTAAAATGTTATCCAAAAAATAATAATAGTTGCTAAAATGTCAAAATAATGAAATAATACTGCTACAGATTGTGCTTCATTTTGTCGCTTAATTATTCTTATCTTGCAGCACATTTTTGCCAAACTTGCTGCATAATTAGGTCCTCCATTGGGGAATATCATGACCCTGGCCATAGCACAACCCTTCAAAGAAGTGCATAATACATTATGATTTATGTGTACAATGAAGGTATCCTGGGTACTCTACATGAGACTGCTTGGTGCTTCAACAAGAATGAAAGTAACAAAATATATATATATAGGCTAGCTGATTTTGTTTTATAATACTTGCAGGTAGTTTGTGCAAGATGGGGAAACACCTGTATGCCTTATGACGAGACACTACGTTCATAACCCGGCCAACAAGTCCTTATTTATGAAAATATCTTGGCACTTGTTCATTTCACAAACATTGACGGTTATTGGTCAATAAATAATCAACTCAGTTCAGTGATATAAAATCACACTGCAAAAACATACTCAAAAGTATGTGAAAATTAGGTCCATTGTTTAACAGCTTTGTGACACAATTAACACTGGGTTTTTGAAGACTGCACTTTCAGAGTTCTGCCTCATTTTTCAATTTTGTTTGATATTAATAATAGTAGTAGTAAGAATACTAACAATAATAATCATAATAATAAGACCAATAATAATAATAATAATAATAATATATATGCTTAATAAAATAGTTTTGCAACATGTATCACAGCTAAGCACTGTACACAATTACTGCCGCTACTACACAATTTAATAGTACTCAATTTATGAAACTTGAGAGTATGACATGCTAAGTTGACCTTGCCAGGACCTCTAAATCATAGAGTGTCATATGCAAGTGCTTAAGTTGAATCATGTTGCCATTTTACAGTGTTTAAAATAATTCTGTAGGGGTTTGCAAGTGGCCTGTTGTATAAAACAAAAAAATTATGAATGCTACAATGCTGCATTGTTTAAATTGTGCACTTGTGTTCTACAGTTGAACGTCCTATCTAGCCTTTCCAGTAAAGGTTTCAGGATCTGTGTGGTGGGAACTCAAGAATTGCATTAAAGGTTAAATGATCAACAGCAGAGGTGTCCAGTGGAAGTCTTTGACACCTGGACCTATGTAAGATTTTCAGTATCAGCATTGACAATGCATATGCATTCCACAAAGATTCATTGTAGTAAAGGTATCTTGGGTGGATATCACAAGCATTTGGCATGGATCCAGCCCCAGTGCAACTACATTGGGCATCTGAGAAATAAATTATTTTCTTTGAATCTTTAGTAAGTCTTATCGAGGGCAATTAAGTTACAATGTTTGTCTTCGTACTGAACTTTGGATTGCAGGGCGCAAACCAGCCAAGATCTAGCTATGCCCAATTTTGGATGTGAATATTTGAGGGTTTAGTTTTGACACTGATATTAACCATTGAATATTCACAGCTTAGTTGTGGATCTAAAGTAACAGCACATACTTAACGTGAATTCCAAAGCTTGACAGCATATGATTTAGAAGCCCTTGTAGGGAATTATTTCCTTTTTTAGATCTGGGTTGACAGCACATCTGTCTGCAATCCCTATTACTTACAATATAAGTTTAGTGGGCTTGGGTCAGCTGATTTCAACCACAGGCTTATTTGCATCACGCTTACTCAGGTATTGGTTGGGGGCATTGCCAATCACATTTTAGATCAGCCCAGAGAAGTATTTCCCTCTTGCCTCATGCTGTTGGTTGTTTGGTGTACCTATCTTCCACTTATGGAGCGCTTGCACAGTAATACATGACAGAGTATTTTACATCTAAAAAGTACACTCAGCCATCACAACATTTTGTCAATTTCAATTATTTATTTCATACCTTCCTTATATACAGAAGACATTCTTTTTAATTGAAGCAGACACTACCTATGCCTCGTATTCTACCACCAAAATACCAATAACACAACCACCAATGCCATATCACCACTACCAATACTACTACTAATGCCACTAACAATATAATCACTAAGGCCACCACCAAGAACACCACCACCCAACCTAGACCAGCACCGCTACTGCCACCACCACCACCACCACACCACAACCAATATCAGCATCACAACCACCAATACCACACTAACAATACAACACCAATACCTACAGTTATCCACCACTAATACCACCACCACCAATACCACCACCACTACCAATAACACACCACTAAATCCACCACTACCAACAAATGTGCCACCACAATAGCACCCTACATCCAATACCACACCATGATTAAAAAAATCAAACCCACCCATGTCACAACCAGCACTATTACCAATACCACCACCACAACCAATACCACCACCATAATACCAATCTCACAATCACTACTAATACCACCAGAACAAAACAAAATCACCATAAATACCTCCACCACTAGTACATAAATAAGTTCAATACCATCACTACCAATATTATCAGCACCAAAAGCACCACCTCTACCATCACCAATACCACTACTACCAAGACTAATACTAATACCACCACCAATACAATAATTAACACCACCAATGAAGCCACTAATATCATTAATACCCCACTGACTATACATCCAATTCCACCACAATACCAATACCACCAATACCCCATCACCATCATCACCAATACCTCCAGTGGCATCACCACCAATACTACACAAACACCCTCTCCGCTACCACTGTGAATACCACTAACACCACCATAATACATTACTACCACCAATACAACACCAACACAAAAACAATACCAACACCACCAATATCAAAAATGCCACCACCAATAACAACACTGCAACACTGTGGATACTATCACTATCATCTTGAATACCACACCACCAATACCACCACCACTGCCACCACTACTAACACAACTACCAGATTAACAATATCACCACTAATACCACCACTAATTTAATATGAAAATCACCAATAGCACAGCACAATACCATCACCCCTGCCTCCACTAATACCACCAGTATCAAGACCACTCCCAATACCATCAATAACACAAAAACATCAATACCGCTCCACCAATATTAACACCACTAATACTACCACCAAACCACCACCACCATGCCTATACTACACATACTATACCACCAATAATGATCCAGACTTACACCACCATTATTATAAACAATACTACCAATTTTCCTACCAGCACCATTAGTACCACCACTAACACCACCTATT
Source organism: Calotriton arnoldi (assembly GCA_963921515.1). Classification (NCBI taxonomy): domain Eukaryota; kingdom Metazoa; phylum Chordata; class Amphibia; order Caudata; family Salamandridae; genus Calotriton; species Calotriton arnoldi. The sequence continues at coordinate 1,078,021 of CAWUFW010003200.1, read as the reverse complement.
TCGCCACCATCAATACCACTAAACCAGTACCACCAATACCTCCACTACAATACTAGTGCCACATCAATACAACACCATCACAAACAAAACAGCACCACTGCTAGCAGCACCACCACCAATACCAGTACCAATACCACACTAGCACCTCCACTACTGTTAATAGGAATACCACCAATACCACCACTTCAATACCACACCACAGCACAACCAATGCCACCACCACCTATATCAATACTACCAATGCCACCACCTCTAGAACCCCACCAATGCCACCACTAATACCATAAAAACCTCCACCACAATACCACTACCACCACTGCTATTAACACTACCTCAATAGGAATATTACCACCAATAGCACCACGACGAGCACCACCAATACTACAAATACCATCAGCATTAGTACTAACCCTGGGCGGTGAACTACGCTACGCTCGTGGAGTTTGCGGAGTTTCGGTAACTTCGCGATTCGCGTAGAACGCGAAGTTACCGAGTACTACGCAATTTGCAATGTAGCGTAGCTGTTTTTCTTCTTCGCGCGCTCAATATGCGTTCTCACGCGCGCGGTAACGGCTTACCGTGATTCTGCGTTCGCCGACGCGATTTCCTATCCGTTCGCGGGCGCCACAAGATTTGTAATCCGGCTGCATGATCCCGCGAGAGTGTGCGAACGCGCACACGTCATTCGGACGCGCGATCTGACTTCCGGCGGCAGTGTTGGTAAGATCGCGATCCCGAACACGCAGAAACTACAATCTGGCAAAGAATATCTCTCGAGCATCATAAAACCTTCTCGAAAATGATTATTTTGCTAAAAAAAACTCCTCAGATTGTGATTTGGCTGTAGTTTTTTGTGCAAGGAGTCCTTTTTCTTTTTTTACTTTTTTTTTTCAAGAGGAAGGAAGTGCCCCTGAGTCTCCAACTTCCTGTTCCTGTCCAGCAGGCTCCTCCCAGTGCTTTGTCCCTGTACTGTTCACTTTCATTTGGATTTGGAGCTGGAAGGATCACTTTTTGTGTCTGTCTGCTGCATCATATCATTGGATTGGATTTGAGGACTTTTGGATTTGAAATTTTACAAGTAAGTTGGAGAATTGGTGTACTTGTTTGTTTGATTGGGGCTTGTTTGTACCTACATTTTTGGGGGATTTTCATCATTTTTAAAATTTATTGTTGTGGGTGGCCTGTAGTTTCAGTAGGGGCCTAGTTGTTTTTCTTTGATTGAAATTTCAGCCAGTAGGCCCAGCGGTACCCATGGGTGCATGTTTCTGTGGTGTCTGTTGAATTTAAACATCATGTAGGGCATGGATGGCATTGGATTGAATTGCTAAATGTGGTTTTTGGAGTGTATTTCACTTTTTGGGTGTGTGTTAATAAATAAATACCTTTGTTGGATGTGTGTGTGTGCTTGTTGTGTAACTTTCCAACCTTTCGTAGCCCTGTGGATTTTCGTTTTTGCATTTTTGTATTAAAGCTGTGTTGTTTAGCAGGCCTCCTTTGTCTGGTCATATATAGGCCTGCTTGAGTTCATTGTTTTCCATGGCCTGTTGTGACTGTGAGTGACCATGTGGCTTGGGGCCATTTTGTGGTGGTAGTTTAGTAGTGTGCTGCATTTTCCATATAGGCCTGCATGTCTTTTCTTTGTTCCCCTTGGCTTATGCTTGTTGGTGTTGTGGCCTGGCCATGTGGATGGCGGCCATTTTGTGAAGGCAGGCAGTGTGCTTTTGCCATAGGCTTGCATTGTCTGTCTTCCATTTCTTTTTGTTGTGGGTGGCTAGCGGCCATTTTGTGGAGCCATCCAGGCAGTGTGCTTTTGCCATAGGCCTGCATTCATTGTCTGTCTTCACTTTCTTGTTATTGTGGGTGGCCTGGCCATGTGGGTGGCGGCCATTTTGTGGAGCAAGGCAGTGTGCTTGCTTTTGCCATAGGCTTCCAAGCTTGTGGCCTAGTCTGCCAGTAGGCCCAGAGGTAATCATCATGGGTGCATAAAAACTGTTTCTGTGTTGTCCGTTGAATTTTAACATCATTTATGGCATGGATGGCATTGAATTGAATTGCAAAATGTGGTTTTTAGGGTGGTATTTCAGTTTTTTGGTGTGTGTTAAATAAATAGGCCTTTCCAGTCAGTAGGTAACCCTGGGCGTTCAGCTCGTGGACTTTTGGCAACTCTGCACTGCACGACAACGCGGACTTACACTTTTTTTCTTCTTCGCGCGCTCAATATGCGTTTTGCGCGCGATAACGACTTTTTGTGAAGATCGCGATGCCGAACACGCAGAATTTACAATCTGGCGAAGAATATCTCTCGAGCAGCATAAAACCTTCTCGAAAATGATGATTTTGTTCATTTTGCTCAAAAAAACCCTCAGGTTGTCATTTAGATGTAGTTTTGTGAGCAAGGAGTCATTTTTCTTTTACAATTTTTTTAAAGAGGAAGGAAGTTTCCCAGAGTCTCCAACTTCCTGGTCCTGTCCTTTGTCTTCACTTTCTTGTTATTGTGGGTGGCCTGGCCATGTGGGAGGCGGCCATTTTGTGAAGCCAGGCATTGTGCTTTTGCCATAGGCCTGCATTGTCTGTCTTGTCTTCCTTTTCTTCTTGTTGTGGGTGGCCTGGCCATGTGGTGGCGGCCATTTTGTGGGACCAGCCACTGTGCTTTTGCCATAGGCCTCCAAGCTTGTAGCCTAGTCTGCCAGTAGGCCCAGAGGTAGTCATAACGACTTTTCCCCAGAGTCTCCAACTTCCTCTCTGCTTTTGCCATAGGCCTCCAAGCTTGTGGCCTAGTCTACCAGTAGGCCCAGAGGTAGTCATCATGGGTGCATAAAAACTGTTTCTGTGTTGTCTGTTGAATTTAAACATCATTTAGGGCATGGATGGCATTGGATTAAATTGCAAAATGTGGGTTTTTTGGGGGTCTATTTCACTTTTTGGGTGTGTTAAATAAATGCCTTTTTGCGTGTGTATGTGTTGTTGTTGTGGTTGTTGTGTAACTTTCCAACCTGTTTTTAGCCATGTGGATTTTAGTTTTTGCATTAAAGCTGTGTGTGTTGTTTATCAGGCATCCTTTGTCTGGCCATATAGGCCTGCTTGAGTTCATTGTTTGCCGTGCCTTGTGCCTGTGAGTGACCATGTGGCTGGGGGCCATTTTGTGGTGGTAGTTAGTAGTGTGCTGTTTTTGCCACATAGGCCTGCGTGTCTTTCCATTGTTCCTCTTGTCTTACTGCTTCCAAATCCATCCCCATTGCCAGCTGCAGCTCCCTGATGCTGCATCCATCCCACGTGATGCACAAATTTAGGCCAAACAGGCTCCACTACATTTTTGTTTTTGTTCTTTGCTATTCTTATTCTTCCTGAGTGTACACAGTACACCAGGAAAGCCCTGGCCTTGTTGTCAAAGTCTCATAAATGGCTACACTGTTGTTGTTCACTGAGTTACTAAAATTTAATAATTGAGACAACCACACACTAAGTTATATATTATATTAGTTTGATTTGTGCTATCGTTTGACTGATGTTCTTCTGGCTTTTTTGCTTTTAGATGCACAAAAGACTGAGGAGGAGGTGTGTCATCATTGCCCGTTGTACTGCCAGACAGACGTCCTGCTGCTGTACACGACGTGACGTGTGACCTGACCAGACATCTCTGCAACTTGTGCAACTGAGTGCTGCTAACATCTGAAGAAGATGGGCCCAAAGAAAGCAGGTACCAGGTCCTCCAGTACCAAGAAAGTTGCTATTGAGAAGAAGGAACAGAAGAAGGAAGTGACACTTAAGTCTGGTGTGCCGCCCAATACCTTTTTTGGGAAACAAAAAATTACGCCTGCAGCAGCGGTGTCCGGGGGGTAAGCTGGGGGCAGCACCTCCGCATCAGTGGGCCCAACCCACCAACCCAGGCCCAAGCACATGAGTGTGGAAGAGGTAGCCAGCCTAATGGTGGAAACCAGTGATGCTGAGCATGAGATAAACTTATCGCTATCTCAAAGTAGTACCCAATCAACGCAGGAGGAAACACAGCAGATAAGTGGTCAACAACAACAGCCGCAACCACCGCCCGCAATAGTAGTTGTTGTTCCTCCCGAAGTAGGGGCAGTTCAGGAAATTGAGCCTCATGCAGAGGTAGAAGAAGAGGAAGCCACTCATTCAGAAGATCCATTGTCTTCCAAATCCCCAGCAAGGAAAAGGAGGGTTATTCCATCAAGTTCTTCGCCAAGCCCCCTTCTGATGATCTAGATGCCACTTGGAAGCCACAAACTGAGTCTGAGAGGGAGACACGTCCCAAGACCAGGCTAGGGAAAAGGAAGGTTCCAGAAAGCCTTACACTTATGGAGGTCGATGTAGAACAGCAGGATGATGATGATGAGCCAGTCATCACGAACATCACTCCCGGCCCAGAGGAGATGGAGACCAACATTATTACCCTATCCAAAATCGCTGCGAGGGATGTAGCACGCATACCTCCAACACAGGTAACACCAACACGACCTACAGCTTCCATATTTGCATTAGCAAAGGCCCGGCAGCGACCTACATCCAGCACAACCACCACCTCAGTAGAAGTAGGTAGTGGTACAGCACAGAGTCAAATTCAACCCACACCCTCCAGTTCATCCGGCGTTGGAAGTGGCACCTCCAGCAGGAGGCAAAAGTTAAGCTCCCCAGTTTGGGACTTCTTTACGGTTAGCGAAAAGTAGGAGAACATTGCTATATGCTCCATTTGTAATACCTTTGTTAGTCGGGGTAAGCTTGGTACAAACTATGGTACCGGAGGCCAAATAACCCATCTGAAAAACACCACTTGATCGACTGGGAGGACCACCTTCGCGGCATAAAAACTGCAACCATTGGTGTTGGTGGGGATAAACGAGTAGAAGATCCGATCACGGTGGAAGAGGAAGGACAGGGAGACATTCTCTCTGGTAGTGGTACACAAAGTAGCCCTGTCCCCAGCAGTGCAGTGTTATCGTCGCCCACATCTTCAGCAACATCTCAGTGGCACAAGAGTAAGAGTCAGCCTGAGACAGCAAGGAGTACCGCATTGAAAAAAAGTGCTTCGTTGAGCCTAAGAGAAAGGAAAACCATGCAGCCTACCATTATCAGCATGTTTAGGGGGAGGGGCAGTACGAACGCAACCACCCAATAGCACGTTTGTACAATGCGAAGCTGGCTAAAATGTTAGCACTGGACCTTCTCCCTTTTTCTTTTGTGGGTTTGTGGGTTTTCTGGAATTTGTGACAGCCATCTGCCCAAAATGGCAGGTTCCCAGCCGCTACTATTTTGCCAGAGTTGCTGTTCCAGCACTACATCACGACTAAGGGTGGGCGTAGTTCGCGAAGTAATGCTTCGCGAAGCTACGCAAAGTGCAGTTCGCGCTACGCAAGCTTCGCGTAGCACTACGCGAACTGCGTAGCGCACTGTTCGCAATGATTGCACAGTGCCGGATGCTTGTCCGCACTGTGCAATCATTGAAAACGGCAACTTGCACAGTGCGAGCTGTCTTTTACTGCTGCTCGAGTAGATTTTTACTCGAGCGGCAGCTTCTCAACGCGGACTGGTAGTTTCTCATCGCGAGCTGTCGCGAGCATACGCGACCACTCGCAATGAGAAACCTGACCTCCCGCGTTAAGAATCTCGCCGGGAGGTTTATTTTCCACGCTCGCGATCGGCAACTTGATGTTGCTGATCGCGAACGAGAAAAAGTCTCGCCGGGATGTCATTTTGCTTGCTCGCGGTCGCCAACTTGACGTTGAGGACCGCGAGCAAGCAAAATGACCGCGGCACTACGCTACGCTACGCGTGTTCGCACTGTGCTACGTGCAATTCGCGTTGTGCGAAGTAGCGCAAGCTTCGCAAACTACGCGAGCGTAGCGTAGCACTTCGCCCAGGGTTAATCACGACGTGCTGGAATTGCTTTGAAAAGCCTTGAAGCAGAGTGCTGTTCAGAGTATCCACCTGACAACAGACATGTGGACCAGTTGCCAAGCCACTGATTACATGTGCATCACTGCACACTGGATCTCTTTTGTGGGGGTTAGAGAACAGATATCTGCTGGTGTTGACGCTGCTGAGATTTTTCATGCCACTCGCAAACATGCAACTGTAGCCATGTTTGCCATGGAGAAATCTCATACTGCTGCAAACATTTTGGATGAGTTTAACAGCAAGGTCTTTGAGTGGCTGCGCCCAAGAGGGCTTAACACTGGTTTTGTTGCCACGGACAATGGCAGTGAATGAATGAATGAATGAATGAATGGGCACTTGTAAAGCGCATGGCTACCCGGAAGCATCCCAGTGCTGAAGCTGTAACCAGAGATCCGAGTGCACTAAGGGAAAAGCCACGTCTTGAGTTGTTTCCGGAATGCCAGATGGTTAAGTTCGCTCCGAAGGTCCAGCGGAATGGAGTTCCACAGTCTGGAGGCATTAAACGAGAAAAGCCATCCGCCACTTCTGGCCTTCTTGATCCTGGGGACTACTGCCAAGTGGAGCCCGTCTGAACGGAGTTTCCTATTCGCCCTATAGGTGCGAATCATGCCGTTGTTGATAAGGGGTCCGCTCCCCCCAAGCGCCTTGTGGGCTATGCAGAGTGCCTTAAAGTTAATTCTCTGTTCCACTGGAAGCCAGTGGAGAGAGCGCAACGCGGGCTTTGCTGAGCACCTAATGGGAGTCTCCGTAAGAAGCCTAGCTGCGCAATTTTGAATGACTTGAAGTTTTGCAGTTACTGACTTTGGGGCTCCCAGGTAAAGGGCATTACCGTAGTCAATCCTCGACAAAATTAGTGCCTGGATCAGTATCTTTTTGCTGGAAAGGGTAAAAGGGGGAGAATTTTCCGAGTTGTTCTGAGTAGGCCATAACAGGCAGCGGCAGTCTTCCTCGCCTGAACTTTGAACGTGAGTTCATGATCCAACCATATTCCCAGACTTTTGATCTCGGTCTTGGGGACTGGCGCCGGGCCCATAGAGGTAGGCCACAAGGTGCCAGTTAACACGCTCCCGGGGTTGCCAAGAATCATAAGTTCTGTTTTATCCCCATTAAGCTTCAAATAAGAAGCTCTCATCCACTTGGACACAGCCTCAAGACAAGACTGGTCTGATGGTTGGAACGGTTCAATGAAATGACCAGCTGCGTATCGTCAGCATATGCCACCATGTGGATCCCAAAAGGAGATACGACATCTGCCAGTGGGGCCATATAAACATTAAAAAGAGTAGGACTCAAGGAGGAGCCCTGCGGGACTCCGCACTGCAAGGGGATGGGCTTTGAGTGCGTATCGCCTTCACAGACCTGGAAGGACCTGCCCTCCAGGAAAGATTGTAGCCATTGCAGGGCTAGTCCCATCACTCCTGCTTCCCTGAGGCGGCTGGCCAGGACACGGTGATTCATCGTGTCGAAGGCTGCACTCAGGTCGAGGAGGATTATTGCTGATGACCCTCCTGAGTCGAGAATTTTCCTGGTTTCTTCCACTACAGATAGTATAGCGGTTTCCGTCCCTTGCCCGGGGCGGAACCCCGTTTGAGAGTGGTGGAGGACATGATTAGTTTCTAAGAACGTGGAAAGAGTACGGTTAGCAATTTTCTCCGCTATCTTACTGATTCCCGGTAGGAGCGAGATTGGACTGTAGTTACCCAGGTCGGCTGGGTCTAGCGTAGGCTTTTTCAACAAAGCTTTTACCATCGCCCTTTTCCATTCCAAGGGGACCATGCCCTCCTTGAATGAAGCATTGATCAGACTGGTGGCAATGGGGGCGATTGTTGGACCCACCATTTTCAAGATGTTGGGGGGTGCAGAGTCTAGCGGGGAGCCACTTTTTATAGCTGACAGGGTAGCTAAGAATAGTTCCTGGGTCAGCGCGGGAAAGGTCTCCAGGTTATTTTCCACTGAATGCCTACCAGCATTAGTATTCTCAATGGAGAAATTGACATCACTTTGAGGGAGATGATTGAGTATGTTTTGAACTTTAGTCAAAAAGTATTCGGCTAGTTCGTTGCAGCGGAGACCGGAGGGATCCAGTGGGACCGAGGGGCAAGGCGCTTTGAGTAATGTTTTGGCGATTAGGAAGATTTCTCTAGGGCAGCCCGCGACGGACACAATTTTTTCTTGATAAAAGGCAGTTTGCGCACTTTTTATTTCCGCCTTGTACCGCCCAACGGCCGCCCTATATTCCTGTTTCTTCTCAGGGGCGAAGCCTTTCCTCCATGCTCTTCCCAGTTTTTTACAGTACTGTTTTAAAGTACGTAATTTGGGGAAAACCAAGCAGCCTTTTTAGATCCTACTTTCTTCTGAGAAGAGACTTTGGGTAGTACCACATTAAGTGAGTCCTCGATCCAGATGCCAAAATTTGCATTGGCTATAGTAGGATCAGAGGCGGGAGTTGGTGAGGTCATTTTGAGTTCTGAAGTCCACCTCTCCAGTGGAAGTTTGGACCAGGGTCGGATTAGTGTTCGTATCGCAGGAGCCAGAGGCACGGTGCTCGGCGGCGACCAAAGAAGAGGAATCATAAAATGGTCCGACCATGGAAGGGGAATGGGTTCTTTCCCCTCCAGGTTTCCTAAGTTGGAGAAAATGGGGTCAATGAGGTGTCCTTTGACATGAGTTGCTTGGGAGACCTTCTGGATAAGTTGATAGGCCGAGAGATCTTGGGTTAGTTCTGTTGCAAGTAAAGCTGAAGAGTCGTCGAAATGCAAATTAAAATCTCCTAGCAGAGTAAAATTAGCAGCGAGACTGGCGAGGTTAACCGTTGTTTCTAACAAGGATTTATAAAAATCTCCAGTTGCCCCAGGCGGCTGGTAGATAAGAATACCTGAAAATGAAAGAGAAGGTGTAAATTCTATGGAGAAGTGAAGGTTCTCACAATCGAGCGGCGGGCTGCCTAGCAGGCGGCAGGTTAGGTAATCTTTATAAATAATGGCGATGCCTCCGCCCCTGCCTGTCTCTCTGTCCAGCCTCTGAATCAGATAGCACGGCTGGAGTGCTTGAACAATGTCCGGCTCAGAATAGGAATGGAGCCAGGTTTCTGTAATAAATAAGACTTCTGGGTCGGAGTCTTTTAAAAACATGAATATTTCAGTCGAGTGTTTGGGAAGAGATCTGCAATTGCAGAGGAACAGCTTGTATACTCTCTCCCGTGGTGGAGAGGTGGTCATGCATGCATAAGGTTCGAACTGACAGTGAAAACACTTGTCCTGAAATGACTGAATCGATATCGAATGTGCACATTTTAGCCCAAGTGTTTGATTAAGCTGTTTGAGTTGTGTGCTGGTGTAATGGAAATTACCTGGGGGGGGGAAATGCAGGGTTCCCAGTCCCTGGACCCGTTCGGACGCGGACGGGCGCAGACGGGCTTGCCTTAGGCGCGCCCGCTGCGCGCGTCCACTGCGCGGTCGCGTCATCTGGCGCTTTTATTACGTGGGTAGTGCGCCGAGTGTCAGCCGCTAGAATGCTGACCCGGCGCCTAATGCAATGTGGATGATGCTAAACCCCACTACCCTCGAGCCTTAACATGGCTCTCCCCGGACACAGAGCAACAAGAAAAACCATCGCGGCAATATTAATATTAGCAGCAGTAGATTAAAAGAAGTAACAGTAAGTTTTTCGGCCTAATTAGATAAAAGATTGCAGCATGTTAAAAATAGCAACAGTAGTTTAGAAGATAGCAGCGAGTTTCCGGTCAAATTAAAATACAGCTTCTACCTCTGAGCAATTCAGTGCCTCTGATTACCGCTGCGCGGTCGCGTCATCTGGCGCTTTTATTACGTGGGTAGTGTGCCGAGTGTCAGCCGCTAGAATGCTGACCCGGCGCCTAATGCAATGTGGATGATGCTAAACCCCACTACCCTCGAGCCTTAACACGGCTCTCCCCGGACACAGAGCAACAAGAAAAACGATTGCGGCAATATTAATATTAGCAGCAGTAGATTAAAAGAAGTAACAGTAAGTTTTTCGGCCTAATTACATAAAAGATTGCAGCATGTTAAAAATAGCAACAGTAGTTTAGAAGATAGCAGCGAGTTTCCGGTCAAATTAAAATACAGCTTCTACCTCTGAGCAATTCAGTGCCTCTGATTACCGCTGCGCGGTCGCATCATCTGGCGCTTTTATTACGTGGGTAGTGCGCCGAGTGTCAGCCGCTAGAATGCTGACCCGGCGCCTAATGCAATGTGGATGATGCTAAACCCCACTACCCTCGAGCCTTAACACGGCTCTCCCCAGACACAGAGCAACAAGAAAAACGATCGCAGCAATATTAATATTAGCAGCAGTAGATTAAAAGAAGTAACAGTAAGTTTTTCGGCCTAATTAGATAAAAGATTGCAGCATGTTAAAAATAGCAACAGTAGTTTAGAAGGTAGCCGCGAGTTTCCGGTCAAATTAAAATACAGCTTCTACCTCTGAGCAATTCAGTGCCTCTGATTACCGCTGCGCGGTCGCGTCATCTGGCGCTTTTATTACGTGGGTAGTGCGCTGAGTGTCAGCTGCTAGAATGCTGACCCGGCGCCTAATGCAATGTGGATGATGCTAAACCCCACTACCCTCGAGCCTTAACACGGCTCTCCCCGGACACAGAGCAACAAGAAAAACGATCGCAGCAATATTAATATTAGCAGCAGTAGATTAAAAGAAGTAACAGTAAGTTTTTCGGCCTAATTAGATAAAAGATTGCAGCATGTTAAAAATAGCAACAGTAGTTTAGAAGATAGCAGCGAGTTTCCGGTCAAATTAAAATACAGCTTCTACCTCTGAGCAATTCAGTGCCTCTGATTACCGCTGCGCGGTCGCGTCCTCTGGCGCTTTTATTACGTGGGTAGTGCGCCGAGTGTCAGCTGCTAGAATGCTGACCCGGCGCCTAATGCAATGTGGATGATGCTAAACCCCACTACCCTCGAGCCTGAACACGGCTCTCCCCAGACACAGAGCAACAAGAAAAACGATTGCAGCAATATTAATATTAGCAGCAGTAGATTAAAAGAAGTAACAGTAAGTTTTTCGGCCTAATTAGATAAAAGATTGCAGCATGTTAAAAATAGCAACAGTAGTTTAGAAGATAGCAGCGAGTTTCCGGTCAAATTAAAATACAGCTTCTACCTCTGAGCAATTCAGTGCCTCTGATTACTGCTGCGCGGTCGCGTCATCTGGCGCTTTTATTACGTGGGTAGTGCGCCGAGTGTCAGCTGCTAGAATGCTGACCCGGCGCCTAATGCAATGTGGGTGTTGCTAAACCCCACTACCCTCGAGCCTTAACACGGCTCTCCCCGGACACAGAGCAACAAGAAAAACGATTGCAGCAATATTAATATTAGCAGCAGTAGATTAAAAGAAGTAACAGTAAGTTTTTCGGCCTAATTAGATAAAAGATTGCAGCATGTTAAAAATAGCAACAGTAGTTTAGAAGATAGCAGCGAGTTTCCGGTCAAATTAAAATACAGCTTCTACCTCTGAGCAATTCAGTGCCTCTGATTACCGCAGTAATGTAGTTAGGGCCATGAAAGATGGTCGCTATTTCAGGGTCCCGTGTTTGGCACACTGCATTAACATTGTTGTTCAAGACTTTCTGAAAAATGAATACAAAGTCAGCAACTTACTGGCCACCTGCAGAAGAATATGCACACATTTCAGCCATTCTTTTAAAGCCCGGAAGCAGCTGAGGGTCATTCAACGTGAGCATAAAATGCCAGTCAAAGCACTCATCCAGGAGGTGCCAACACGTTGGAACTCAACTTATTACATGATTGATCGTCTGTTTGAGCAGTACATACCACTCAATGCTTATGTCATGCAAAGATTAGGGGATTCTACTGTGAGAGGCATGACCGTTGAGATGGGTCAATGGGACCTCGTTAAATGCCTGACAGAGATGCTACTTCCTTTTGAGATCTTGGCCCATAGTACAGTCCTCCCTGCTGACGTGAAGTCAGCAGGGAGGACTGTACTATGGGCCAAGCTATCCCATTGTTGCACATGCTAGAGCAACAGCTGAAGGAGGTGTCTGAAACGTACGCAGGTGTGGATGACAAACAAGACGCATATCATTTGGCGGACTCCTTAGCCGTTTGCTTATCTGAAAATACAAGGATTCAAAATAACATTGTGTCACATCCACATTACATTAATGCCACAATTTTGGATCCACGGTACAAAGTATTTCTGAACAGTAAGGCAGTAATTCCTTTTTCAGAAGTGGATGTTGCCAAGTACAAAACTTTGATAGCTCAGCTAGCCATTGACTTTGAAAACGAGCGTCTGGTAATTACAGGCCCTCCGCCCCAGGCCATAACAAGTACTACAGGGCATCCAGAGTCAAGTTCTACTTCGGAGCCTGAGGGCAGTGCGTTTGCCTCCCAGCAGTCACCAACACCAACACTACCAATAACATCAACAACAGCAAGAACAGGATCATCCACAGTACAATCGGCAACTGATTGATTTCTACGGCAGGGGTATGGTAAGTCCAGTGCTGATGCAAAGGCAAAAGAGGCCGAGCACATCGGAGCACCCCTGAGCATTGAGCGGATGGTCCAGGCCTATCTGGATGACCCAACAGAGGTCTTCATGGATCGAAACACATTGGTGTATTGGTATGGGAAAAGAAGCCAATGGACAGTGCTCAGCAGGCTGGCGATAAAGTATCTGGCTTCCCCTGTCGCAAGTGTCTCTTCTGAGCGTGTTTTCAGTGCTGCTGGTGCCATTGTAACTTTGAAAAGGACCAGTCTCTCACCCAAAAGCGTGGAGAGGTTAACCATGATCAAAATGAATCAGCACTTTATACCACCGGAGTACAAAATACGTGAATCACAGCAGGAAGAGGAGAGCGACTTCGATGACGTAAGTAGTGGGTTACAGGACCTACTTCTGTCCGAGCCACCAGAGTTTGAGGACGAGCTGCTCTTCCCTGACAACTAGGCTTTCAAATTGTTACTTTCTTCCTTCCTTTATTTGTGTGTGTATCTGTCTTTCTGGTTCAAATCAAATCACAACAAATCCATCACCACCGTCTTCTCTTTTTATTTCCCTATTGGAGTTGCACGTCTGTGCATTTAACTGTCCACCCCTCAGAGTCCTGCTCCATCTTCCTGACTCGCCCTAATTACATTTCCATCAAGCCAGACATTGGAGTACAAGAAATGTTGCCTCTAACAGTCCCTCCATAAGAAGTGAAACGTGACTATAGCTATCCTCCGTTTTTTTTCCGAGCCGAAACTCATCACTGTCCGAAGGCTACCGCCTCTGCAGGCATCCACAACTCTTCACTGTCAGAACTTGGGCAGGCATCCAAAAGTAAACTCATCACTGTCAGAAGGCTACAGCCTCGGCAGGCATCCAAAGCTCATCACTGTCAGGACAGAAGGTATTTGGCAGAGAAAGACAAGACTCTTCGAAGAAACTTGCTGACATTTCTGCAAACTCAATTGACCAGCAATGACCACTACCCAGGCCGCGGCCCATCACAGCGCTGACCATGTGAACCAACTTAACTGCGACAAAGTGCCACAGATGAATAAGACGAAAACCGAAACAGCGACTAACAACACTCAAAATGAATGTGGAGTAATAATGAGGCCACTGCCTCGTTAAAAAAAAACACACACCTGTCAGAACTAGGCATCTGATGATCTGACAGCCAAAGAGAAGAGCAAGACAGGGAATAATGGCATGCATTGGATGCCTGCTGACTCTGAGCGATTGCTGTTATTTGTTGTGTTGATGTTGTGCATGAAGTCGAACTCTACTAGTTAATCTACAAAGTGAAAGTGACTCAAGTGACAGTCAATGTTTCCCTTCTTGTTGTTTAATAACCATATTGTACTCCTACTACTGCAGGTGCAGGCCAATATCTGTTGCAATTTTTTAATATGGAATATGGACTTAATCGGAGTCACTACAGACTGAGTTGGAGTTGGACAACACGTACCACACCATGATGATGACCATACTATCTTTGCACGCAGTCAGTCAGTTGGATCGGAGATGATTGATGGAATAACTGCGTTTCATGAAGTGGCATAAAAGGTAAACACAACAATTCAACAAGAAACACAGCAGACCTACATGTCCATATAGTGGTGGAGTCGAGTGTAGTGGTATGACTGACAGCGGCGCATTGATTTAGTCACTTAATTTTGAAAATGCTAGGTTGCTGTATATGCCTTTTGTCTGGCTCTGTCAAAATTTAAGGTAAATGGAGGTTGGGTCACGGCCTGGTGCCTTGGGCCTGTTCTGTCCTGTTGTTGTTGTAGCTTAATGCTGTAAACAGAATAGACATGATGTATCCAAGCCGCCTCAGTCTGAAAGTGTTCTCTCTTCTCTTCTTGGACTCCACCGTAATTGGTGCTTTTTTTTTATTCATTGATTTTTCAATACCCCTTTTGTTTTTCCATCTACACTTACAGGCTGGCCTTTACCCTGTGCTATACTGGGAGAAACAACTCACACTTACCTTACCAATCCGCATCAGGCAGGTAGTGGCACCCCAAGATTGATGTGCGGAGCGTCCATGGAAGATAGGACCAAGAGGAATGACGAGATTCAACTCCACAATTTGACCAGGATAATACAGTAACTTTAGTATAATTCATCATTCGTCTTTTAATTAATTTGATTCCTTTTTTCTCTTCAATCATTACGACTGTATGTTGTGTTGTTGTTTGTTTGCTAATTGATCCCTACAACTATTTTTTTATTTTCTTTGCTATCTTTAAAAGTAAGCCCGGTACAACATGTAATTTGGGTCTCTCTAAGGGCATACCGGCAAGGCAAATTGCAGAGAATATACTGCTGCCCTGTACTGTCTAATTGTCTAGTAGTAGTTAGTAAGTACTACTCATTAACCATCAAGTTATCTTCATCATCATGCATGCATTTCCTTTTTCTCCCTTTATAGATTTATTGGATAAGATCATGGTCGTCTGCCAAGATTGTGTTTTGCTTTTGTTGTGTCCATGCGTACTGTTTTTCTTTGTCAAACCTTTCCCCAAACCCCCTTCCCATCCATTCATCAAACCCTAACCCTCTTCCCCGGGCTGTGTGATTTATATTGAGGTGTGATGTGACTACATTAAATGTACACCAATTGATCACACGCTTGCTGGGGCAGATGTGGTGAAAGCAACACTAATTCAATTTCAAGGCAGGGTGAGGATCTTCTTCTGCTTGCCCACCCATGCTCAGTCTATGTGCAAGCCAATTTTTTTTCCAAAGCAACCTAATACATCATAATTAATTGCCGGTATTGATTGGATTCATCATCAACATCCTACCACACAGCAGTAAAGGTTACGAATTACGATTGTGTTAAGTGACTCACTCGACACAACTACAGTTTGTAACTTCTTGTACTAGGCTGTCCCCGCCACCATTATGTTTTATTTTACTTTAGCAGTTGCAATATTGTTTGTTTGGCAGTCTTCTTCTGTACTGTACTTTACTTCGTTCTACTACTCCTCCCACAGTCTCTCTCAGGCAAGTGACTGTCTCTTTTTTTTTGCAAATGCTACTGCCAGTGTCTACTACTACCACCACAATCATGGCATCTTCTCCATTCTCTTGGGAAACCATGCAGCCATCGCTGTGCCGAACTTAATCATCATCAATCACAGGTAAGATAAGTTTGGTGGGAGGTATGATGGACTAGGAGGAGAGACTGACAGTACTAGTAGGACAAATAACTCAGTGAGGGGTACCGCATCTATCTGTTTGGGTGTTACATAATCGGCAGATTATTTAAATCAAACACTGGCTGCGGCCCTGCAGCAGCAAGGAAACCATGTGACGTAAATTCGTAAAACAGTAACCCCCCCACAAAACATTAACAACGTATGTTTAAGTATAAATATAATTTATTACCATAACAAAAATAAACTATCCCACACCTGACCCACCCCTCTCCCTAACCCCAACCAATGTCCAAAACGAAAAAGTCCAAACAATGTCCATAAACCCCAACGCCCAATTCCCACCCACCAACAAAAGGAATAAGAAAGGGGCAATCCAACGGGGTCCTAGATAGTTCTTAGATTCGGCGGGCTTTAAGGTGTTTGTCCACGAGGATCTTGACCCGCTCCTCTAGGTGCTCCTCTAGGCGTGCCATCCGGAGGAGCATCTGGCGGCGAAATGCCCTGCAGTGGCATCCAGGGTGGGGGGCAGCAGTGCTGGATGTTAAAGAATTGCGGCGGCGGGCGGCTGCCTGACCGCGGCGCCGTACCACTGGAGGCGGGGCCTGGCTGGGGCCCGGGGCATTGGAGGAGGCTGCAGCTGCTGCCGCCTCCTCCTCCTCCTCCGCCTGAGCCACCAGCCGCCGGTACTCTTGGCAGATGGCCTCCAGTTTCCGGCGCCGGGCCCTGGCTGCCAACTCCTTCCGTGTTGGTTTTTCTTGGAAAGGAGGATCTATATCAAGAAAGAAAAAGAATATTGTTGTAACCAATACTCTTAGCAAAACAGTAACACAAAATTAATTCAACACATAGTGGCACAGTAGCACTAGCAAGCACAGTACATAACATTTGTGGTAATAATCTATCCTCCCACTTCCTCGGCCTCTAACATTTGTGGGAGTTTCAGGCATTATACTAGCACTATGGACTCCAGTACACAGTACACCAGTCTACTTCTTATCTCTAGTTTAGCGAAATTACATAACCTTGTTGTAGCCGGCATGCCAGCTCAGTCAGCTAAGCTTGCACCCAAGACAAACATACAAGTCATGATGCAGACTCACGTTAGTTTTATTTACTACTGTCTGCAGGTGGGGAAGCTCGTATTTTTCTATTACGGGTGGCACTGGCCATACTCTCTCTGTTACATGAAGGGCAATTGCTCAATTTCACTTTCACCCTGCCCTGGCTACTACAAAAAGGCAGATTATATATCTGATCCAATGATCATTGCTTATATATGGGACGATGACATAAGGTCAGTAGCGGTCGGTGGTGGGAGTGCTGCCGGGCGGTGACATGGGGAGGGGCAGGGTGGGGGGTAGTAAACTATGGATTACGGCCAATTACAGGTAAGTAAACATATAAATAAATAAAACTAATTTCGTTGCGCACTCTGCATCGCATTTGGCGGTGCAGTGCGCACAATGAAATTCGCTTTATTTATTTTTATGTTTACTTACCTGTATTTGGCCGTAACCCATAGTTTACTACCCCCACCCTGCCCCTCCCCACATCACCGCCCGGCAGCACTCCCACCACCGACCGCTACTGTATAAGGTACTTTGTTTTGATTGATTGTGTAACCAACAGATAGGCCACCCTTTGCAGGCTGGCTGACACAGTTGAAAATAAATTAACATAGGTAGGGAGTGGTCCTCAGAGTCGGAGGAAGGTGCTTGATAACTAACTATACACAATATATATATATGATGTGCTTGCAAACTACTGTGAGTCAACTGTATTCTGAAAATACAACTTATATTCCCTCGGCTTTGCTACTCTGGCACGGTTTCTTTTACATTCTCTTCAAACTAAGACTCTGCATCCAGTGACAGTCTCCACCTATGCTGTCTATGATGAATACATCCAGGCATCCATCCATTCAAAGTAAATGTCTATCATTCTTCTTAATCTCTCCACAAACCTTAGTTTGTTTCACCAACAACCACCCATGCGTCCACTCCTTCCTTGCTTGCCTTGGCTTTGAGTTTGACCCAAACACCGCTGATGATTCTTGCTATCCCCAGTATCTACCCATACTGTGTCGCCCACCCAGGCAGGCATCTTCTTTCACCTTCCACCCATCCTTCAACAACCCATGCATCTGATTCCTATCAGCCACCTATGCATGCTTCCAACGTATCCTTCTCTGCCAGTCATATTACATCTCGCTCGTCCTTCCTCCTTCCACCCTTCTTTCCCTTTTTGTTCAACACATCCATCAAGGTCATCTGATCTGACTTTTAGTCTTCTCCATAAAACTTTCACAGCTGAGTTGGAGTGAGATAGAAGAGGCCATTGGTTACTCAACTCACGCTGCTAATGCTATTGCTAATGCATTGCTAATGCTAAGTAAAGGGTGTCTTCTTCAACCGTTGTATAATGTTCACTACAACTTCATACTTAATAAGTCTCAACAGTACAGTGAGTGAAGTGAACACCCTTCCAGCTAGTGTAATGTCAATAAGTAATGAATATAACTTACCACCGCCCGCCACTGCTGCTGGCTCACCCCCTGTATCTCCTGCAGGTGCCGCATCTCCTGCCCCCTCCGGAATGGCCGCATCGCCATCGCCGCTGGCCCCGCCGGCACTGGTGGTCGGTAATACGCCTAGAAAAACATTACACATTTTTAGATGCCTGTACACCTCCCCCTATTTATTCGTTTTCACTAGCAAGATTGAAAAAAAAGTTAATACATACATATACAACATACATCACTAGTCCAAATCGGGTACTAGAGTAGAGTCAGTAGACACTAGTAGTGTTATGGTCCTTAGGGTCATTATTATAGTCTACTCTACTCTTTGCAAAGTTAGCCTGAGCCATGCAACCATTTTAGCTTCATGTCTTTCGCGCATGTTACCTCGCAGCTTGTTGTGCAGTAAGACGCCTTTGAGCCCACATGAGCTCATACAGCTACTGTCTGAGCGTTGCGTACAAGAGGTCGAAAAACAAGCCACTTTGTTATGGAGTTCGGTTAGTCCGTATTGCTTAGCCATAACCTGTTAAACTTTTTGGCATGACTGAGAAATGCTTGCATTATACTATCTAACGCGCACCATTTTTCTCATAACAGGCAGAAGATTCCCTTCTACGAACCAGAGATTTGCAGAGCTTATGATGCATGTAACCAGTACTTCTACATTCTACGGTGAGGGGTCTCCCAGAATTCGCACAGATCTTTTGTCTTCTATCATGCACTTGTAACAATGTTTATTGTTTTAATCTTATTCATTTTGCTGTTGGAGTTGGCTGTAGTACACTGAATTTTATAGAACAACGTACAGAGCTTGTTAGTTGAAAATAAACCTTTTGAACTTACACATAGACTGTGGTATTTGGTGTGGTGGTGGACTTACACGAGTGAGTGAGCGAAAGGGTGTTATGTTCTGGGTTGTGTAATCATTGGGTATCTTCGGGTGGGGGTTCGGGGACCTAATGAGACACTATAGCTAGTTGGTCAGGGGATTGTGGGTTCACTTCTGACTGAGGTGTGAGGAAGGTCCAACCTCCCATCACCAACATCCTATTTTCTTGTGCATAGTTCTGTATGTGGCTGTGCAGAATCCCCACAACAGTAGTAGTATGTACTATATCCTATCAAAAATAGTCAAATATCTGGTTGGGCATTTTGTTGGTGGTAATTGTCAAAGCCTCTAGATTAAGAAGACTAGAAGAGGACAACCCAAAGGACTGGACTCAGTGGCTAGAGCTATTGGTCAATCTGAGTTTTATTCAAAACCGTAAAATAAAGAGTGGCAACTGGGCAAGCTTAGCTACAGACAGACTAATACTAGTAGTACAGAGAGTCATAGCAGAGGCAGTTAGAACTTAGAGGCAGGGATAACCAGAATTTAGAAACAGATAGTCAAGATCAAAGAAGCTTTTGTAAAAAATAGAATTAGAAAGTGGAACCAGAATTAATAGTTCGGAAAAAATAAGGTGCAGTAAAAGTTAGGGAAATATAATTGTTAATATTAACCACGGGAGGTCTTACTGGGGCCAGCAGCAGGGCCCTCGGTAGAGGAGCGGTCCTCTGGTTGTCCCGCCGACTCGGACCCCGTCTTCTTGCCCCTGGGTGCTGCTGATCAGTGATCATGTAAGATATAATAAAGAAAGAGACAAACATTAATGATTGCTGTGAAACAAATAAATTATTTTAAAAAACGCTCAAAAAACATTTTAGGAAACAACAATTGCAATAAAATTGACCTATCTAACCAGATCGACTACTGGCTTGTGGGATTCCCGGACCGTCTACTTATTTATGAACACTAATCCAGTGTTCCATTCTGATTGATTCGAATCCAGAATACTAACTAAGCCTAAGAACTACCTGACCTAGCCCACCTATTCCAGACGGGCCAATTGTTCACTAAGTCTGCATTTCCATTTTTTTTTAGCCCTCAAAAATGCATAGATGAGATGGAGGACACATGCATAAATTTGTGCATACACCAAATTGTTGGTTGGTTGCGTCTGATGTTCTGCTACTGACTGACACTGCTAAGCCTACCACTCACTAAACAAGCGACAAAAGGTTCTACTAAGGACTGGGGTAAGCAGGACTCAGTGACAGAGGATGCGTCACGCAGACCGCTAAAAAATTATCAACTAATACTAACTAAACCTAGTATCAATCCATCCACCACTATTTGACAGGAGGACAAAGGAAGGACTAGAGTCTCTCTAGCAATCGCATTACCTAACTTAAGTTCTGTAAAGTAAACTCTTACATAATAATCAGCCCAAGCGAGCGCAAAGTTGCAAACAAGTAAGAGTAGCGCCGAGCACCTGTGTCCTACAATCACAGAAGATTTTGAAACGTAATTTACCTGCAATGTAAGCAGCAGTATTCTTGTTATTCGTAAAAAAATTATACACAATACTTATACTACTATAAATTAGCTACTCACCAAGCCCCACAACCTCGACACCTAGCAGGTCCAACAGGTCCTGCTCCCGGTCCAGGATGTTTGACCACCGGTGGGCCAGCTGGTTATGGGTGTGCCGGACCCCTGAGCAGCGAAAAACTGCCAGGCGCACCTTGGCCCACCGGCGGTGACGCTCCTGGGTAGGGTACCCGGAGCCTGGCCTGCCGCCTGCTGCCAAGGTCAAGGGGAGGTGGCGCTGCACAAAAAAAACAAGGGCGGCCACCTCCGCCTCGCAAAAAAGCTGCCGGGCATGCACCCCTGCAGGGCGCAGTCTGCTGCAAGGCAGGCGGCTCTTGGGCGCAGGCGCCTTGCCCTTGGAGAAGGTAGTGCTACCCTTCGCCATGGTTCTGGGGTGTGTGGGAGGCGGAAAAGAAAAGTTAGAAGGAAAAAATAAAGTTAGGGGAAGAAGTAGGAGCTTAAAGAAGGAAGTAATATAAAACAGTAGAAAAGTAAAAAAAACACAGTAAAAGTAGAAATAAATGCAAAATATAGGCTTAGGGACAGAGAGAGATAGATAATAAATAAAAAAAATCAGAAAAACAGTGTAAAAAACTAAGGATTGCAAAGATTGAGGGAGGATAGAAAAGCAGGCCCAGAACCATAGCATAGAGTGAAAAACATGATGGCCGCACCCATCGCGACCGCGTGGGTAACTTCGCGCGATATTTCCCCCCGAGCACGCAAAAAGCATCGCAAACACGTACGACGCGTTCCCGAACATGAAATGCGCATCGCGAGCACGCTATACGCAACCCGGAACAGGAAATAAGGCATCGCGAACGGGCGGGACAAGTGAAAAACAAGATGGCCGTGCCCATAGGCGATCGCATGGGCAAGTTCGCGAGATACTATCCCCCGAGCACGCAAACAGCGTCCCGAACACGCACAACGCGTTCCCAAACAAGAAAAACGCATCGCGAACGGGCGCGACAAGCAACTACGCCCGCTCGCGTAGCTACACGTAGCTAGCGTAGCGCTTTAACATCTTCGCGTAGCTTCGCGTAGCGCGACTACGCGAACTACGCCCAGGGTTAATTAGGACAACTGCCAGTACAACCATCAGCCCCAATAACACTAGCAACACAAATAACACCACCACAAATAACATCATTGCCAATTCAAATACCACCTGTTATACCACCAATACCCACACCACTAGACACCACTATACCATCAACAATATCAACAATATTACCAGTACCACCAATACTGATACAACCACCTCCTATAGCACCCTCACCAGACATCAGCAATTCCATCAACAATATCAACAATGCCATCTCTACCAAGACACCTTCATAACAAACACCTGCACCACCATCAATACCAACATCAATCCCACATACAATAACACCAATAGCACCACCAACACCAATAACACCTACAGAATACTCACTACAACACCATCACCTACATCAATACCAGCACCACCTTGCAACAAATACTACCTCCAGCAAACACCATTGTTGCCATGATTAATAATAACATCATCAATACAACTGTCACCAGTAATACCACCACCAACCTCCAACATAACACCAAAAATGCCACAATTAGCTATACCTATACCACCAGCAATGCCATCACTAATACCACCACCGGCAATGACAACACATCCACATACTCTATTTGAATAATAAATAATAAACAATAGAGCACTGACTAAATCGTTTTAAGATACTCTTATACGTCATCATGGAAGAAAAAGGTGTTGCACAAGAGGGCACAATAGCTGTCAGTTTTATGGTTCCCTGCAGGAAAGTAGAAAGGAGTGACAGCAGCCAGTATTTAAAGGCACCTGTTTAATTAATACCAAGTACATTTTCTTCTCAGTAGTTTTTATTTCTCAACCATGTCAGCATGCCGGTGGAACATGTGACAGAGCTCATGACAACAGAGACTAAAATTCCTGCCTCAAAGAAACGTTTAAAGATGATGACACTTCTGGATATCTATTTAACATTAAAATAGGCATGACTCTTTGCAATGAAGTTAACAATTGTATTAAGTGTCTTGTCTACCCCCACGTCACTTCAAAAACAGAAAGCTGTTGAGAAATATTTATATTACATAAAAAGCTGTCTGCCTCTGTTATGTTATATTGATTTTTATAGCACACAAGTCACCCAAAAGGGTATCCAGGCACTTGTGCAGGTGTGTAGATTTGTGGTCCCCAATGTGCTTATATGAAGAACCAGGTCTTCAGTTTATTGTGAAACTCCAGAACTGAGGAGGATGCTCTGATGTGTTGAGGGAGGTCGTTCTATATCTTGGGCACGATAAGGGAGAATGAGTGACTTCCAGTTTTGCTTTTGCGGATGCAGGAAATGTGTGCAAATGTGAGTGAGGCTGAGCGTAGGTGTCTGGTGTGTTGGTAAAAGTGTATGCAGCTGTTCAAGGTATTCTGGGGCATGGGGAATCAAGTGCACTTTCCTTTTGATATAATTTGGGGTATGCACTTTGTAAATGTACTATTAAACGGCTATTAGTAGTGTTGAAGTTTCTGCTCTTCTCACAAAGTCAGTATGTAATGCTTATGATTTTGATCAGTCTGGATGTGAGTTTATAGGATTCGAGGACCAGACTGCGGAACCAGTCGACTCAGATTGGGGCAGGGTTTGTGGTTTCTTAGGAGCACAGTGGTTATGCTTATAGTTGGGTAGTCGTTTCTGAGTGTACAGTATAGAATAGTGATTTAGTGAATTGTTTATTTATAGTAGTCGTAGAACGTGTTAATATTTTTCCTGATACTCCTGCACTTTGGTGTATAAAATGTACTCTTTAGTTTAGTGTTAACAATATCCCTATCATTTATTGTTCTATGTACCCTGTTCTTACTGATATAAAAAGTTGCTGATCGAATTGCTGTAGTTGCTTCTTTTAAATAAACAAAAACAGATTTAAAAAAAATCAAGGGGCAAATTATCAAGAACGGCGTTAAAATTATCGCCGGTTTAGCGGCAGAAAACTGCCGCTAAAGCGGCGATAATGGGCTTGATAATATGCCCTGGAGAATTCCAATAGAAGCCCATGTTGACACCAGAACATGGGCTTCTATTGGAATTCTCAAGGGCAAATTATCAAGCCCATCATCGCCGCTTTAGCAGCAGTTTTCTGCCGCTAAACCGGCGATAATTTTAACGCCGTTTCTTGATAATATGCCCCAAGGTTTGTAAAATGTAACTTGAAATATAGAGTATCAGTGATGCAGATGCATGGTTAAATTGGGGATTTCATGAAAACAAAAGTTTCGTGCTACCTTAGAGTTTCTCAGTTTGCCCTAGTTTATAAAAACGTTTGCGGATTTATTTATTGATTTACAGTTCATGCGAAAGATGATTGATGACTCCTACCAAAGCGTATCATACACATTTAAAACCATTTGGAGAATCTGTATATAAAGATAGCAAAAGTCAGAAACATGAGAGGGAGCTCGTTCAGGGCAAACGTAGCCCTGCCCATCAAGGCATAGGTGCCACCCGTGGACTGTGAGTGAACATTAATAGTGCTCTCTCGAATGTACTGAATTCCGCTACTTCTGGAACTTCAGAGGGTCATTTTTTTCGTTTATGGGTGCCTGTAAACAAGAGCTTGATGCTTAACATTTAAAAGAAAAACCTATGAGTTCCACTGAAAATAAACAACGTAAACAGTTGAATTCGGCAAAAACAAAAAAAAACACAACAGGAGAGCAGATGAAAAAATCCTGAAGAGACTTATTATAAATCTATCCGTCTTAATTGTCTCTTTAAGCCTATGGCAATGCGAGCAATAATTCTCTGCTCCAAGCATTGGTTAACCAGGAATCCCGCCAGCCACTCTGTCAAAAGAAGCGGAAAGGCAGCCCCACCCAGGCCACGGAAGGAGACAGCTGGTGAGGATGGACAAGGAGGCTGGGAGACGGGGAGTTATTCAGCTGGGACCCGAATAAATCAATCAACCTGTCTCCAGCCCCCTCCAACTACGACCTCCACTCATGATGATTGATGACAGCGTAACTAAGTGATGGTGCAATTTTTAAAAGAATAAGTACAAGTGTCTCCCCTGTCCCCAGCGGCCCCCATAAACAAAGCTCGCGCACACACTACAAAAGATGAGTATTCACACCGTGTGAGTGTGCGGGGAGCGAGGCTGGTGAACTTTGCCTTGTTGAGGCCGGGAAGAATCAATGGGTCTGCTATGCACTGCTCCACTACAGAGGTTCAACACCAAAGGGCATGGGTCACCTGGTTCTCGACATGGTTAAGGAGACTTTATCAGTGGCTGCATTCAGGGTCTTTCTTCCCCTGCAAAGGCCCCCTTCCTGAACATCAGAGGAAAGACTTCCAAAGCAAGAAAGAACGGATTCCTGTTTTCTGCTTGGGTGAACTTGGCAGTGCCTTTTAACAGCTAACGCAGTGCTGAGTATTGCATCAGGTCAACCACGAAGGCCAGTCTGGCCAGACCCGGTGTTCTTGCAGGCTCTGAGAACAGAGACGATGAAGAGCCATACATCCAGCGGAGTACTTCACTAAGGGCTTTGATGACAGCGGGTACGAACCTTTGGTGGACACACAGCCATGTTCCAATTTGCGGTGTGTACCTGCTTCGTTAGGGGACGTCATAGTATAACTTTAATTACTGTACAGACATTTCAGCAGGAACTGTGTGGCACATTTGGCCATTTGTAAGATAGCTCGTTGGCTAATGTATCTGCTAAACACAACAAAGAAGGCCACGATTTACAGCCCATTTTGTGAGCAGATTCTGAGTTTTATAATAAAATCCACAAAACAAACTTCCAAGGCACATTTTACCATTTAGAGCATGGGTACACACAAACATTTTCCCAGCTGCCACAAAGTATGATCTGTGATGTGACCGAGGGCCGTATTGATGCCAGGAGGGTGGCGTTCGGGGGTTGAAGTGGAGGTTGGCGTTAAGGTGGGTGTAGGGGAAGTAAAGCATATACATCTAGGGGCAGATTTACGAGCCCATTGCGCCACTTTTGCGCCGTCGTTGCGCCACTTCTGTGACGCAGCGGCGGCGTAAACCATGCGCCACGTTGCGCCCTATTTACAACGTGACGCATCTAGGGAGATGCGTCACGTTGTAAAGCCCTGCGCCACTTGAAACCTGCGTCAGGTTTCATGTGGGCGTTCCGGAGGAGGGGTGGGCGTTCCGGCGCAGTAAAGCGTCGGAAAAGTGCCTGGGTGAAATCTACAAGATTCCACTCAGTCACTTTTCCGACGCCGCTGCGTCAAAACCATGCGCCTGCTTGAAGCAGGCGTAAGACGTGACGCACCACGTCATGTATGGGCAGGCCGAGCATTGCTGGAGTTGCGTCGAGCTTGCGACACGACTCCAGCAATGCGCCACCCTTCCGACGGGAGATGCGTCACGCATCTGTTTATCCTTGCGCCACGATGCGGCGTATCTGTGGTGGCGCAAGGGTTAACTTGCGTGACGCATCTTACCTGGCGCATCCCTGCTGATATGCAGGGATGCGCCAGTCATCATAAATCTGCCCCCTAGTGTCTGAACTGCACAATACGAAACCAAAAGCTTGGGAGTAAGGACAGCTTCTCAACTTAACCAAATTGTGGGATGCTAGGCAATTGTTTTATTTCACTTTCCCTCCTTTTTCTTCATTATCACATATGAAGACCTTGAAATACATGACTTCAGGATGTGTGCTGTGCAAAAGCATTCTCCTGTGTTTGATTAAATAAACTATACCCAAAGATTGCACATAGCAACTGACTAGCCTCTTAGTTCACTATTGCCATTGCTGTCATTGTATGGGGAAGATTGAATGTTTCTAAATTCATGTTTGTAAATGATCACTTTTTAAAAAAAATACTTCTCAATGGACTGATATGATCTGATGTACTAAGGTGAAACGGTTTGTCTGTTAATGAAATGCAATTTTTGAATTTTGAACAGACATTCATAGTTTTACACTTTTGCTGCAAGATGGCTTTAAAAATGAAGGTGTTTCTAAAGTTAAGAGGTGCAGGACACTATAGTTTGTTCCTTTCTTTAACTTCAGTTAACCTTAAAATACATGCTTGCCTGTTTATTTCATATCTTTTCAATCTTAGTGCTGAATAGAGTAAACAGCATCCCAGTGCTGCCGCTGACCAGGGAGCAACATGTAAAGGTCAGAAGGGCCTTATGTGGCCATGGGCCGTACTTTGAGTATCACTAGTTTAGAGCTTCAAGTCCTGGCAGTAAATGCAAAATCTGTGCATGGAAAAGTTATAGTGGAGGGGTAGGCAGTGGTGTAATGAAACATGATGAATGTGGCAAGGGTCACTAAAGACTCCCATATTTCACAGATAATCATAGCCTTGGGCGGAAAGGGGACCTCCTGAAGGACGGAGACCCTAGTGTGCTTCAAGGGCCTGCGGTATGATCCTGGGGGCAGGTGAGCTCTGTAAAAACACCTGTCTTGTAAATATTATAATCTGCAGATACCTTGATTGCTCATTTTGTTAACAAAACACACAATTCATCCTCTTTGCTTGCACAATTTCGATTTTTATGTATTGTTCACCCACGTTTCCCACTTCTCCTGGTATAGCTTCTTTTTCTCTCACTTCCTATTCTTATTATTTTTATTTTTATTGTGTCTTTTCTAAGCTTCCTCAGTTCCGACTTTCTATCAATTGATTCTCTCTGGTAAATGTGACTGCAAACATGAATGCCATAGTTATATGGGATATACGTTCCCTCACATCCAGTAATCTCTCATTTTTATTACAATTATTCACCTTCTATATTGTTTATGCACATAAACTTATTTCTTTTGCTTCCTTATGTTCGTTTACATCTCCAACTATTCCTGTGTTTCATCTTCTTTATCATCACCTGCTTGTCTACATATTTATCTGTATCTAATGTTGCTTTTTGTACATTGCAATATCACATCTTTATAATCACCCTCCCTCACATTCAGTTATTCCTTTCTTTGCTGTGATATATTCCCACTTTCCTCTGTCATCTCCCATTTTCGACTTCCTACCTGGCCAGAGGTGTAGCTTGGTCATTAAGATTGGGGGGGGTTGGGTTTCCTACTAACAATTACACCGGAATATAATATTAAAATACATAATAGGACAAGCAGGTTGCATGAGAGGGGCTAAAGGGGAAGTGGAAAGGGAGATGAATGACGATTGATATGGATGAGAGAAAACACAATATTTTGTAAAAAGCTAACATTTTTGAATACTTTTAGAACAGAGAGGGAGAGTGTGTGTGCATGTTTATCTGTGTGTATGGAACGATTCCCGGTGAATCCGACAGACACCTCACTGTACCGACAGAAAGCACCTGGACCCAACTATTTACCAGAAAATACATTTACTAGGGGAGTGCAATACCCCAAACTCTCCCCCTGAAGCTACGCCCCTGTACCTGGCTACTGGAATCATTCCCTTCACAGTCCCATTCTCTCTATCCTTTTTCCTTGTTTGATTTTTATGCTTACTGTTCTGTTTCCAATTTAGAGTTATCCCTGTGCTTCCTAATTGTAAGACACTATTTTAGAAACAAGATAACCTTGTCAAATCAAAGGTTAGCACTGACTGGGATTGTCTCATTGATCTAAAATATAATGCCATTTCAAATTGCTGTGAAAGGTTAATGCTCATTTGTCTCGTTCTCACTTCTGGAAGGAGCTGTTGATTGCAATAAAAATCTGCACAAAGACATGTGCACCTTGGGCATATATTGATGGGAAGAGACAAATCAGTCCGAACAATACCTCGAAGCTGTACGTTTTTGGAGATTCATTACTGAGGAAAAATGAGTGTAAAGACATGCATTTTTGGCAAATAAAGAGATAATTTCATCACCTCGATTTGAGAAGTGTTCAATGTCAGCAAACTCGTGCAAACACAATTCCTGCTAGTCAACCCCTTTTCTGAGAATCCACACTAGAAAGTTGCACTAGAAGAAGATATTTATTCACATGTCCCCATGCATTAGCCTTTGATAGTTATACAGTACCACATAATGAAATGATACACTGAAGCCCTAACAGTGCGATGGATAGAAGAATTATTTGTACCATCTAATGTTTATCTTACAATATACTGCATAAAATCTGGTAAAATTCAGTTGATTAGGATTTCACAACAGCCCAAATATATATGTGGTGGTGGTAACCTACAAAAAGATCTCATAAGTAGGGGAAACTCAGCAGTGGAAGGAAATTCTATGTTTCAAAAATTTAGGAGATAAATAGAATCAAAGAAGCATTTTGGGATGCCAAAAAGGAAACAGAATTGTGGGAATTTTACTTTTATTTTTCTGAGATACTCTTATGAGGAAACAATTTACTCCTTGACTTATATCTGTACAAATAGTATAGCTATAAAGAGATGAACATGGCAACTGAGTATAAGACCTAGCCTTAACACTAATGAAATACTGATGTTTGTGGATTCTAGATATCAAGGGCAATACAATGATAGCAGGAACCTCAGAGAGTACATTCAAGGAAGGACATAGCATATTGCACTTTGATTACACTTGCAAAGACATTTGACTTTGATAATGCCTGACTAATGAGGAATTATTCTGTAGAAAATTACCATAGTTTGTGTGATGTCCCCCCAGATGTTTGCCCTATCTGTTTACTGGTGTTAGAACTCTGTCACTTCTCCCCTGCTAACCATCAAAAAAGTGCCTGTGCCCCCCCCTTTAAACATGGGTGAATTAACATACTCCTAATAGGCATATTTCACTTCTCTGTAGGTCCCTACTGTATGGTACAAAATGTGCCCAAGGCCTGGAAGTTAAATGCCACTAATGAAGCAGTACCTCTTGTACCTTCTTCTAAAGTGGCAATGCAAACATGGCTTCAGGCCTACCACTGTAGTTTGACTGCAACAGCGCAAAACATGCACTCTGACCTATCAAAATAAACTCTTTGACAGGTAAAAACTTGCCTTTTAACTATTAGTAAGGCACCCCTCTGAGGGCTCTTGTAGCCCAATAGGTGGGGTTCATGGTATTTAAAAGAGGGGCATATACAAAATTAATTTTACTGTGTGCCTACAGTGACAGGGTCCAAAAGCTATTTTCACTATGGCAGGTGCAGCTGTTCTAGGCAGAAAACCAGAATACAGATTAAAATGCTAATACTGTATTTCGAGGGGGTAGCAGCTAGAAAAAATAATGAATTAATAGTTATTAAAAATCCAATTCAATGGTGAAGTAAACGTTTAATAAATATTAAGAAAAAATTACTTTAAGAAGGCTACCTTTTCCATGCCTGAAGTTATTGGGCACTAATTTGTATTGGTTCTCCAGCTTCTCCAAGCCAGTGATTGGTCTTGAATCAGTGTGAAAATGTGCTTAATGCCCCCCAGGAGCAAACAGTAGTAAAACAACGGGGAGAGATGACTCCTCTGAGCTCCCAAGAATATGCAGGGTGGGGGCACTGGGCATCCTTTTTGCCACTACAGTGTCAAATCCTGCTTGAGTGTCACATTCTGCTTGACATGTCTTCTGGGTTCACATATAACACTTGAGGGGCACTCGAAATGAATAGATCAGAATGCCAAGAAAATTATTTTGTATCCACAGAAGGACCCTGCTTTTGTCCTACCAGACTTCTGTCTCTGGGCTTGTTGTGGGTACTCCAAACTGGATTTTAGGGCTAGATGTGATAAGTCACTAGGAATACCACTCTCGACACACACCCAAGCCTTCAGAGACCAAACTTAGTATGGCCAAAGACTTTCACCATCTTGAAAATGCTCTGACACATTGCATGTTGGACCTATTTGCAATAAAGCAAATAGGAACTACTGAAAAAGTGAGTTGGGTTGGCCCGGGGACCTTTTACTCCATTGGTTAGGGATGGGCCAGGAGTCACCCCACCCACTAGCTTGTGCAAGGCATAAATGTGACACTTCAAGGCACCCACTTCAGAACATTTGTGGACTTGCATAAAATCAGGAGAGTACTGGTCCTGCTGTCTGTGACATGACAGGTACCCTGAAGGACTGGACCTGCTCCTTTGTACCAAGGGCAAAGAGTAGGCTCCCAAGGCCAGTTTGCTGACTAGCTGTGCGGCTACAGGGAAAGAGCAACGTATAAGAGGCCTTTTCCTGGAAACTGGCCCAGGACTGGACCCCGCTGTAGTCTTCTGCCTGACACCCTGTGGGTCTTCCAAGTACTTCCCCGGAGATCTTGAGGGGCTTTAAGAGTAGTGGACTGGGACATAAAAGTTTAAGTCAGAAGGTAAACTACATGACAGGAGTGAACTTGGTTGGTGTATTCGACCACCACTCTGTCATGATCAGCCTCAAACTATGCCTAGGTCCCAATCTGCTGTGACTATATACCATCATTTGCACCTAGCCCTTCTTGGTGTTTTTTTCGGCATAAAACTTTAAAAACGATTTCTCTAATTCCCCTTATTGGATTTTTCATTTTGTATATTAACTTGTACTCTATTTTTATTTTTCAGTTTGAGATTTTTATTGTTTTGCATTTTGACTTTATTACTGTTTTGGTGCTGCCGAAATACTTTACACATAACCCTAAATTAAGCCTGTCCGTTTCTAGCCATAGCTACCCGAGGTTTAAACTCAGGTTTATTTAGTAACTTTGAGGGTTCACCCTGACAAGGGATGTGATTATTCCTTGAGGTGGGTAGTCTCCCACCCCAAATATTAATTCTATTTGCTACAGATTCCATGAAGGTCAATGGAAATTCCTTAAGAAAATTTCAACATATGAAGTTGTGACAGATAGGTGTAAGACTTTTCTCAAGTGCATAACACAGGTTTACAAGAAGGACAGTTCTAGGACAGAAGAATTTCATTCTAAATACAGCAGATGCAGACAGGATACATTAAAAAATAAGGAACACTTCACAGAATATTTAAACAGTAAGTAAACAACATACACTACAGACCAATTTGCTCTCTGACCAACACACACTTTACAATTTTGCTTTCGAAACATAACTTGCAAACAGATTTGGAGATACATATGGGCTTGGATGCTTTCAACAGACATACCATTATGAGAAGTCGACTGAAATCATAGTTTGCCCCAAGAATCAGCCCTTCAGATTGTAGTTTTTTATCCTAATAGAGGAAGAGCATCTTCGAATATACGCATAAACATTCATGAAATGAAAGCTTCACCATGCAAGGTGAGGAACTGCAGGGTTTAGTGGACTGAAGGCTTCCAACTGGCTAGAAAGCAGCCCTATGAAAAGATAGTGGTCCCGTTAGAAGCTACCTGTTCCTTCTGCCAAGGGAATCCTGTTTTCCATTCACGCAGCTGACAGGATTACCCAAATCCTGCCATCAGTAGTAATGACATTCCCCAGTAGGGATAAAACAGTCAAATGAACTGCTGTATGTGCAGTATGAATAATCCACAGTTTGTTCAATAATTAATTTGCCGAGCTTAGAATATTGGAACCTAAGTGCTTTATCTATTAGTGAGAGCCTTCCCTTTATCCAATTTGCTAAGACAAATTATTTATACTTAATATTGCAACTAGTTATATGAGTCTCTGAGCTGGGACTATACTTATCCTTAAAGCAAAGGTCTCATTTCAGAATAAGTTTTAAACATGCAACAGATAAAAATAATGTGAGTATTTTGTATCAAGTTATCACGCACATATGTCTTTCTACTGAGCTCAGACATTTTGTGTATAGTGTTGTACTTTATAGCATGAATCACATTTAAAATGGAATTACAAGCAATGGTTTAATTCCATGGTAAGGTAACTTGTATTAGTTAAAATTGCTATTCGGGGTGCATTGTGTTCAGTGCAGTAGGATACAGACTAAATCCGTCAATGGTATTCCCATTAACTCATATTGAGTCAACATAAAGTGACCTCTGTTGACTTAAATGAGTTGCACGCTTTCTCTATACACTTTCTACAGAGATATATTTTGCAAGCATCATTTTATTTCTTCATGTAACTGTTGAGAGCTGATTCAGAATAACTCATATCCATTGGTACACTGGAATAAGAGTGTTTTGTCTAGTACATGTTAATGTGCAAAATAAGATTCTATATTTAATTGTATTCAATTTTATGAACATGTTGGCATAAAATAATTTCCATGGCTACTTACCTACACCACAGGAACTGGCTTTTCCGTAAATATTAGGATAATGTATATTTTAGCCACACATTTTGGGTGAGCTTTTATTGCAAAAAAAAGTGTGTGTAGCTTGGGAACATGATATTTCATATTTTGCAATTCTAGATGGATCTTATTAAAAAAAAACGTTTAAGTTACATACGTCGTAGAGGATTGCAACACATCCGACCTCTAAAACATATTTGACAATCTGGTTTATTCTCAGCTTTCTTCTGCTGTTTCTGCTTTTTCTAATCTGAACTACATACTTAGGCTTTGGGTCTGCGGATTTCGAGACAGACATACCACTTGGTTACAATGGCTCAACAAAAGCACATAAAGCAAGAAATGGCTCAATTGTTATTTTTTGTGATCTCTTAGCACTTTTGACATGGTGACCTTAGGCGAATGTGATGCTGGTTTTATTGCGGGTGTAATTTGTGCACACTTTTTGCTTCTCAAGGTAAACAACTCTTGTTCCATATCACTTCGACCTCAATTGCAGAACGGTTTCTTTCCTCTGTTCCATAGCATTCACTGCAATCCACCTTGTTTCCTGGCATTTACTTCCATTCTGGATCTTCTCACTTTATTTTGTTAAAATTTCCCTTCTTGCTAAATAGATTAAGGGGCATATTAGCAAGGGCACTATCGCCGCTTTAGCGGCACTTTTTGCCGCTAAAGCGGCGATATTTATATCGCCTTATCAGCAAACTGTCTCTAACAGCAGTTAGCGACAGTTTGCGGGCATTAGCGCCCGTTTTTACCGCTTTGCATGTCAGCGATATTTATCGCTAATGACATGCAAAGTGGGCGTTCCCGACGAACAAACCTGGGAAACACTCGCTAACAGGCCTATCGCCTATTAGCAAGGTGGCCATGGCCCCAGTTAGCGACGTGAAAATTCGCGCTAACCGGGGTCATCGCCATTTATTTAACACCTGCAATTAGCAGGTGTTAGCCATACCTAACATGGGGGTAGATTATGCTGATACGACCACAGGGTCGTATCAGCAAGGTGTTCTCCCTTCTCCATGCAACATCGCTGGTTTTTCAGCGATGTTGGCCCATTTCCCCCGCTATCGCTGGAATATTCATCGCCATAGCGCTAATCGTTGCTAATACAGCGTTAGCGTGGCGATATATTCCAGCGATAGCCGGCGATAAAAATAATCACGCTAAGCAGGGTTAGCGATGATTATCGCCTCTTCTTGCTAATATGCCCCTAAGAACTTTTTCTTCCTACTGTCACGATTCTCTTCACTCTGGCTGATATAACAGCAACTATTAGTGACTTGAATATATTTCTCTCGTGGGAGATAGTAGAAGAAGATTGATTATTCAAGGTAAAGTAGCAAGAGATAGAAAGAGAGAAATCAATTTGAAAATACGGTTACATAAAAATCATATTTTTCCTTTAGATCTTCTTACCTCTCATTAATGACCTTATCGAATTCCTTCCCTTCAGGATATCCAGGTCTCGTATTTTCCCAAAAAACATGACCGTTTTGTCCCTTTTTTCCTATTTAGCCAACATGTTTTTGCTTTCACTTGTGTGATTGTGCTCTTCTATGATGAACTGTTAAAACGGCCAGCTAGGATCTCTCTTTTTAACCATCATATATCTGTCCTTTTTTACTTTCAGCCTTCTCCTTATTTCAACTCAAGATCACGCCTAACTTTGCTGATCTTCGAGAGCAACCTTTTCTGCTGTACATAGCTTACTTCCTTTCATGGATATTTGGTGATGTATTGTTTCCTGTCACATAGCTTTCAAACTAACCTGCACTGTTTACTATTGTTCGCATAGTGGTTCCTCACACGGTATCTTGCATTCGCCCCCTTTTTGAAATTACCTTCTTCTGGATATTGGTAAAACTCTACATTTTTCTCTTTTAAGTTTTTAAATAATTTTTAAACTGCTAACAATGGCCCATACCATCACATAAATGTAAAAAAGAAATATAACAAACTTAGTAGTCAATTAAAGGCTTGAAAGACTTATCTGCCAATACGTACTGCCTCGTTCTGAATGATCCCTATTGTATCTGTAGGCTCATCTATATTTTCAATGATCTGTTCCTCTTTAGCTATAGTCAAGCTCTACAAATATCCTTATATACATAAATATTTACTATAAATATTTAACTTACAAATTCTAAAAGTATAAAAAGACCAGCAAAAATGCAGATCGCGATAGAATACATGCAATCAGTGTAGGCATTCAGTTGTCGAAAGATACTTTTCTTTAATTAAACAAAACTGAGCAATGATAGAAGAGTAGGACAAACCACAAATTTGCTTCTAACTTCTCATGTGAGCTTCTCGAAAAGATATTCATGTTGTTATATTGTAAGATGCTTCAAGAAGCATAGCGGGTGCTGGATACACATTATTTTGGGAAATGGGACCATCAAAGAATGAGTATTCTTAAGCAACTAACACAGCATGGACATAGCGGCTTGTTAAGAAAGAAGACACAACAATACCTTGTATAGCATCTTTCATGCATGGTGTCTATTTCATAAGAATCCTCACAAAAGGGAAGGTATTGGAAAAGAGCAGGTCCTGTTCTTAATGGTTGAGGTTATGATGATGAGAAGACTTTGGGAACAAATGAAGTTGTGACTTTCAGACCCCCAATGGAAGCAGCATTATGATGGACCTCTCCAGGAAGAAAGCCCACATGGAGAAGAACCTTCATTGAAATTTCAATGCAGAGACTTTGCAAAACCAGATGTGTCAGATGGCTTGTTTGTGGAAAGAAAGAGGTGATGGGAAAATCACTTTGTAGACATGAGGGTCCTTGTCACAGGGATGTCAATCATACACATATGCTGTCAGTACAAAGGCTTTCACTAACTACTAAAGAAGCAGCCAAGGACACGTTGCTACAAAGAGGCATTGCCCCTCTCTTTTGTGTACATTGGAATATTATAGTGACCTATTATTGGGATGAAAAAGAACAGAAAACCTTCTTTCTTTCAGCCAAAATGAAGAAAATAATCACAGTATAGCATGGTTCCTACACAAAGCCATTGCAGACACATTGAAGAAATATCTTTCTGTGGCATAGGGCTTAACTTTGACCAAATCCAATTTAGGTGCTTGCACTGACAGGATTAGAGGCATGTGTTTCCTTCTACAAGATTAGAATACTGAGATTTCTCTGAGCTTGCTAGAAATACGTATTTGCTATGATCAAAACGGTGTCAATTGATACTCTAAACAGGATAGAGGTAAGTGTAGATGAGAAAATAGCATTTACCAGAATCAGGAATAGTTGTGCCTCTTTAACAGAATTTAAGTGGCAGGAAATTTACTCCTAGTTGGAGGTTTCTTCCTGTTAAAATCAGAATTAATATATTTTTCAGGGACAGAATAGAGACCATAAAATTGCCTAGGGTGTTGGGAAATGGGTTTCTGAACTGGGGACCACAGTTCCCCATGGATAAAAAATATATATAACTAGTAAAAATGGGAATGTACATTATAAATTACATTTACCCTTACTGTAATGTAAACTATCCACAAACAAACATTTTTATGCATTTACTGAATACTGGAAAGCTGCAACAGATGCTGTGTCCTGGGATCACTTCAATTTCTTCGGAATTTCACGAAAGATGTACATTTGGGCAAACAAAACAGCAACCACACAGGACACATTTCCAACTTTCTGAGCAGACTCTTTGTGCATCAGGCCTATTGTGTCATACAATGGCTTACTGGACCACTGCTTGTGAAACGGCTTTATAGCCTACAATGAAGTCTCTAGGTTTGTATACTTGAAACTGGATTTTAAAATCCATCCATACACAGCAGGTTATGAAACTATGATTTGGAACATGCAAACTGAATATTAGATTTTGTTTCTCAGCTGCTGCTATGGAGAATATAAATTACCACACCAAACTTCATATAGTGTTTCTGTAGCCAATGACTTAACTTTAATGTCGCCATGGTCAGCATCTCTAAACTGGGTTTGTGTACGTCCCAATGCAAAGCTGACTTTACTCATTCGAGAATCGGAGCACAGTGCAATATTGTTCAGAACTAGTCTTTCATTGTGTTGTGAGCGCTCTTTATAATCCTGGAATTGTGTGTAAATTGGCTTCTTTTCCTGAGAATGTATGTTATTATATCTCCAGTGAGACTATGGTCAGATGGATAGAAATACAGGAACTCTATATTTATAGTTTAAGTTGCACTTTCCATAAGAAATGGCTTTTTTAATTAGCCAATATCTTTTATGCTGTTTGACGAATTTGCACAAAGCTTGGCATTTGCTTCCCTAATCAACATTCGTACTAAAAGTAGCATTCCCCTTTTACGTGCCATCTGAACTTTTCCTTCTTTCTCTACAGTAAACACCGCGTAACAGAATTACAATAAACTTGGCATGAAGGTGGACATTCACTACGAGTTGACTTAGTTTGTGGTTTGGTGTAAATCTAGTTTGTAATTTAGTATTACCCGTAATATTATCCATGCATTGCAAAATGTGAAGGGCATCAATCCACTTGCTCACACATCTTTCCACCCTCAACAACTTTGGGCTGTACAGATAAATGTATCAATTTTATTTTATTTTATTTATTTATTTTATTTCATGAGTTTTATATAGCGCTGGCTGGACCCGTAGGTATCAGAGCGCTTTACATTCGGTTACACAATGTTACAGAAAATGATAACAATTACACATTACATCAAAAATAAGCAACACATTGAAAGAGGAAAGAAAGGTGAGAGAAGTATGGGGGAGAGGGGAAGAGGGAAGTGTGAAGTGTGAAGGGGAGAATGAGGGAAAAGATGGCAGGAGAGACGAAGGGAAGTCTGCCCAAAGACCGACTGGGTAGGTAACGTCCGAGGAGGGAATCCACAGCCCGTCTCCCCTTTAGCTAAACAAGGTAGCTCCATCGGGCATCAGTCAAATAGCTAGGTCTCAACTGACGAGGGAAAGTTCACATAAGAAAGTCCAGTGGATAAACATGGTGGGAACTATGAGCAAGGACGGGTGAGGGCAGGGGTCGACAGCTGGAAAGAAGAGAAGAATAGAGCGGTAGGGGGTAGGGGGTAGGGTGAAGGGGGAGGAGGGAGATAAGGTCAGGAGAGACGCAGGAGAGTTTACCCAAGGACCGGCTGGGTAGGTGATGGCCAAGGAGGGAATCCATAGCCCATCTCCCCTTTAGCTCGCGAGGTAGCTCCACCGGGCATCAGTCAAAATGGCTGGGTCTCAGCTGTCGATGGAGAGTTTACAGAGTCAATGACTGAGGCGGCCATCTTGAGGTCAGGCAGTGGGGGAGTCCTTGCTGTACGAATTCAGAGGATCCCCACAATTTTCTATAATTCGGATGAAAGGGGGTGCAAACTAAGCAAGGATCGGCAAGAAGAACAGAGCCAGGGTCCGCATGTCTTTAGGGGGAGCGCGTGATTTCGAGTGATAACCGCCAGAGGGAGAAACAGCCGCCATTAGCAGGACAGGCGGTGCGACTCTAGAGTCTTACTCACATTATTTATATCGCTAATCAAGGTCATCTCAGAAGGACAGGGCAGTAGTTGTAGTATCAAAACAAATTTTGCTGCCTTTGCGCTAAAGAAGGGGGCAGGGCGTCTCCCTTGGATGTAGCTTTGACCCCTGCCGACGATCGATTGCGGGCGCCATTTTGGCATCCGGCGCAGGAACAAAGAAGGCACTCGCTGAAAAAGCCTTGCCCCAAAAGGACTAAAGGAGGACATGGTCAAGAGCCCCAGACTTCCCGGGCTAACCATCAAGCCTCCCAGAGCTCCCTGTGAAGTTACAGATGACCCCGCTCACCGTCTTCGAGCTCGCGGTGAGTAGTGGAAATAGCGGGCGGGACTCACAGGGGATCAGTGTTGTCTCCAATCCGTGCTTTGAGCGTCCCCAAACAATCGGCAGGCTTCTAACTGAGCCTCCGCCGTGGATCGCTAAGGAGGTCTGCTCCTCAGTTGAGAGTGAAGGTGTTGCGCCTCAGTTGTTCTGCTTAGCTCGGGATCAGCGAACCCAGGATCGGTCGAACTGCCGTCAGTACAGATATCTCCATGATGGAAGTACGGAGAAGGTCGAAATTCCGCTCCAGGGGATCCGCCTGTATTCCGGTTGAGGAATCGTTGGATTTAGGTGGTAGAATAAGGCAGCGGAGCGCTGCTCGGGAGGAAGAAGGTAGGGTTCCCTACGGAGCTCCAGCTCCGAGTAGCCATCTTCCGAGGCCAAGAGAGAGTTGGGAGGCCTGTCTGTGACTGCAGTCAGATGGTACCTACTAGTGAAATGTAGAAATGGTGCATCTAGGGAGGTTGTCCCTGCAGTCGTCCAGAACAGAGTTCTGAGAACAGACCAATACTGGGACAGAGACTGCCACTTATCCCGAAATAGGTGCATTAACCCATATGCCAGGCTGACACTAACGCAAAAATAACAATTGATGGACTGAATGCAGAACAATTTCATACATTCACCCCAGTCCAGAGATATGGGCCTAAATCCATCGTTTTTCTGCTCACCATGCCATTCCAGTTTGAACCCAGCCATATGCAAATCAGTCTTGACCCTGTGCCTCATGGGTACAGTCCAGCCTGAACTGCCAGGCCAGGTCCTCCCTGGACTGGAAACAAGCATCCTAGGACTGGTTTCGGGGTTTCACCCCTCATCAGCCAGGATAGCTTGACTCCAGTGGCATGGAGAGCACGGGACCCACGTCTGGGCATACCCGTCCCACTCGGGGTGACAAATGCAAAAAGAACAATTGATGGACAGAATGCAGAACAATGTCATACATTCACCCCAGTACAGAGATCTGGGCCTAAATCCATCGTTTTTTTGCTCACTGTGCCATTCCAGTTTGAACCCAGCCATATGCAAATCAGTCTTGAACCTGTGCCTCATGGGTACAGTCCAGTCCGAACTGCCAGGCCAGCTCCTCCCTGGACTGGAAAAAGCATCCAAGAACTGGTTTCGGCGTTTCACCCCTCATCAGCCAGGATAGCTTGACTCCAGTGGCATGGAAAGCACAGGACCCACGTCTGGGCATACCCGTCCCACTCGGGGTGACAAATGCAAAAAGAACAATTGATGGACAGAATGCAGAACAATGTCATACATTCACCCCAGTACAGAGATCTGGGCCTAAATCCATCGTTTTTGTGCTCACCATGCCATTCCAGTTTGAACCCAGCCATATGCAAATCAGTCTTGACCCTGTGCCTCATGGGTACAGTCCAGCCCGAACTGCTAGGCCAGGTCCTCCCTGGACTTGGAACTAGCATCCTAGGACTGGTTTCGGGGTTTCACCCCTGATCAGCCAGGATAGCTTGACTCCAGTGGCATGAAGAGCACGGGACACACGTCTGGGCATACCATTCCCACTCGGGGTGGCAAATGCAAAAAGAACAATTGATGGACAGAATGCAGAACAATGTCATACATTCACCCCAGTACAGAGATCTGGCCGAAATCCATCGTTTTTTTGCTCACCATGCCATTCCAGTTTGAACCCAGCCATATGCAAATCAGTCTTGACCCTGTGCCTCATGGGCACAGTCCAGCCCGAACGGCCAGACCAGGTCCTCCCTGGACTGGAAACAAGCATCCTAGGACTGGTTTCTGGGTTTCACCCCTCATCAGCCAGGATAGCTTGACTCCAGTGGCATGGAGAGCACGGGACACATGTCTGGGCATACCCGTCCCACTCGGGGTAACAAATGCAAAAAGAACAATTGATGGACAGAATGCAGAACAATGTCATACATTCACCCCAGTACAGAGATCTGGGCCTAAATCCATCGTTTTTTTGCTCACCGTGCCATTCTAGTTTGAACCCAGCCATATGCAAATCAGTCTTGACCCTGTGCCTCATGGGTACAGTCCAGCCCGAACTGCCAGGCCAGGTCCTCCCTGGACTGGAAACAAGCATCCTAGGACTGGTTTTGGGGTTTCACCCCTAATCAGCCAGGATAGCTTGACTCCAGTGGCATGGAGAGCACGGGACCCACGTCTGGGCATACCCGTCCCACTCGGGGTGACAAATGCAAAAAGAACAATTGATGGACAGAATGCAGAACAATGTCATATATTCACCCCAGTACAGAGATCTGGGCCTAAATCCATCGTTTTCTTGCTCACCATATCATTCCAGTTTGAACCCAGCCATATGCAAATCAGTCTTGACCCTGTGCCTCATGGGTACAGTCCAGCCCGAACTGCCAGGCCAGGTCCTCCCTGGACTGGAAACAAGCATCCTAGGACTGGTTATGAGGCACAGGGTCAAGACTGATTTGCTGGGTAAAAACTGGAATGGCATGGTGAGCAAAAAAACGATATGAGACGGGTATGCCCAGACATGGGTCCCGTGCTCTCCATGCCACTGGAGTCAAGCTATCCTGGCTGATGAGGGCTGAAACCCCGAAACCGGTCCTAGGATGCTTGTTTCCAGTCCAGGGAGGACCTGGCCTGGCAGTTCGGGCTGGACTGTTCCCATGAGACACAGGGTCAAGACTGATTTGCATATGGCTGGGTTCAAACTGGAATGGCATGGTGAGCAAAAAAATGATGGATTCAGGCAACCGGTTCTAGGATGCTTGTTTCCAGTCCAGGGAGGACCTGGCCTGGCGGTTCGGGCTGGACTGTTCCCATGAGGCACAGGGTCAAGACTGATTTGCATATGGTTGGGTTCAAACTGGAATGGCATGGTGAGCAAAAAAACGATGGATTCAGACCCAGATCTCTGTACTGGGGTGAATGTATGACATTGTTCTGCATTCTGTCCATCAATAGTTCTTTTTGCATTTGTCACCCCGAGTGGGACGGGAATTCCCACAAGTGGGTCCCGTGCTCTCCATGCCACTGGAGTCAAGCTATCCTGGCTGATGAGGGGTGAAACCCCGAAACCGGTCCTAGGATGCTTCTTTCCACTCCAGAGAGGACCTGGCCAGGCAGTTCGGGCTGGACTGTTCCCATGATGCACAGGGTCAAGACTGATTTGCATATGGCTGGGTTCAAACTGGAATGGCATGGTGAGCAAAAAAACGATGGATTCAGGCCCAGATCTCTGTACTGGGGTGAATGTATGAAATTGTTCTGCATTCTGTCCATCAATAGTTCTTTTTGCATTTGTCACCCCTAGTGGGACGGGTATGCCCAGATGTGGGTCCCGTGCTCTCCATGCCACTGGAGTCAAGCTATCCTGGCTGATGAGGGGTGAAACCCCGAAACCGGTCCTAGGATGCTTGTTTTCAGT
Organism: Calotriton arnoldi; assembly: GCA_963921515.1. Taxonomy (NCBI): domain Eukaryota; kingdom Metazoa; phylum Chordata; class Amphibia; order Caudata; family Salamandridae; genus Calotriton; species Calotriton arnoldi. Next base: position 1,036,082 of record CAWUFW010003200.1, on the reverse strand, counting down.
CCAGGGAGGCCTTGGCCAGGCAGTTCCAGCTGGACTGTTCCCATGAGGCACAGGGTCAAGACTGATTTGCATATGGCTAGGTTCAAACTGGAATGGCATGGTGAGCAAAAAAACGATGGATTCAGGCCCAGATCTCTGTACTGGGGTGAATGTATGACATTGTTCTGCATTCTGTCCATGAATAGTTCTTTTTGCATTTGTCACCCCGAGTGGGACAGGTATGCCCAGACGTGGGTCCCGTGCTCTCCATGCCACTGGAGTCAAGCTATCCTGGCTGATGAGGGGTGAAACCCCGAAACCGGTCCTAGGATGCTTGTTTCCAGTCCAGGGAGGACCTGGCCTGGCAGTTCGGGCTGGACTGTTCCCATGAGGCACAGGGTCAAGACTGATTTGCATTTGGCTGGGTTCAAACTGGAATGGCATGGTGAGCAAAAAAACGATGGATTCAGGCCCAGATCTCTGTTCTGGGGTGAACGTAGGACATTGTTCTGCATTCTGTCCATCAATAGGCCTTTTTGCATTTGTCACCCCGAGTGGGACGGGTATGCCCAGACATGGGTCCCGTGCTCTCCATGCCACTGGAGTCAAGCTATCCTGGCTGATGAGGGGTGAAACCCCAAAACCGGTCCTAGGATGCTTGTTTCCAGTCCAGGGAGGACCTGGCCTGGCAGTTCGGGCTGGACTGTTCCCATGAGGCACAGGGTCAAGACTGATTTGCATATGGCTGGGTTCAAACTGGAATGGCATGGTGAGCAAAAAAACGATGAATTCAGGCCCAGATCTCTGTACTGGGGTGAATGTATGACATTGTTCTGCATTCTGTCCATCAATAGTTCTTTTTGCATTTGTTACCCCTAGTGGGACTGGTATGCCCAGACGTGGGTCCCGTGCTCTCCATGCCACTGGAGTCAAGCTATCCTGGCAGATGAGGGGTGAAACCCCGAAACCGGTCCTAGGATGCTTGTTTCCAGTCCAGGGAGGACCAGGCCTGGCAGTTCGGGCTGGACTGTTCGCATGATGCACAGGGTCAAGACTGGTTTGCATATGGCTGGGTTCAAACTGGAATGGCATGGTGAGCAAAAAAACGATGGATTCAGGCCCAGATCTCTGTACTGGGGTGAATGTATGACATTGTTCTGCATTCTGTCCATCAGTAGTTCTTTTTGCATTTGTCACCCCGAGTGGGAAGGGTATGCCCAGACGTGGGTCCCGTGCTCTCCATGCCACTGGAGTCAAGCTATCCTGGTGATGAGGGGTGAAACCCCGAAACCGGTCCTAGGATGCTTGTTTCCAGTCCAGGGAGGACCTGGCCTGGCAGTTCGGGCTGGACTGTTCCCATGAGGCACAGGGTCAAGACTGATTTGCACATGGCTGGGTTCAAACTGGAATGACATGGTGAGCAAAAAAACAATGGATTCAGGCCCAGATCTCTGTACTGGGGTGAATGTATGACATTGTTCTGCATTCTGTCCATCAATAGTTCTTTTTGCAGGCTGACACTAACAGCAGAGTCAACCCCTGCTCAGCACAGACAGCACAGTTATTTCTCACCTGTCGCAGACAGCAGAAATAATGCTCACTTGCTACGGTTAGCGTTGCTGTCCCACTTGCAAAAGACAGCTGATCTGCCACTATTGGTTGACACGTGCACTGATTTCTGGCTGATATGCTGTGTAAAGCTGACAATAAAGATACTTTTCACTGGTCCTAGACATCACAGCCACCTCTCATTTATCGCCGACAGAATAGCTATTTGATATTGACTACAGTTCCAGACAGCAGGTCTACGCGTGCTCGATTCATTTGTCCCTGGATGGTTGTGTACCTGTCTATTAACCTGTCTGTCTGGCTACCTGTCTAATTACCTATCTTTCTGTCTACCTGTCGTTTGTGTCTGTCTTTGGAATGAGAACAAGGAATAACTCATAGACAACCCTTGTGAAGAAATAGATGCTCGGAAACTACTCTAGTAGAATTGAGAAAACATGCCGACAGGCAGTCCCAAGTATGAGGAAACTCCAAACTGAGCAACGTTTGTCCAGAAAAAAACACAACAATATAGGGATGTTCAAAGGAGTAGAGAGAAAATTAAATACCCCCACTACCAACGTTGAAAATACCCTTCAATGGAACCCAAGGAGTAGAGGGAGAAAGCCCGACCCTCCCTAGAAGAGATACCTTCACTCATCCACGTATCAATACAAATGTACCCTCCTCCCACCTCTCCTACCTTTCATCTTTTTTTTTTATTCTCTACACATACCTTTTCATTCATCAGCCATCCTTTCACCTATTCATCCTTTCACTCTTCTCTCATCCTTTCACCCATTTCTCCATCCTCCCTTCTGTCTGACCATCCATCCATACATACATACATCTATTCATCCATCCCTTTATTCATCTATCCACTTATCAGTCCATCGTTTCAGCAATCCATTTCAATTCATACATCGTTTCACCTATCAATCCTTTCTTCCTCCCAACTATGCATACTTTCACCTTTCTGCAATTTCCACTTTATTCCATCCATCCTTTCACCCTCATACTGTTTTCACCTTTGCTTCCTATCAGCTTTTCTTTCACATTCCTTGCTTTTACCCTTTTTCTTTTATGTTTTACCTTTTCCACTTTCCTATCTCCCTTATACTTTCCTTTCTTCCCCTTTTAACATAGGATTCTTTTCTTTCTCTCTATTAGTGGCACCCTGATGACCAGCCCACTTGAATCAATGGAAGTCCTCGGCTTAAGCTGCTAAACTAGGGCTTTACTGCACCACTGGGGAGATTGACCAACAGAACAAAGTAAGATAGAGAAAGGTATGTTCCAAGTACAAGGAGACAGGAAACAGGAACTCAGTGTAGAATGTTTCCATAGGAAACCAGATCAGGATTTGTACACTCCAGATGTAAGACTGAAGCTCCTCAAGCATTAGAATAGAAATGCTCAGAAAAACAACGACGCAACAACCATGTGCATTTGGAAGTGCACAAGACACATTGGCCTATGCAATAACACTGGCACAGCTGACGCTGATTTAAGCCAAACAGCTTCAAGACCCAAACCAGTGCTGAAAACTACGATATAGAGGAATCCCAATGCACACTCGAAATTTGCCAAAGGTAGGCCGAAAAACGAAAATACCCACACCCTACAAACATCTCACCCACAAAAATGTGTTTGCGAGCATAATCCCAGAGTGAAGAACCTTTTATGAGATAAATTCCAACAGCTGGCAGATGTCTTCACAAAGCACCAAGAGCAGTGGTGGCTCTCGGGCAGTAGTGGTGGGGCGCGGGTTTGAGGATTAAAAAACAAATCTCTTACCTGCCGGCCAGCTGCTGCCTCTCTTTCGTCTTCTACTTCTGTGAACTGGAAGCACACAGGCTCCCAGACTTCCACAACCAATCACGACGCTGCTCTCACCAGCATAACAGCAGCGTCGTGATAGGTCTGAGAGCCGTGCATTTACTCCTCCCGGACTGTGCAATACAGCCAGGTGGAGAACATGGTGAGTGCCACATGACTTTTTGGCCTGCCCGAGATGGCCGGCTAAACCGTCATGCGCACTTAAGTGTAGTCACCACTCCTCCCCCTGCTGGCTGTGACAACAGCCAAGCCCCGCCCGGCCTTAAAACTGGCTTCAGCAGGGTAAAATAAAATGATATCATTGTGTTATTATCATTTTATTTTTCCTTTTCTGCGCTGCTGAAAAGCAGTGAGGCGACGCTCCTCCACCTTATCGGAGGACTTGCCCCTGACCAGAGACCAACAGGTTGTGTTATACAGGTACCTGGTAATTTAAATATGGGGAGGTAGCTAGGGGTAGAGGTGTCATAGGAGGTAACTCCTAAAAAGAAAGAACACTAAAGTGGGTTAAATTCTAAATAATCTCTTTTAAAAACATTTTTTTAATTAACAGCATACCATACAGCATGTAAAAGTAATGATCTTATATTATCACACATCATGCAATCCAGTAAAAACATCAATATCAGCTATCAAATGTAATCCCTTCGTAGTAATGGCACTTTTACGGCCCATCGTCATAAAGGGGATCTGTGCCTGTGGCAGTACAGCCCATATGCTCTGTTCACATCCTCCCTCCTCCTCCCCCCACCCCTCACCTTTCTCCTGCTTCTCAAGGTCCCCTAAAGGTGCACCAGGCCCCCCACACTTTCTCCCACTTCTTGGGATATTTTCTGCTCTGGTACACCACGTGCTCCGCCCTCTGACACCAATCGAGATCCGCTTCCTAGTCCTCTACTCTTAGAAGCTGTCCCGCCCAATGCCTGAGCTATATTTTGTTTAGCTACCCCTGCTGCCAGCACCAGACATATCTTTCGTGCCTTGGGCCAGACCTCCTCCCCTGAAATATTCAGGCAGAGCCACCAGGCATCAGCTGTGAGTGTCGCTGACAATACCAGAGCCATTACCTCCTTTACTTGCTTCCAGTACTCTTGGATTCTTGGGCATTCCCAAAGGATGTGAAAGAACGCACCCTCTTGATTACATCCGCGTAAGCATGGTGGTGTATCTGCTTTCCCAATCCTGTGCAATATAGTTCTTGAGTAGTATGACCTGTGTAGAACCCTAAGTTGGACTAACCTAAATCGGGTCCGAATAGCTATCTCTCTGAAACTCTGAATTGCTTCCACCCAGTCATCGTCTTCAATATCATCTAGATCCCCAGGCCATGCTTCTGGTAATTTCACCAATGGGTCAGGAGAGTTATTAATCAGTTTTCTATACTTGCTGGATATTCCTTTTTCCATAATTGGATCTGCAAGCAACCGGTCTTCCAAAAGAGATGCTTCAGGCTGCTGTTCCCCTTCTAGGATGCGACACCTTTGGGCATGCTCAAGCTGAAGGTATCTATATCTCTCTGATTCTGCCAGTTCATATTCCTGGCGAAGGTCTCCAAAATGTATCATAGCCTTTCCCCTGTAATATCACCTAGGTGTTCTATTCTGATCAGTTCCCACCTTGCCATTTAGTCCTCTACCTCATGCAGCATGTCACTGTGCCACAAAGGGGTCAGGCTTGTCAATTTTCCCCGCCAACCTAGGTAATTTGTGTCTTCCCTCCATGTCCTAACTGAGGTCTGGCTATGCATTGGTGGGCCCCTTTCCCTTTGTCTCTGATATAGAATGGCCTCGTAACCTCCCCGACCCAAGGCGTCCCTATCCAACCGATAGGCTGGCTCCCCCTGCTCTGAGTAGACCCAAACAGTGATCACTATTAGTTGCATTGCCCAGTAATACTTCAGGATGTCTGGGACCGCTGGCCCCCATCATACACTCCCCTCTGTAACTTGCATAGTGCAATTCTCAGGGTAGTGCCAATCCACAGAAGCATACAGACTTCATAGTTTATATTCTTGAAATACCTCTGTCGGGATTTTAAGTGGTGTATTCTGTAATGCATATAGGAGGCGCGGGAGAGTCATCATTTTATTTAAAGACACTTTGCCAATCAGGGAAAAGGGCAAGCTCTGTCAGTGTGTCACATCGCCGCGGAGTCTGTCTACTTGGGTGAGGACATTACTGTAAATACATTTTTGGGGGTCTTGGGTGATGTAGACTCCAAAGTATTAGAATCCTTCCTGTACCTCCGATGCCTCGCATTTCTGTGGTAGGCTGGATATGTCTCCTGCTAGAGGGTAGATCCCTGACTTGGCCCTATTTATTCGGTAGCCCAAACTTCCAAAAATATCAAAGACCTGCAAGATCCTGCCTATGGAGAGGTCTGGATGAGTGACGTATAGGAGGACTTCATCTGTGTACAAGGAAATACACTCCTCCCACCCTCCGCTAACCTCCACCCCACTAGCAGCGAGTCTTGGCACACCCATGCCACCAGTGGTTTGAGCGCCAGTGCAAAAATAATGGGGGAGAGGGGAAACCCCTGTGACATCCCCTTATGCAGGGAGAACACTCGGGACACCACCTCATTGACTCTCACCCTCGCCAGGGGAGCCCGTTATAGTAACCTTACCCAGTTACAGTATTTTGGCCCGAATCCTAGCCTGATCAGCATGCCAAACACATAACTCCATTGTATACTATTGAACGCCATTTTCACATTCAAGGCCAGCACCACTGCTTGTTCTATACTGGGTGGCCTCATCATATGTTGCACCCCATACAGGCATTTCAAATTTATGCAGGTGTTTCTATGAGGCATAAACCCCAATTGATCTCGGTGTACAATGGAGGTGATAACCCCACGAAGCCTGGTTGCCAATACTTTCACCTCTACATTCAGCAAGGATATTGGTCTGTAAGAGCTACAGTCTGCCGGTGGCCTACCTTGTTTATGGACGACTACTAAGGTGGCTACCCTCTGGTACCCTGGCAGGCAGCCCTCCTCGCATACCTGCTGGAACATGCCCAGCATAGGCTGGGTGATCTTGTCAGCCAAGGTCTTATAAAGCTCCACAGGGAGGCCATTTTGTCTTGCCACTTTCCCTGACTGCAGGTCCCATATCGCTGCTGTCAGCTCGCCCTCCATTAGGTCAGCTTCCAGGGTTTCCCTGTCCTCCTGCATGAGTACTGGCAATGCTATATCACTAAGAAAATCTATGCAGTCAGCTTCTGTTCTAGTAATCTCAGAGGTATATACTTCCTCGTAAAATGTCACAAAGACCCCTGCTATGGCTGTATTGGTCTTAAGAATCCACCAGCATTGTCTGCTACATCGATCACCCACGACTCATTTTTGTCCCTTTTGTCCAACTAGGCCAACAATTTGCCAGCCTCGTCTCCAACATTGTATAGCCAACGCTGTGTTGCCAGTGCATGGCTCCACGCTCTATTTTCTGCCAGTTCACAGAGATCATGCTGCCTAAGGTGTAATTGATGACAAAGACTCACTGTCCCTTCCGCTATTGTCCTGTCTTCTAATGCTGCCACTTCCCTCTCCAGGGCCTCATATTCTAGTCTATTCTCCTTCTTTTCCCCATATCAAAGCCTGCACCTGGCCCCATAGCACAGTCTTGTAGGCTTCCCAGAGGACCCTGTCAGACTCCACTGTTCTCTGGGTCTCCGTAAAGTATTGATCTGCCCCCTCTCTTATTCTTTCATACCTCTATCCCTGAGATACCAGGTGTCTATTCTTGAAACGAATGCAACTTCTCTGGCCGGGCGCTTCAAAAGGATCCCCACTGTGGAATTATCACATATACCTCTTGCATAGTGCTTTGCTACCCTGAATTTGTCTACCTTCGTGTGATGCGTAAAAATATAGTCTAGGTGGGATAAACCATTGTGCGTGGCTGAAAAGTATGTGAATTGACGTTGATTTGGATTGTGCGCCCTACACAGGTCGGCCAGCCCCATCACCTCCATAAAAGAATGTAGTGGGTCCCTCATTCCCGAAGTCACTGCACTACTTATTCTATCTGCCTCCAAATCCATTACATCATTCATGTCTCCTCCCAGTACTACTGTACTGGTAGGTAGTGTTAAGAGTAAAGCACTGACCTCCGGAAGAGTTATGGTGTATAGATATAGCAGGATGTAAAGGGAGCAGAGGTTTAGTGTTAAGCTCTCCCATGCCCCGTAGAAAGCCACGTATCGGCTGTGAGTATCATGCTATATGTGCTGCACCGTAAAGGGCACTGACTTCTTCAGTAGGATGCCCACTCATCTGTCTGTGGTATAGCCTGCACCAGCTAATAATGTGTTCCCAAACCTGTCAAGGGCCTGGTACTGGGCACCCGGAAGATGAGTTTCCTGGAGTAGGATCAGATTATGGGCCTGCCACTGCAAGAATTGTTGCACCAGTGTACACTTTATCTTATTCCCCAACCCATTAACATTCCATGACCAAATGTTCCAGTCCCTGTGTTGTGCCATTGGTGTGTGGAAGTCAAATGTGCGTTTCCCTGATGCCGGATTATAGCTCTTGTTCGGGCGTATCCCTGAGGAGCCCCTGGTTTCATTCTCTCACTATCTTGGTTCCTGGATGGTAGTATGCTGCCATGATATATCAACTCAACAATAAACAAAAACTCATGTATTGAACCCCCTAACTTCCCCCTGCCTGCTGCCCTGCATCGTGAGTCTAGAACCACCCACCGCCCCAACTTGCAGAGTGCCTGTTGCCCCTTAAATAACATCTAATAACGTGGTTGGGCTTCACTCACCACCTTCATATGCAAGCATATAAAAAACCTCACTGTGTGATCCTTTCATACGTGCATCATCTCTGAGGCCTAATGCCAGCTTCAGTTGTAGTCAGTGCCCTCGCAGAATGTGAGCTGCGCCCTACCTGGCCTTACCCAGTATCTAATAGATTTTATGTATCGACCCCGCCCCATTCACCCAAATGTTTGACTAAATGTCTTAGTGTCTCAATGTCTGTCTCATTTCATGCTCACATGTCCATCGATAGGTCCGGGGAGCAACAGTCGACCAGGCAAGGTTGGGTGTAGTGATTCTGGCTCTGTGCCTGGCCACGTGGCTTTACTGCCTTTCGGTCCCCTTATGGCCTGCAGTTTGCCAACCCTCTTCCAGCTCCATGCCTCCTCAGGGGAAATGAACTGCCACGTCTTACCCTCTGCAATTACTCACAACTTGTCTGGATACATCATCATGAATTTAATCTCCTTGTCCCTCAGTGCTTTTTTGACTTCCTCCAAGCTCCTTCTCTGCCTCTGTACTTGTAGAGTGAAGTCGGGAAAGAATCTGATGGTCGCGTTGTCAATGTGGAGTTCCCCATATGCATTGGCCACCTGAAGGATCACATTGCGGTCCATGTAGTTCAATATTCAGGCTATTTTAGTGCTGGGAGGGGCCCCCGGCTTTAGCGGGGGACACAAAGCCCTGTGCGCACTTTCTATCGAAACCCAAAATAAGTTGGATAGTCTCTTCGGACAAAGAGTGTTCAATATCAAGTCTTCTAAGTAGAGGTCCACACTTGGCCCCTCCACCCCCTCCGAGACCCCCACCCATTGATGTTGTTTCTTCTGGACTGCCCTTCTTGATCCTCCAGTTTGGCAGTGAAGATTGCATTTTGTTTCATCCGTGTTTGGACCTGCTCCTCTAATCTGTTAGTCATAGAAAATTCTAAATAATCCTTTAAACAGCTAAACATTTTCTTAGATTTTTCATTTTCAATTTTTACTTTTGATGTATTCACTTTTCCACTCTCTATGTTTACTCAGAGCAGACCCAAATTCTTGAAACAGGTTTATTTTCTCTAAAACAAGAACATTTCGCAATACGTTCAACCCCCTTCATCTAGTAGAAAGCAGTATAAAACAGAATCAATCTGTGTTATTAATGTAAGTATTGTGTGCAATAGATTTCTTTCCTACATTCAGTGCCATTGATTACAGTGTGTTTTTTTCTTAGAAGATAATCCGAATTATAAAGTAATACATTTTGCAGGATAAAAAGCATACTTTCTGTTCAATGCCTTCTTTTCCTATTTTTGTATGAAAACCCATCAGCATTGGACTTGTGAAATGTGTGCATGCTTTATGATGAAGTGTTATCTCTCAAATCCTGAGAGTTGTCTATCCAGTACTCAGTGGCAAAGCATTTCTAGCCAGAAGAGAATGAAACTCAAAATTTGATGACTGTATGTCTGCTTACTCTGGTCATGGATTACTTAGTAGAATTGCTTGTCAAAACCAGAGGTAACCACTATTCGATTGCTGTAAGGTTCCCAACATGTTTTTTTTATTGATTATTTTCATAATCCCTCGTTCTCTGTCTTCTGAAGGATTTACAGGCAGACAGCAAAATATTGCAAAATGAGACCAACATTCATCAATTCACATTACAAGGAACCCTCTGAACTTTGAACCTTCTGTTTAAAGCCAAGAGGAATACAGGCAGGCCAGAGTGGCTTTAAGCAGGACATGAGATATAGAAACTAAGAGCTGTGCCATCAAGCTTACAGGTATCTGGAAATACAAACATATATCCAAGGGTTAACTATCCCTTAGGCTCACAATGCCATATCCAGGTGCAAATCTGATTTATGGCTGGAAAAAGTTAAGACATGCATTCATATCGAATGCTTGATTCATAAAGTGGTGTGAAACACATAAATACATGTGATTGGGTCGTTGGTACTCTATGCATTCATTTAAAAAAAACAAAAAACTTTTTATTCAGTTTTGTATTTCAAACAGCAGCAACACACACATTTTACAGCATATTGCAAGAAAGAAAAAGATTCAGTACATACAGGCATTAACACAGTAGATAAAACTATTGTGTGGGGCACTCCTGGGCATGCAGGTCTGCTGTGTTCAGGGTGATTAGTGCTCATGGCCTGCCGTAGTTGGTGCTGCTCTAACGTAACTTGAAGTGAACAGTGGGAGACTGAGTGGGTAGGGGGGCGGGCAGGTTAAGCTGTGGTGATAAGTGTGTGATGGGTGGTGCCAGGCAGGGTACGGGGTGGGTAGGCACCACGGTATGCTGATCACAAGTAGAGCTCGGCTGGGGTATGTGATTGGCCGGGCGACACAATCTGCAACTCTGTCTTAGGGAGTGTTCTGCGCATCAGTGGAAAGAAGGTGGTGCCTTCATGGGGGCAAGTCATCGTTTCCCACCACCTGGCGGAAATGTGTGAGTACAGAAGCCCACTGTGGGGATATGGGTCGCTGGCGTATCCAACGGAACTCCTCCTACCAGAGGGCGTCCTCCTGTGCTGCACCCCATTTGTGCATTGCTGCGAAGGGGGCTGGGTTTTCCATAATGTTTTGTGTTTGAATATGCCTAGGGAGCATGCTTCCCACGTGTATATGTCCGGGAGCTCTGTGACCTCACACAGCGTAGTGTGGATTGTGTGCCAATAGCTTTGAAGGGCTGAGCAGTACCACATCATGTGTATAAGCATTGCATCTGGAGCCCAGCAGCGGGGACATTCAAACTGTGTCTTGGGGAAGTTACGATGCAGCTGAGCTGGGGTTAGGTAGGCCCAGTGTAGGATGAAGAACTGTATGTTCTTGAACTGTGAGTTGCAGGAGACCGTTTTAGGGGACTCAATTGCCCACTTCCATTCTTTATCATGCAACACACACCCAAACCCATCCTCTGACTTTTGGTGAAGCACCGGGAGGGAGGAAATTGTTAGTTTGCATATGGCCTTAAATAACCAGGTGGTGGCCAGCCCCTATAAATATTATGGCCTGAAGCACTGGATGTGTCATGGGTTCTCCCCCCCAAAAGGTCCCAAAAGGGCCTGGCAGGTGTGGCTAAGCTGACTGTGAAGGAGGAACTGTCCTGGTGGGAGACCACTCTCCTCGGCCACCTGATCGAAGGTGAGGAGATGCCCCTCAGCGAAGAGGCTGCCCACCTCGAGTAGCGAGTGGTCTGTCCAGATCATCAGCTCCCCAGCAGTGTAATAAGCTTGTCCACAGGGGAGGCCAACCAGAGGCACATTTGGCACATAGAGCAGAGTCCTCTGAGTAAGGCGATGTATCCTATCCATGCATGTCTTTGCAGCCACCACTTGCACGGGCTACAAAGACATGCATGTGTAACATGACTTTGGGAAAAGGAGGCGTTGGATCGCTGTTATCAGTAAGTGCCCAAGTTCCAAGCTAACCTCTTCCAGGTATCGCCCAGCTGACCAGCGTGACAACCATCGGAGCTGTGCTGACAGAAAGTATGCTTCAAAGGATGGTGCCTCCAAGACTCCTCGTTCTACTGCAACTGCAAATTGGTCAGGGCAACGTGCCGATGCCTGGATCCCCATATAAGGTACATAGGAGAAAGTCCAGTTCCCTAAAGAAGGAGCGAGGGGGTATAACTGGGAGATTCGAGAAGTAGTACAGAAGACGGGGCAGGATAACCATCTTCTCCAGGGCAATTTTGTCGATAGGTGCCAAAGAGAGGAACTACCAGAAGTGCATTTGGGACCAGATACCCATCAATGCCCTATGGAGGTTCCCCTCATAGAGGTTCAGGTGAGTGTGGTAGAGGCAGACCCCAGGTAGCGCGCTGGCTGTGCATGCCAGTTGAGGCGAAGTCACCAAGATATATATGTATAATATATCTTGAGGTGGCTGCCCGGGGTTGAGTGGGTATATAGCCGACTTTGCCCAGTTCACTCAAAGTCCAGCTTTAGTGGCGTAGTCCGCTAGTGTATCTCGGAGGGACGATAAGTTAGCTGTTATGTCCCGCGCTTATATTAGGATATCGTCTGCATATAAGGACACCGCGTGTGTCCTACCCGTCAACGGAATGCCCCACTCCTGACCTCCCTCATGCAACCACACGGCCAGAGGCTCCATTGCAAGCACAAATAGTAGGGGGGAGTGCAGGCATTCCTGCCTCTTCCCCCAACCCACCGGGAAGGGAGCAGAGACAAGACGACCCAGGTGGACGTTGGGTTGAAGTACAATAGTTTTGCGTAGGCTAAAAGCCATGGTCTGATTCCCATGCGAGCGAGCACTGCGAACAGGTAATGCCAGGTCAGGGTATTGAATGCCCTCTCTCAATCAAGAATGAGGCAAGCCGCCTACGGGAATTGCCCCCTCACATGGTAGATGGCAGAAATTCTGGGAAGTGCTACAGCCTGGTACAATGCCATTTTGATCGGGGTGCACCAGCTCCAGAAGGATCTGGGCATATTGATCAGCTAGAATCTTGCCTAGAATTTTATAATCCGCCCGAGAATAGCAATGGGTCTGTAAGAAGCCAGTAGCGAGGGGTCCCTGTCTGGCTTGGGGAGGGAGACCAGGAGGGACTCACAAAATGATGGGGGATGCACCCCCTAGCACTGCTCCATATATTTCCACCAGCCAGGGTGCCAAGAGTGAAGAGAAGGTGTTGAAGTACACCAGGTGTAGACCGTCTAAGCCCGGTGCTTTGATTCCAGGCGAGGTCGCATATTGCCTTTTTTATGTCCATTGGTGTGATCTCTGTGTCTAAGGAGAGTCTTGTGGGGGTCGAGATGTAAGAAAGGGCAATGTCCACCAGGAACATGTCTGCATGATCTGCCAGGGTTTCTTAGGACGCATGCTAGATGGAAGAGTAATCCTCGCAGAATGCTTGCAGAATACCAGCCTGGGTGCGAACTGTAACACCTGCAAGATCATCCTCTTCAGTTATGGGATGAGTCACTGACTCCTGGCAGACACGCCAAGCTAGTAGTCTGCCAGGCTTGTCACCTTCCTTGGAGACTTTAGCTGCATGTGCTGTGAAGTTATAGCACCATAAGTTTTCAAGGAGGGCAACATATGCGGTTTTCTCATCTGCTAGCTGCGGGGCAAGCATGGGAACAGTGTCTACTGTTTGCTTAGGCCAGCTAGGACCTGCTCAGCTGCCCCTATGTCCCTCTCCAGAGTCCTGCAGACTCCTGCTGGATGCAGACTCCACTTGAGACCACCTTAAAGGCGTCCCATTCCAGGGTCCTGCTGGACGTTGTGTTTTGGTTTCAAGAGAAGTACTGCAAAATGCACACACCCTGCTCTTCTCGGAACACCAGGTCCTCAAGAAAGTCACGCTGCACTTTCCAAGTGGGTGTGGGATGCAGGGGGGGTGCCCATTTGAGGTCCATGACATCATGATCCGAGACTATTCTACCCATATAGTACACATGCTGCCAGTGTGGGAGATCAGAGGAAGTGTTTGAGCCACATGTGTAGGCTATGTGGGATGGAATGGAAGGAGAAGAGCCAGAGTGCGGGGTGTTGAGAACACCACGTGTCTGTGAGCGCCCAGTGGTGTACCCAGGTTCAGAAACGATCCTCCTGTGCATGTTGGGGGAGACCGGTAGGGGAAGATTGGATCTCTCCAAGGCTAGGTCAAGCACACAGTTATAATCTCCACCTAACACCCATGGCAATGCGGTACTGTAGGCAAGTGCGGTGCAGAGGGTAACCCATGAGGCCCCCTGCTCAGCATTGGGTGCATAAATGCATCCGAGAAGAACTGTCCTGCCATCTAGGCAGCTCTCAAGGAGGACACAGTGGGCATCCCTGTCTATTGTCCTACCAGTTTCCTGAGAGGGGACCTCAGGATGAATCCACACCAGGGTGCCACGTGCATATGCCGAATAGGTTGTGGCACAAAAGAGGCCCTCCAGTGCTTTTGCAAGTGGTCCAACTCCCCGATTGTGTCATGTGTCTCTTGTAGTACAATAACCTGTGCCGTTGGCTTTTGATGTAGGAGTAGATGGCATAGCACTTCCTAGCAGTGTGCTTGCCATGAATGTTTAGAGTGAGGAATCGGATGTCAGTGCTGTGAGCCATGCATGAGTGGTGTGGAGTGCCAAAGGGGCCGCCCCCCAATCTGAGCCCTGGGAATCATAAGACTTCTGCCCACCTAAATGATGGGGTTGTGAGGGAGGAGATGTTTAAGGGCAACTGTTCAACTGGGAAGGGAGAAAATCCCAATGCTGAGAGCTTACCACTACTGGTGGTACACCCAAACAGAGCATATTAGTCTCAACCTAGTGTATCGTGGGGGGAAGGCTAGTCATGGGCATGGAACAGTGGACCCCGAAAGCCCTTCAAAGGTTAGGATCAAAAGGCTGTCTGTAGGGATGAGGAGCCGCTAGTGGCCGGGGCGCATGTCACTAGGATCCTATGTGTAGCACGTGTCCCTGGAGGGAGGCAGATGTGTGCAATGCAATGTACCTCAGTGGAGTGTTTGGTAGGGGTGACCAGTGTGTCACTGATGGTCCACTCAGTGACAGTGAAATATCAAGACCTAGCTATGGCTGCAGGCATTCTGTCAAAATGACCAATATTACAATGTTCAAATGAGGGTGTCTGTTTTCTGCGGGGTCACCAGCAGGGAGGTCTGTGAGGCATTGTGAGAGTCTTCGGAGTGGGGGTCTCTTCTTCAGAGGAGAATATGTGGGGGCCCTTATCTGTGATGATGGTATGGGGCCCCAATCTTGTGACAGCTTGTATGGCCTACCGGCAGGCAACAATAATTTGCTCCAGGTTGTGAGAAATGGCTGAGCACATCCTGGACAAAGGTCTTTTGTGCGGTTAGCCCTGTCGCCTACTGTGCCTCCTGGGGGTGTCCGCCATCAGCAGAACTCCATCGGCTGCAGGTTGTGGAACACGGACTGGTTATCTTTTGCAAGTGGTTGCAGGGTGGCCAGGGCCTTTTCACCTTCTGAGACTTTGTCCACAAGCTTGTGGTGTTCATCACGAAGGAAGTTAAGATCTTTTGGTAGGGCTCCAAACCTGGTCTCCATGGTGGCTCAGGAATGCTCAATGGCAGCCAGTACCTTGTCTAACTTGTCCAATGTTAAAAGGGAAGGGGTATCTCCTGGCAACAGGGTTTCTGGGGCATCTGAGGGTGGATTTGCAGGAGCTGATGGCAGGCCGTGATGGCAGATCGGAGCCAGCCCATGTTTGATGGCCCTCCTTTGTGCGGGAAAACAATGCTAGAGGAAAACACAGAAATGTTCTCCGTGTCTGAGTTGCGGGGCCCTCTGTACACTGTAGTGTATGACCACCCAAGGAGATAGGTGCCGTGAATTAACTCCCGCCAGCTGTGGGTCACGGCATCGCTGTGGGGGGTTCTTGGGTGAGATCTTTCGGTCCCCTCCGGAGGACTGTGCTGATTTAGTAGTGTAGGGGCTGTCTGGGGTTTTTCGGGGACGCAGCCAGTGATCAGCTGTGTGCACCTCGATTGTGGTACTGATGTGCAGCAATTGAGGTGTGAGGCAGCAGGGGAGAGCGAGGTCGTCATCACTGCAGACTGACCCATTTAGCTGTGTTCCCTTGTCCACCTTCGCCGAGGGGTCCTCTGCCCCACTAGTTCCCCGCACACCTCTTCTACAGTGGTGGGGCAGGATACCAGCTGAGGCCACAGGTGTTGGACCCCCCCCACAATCCCAAAATGTGTCAGAAATGGGCTCTCCACTGCACCAGTCACCTCTGCATCAGTGGTTTCAGGAAGCAAAAGGGAGAATGGTCTCCCAAAAGTAGCCTTGGGATTCCACCTGAGCACGTGGCAGCTAGGGACCGGTTTCCTCACCACAGACGGCCACAGGGTTGCAAAAGGCACGCTAGGCTGTTACCCACATGCCTCAATTATGGCCCTGAAGCGAGGCCGTAGATAGGAGGGAGGAGGCCCCCCTCTGGTGGACAGTGTGCCCCCTCTTGGTTGTGGCATTGATGAGTGTGTTTTATCAAGAGAGGGACAGGGAGCCAAGATATGAGGTCCTGCACACTGGCTCCCAAACAAGCTAAGTCTGAAGGGGGTGTGCAGTTCCTGGCTGGGCGTGGGGGACAGGGAGGTCTTTCTTCGTGATGCCCTCACACACCCCGGAGGATGTCATGCTTCATCATTGGGCGTTTGCCCCTCGTCAGGCCGGCGCTGCAATGCCTGACGGGCTCCCGTGAACGGGGCTCTTTATCGGAGATCTTTTGAAGAAGCCATTAGGTGCGTGCAGGTGTGGGGGCTGGGTAGTGCACAGGAGAGTGAAATAAAATAGGTTTGGAGCGGTCCTACTTAGGTCAAGTTTAATGGTTTAGGTAGCTCGAGCCTGGTTAAAAGCGGTGCGAGTGCCCCTATGTGGGAGTAATGCTCCTAAAGGGCTATCAAAGTGAGGTTGGTCAACATGTTTCGTGCCTAAGTTGCCGCTAATTGGTCAGCCGACTAGCATTCGTCCTACCCTAGCTCAGAGGAGCTACAAGTCTACTAGGGTACTCCCTACCGCATCTGGTAATTAGCTCACAGAATTACAATACCAGTCGGTAGTGCACCATTCACATTTAGTTACTTCGGTCCTGATGAAGTGCCATCTGACCAATTAGCGGCAACTTAGGCACGAAACATGTTGACCAACCTCACTTTGATAGCCCTTTAGGAGCATTACTCCCACATAGGGGCACTCGCACCGCTTTTAACCAGGCTCGAGCTACCTAAACCATTAAACTTGACCTAAGTAGGACCGCTCCAGACCTATTTTATTTCACTCTCCTGTGCACTACCCAGCCCCCACACCTGCACGCACCTAACGGCTTCTTCAAAAAGATCTCCGATAAAGAGCCCCGTTTACGGGAGCCCGTCAGGCATTGCAGCGCCGGCCTGACGAGGGGCAAACGCCCAATGATGAAGCATGACATCCTCCGGGGTGTGTGAGGGCATCACGAAGAAAGACCTCCCTGTCCCTCACGCCCAGCCAGGAACTGCACACCCCCTTCAGACTTAGCTTCATTGATGAGTGTGTGCCACACGCATCTCGAAGGTGGAGCTTACCATGTCGGATGGCAGAAGGGGAGAAGACTACTCAGTATTTCCTTGCCAGGCATTGGGGCAGCAGTTGTCTGGGAGGAGTCAAAGTCCGACAACCAGCATTGACAGTCCAGGCCCCCAGAGACGCTGGAGTGGAGCAGGTTGCAAGTCCACGGGCTGGGGCGAAAGGTTCTCCCACACCCCCACTGCCTGCGCTTTCTCCTCCCTCACGCCTTGATGTTGGCACCAGCTCTGGGTGGAATGGGGGTCAGGGTGTCACCGTCCGTTGTCGCCATTCCTCACCTGATGGCCAGAGGTCGACCAGCCCCTCTCGGTAGGCCCAAAGGAGGCACGAGAGTGGGGTGGTCTATCAGGCCTCTTGGCAGTATGCAGAGCAGCGTGGAGGGATGCAGTTAGTAGATGCCACCATCCGCAGTGCCCTGCTGTGAGAAGTTGGCCTGGTATATGCTGTTCACTAATTAAAGTGGACACCTTGCACCAGGGCAAATCGACTCTTATGGTAGATAGGTTTAAGACAACCTTTTAAAGAAAGCTATCCTAGTGGTAGCTGTGGAGAGCAGCCTTCAGGCTAAGTCTTGAAGGAATGTAAAGCAGCTTGTTTTACCATATAATCTCTTGAATCACCAAATGAAAAGACACCACACAGGTATATATATCAAATATATATGTATTTATTTCTAAATAACTCTCTACTAATCTCTTTATGAGATTAGAAGACAAACATATGCACAAATCAACGTTTCACAATAAGTTAAGCACAAAATATGGCTGGGGCCCTAGGGGCGTACCAGACCATATACTAAGTAAGAGACTTAGGGACAACGACTTGCAGGGAGACAAGGCCTAGGGCCTTCAGAAGTGCTGGGGCCTCACGAAACCACCCAAGGCAGGTAAGTAAAGGACCCACGGGGGACGCGTGCAGTGTGGATACACAGGCGCGGATCGCCGTTAACTTCAATGGGGCAAGTCGCGGTTGGAAATTAAGAGTTCTAGGAGACTTCGGGAGAACCTACAAGCAAGTCACTTACAGGGTAAGTAGTTCTAGGGCCCACACCCACAGGAGCACCGTAGTGCTGGAGTTACCTCACCCAGGGAAGCCGGGTGCATAGGTGTCCTTTGGTGTCGGGTCGCGGCGTCGTTTTCAATGGCGAACAAAGAAGACTTGCTGCTTGCGGGAGCTGAAGAAGTGTCCGGTGGAATCCAAGCCTGGATTCTGAAGAAGGATGACCTGAAAGCAGAGGGGACAGTGTTCAAAGTCACTTGGCAGTGACCCGGGGCAAGGAAGATGGATGCCCACCGTCGTCGGTTGATTCAGGTCAGTTGCGGGTGCCTTGACTCTTCAGCCACGTGGTCCAGGAGGTGTCGATGACGACCAGGAGCTGTATTCGGTGGGTCCCTCAACGTCTGCAGCTGACTGCGGTATCGGCAACTCGATTGGAGCCAACAAGCCTTGGCAGCAGCAAGTCTCAGGGAGATGAAGAAAAGTCGTTGGCGCAGACCAGCAAGGTCTGAGGGACTCACCCAGCGAGGGTAAGTCAGGGCAGGCCTGGAGCAACCAGGGGAGCTCTTTGGTTTCTTTAAGAAGTCTTCTGGGGACCCACAAGCCAGCGGGCAAGGGATCGCAAAGACACCTCGGGCGGAATCACTCAACAGGGGACCACGGTCACTCGGGACGGTGTAGGCCTCTGATCTTCGGAGGGTACCTGCTGGAGGTCGGGACCACACGTGGTCCAAAGCACAAGTTCGTAAAACGTTGTGAAGGGGTTGCACTCGACAATAGTGCATGGTACCCAGGGGTCGCGGTTCCTCATTACTCGTGGGGTCCACTTGCCTCAGCTTCGCTGGGGACTCACGATGGCCTGGGAGAGGTCAGGAAATCCACTTCTTGGGCTGCAGGGACTTCGGACTCCGGCGGGAGCGGCGTAGTTTGCGACCATCGTTGTCGTTTTTGGTGCCTGCCAAGCAGGGGAGTCACTCCTTGACTCCAAGGGAGATTCTTCTGTCTTCCAAAGGTAGTGGAACGTCGAAGGGCCAGGATTCTTCTGTAGAGCGTCGTCCAGGGGTTATCTAACTAGCAAGTTCAAGGGTTCCCCTTCTTATACTGAAAAGAGGGGATGGACTAGCTCTATGACCCCACCTATGGGAGGGTCAAGGGAGGGGTGGCTACACCCACTTCCCTTTGTCCAGTTTCACGCCAGAGCAGGGGCAGGTAGCCCCTGAGCCGGTTTGAACTGGCATATGCACAGAGGAGCCTTCTGCTCCCCCAGTGCAGGACTTCAAAGCACTCTAAGAGTGCACCCACCCAGCCCCAATACACTAAACCCTGTCTGGGAGGTGGTTACACCTCCCTGTGACAGGATGCCTATTGTTGGGCTTCCTCCACTGCGAGTTTCGGTCATCAGCAGGAGGGCAGCCCAGTGTCTGTGACTGGTGGCATCCATTTTGTGATGCCAGGGCTCTTTAGGATTCTACCGCGTTTCCACAGCAGGTACATGTCTTATCCCTCTAGAAGGGTGGAATGCTACCCCCGCCGCCAGGATTGGCGGGGGGTAGTATTCCAAGATGTTTGACACCAAACACGACATGTTTTGATGCAGCCATTCCAAAGTTAGCATTTTACCGCGAGGATATAATGCACTTAAGAGTATATGGTTTAACCGCATCCACAAACAGCACCAGAGAATAGACTCTGAGAGCTGCAGAGGGGCCCTGCTCAGGCAGAGGCACCCCCTCACATAGAAGCCAAGCACCCTGCCCTCAGGATTGATAGGGCCTGCCTTAGGGGTGACTGATAGGTTTATATGTGTGTGCAGGAGAGATATAGGAAACCTATATCTTAGTGAGGGGTGCTAGCACCACCTCACCCAGGCTGCAGTAGCAGGCCTGTGGTGTCAGATTTAGACTGCTTCCCAGGGGTGGCATAATACATGCTGCAGCCCCTGGTAGGCCTGTGAAGTACCTATGCCCTTGGTACCTAAGGTACCATATACTAGGGACTCATAAGGCACCACAGTATCCAATCACTAGTGCACCTAGAGTGCACTCCATGTCGTTTAGAGAGAGCAGATAGACTGGGGCCCTGAATAGCAGGGTCCCAGTCCAACTAAGTCATAAACCAGCAAAACACCAGGAAAAAGTGGGGCAACCATATAGTCAGATTCCACCTTCCTACATAACCCCCCAAACGAAAGGAGATAAGGTTAACCTTGACCAGTTGAGCCTTTATTGATTAAGTGGCCATATAAGGAAGCACCTGCACTAGCATGGTTGCCCCCTGTCTTATGGTCCCCTAAGCAATCCCTCACCCTAAGGGTATGAGAGGGTCTCCACCATGGGGAATCACTACCTCTGGTGTGCTTTGGTAAAGTACAAGGCTGGTGGGGTGTCTGAGTAGGGAAGTGAGGCCCTAGGAAGGTTGGCCTCAGCTTCCTCAGATCACTGGTCACCATGTATGCCTGTCTTTCCATGACTGAGTTGCACTTTGCTCTAAGGGTCAACCTTTGACTTCCTACAGCTGGGGGTTGGGTCCCTTTGGATGGAACACTGGAGGGACATGGCATGTTTGGAACCTTTTGGTTCCAGGTTTGCCCTTGCCTAACAGAGTCCTTCTGGGGAGGTCCCTACATAAAGGTATGGGGGATCCCTCAGTGGGTTGAGGAATTTTCACCTGGCTAGGGCTACTAGACTGGGTGCCCCTAATCGGCTGATGGGGGGTTCCTCTGGACAGGGGGCCCTGGGGGTCCACTGACCTCCCTGACCTCTGCAGCCCTGGGCTGACTGAGGCAGGGTAGAGAGGGGCAGTTTACCTGCTCCAGACTGGGTACCACCTTGGAAGGGTCCTCTGCCATCAGGGGTGGGGCCAGGCCAGGCCTGACTACCTCTGTGGCAGTTCCTTCACTAGGGGAGGGTCAGTTCCCTGAGGAGGCTGACCCTTACCTACTGTCTGGAGGGAAGAAGACTTTTCTTCAACCCTTGTGCTCTCTTCTGGGGGAGAGTGGGCCATTCTTCCAGGCTCCATCTCTCCAAAATCTTGGGCTGGGGCTGTGGCCATCACAGTCCCACTAACCTTTACAGGGACACCCAACATCCTCAGATGGGTTTGGTGTTCAATTTCAGCCCAGGCTGAAATGTCCAGATCATTGCCCATCAGGCAATCTATAGGTAAGGTTGGGGACACTGCCACTCTTTTGGGGCCTGTGACCCCCTCCCAGCTGAGATTGACTATGGCCATGGGGTGATCTGTTCTGACACCATCAATGTTGGTCACCTGGTATTTAAACTCAGGTAAAAGCTGGTGAGGGGGACTAGTTTCCCTGCCACCATGGTGACACTAGCCCCTGTGTCCCTAAATGCCACAGCTTTCTGACCATTAATTATTGGCTCCAGTCTGTACCTGCCCAATGCTGTGGGACCCACGGTAAAGGTGGCAAATCCTATACCACCATCAGAGTCTGAGGAGTCTGTTGAGGGGGTCCTGTCTAAACTAGGGCCCACCTCTGTTCCTCTTGCAAAAGCACCTAACTTTTGGGTGCACTACTCCCAACTGGAGGATTACTACTGGTAGTACCAGGAGGGGTGGTAGTAGTTGTTGGAGGAACATTTTCTTTATTGCCAATCCTGGGACAACTGGGATCAGATTTCCAGTGCCCAGGCTTTTTACAGACATGGCAATAGGGTTTCTTTTCAGGAGAGGAAGGAGTTTGGGACCCACCCCCAGAAGAGGACTTTTGGGGCCCTGTAGTGGATTTATCCTTAGATTTATCCCCACCTTTCTCTTGGGACTTGGTAGAATCTTTCTTGTGGTCACCACCCTGATTCTTAGGCCTTACCCTGGTTCTGACCCATTTGTCTGCCTTCTTTCCCAATTCTTGGGGAGAGGTCAGATCAGAGTCCACCAGGTACTGGTGTAAAAGCTGGTTTTGACAATTATTAAGGATCTGTTCTCTCATCATTAGATTATAAAATCCTTTGAAATCAGTAACCCTACTGCCAACCAGCCAACCCTCCAGAGCCTTGGATGCACAATCTACAAAGTCAGTCCAGTCCTGAGTCTGTGCCTTCTGGGTATCTCTGAACTTCAACCTGTACTGCTCAGTGGTTAAGCCAAACCCATCTATCAGTGCACTCTTCAGGACCTCATAATCATCAGCATCCTCCTCTCTAACAGTGAGGAGCTTGTCTCTTCCTTTATCTGAAAAGGAGAGCCACAAGATTGCTGCCCACTGCTTTTGGGGGACCTGCTGTACTCTACAGGCCCTCTCCATAGCAGTTATCCACTTGTGGATATCATCCCCACTCTGGTAGGGAGGAACAACCTTGCTCAGGTTCCTATGGTCAGGAATATATTATCTGCCTCTAGGGACACTGTTGCTGCCACCAGGGGGTTCTAACCCCTCTTTCTAGAAGCTCTCTGGATCTCCAGGGCTTCCCTATCCAGTGCCAACTGCTTGGTTCTGAGGGCCACTTTGGCTTCCTCATACTGGAGCAGTTTGCACCTTCTCTCAGAGGAGGTCTCTCTTAAGGAAAAGTATGAGCTCCTCTGCTGGACAAATTCTCTGCCAGAGTGATAAGAGTGGTCAGATTCCCTGTAAGGGGATCTGTGTCTCTCCTCCTCTCTGTCAGTTCTCTTAGGGAGAATTCCTCTGTCCTTTTCAGGCCCATTGAAGCCTGGCCCTTCAATCACAGAGTCTTGGTCATTCTGATTTTCATCATCTGACCCAGATACTATGACTGACCCACCCACTGATTCAGACCCTTTAGCTCCTAGAGCCAATCTAAGGTCATCTGCTGTCAGCAGATCTATCAGGTGTAGTGTTGAGGGACTCTGTCCTAGCCTCAGGTGTCTGTCAACACACATGGCTCTCAAGTCAGAGAAAGCCATGTCCTTATACTGAGGCTGAGTGGATCCACTGGGTCCACCCTTTAAGGACATTCTAGTGTTGTGCAGTGTTGTACTACCTACACTAGTCTGTGGCCTACTGATCCTAGCTTGAGCTGTGGAAAGGGTGTGCTATCCCTTGGCAGACAGCTCTAAGTTCAGTAGAACTTATTGATACTAAGCTTGACTTTATATGTACCTTGAGTACCTATAATGGTTTTCAGTTAGTAATTCAAATAGAGATTTTCTGGTAAAACAATGGCAAGCTGGAATCCCACACGCTGCCCACCAATGTGAGAAGTTGGCCTGGTATATGCTGTTCACTAATTAAAGTGGACACCTTGCACCAGGGCAAATCGACTCTTATGGTAGATAGGTTTAAGACAACCTTTTAAAGAAAGCTATCCTAGTGGTAGCTGTGGAGAGCAGCCTTCAGGCTAAGTCTTGAAGGAATGTAAAGCAGCTTGTTTTACCATATAATCTCTTGAATCACCAAATGAAAAGACACCACACAGGTATATATATCAAATATATATGTATTTATTTCTAAATAACTCTCTACTAATCTCTTTATGAGATTAGAAGACAAACATATGCACAAATCAACGTTTCACAATAAGTTAAGCACAAAATATGGCTGGGGCCCTAGGGGCGTACCAGACCATATACTAAGTAAGAGACTTAGGGACAACGACTTGCAGGGAGACAAGGCCTAGGGCCTTCAGAAGTGCTGGGGCCTCACGAAACCACCCAAGGCAGGTAAGTAAAGGACCCACGGGGGACGCGTGCAGTGTGGATACACAGGCGCGGATCGCCGTTAACTTCAATGGGGCAAGTCGCGGTTGGAAATTAAGAGTTCTAGGAGACTTCGGGAGAACCTACAAGCAAGTCACTTACAGGGTAAGTAGTTCTAGGGCCCACACCCACAGGAGCACCGTAGTGCTGGAGTTACCTCACCCAGGGAAGCCGGGTGCATAGGTGTCCTTTGGTGTCGGGTCGCGGCGTCGTTTTCAATGGCGAACAAAGAAGACTTGCTGCTTGCGGGAGCTGAAGAAGTGTCCGGTGGAATCCAAGCCTGGATTCTGAAGAAGGATGACCTGAAAGCAGAGGGGACAGTGTTCAAAGTCACTTGGCAGTGACTCGGGGCAAGGAAGATGGATGCCCACTGTCGTCGGTTGATTCAGGTCAGTTGCGGGTGCCTTGACTCTTCAGCCACGTGGTCCAGGAGGTGTCGACGACGACCAGGCGCTGGATTCGGTGGGTCCCTTGACGTCTGCAGCTGACTGCAGTGTCGGCAACTCGATTGGATCCAACAAGCCTTGGCAGCAGCAAGTCTCGGGGAGATGAAGAAAAGTCGTTGGCGCAGACTAGCAAGGTCTGAGGGACTCACCCAGCGAGGGTAAGTCAGGGCAGACCTGGAGCAACCAGGGGAGCCCTTTGGTTTCTTTAAGAAGTCTTTTGGGGACCCACAAGCCGGCGGGCAAGGGATCGCAAAGACACCTCGGGCGGAATCACTCAACAGGGGCCCACGGTCACTCGGGACGGTGTAGGCCTCTGATCTTCGGAGGGTTCCTGCTGGAGGTCGGGACCACACGTGGTCCAAAGCACAAGTTCGTAAAACGTTGTGAAGGGGTTGCACTCGACAATAGTGCACGGTACCCAGGGGTCGCGGTTCCTCGTTACTCGTGGGGTCCACTTGCCTCAGCTTCGCTGGGGACTCACGATGGCCTGGGAGAGGTCAGGAAATCCACTTCTTGGGCTGCAGGGACTTCGGACTCCGGCGGGAGCGGCGTAGTTTGCGACCGTCGTTGTCGTTTTTGGTGCCTGCCAAGCAGGGGAGTCACTCCTTGACTCCAAGGGAGATTCTTCTGTCTTCCAAAGGTAGTGGAACGTCGAAGGGCCAGGATTCTTCTGTAGAGCGTCGTCCAGGGGTTATCTAACTAGCAAGTTCAAGGGTTCCCCTTCTTATACTGAAAAGAGGGGATGGACTAGCTCTATGACCCCACCTATGGGAGGGTCAAGGGAGGGGTGGCTACACCCACTTCCCTTTGTCCAGTTTCACGCCAGAGCAGGGGCAGGTAGCCCCTGAGCCGGTTTGAACTGGCATATGCACAGAGGAGCCTTCTGCTCCCCAGTGCAGGACTTCAAAGCACTCTAAGAGTGCACCCACCCAGCCCCAATACACTAAACCCTGTCTGGGAGGTGGTTACACCTCCCTGTGACAGGATGCCTATTGTTGGGCTTCCTCCACTGCGAGTTTCGGTCATCAGCAGGAGGGCAGCCCAGTGTCTGTGACTGGTGGCATCCATTTTGTGATGCCAGGGCTCTTTAGGATTCTACCGCGTTTCCACAGCAGGTACATGTCTTATCCCTCTAGAAGGGTGGAATGCTACCCCCGCCGCCAGGATTGGCGGGGGGTAGTATTCCAAGATGTTTGACACCAAACACGACATGTTTTGATGCAGCCATTCCAAAGTTAGCATTTTACCGCGAGGATATAATGCACTTAAGAGTATATGGTTTAACCGCATCCACAAACAGCACCAGAGAATAGACTCTGAGAGCTGCAGAGAGGCCCTGCTCAGGCAGAGGCACCCCCTCACATAGAAGCCAAGCACCCTGCCCTCAGGATTGATAGGGCCTGCCTTAGGGGTGACTGATAGGTTTATATGTGTGTGCAGGAGAGATATAGGAAACCTATATCTCAGTGAGGGGTGCTAGCACCACCTCACCCAGGCTGCAGTAGCAGGCCTGTGGTGTCAGATTTAGACTGCTTCCCAGGGGTGGCATAATACATGCTGCAGCCCCTGGTAGGCCTGTGAAGTACCTATGCCCTTGGTACCTAAGGTACCATATACTAGGGACTCATAAGGCACCACAGTATCCAATCACTAGTGCACCTAGAGTGCACTCCATGTCGTTTAGAGAGAGCAGATAGACTGGGGCCCTGAATAGCAGGGTCCCAGTCCAACTAAGTCATAAACCAGCAAAACACCAGGAAAAAAGTGGGGGCAACCATATAGTCAGATTCCACCTTCCTACACCTGCAATGTTCAATAGGTTCGCAGGGGGGAAAGGAGGCACCTCTGACCCTGTGTGCAGCAGGGGAAGCCACCAAGTGCTGGCACACTGCCCTGTGGAGTGCACAGGCCTCGACACATGAGTGCACTTGTGGCATCTGTTGTTGGCTGGGCTGCCACAGGCCAGCCCGGCAGAGAACCCAGCGTCGCAGGATTAGCTGTGGCGTCACCGTGGCGAGGGGGTCTAGCTTGTGGAAGACTCCGTGGCACAGTTGCGGAGGTAGGGACTCTCCACCTCAAGTGCCTTGATTATGGCGCAGATCAAATGATGGCGCAAGGGGGTCATGCCACCGAACGCCCGCGCTGGCCTGGTTCCCCAGCAGTGGAAATGCACACTCCAATCCCAAGGTAGGGGGTATACGCAGTCCTTTTAGAGAATATAGGACAGGAGCGGCTCATGCAGGTAAGAGTGGCGGGCGGTGTGCCCTGGTTGGGGGGGATTGGACAAACGACCATGAGGGATAATTAAATAAATAAATAATTTCCCCTCGTCGGCGTCCATTGAAATCCCCCCCACCTGGCCCCACCGCTCCTACCTGCATGGGCCGCTGCTGATAAAGGACTGTGCTCCCCCCGAGAGCCTCGGTTATGGCACTGATCTGAGGATTGCATGAGGGGATCATGCCCTCTGGTGCCCTCACTCACCGCCGCCGCCACTCACCTGGGTTCCCAGAGGGGGAAGAGTGCACACCCCAGTCATGCGGCAGGCCAAAACAGCCGCTCCGCTCCGGCGTGGTCAGCCTTCCAGAGTTCTGCCTGTCCCTCTTTCGCCATGATGCAGGCGCCATAGTGGTGCACCGTGCCCCCTCACCCAGGAGTATTTCTCTTCGTCGTGACAGCGATCTGGTGGCGTGAAGCAAACACCAGCTCCCCACCGCCTCCCCGGCCAGGGTCAGCGGCACATTATCTCAGCCATGTTGGCAGCTGCCATGAGGCTCAGGAGCAGCACCATACACCAGGCGCCCTCAGGATTGTCTCCAGTGCCCAGGAAGTTGTAGGGTGAGCCTCAGGGAACCGGCCCCCTACATCCGCAGCTCTCTCGCCTCACCACCGGCAGGGATGGAAGGGGATGGTCGGGCTGACGAGCAAAGAGCTCTAGAGATTTGCGTCCGCCATCTTGGCTGGTTTAGCCATATCCCATACTCAACACATTCATATGTACAGTTTGCATGCTTAGTTTTCACTTATTCATACCAGTTTCAGAGGCGTAGTCAGGTAAATGTAGTCCAAGTTTGGTGAACGCTAATTAATACTTAATCTAGCATGTATTCACATACAATTTGCAATTAATATCTTCAATTTAGCTACACATCTAACTTGCAAATAGTCCAGACATAAGTGCTGTAGTAAATGTGGGACAGTGTACCAAATTGTGTGCAAATTGCAGCTTTGAGAACGGTAGATAATTAAGGGAAGAGACTTTAATGATAAAAGTCAAAAGAAGAAAGGAAAATTGCACAAGTTTCCTATGCATAAACATGTGTACTTAATTCACACATAATTTTAGGAAACCAGGCGAAAATCATCATTCTTGGTGATTCTCACATTATTATACAGATAGTTTTCAATATTTGTAAAGAAGTTGCATGTAAGACTTAAGTTGGGCTTTTTGTGAGTTAGGTAAACATCTGTACATTTTGACTATGCTCATGTTCAAATAACAAGTTTCACTTGCAAAAGTATTTGCGAATCAGGGGCTTTGTTTAGGGACTGCTTGCAAATAAAGGACAGCAGGAAAGAGCATTTTTTTCACTGTCTTATTTTCTTACACTCTATATCTGATGAAAAGAATGCACTCACCAAAATATTTTAGGATTATCCGATTAGACATTTTTTGCGAGATTTCTCCAGAGAAGGCTTGAAAAGATTGGAGGGAGAATTTTCTCTTTCAATGACTCTGAGTTGGGACAAACCGAGTGCTGCTGGTGTCAGCTGTGGTGTGGCTCGTATTGATTTTAAAATTAGCCCTGATGTATTGCACGCTGTCGCGTCCCTGATCCTACCGTCTCACTCTCACCTCGACTACAGCGCACCTTTCCATCACCTTCACCATGGGGTCAGGGTCGAGGAGAGGAGAAAGTCATCACATTTATAGAAGTGGACTGCCCTACAGGAAGCTCTGTTGATTTCGCTAGGTCGCGTTTAGCATGCAGTTGTCCCCACTCTTGCTTTGCTAGCCATTCAGAGGTCATGACCTGATGGGAACAGGCAAGTTTAATTCAAATTAATGAGATTCTCATCCATGTGGAGCGCTTAGAGTCCTACTTTAGTGAGGAAGGATAATGTGATACTTCATGAAAAGTATCTAGTGGATGACATTTCTTGATCACTTGAACTTCTAGGAGTTCCACTGATCGGCGACCTCACAATATATCAATTCAATTGTCACTTGTAGCCCAGATGCCCTACATTTTGATAACAAGGTGCTAGATGTACATAACTTTGTGTTTGTGATTACCTAATAGCGACTTTTTGCTATAGACCTGCCTTATTAACATTCTTGAGGTAGGTCGCAATTTACGACCCATTGGGAATCACTAAAATCACAGGGATGGTGGCCTGCTGTGCTCGGCAGACCACTATGTCTTTGATTGCTTTTAAATAAAGCAATGGTTTTGTGTTTTTTTAATGCAGCCTGTTTTCCTTAAAGGAAAAATGAGATGCGTTTTAAAAAGAGAAATGAAAAGTTTTCTTTTAATTTTTTAAGAGTAAGCAGTAGCCCATGGGACCACTGCCTGCTCTTAAAAAACGTTTTTACAACCATTCACAAAGAGGAAGGGACCCGTTCCTGTTTGCAAACAGCTTACCACCTACTTGAAGTAGGCAGTAAAATGTGAATGTTTTGGAACTGCATTTCGGTTGCAAAACATTCACACATACCACTACGAGGTGCTATTAGGCAGGGACGCCCTTAACACGCCGCTTCTTAATACCGAACCGCAAACCCATTTTGTGTTTCGGTGATAGGTTACTGAATCGCTAAATATGGTTTTGTACATTGTAAAAGGCTTTTTTGCTGTCACAAATGTCCGATTCTGTGAATTGGGCCGTTTGCGACCTCCAAAAAAGCAACGTACATCAAGCCCAAGATCTGTATAAATGAGACATTTTTGGCACATGCATTATGTACCTTAAGCGTGGACTTTCTTCACCTTAGTCTCCTCAGTTAGTTTGTTAAATTAAGAGACACATATACTCAATTTTCCAATCTGAATGGTAGGGCCTTTGAATTTTAACCCAGGATAAGAAGAGAATCATAATGATCCCAACTGGTGCAAGGTCACAAATGATGAGACCGCCCTGTTGGTATTTTGCATGCTGGGACAGGTCCCTAAGCGAATGGCAGTTTTGATGGATTAAGGCAGCTGCCAAAAATAGTAAAAATGGGTATTTTAGATGAAATGTAAAACATTTGGGAAATGACAGAACATTGCATTGTTAATGACCTGACGGGTCCCTGATTATTTCAAATAGACTTTCTCATAAGGAATAGCTTGTTCTGAATGAGGCAGAATAGTGAGCATTATCCTCAGGGCTGGTTTAACCATTAAGTAAAATAAGCACATGGTTAGGGCATCAAAGGAAGGGGGAGCACCACAGACATTTTCCATTGCCGGATTTACCATGGACAATATGGTGCAAAACTACAAATTTTGCAATTAGAAAAAGTAGTAGAAAACTTTTCAAATACAAAAAAAAGACAATTTTATTTTACAGTTTATTATTGTTTATATTTTGAATTAGATATATATGGGACCACCAAAATCTTTTAAGTGCTTAGGGACTCTAAAGTTCTTAATCAGTCCCTGATTATCCTTAATGGCTTTTCCTTCAGAATTGGAAAACAGAGTCACATAAGAAAGAGGCTGTAGAGAAGAGCGTTCAGGTAAGTCCGTGGAACAACTCAATTTCAGTGAACTAGGGAGATAAAGGGGAGCGTGGTCTCGCCAGTAGCAAGATGGCTGCGCGCTGAGCGAGCTCTGCCGGCTGAGCTATTTAATCCGGCATAATCCGCCATCAGCGGGAGGCGTCCAGCCACCAAAAATGCATCCCTACATCATGCACCTCTGCTGAAGTGCCAGGAGGCCGTGGGGAGGCAGCGCCGAGGGCGCCCGCCACACTGTGGGCCTAGCCAGCTGCCTGTCCATCTCGCGGTGCCTGGGGACCTGTGCCGGTCCGTCTTGCCTGCTGGGGCTCTTACCTGCTGGGTTTGGCGGAGCCACCCAGTCGGCGTGGCTCCCTGCCTGGACCTGTGCGACAATCTGCCGTGGCTGCCCTGTGCCCGGGGTTGTGGTGCCCTGCTCTGGCGGGTTCAGCCTGATTTCGGCAGAGGGGTCGCGGCCTGTGAGCAGGGTGCGGCCTGCGGCCGTTCCGGCGCCGGGTGAGATCCAGGGGTGCCTCCTGCTCTGGCCTGCCACCCCGGGGCCCAGCCTGCATGTCGGCCGCATAAGTTCGAGCAGCGGCCGCATAGACACACCTGGCGCATCTACAAGTAAGGCTGCTGCACGCACTGGGGGGTCCGCCCTGCGGCCTGGCTGGCCTTTGCCCCCGCATCGCATCGGTGTGGGCCTGGGAGCCGGCGGTGCCTCCGGACTCGGTGGCCTGATACTTCTAGCAGCCCCCTGGGGCCTGATACAACGTGTCTTGGTCCTGGTGTCCTTTTTGACCTGCCTGCTCTGGGGCCGCACTGCCGCCCGCCCATGGTCTACCACTGATTGCCGCCCAAATCTACCAGAGCGGAGGGGTCTTACGCCTGGGGCCTTCCCCCCTCTTCCTGTCTGCATCCATCTTCGCCTGTGACCACACTAGCAGCGGGGCATCCCGGAGGCTTGCACCTGAACCCACTGCTGCGGCCTGGCCTGGGGCGCTGATTGTGGCTGGCTGCGCCTTGTCACTGCAGGCCCCTGGAACGACATAGCCTGCGCATCGGCGCCCTACTCCTGCGGTCTTCCCCGCGGCTGGCTCTGGGCCCTCCTGCGCCGGCCTCCCGGCCCGTCGTGGCCCCGTGCGGTCTTTCTGGAGCCGCCCCATCCATCTTCCCACTGCCCCGCGTGGATAGACCGGCCTTTGACCCTGAGGGCCTCCCCATCACTACGGATCCTCTGCACTACTTACTTCCGCCACTGCCACTTCACCGCGGGCCGCCATGGGGAAGACGGACACCAGACAGCCCAAGATCACCTTCTCGGGGCGCGGTGTGGGCAAGGGTGGTGAGCCCCCCAATGCTGGTGAGCAATCCACTCAGACCGACACCCCCGGCGAACGGGATGACGGTCTTAGAACCATCCTTCTAGAAGTGCAGTCCAGTCTAAAATCCAAAATAGATTACTTAACAGCCCGCCTCGACCAGGTTAAGCAGAGGGTGGATTCTCAAAACGCACGCATCGTTCAGCTCGAGGTGAGGGTTAAATGGCTGTGCCCCCGCACCCCGTCGGGATGATTCCCAGTCCTGTATTCAGTTCTCCAAGTTTGGGATCCCTGGGAGGGGGAGGGTCGGAGTCTCAACCTAATTGGGGGGTTGGCGTGGGTGGAGGGTGGGGTGGGTGGAGGGTGGGATGGGGTTTTCTTCCTAGGGTTCTCTAATTGGCGCCTCCTGCTCGAGGCTTGCTTTGTTGTTTCTGTTGTTCTGATTTCAGCATGTCATCGTCTGTATGCATTCCATGATGTATTGTATCTTACTGCTCCAGCATTTAACGCTCTCTTCCTGGACCATAGGCAGTGCGCCACACACCGCCTCACAGTTGCCACATGACTGACACTATCTTCTGGACTTGGAACATCCGGGGTCTGAACGACCACCGTAGAGCACGTCTTATGCATGCACAGCTCATTAGACACCAGGTAGACGTTTGCTTCCTCCAGGAGACACACCTCCTCCCTGCTACCTCATCTAGGCTGCAATCCCGTCACTGGGGAGAGTCCTATACTGCCTTTTACTCCAATTACTCACGTGGTGTCTCCATCCTTTTCAGGAGAGGTCTTCCTTGGCATGGCACCCACTCTTTCATTGATACGGAGGGTCGCTATGTGATCCTTGCTGGCACACTTTACAACCAACCGCTGATACTAGCAGTGCTCTATGGCCCCAACACTGACGACCCCGACTTTTTCACACACTTTTGGCAACTCAAATCCTCTCTGGGACCTCACTCCTTGATATGGGGGGGCGACTTTAACATAGCACCCTCGCAAACACTGGATCGCTCGGGTGACCGCATTCAGCACCCACAGGCCACTGCCCTCCTTCACTGAATCATGGATGACAACTCCCTACTGGATGCCTGGTGGCACGCACGCCCTAACGAGTATGATGGAACTTGCGTGACTGGTTCACGTGGATCCTGGTCCCGCCTCAACCTTTGGATAACCACCCGCGACATTGCCTCCTGGACCACCTCTGTGGACCACATGGCCCGCACCTTGTCTGACCATGCCCCCGTATGCCTATGTTTGCGGCTCACGCTCACGCTCCGTCGCATGTTCGCATGGCACCTGCCACCCAATGCCCTTCATGATGCTGCCTTCCGCGAACCCCTTCGCGGGGCCATCATCGCCTATTTTGAGTGCAACGTGGGCTCCGTCGAGTCGCCCTCGACCCTCTGGGAGGCCTTCAAGGTCGTGGTCCGGGGAGAGTGTATTGCCAAACAATCTGGGGTGTTGAAATCCATCAGAGGCACCCTCGAACGCCTGGAAAAAGATATCAAAGCTCTAGACCTTAAACAATCTCAAGACCCCAGCCCTGCTACACTTGCCTCTATCAGAGCCAAGCTTACTGAATTCCACGAGGAGGCTGATAGAGAGATCACATTTCTTGGTAGAGAAGCCTGCACACGCTGCTATGGCGAGGGTGATCGTCCAGGTAAGACCCTTGCAAATCTCCTCCGGCAGCCACATGCCTCTTCTTACATCACACCTCTCCCACTGACATTATCTCTAGGATTTCTGCCTTCTATTCCCAACTATACACTGCTGGGACGGCGCCCGCCAGAGAAATTATGGACCAATACTTTAACTCTATTGAACTATTGTGGCTTGGCAACGGGCATCGAGAATACCTGGACGAGCCATTTACTCACGAGGAAGTCTCTAAAGTTATTGCAGGACTCCCAGGTGACAAATCCCCCGGTTCAGACATGCTCACCCCTGCATATTATAAAGAAAACGCGTCCCTCCTAGTCCCCCACCTGGCTGAAATGTATAATGAATCTCTCGAACTAGGTATATTTCCTCCATCTCTCCGTGAGGCCATGCTCACTCTCCTCCTGAAGCCGGACAAATCCCCCTAAAGTTGCGACTCATACCGCCCTTTATCACTAATTAACACTGATAACAAAATTTACTTTAAATTGCTGGCCAATCGTCTCCTCCCGCTCATGCCGATAATCGCTCGCCCTGACAAGTCGGGATTTATTCCGGGCCGTGCTACATCGCACAATCTGCGTACCATCTTCTCGGTCATTCACCAGATCAACCCCACTCTACCTGCCGTGGCCGTCCTTTTAGACGCCACTAAGGCTTTTGACACTTTAGAATGTCCCTTCCTTTTTTATCTTCTTCTTCGACTGGGTTTCAGTCTGAGCTTCGTGCGCAAGATCCAGCTTTGTATACACTCCCAACTGCACGCATCAGGGTAAACAGACAGTTTACCTACCCCATAATCATCTCGAGGGGCCCCAGGAAGGGTTGCCCTCTGTCCCCCATGTTATTCACCATTGCTATGGAGCCTCTAGCGGCGCGGCTGCGTCAGCATCACACCCATCGGGGTATAGGTTTTTCAGCTCGGGCCCTAGTCACTTCTATGTACGCGGATGACGTCACGATATATATCCGCGACCCTCGGGAGAATCTCGCACCCATGACTAGGGAGGTTATCCGCTTTGGCTGCCTCTCCGGAGTTCAGGGCAACTGGAGCAAATCCGTTCTTTTCCCCCTCACCGATGCCACTAAGCAATTCACAGCAGACTACCCATTTATCTGGGTGACCGGTCCCACCAGGTACCTGGGCATCTGGTTGAGCAGAGATGTGGGCGAATTATGGAGGTTCAATTTTGGCAAGACAATGGACTGGCTTGAAACCAAGACGCACGTGTGGCAAAAACTCTCGCTCTCACTTGCCGGGTGCAACGCCATCACCAAAATGGTCGTGCTCCATAAATTCTTGTATCTCTTTTTAAACATTCCCATCCCTCTCATGTCACAATTCTTCCAAAAACTACGCTCTAACATTATCACGTTGATTTGGGAGGGAAACCAACCCAGAATCGCTTACGATAATCTAACACTTTCCTTGGTTAGGGGCGGTATGGGGGCCCCCGATTTCAAACTCTATTCGCTGTGTGCCCAGGCCAGCTTTCTCCAGTTCTGGCTCCATCCAATACCTTTCCAGCCTTATGTGGCGGTCGAGGCGGACTTGGCCTCTCCATGGCCACTGCAGACAGCTTTATTTTTGCCTCACAAAATCCCCCGAGGCGAGATCGACACAGTGGAGTGTATGCGCTGGGCCTGGGATGGGCTGTGCAGATTCACTGGCGCGGTGGCGCTTTCCGCGCCATCCATGCAACTTGCCAGCAGCCCGGCTTTCCCCCCGCTGCAGCCAGCGGGTATGGCTCGCTGCGCAGCCGATTTGGGTATTCACACCATTGCTGACATTTACCCTAACAACAATTTTTTCACACTTCCTGACAACGCAGCTCCACTTGACAAGTTACTCTATTACCAGATCAGGGCAACTTGTAGAAGCGATAATCCCGCTTTTCCGCTTTCCCCCTGCCCAACACCGCGCTCGAATATGTCCACTCTTCCAACTCTCCGCGGAAAATGGTCACGAGACTATATGCTCTAACACTGGCGGCTTCCCCCATAAACACAGAGCGTGCCCGCAATGCGTGGAGTGCAGACCTGGAGAGAGACCTCTCCCCCGAGCAATGGCAATACTGTTGCAACCAAATTAAGCGCCTCTCCCCCAACTACCGCCTGCGGCTCATTCATTTTAAATATATACACAGGCTCTAGCGCACCCCTACATCGCTACACAGGATGGGCCTGGCAGATAGTGACAGATGTGCGGGGTGCACGGCACCCGGCGCGGACTTTGCGCACTTGGCCTGGTTATGTCCCAGGGTCTCCTCGTTCTGGCTGGTGTGCACTGTAATTAGCGATATCACACTTGAGCGCATTGTCCCTGATCCCCTACTGTGCCTACTGGGTCATGTTAAACACATTTCAGATGCTAACCGTAAACTGACCGCGATGATCCTGGTGCTTGCCGGGTGGCCATTCACTGGGGTCGCAAACCGGCACCCCAAGTCAGATGCTGGTTGGACAATGCTGCTCACTGTCAAACACTCCTGGGTGAATTCTGGGACTTGATGCCAGCGGCAAGCAGACCTCCCGACATATGGGGCCCTCTCATCTCCTATCTACACCATTTGGCCACCCAGGACGAACCTACCACAGATTCCCCTATTACTGACGCCCAGATTGCCAGCAACGACCCCGTAGACTCGAGCCTTAATTCCTGACTGACCACCTGTGCCCCTCCCAAATGCTACAATCACAGGCACCAGGTCGATGTGCAGCACCATGATACATTTTAAACGACAACCACTTTGAAATGTGGATTGCATCTGTAAGTGCAAATCATTATTATGCTATTTGATGGAGTGATAACTTGTAACATGCCGCAGTTTTTTCAATATGGAAAAAAAAAACTAGGGAGATAAAAATGTAGCTTCCCAATGTCCCAGAGGGAGAGAGTCTTTAGCTTTAGCTTTTGATGTGATTCCTGTGGCTCGGATAGAGTAGACAGTCACATCAGGATCAAGGAAAACCAAGGTCTATTTCAAAATACTAGGATTTCCCAAAAAGACTTCAAAGTTCCCTCCACCGTTTTGTTGCATAATTAAGGAGGCATAAATCCTGAGCTTCCAAAGCGCCTCCTGTGAAGAAACTCTGACAATGAGCATGGGAGGAAGAGCAGTAAAACAGCACACAAACTGCATAACAGGTGTATGCAAAACCGAATGCTCATGACATAACATTGAGGTTCTAGGTCTGATGGCTCAGTGGACTAATGCAATCATTGCAGGCATCTGTGTTTGTCCACATTGTCATCAGTGGCGGCTCGCCGAGGAGTGGTGCGGGGCAGTGGGGCAGGGCGGGGGAGGGTAGGGGGTAGTGAACTCGAACATACGACGGACAGAACTCAGAGGGAGTTCTGTCTGTCGTAAGTCCGAGTCCACTACCCCCCACCCTGCCCCTCCCCCGCCCACCACCCCACACCACTCCCTCGGCGAGCCGCCACTGATTGTCACATGTGCAGCCTTTCACCTCCCCCCACACCCCGAGGTTGTTAAAATGAGTAC
Organism: Calotriton arnoldi; assembly: GCA_963921515.1. Taxonomy (NCBI): domain Eukaryota; kingdom Metazoa; phylum Chordata; class Amphibia; order Caudata; family Salamandridae; genus Calotriton; species Calotriton arnoldi. The sequence continues at coordinate 999,574 of CAWUFW010003200.1, read as the reverse complement.
TATCTCTTATATAGCGCCACACAAATCTGGGGTGAACGCGTTTTATAAACAGATGGCATGGTAAGTTGGCTGTAGTGAATAACCAACATTGTTCATGCTTCTTAACAGTGATGGTTTGAATGATATTTCAAAATAATTTTTAACATGCAAGTGCCACATTTAAAGGTGCAGCAAATGAGGCAGCTACATTGCAAAATTTTTTGGAAGGCTTATATAAATGTGGCGGCTGGATCAGTACGTTGATCTGAGACACAAAAACGTAACAGAACGGCCACTCGAAGTTTTGGCTTTTCTGGTGGGACCTCCCAAGTGTCAAAAATAATAGGGGGGCATTGAGCAAATAGTTTTTGCAACCGATATGTTCAGTCGATTTGATATTCATGTGAGAGAGCATCGCTTTCTCCCTGTGTGTAACATATTGGCTGCAGTCGTGACCGATCAGGGAGACGATGTACCTCCCCAGAGGTGTGTCATTCCATTCCAAAGCAGAATCACGCACAAAAGTGCTAATTTGCAGCTAGGCAAAATACAGAAAATATTAATGATCAGGAGTGATAGACTTGTATCCCACAAGTTTCTGCAAATCATTGTTAGAACAGGAATTACCTCTGAAGGAGTTCTAGGTTTACCCTATTTAAGCGCCATTCATCATATCAATAGGTGCAAGCTTGTCCAGGTCTGAAAGAAGTCTCCCCAAAGTACAAATGCAAGTTTTCATTAATATCTATGTAAGAAGGCCAGTCTAACCCTCAGGCTAGAAATTTCTCCTTGTAAATGTGCCAGATTGTATAAGAAATTAGTACACTTTTTCCAAGTACAATAGAGTGGCTGCTCGCCGAGGGAGTGGTGCGGGGCGGTGGGGCGGGGGAGGGGCAGGGTGGAGGGCTAGTGGACTCGGACTTACGACGGACAGAACTCCCTCTGAGTTCTGTCCGTCGTATGTCCAAGTTCACTACCCCCCCACCCTGCACCTCCCCCGCCCCGCCCACCGCCGTGCACCACTCCCTCGGCGAGCCGCCACTGGTACAATAGACATTTGGACAAAGTATAATTTCATGTTTTCCTTCGTTTGTGGGCCAGGTGAAATAAGAACAGGTGTCAAGATTTCCAGGCATGACTACCAATTTACCCAGATATGAGAAGGCCAGTCTCCATGCTAGTTTGCTAGGCTTTAGTGAAAGTTTTCAAAAGAAAGAGTGTTAATATTCAGAGGTGTGAGTGTCAATATATGGGTCCGAGCGTCAGTTTTCACAGGTATGATTGGCAGTTGCGTCAGATTATACATGATCGTGCACTATCTATGCACTATCTATGCATGAAGTCTATGTGCAGATATAGGAGAGTGCATAAGTAGAAATGAGTGGCACTTTTCCTAGTATAAGTCACATTTTGCTTTGAATGTATGCTTATTTATTTATATATGTGTATTTTTCTGAGATTGGGGTCCCAACTGCAGGGATATTGAAGTTTGCAGAGCGTGAGTTAGATATAGTCATTACATGAATTTGTGCTTGTTTGACACAAATGATTTCCATTTTTCAACTGCTTTATTGCCAATTTATAGTGTCATTTTTCCCATACGTACCAACTTGTTTTTTTCAGATTTTCATTAGTATTTTTGAAATAATTTCCAAACATGTGAGTTCAGTTTTTCTTTGTGAGTGACAGTATGACTAGAATTAGTGACATCATGCCAATTGTCATTCCAACATCTAGAAATTTTCTCAGTAAAAAAGCTTGTTGGCGCTAAATTGAATGCTAATTCATCCTTGCTTGAGAGTAGGTTTTCATTGGTATAGATGCCACTTTGCCCAGGTATAAGTGCAAGTTTGCAAGAAAGTTTGTGTTTCTTTTCTTACGTCCGAAAACGTTTCCCTGTGCATCAGTGCTAGATTATAGAAAAATGAACGTCAGTATACATAGGAAAGTGAGTGAATTTAAAAACGAGGCCATTTATCTGTGCATGAGTACCAGTTTTCTAGTTATATGTAGTCCTGCCCCTTTGCCAAAGTAAGGGTATTTGAGTGTAAAGATGAAAGCAGCTGACACGTTGTGGTGCTGCACTACTCCCACTATTTTTCCATTGCCCTTGTAAGGTCCCCTGTCTTTTTATGGTCTGGCTTGACAGCCAGCTGTTGCCCGACAATTATATGAGCATTACTAGAGAGGGACTTTGGCTCCGCCCACATGTTAGCAGCAAGGAGTACATGTTTTGGTTGGGCAGAAGTTGTGTGCTTCCACAAAAAAGTGCTTGCCCTCCACACCGCTGTGATCATTTTGTTTATTTATCCAGCTGCCTGAATTGGACTTTCAGGGGCACCCACATGACATTGTAATGCTATTAAAGCATCTTAGATAGCTATATAATTTATGTTGCTTTTTCTGGTAGCAGCATAGATGGGAAGAGGGCAGTCATTAACCTACATGTATTTTTAGGTCTGGCTTGACAGGGCAATTTACATTTGACCTTTTATCCTATATCAATATTATTTTACAGTTTTTTGCTTGCTTCTACACAAATACATATCGATTCCCATGCTATTTACTTGTAATGCTTCACATATACCATATTTTTTTAATGCAGATCTATTGCCATTGCCAATGCTTGTTTGTTTTATGGCACCATTTATTAGGCAAAAACAGCAGAAGAGTGTGCCTTCTTAGGAGAAGAGCGAGCATGAAGAATCAGACTTGATTCTTTAGAAAGCCCTCACTCACCAACCTGGTTGGTGACATGCTTCATCATCGGGCCCCACCAGGAAGGTCGAGTACCTCCCCGGTGTGCTTCAACGCCAGAATTACTGCGGAGCTGGTAAGTTTTGTCAGGGTGATAAGTGATTGTGAAGTGAGTTTAAGAGTGTCTTGGTTGTGTCCAAAAATAGTTTTAATCGTCGGCCAACCAGGCACGAGTAAAAACAAAGTGAGCGATGTATGTGCTGGATAGATTGGTCAGCTATGTCTCACTGTGTGTGGTCAACATGTTTCTGCCTATATGGTGCTACTGGCTAGGCATTCTTCAGGACCAAGGTGTAGACCCCGGCGGTATCAGCGCGCTAAGGCTCACCCTAACCAGGAGGTCGTTAGTGTGAAAATACAGGAAAACATTTTTTTTGGAACCTGTTATTGCTGCGGGAGCCTTCTTAGTGATAGGAACTGTGACTATGTCCACTCGTAATGTGAAGGTACTGTATATTAGCGCTAGTTCACCTGCACGCCTACTAGGGCGTTTAGCGGTATCAGTGCATCAGTGTCACACACACTATCATTCGCCTAAGGACCATGCCCGTGCTGTATCGGCGGATGGAAAAAACCATAACATAGAAAAACGTCTTACAAGTGGAGTGATCAGTAATCAAACCATGGGTCTCGGGAGGGGGGTGGTGGCTAGTAGGCACACCCGCCGATACAGCAAGGGCATGGTCCTTAGGCGAATGATAGTGTGTGTGACACTGACGCACTGATACCTCTAAACGCCCTAGTAGGCGTGCTGGTGACCTAGCGCTAATATACAGTACCTTCACATTACGAGTGGACATAGTCACCACCACCAACGATAATGTGAATCAAATAGGTGCACATCCCTACCTCACCATAGTACACCATAGCCCTGTGAGGCAGACTTTTAGTGCACTCCGAGAAGAGCATGAGAGCATGGTGAGATTTGAACAACAAACGCACTGTGACTACATCTAAACTATCGGTTTTATCTTTATGTGTTCGTTTGTGTTTTGTTCTTCTTTTCAGATGTATGTCGGGTTCCTATCACTAAGAAGGCTACCGCAGCAATAACAGGTTCCAAAAAAATGTTTTTCCTGTATTTTCACACTAACGACCTCCTGGTTAGGGTGAGTCTTAGCGCGCTCATACCGCCAGGGTCTACACCTTGGTCCTGAAGAATGCCTAGCCAGTAGCACCATATAGGCAGAAACATGTTGACCACACACAGTGAGACATAGCTGACCAATCTATGCAGCACATACATCGCTCACTTTGTTTTTACTCGTGCCTGGTTGGCCGACGATTAAAACTATTTTTGGACACAACCAAGACACTTTTAAACTCACTTCACAATCACTTATCAACCTGACAAAACTTACCAGCTCCGCAGTAATTCTGGCGTTGAAGCACACCGGGGAGGTACTCAACCTTCCTGGTGGGGCCCGATGATGAAGCATGTCACCATCTAGGTTGGTGAGTGAGGGCTTTCTAAAGAATCAAGTCTGATTCTTCATGCTCGCTCTTCTCCTAAGAAGGCACACTCTTCTGTTGTTTTTGACTATTCGATTTGGGGGACCAAGAGTGCTCCTTTAACTCCCTCTCTCTCTTGTTGTTTATTGGTATTAGGCAGTGCACAGCTGTGAGAGTTCCTTCCTTATTTCTTTAATTTAGGTTTTCCAACACTTACATATAATGGAAAACTTGGGTCTCTCTTATTCAGACTCAGAGGTGGTCGCCATCCTAGCAGGCCCATCCCTGTTTGCCGATCCTACCATCTCACAAGCTATCACACATACCAGCGAATGGGAAAAGCTGTCAGAGCAGAAACGGAACAGAATCAGGACAATCTTACACGGGACTATCCTGACTGAGTATCTTCACACAAACACAGCACCAAGAGGCCTCTTGGTAACAAATGCACCAGGCATCTTCCTAGAGGATGCATTATTCAGAAAAGAATGGGCAATGATCGCGTGGCATTGCACACGCGATTGGCTAGTCTTAATCATCAAGACAGCCATGAGACTATTAGAAGCTCTGATGGTTGAAATCCAACAGACAGAAAATCATTTTAAAACTACACTAACAGGTTTAAAAAAAAGACTGGATGAGATAAACAAAGACATTACCGAATACAAAGACGGCCTGACTCAATCCAAAGTGACTAAATTCCAGAAGGATTTAAAGAGGTTTTCCTTCAATAAAGTCTACCCCTACGCCGACCCTGGCCTACACACCCCCCACCAAAAACAATGCTAACTCAGACTTCTCTGACGATAGTGCTTCCACCACCAGTGGGTCCAGTAATGGGAGTTTTAAACAAAGACAAAGGGGTGGGACTAGGAGCACACCTAGACAGAACTATGCACAACCTATGTGGCCACTTTTTCCGACACCCGGACCTGGTATGCACCCTATGAACTTTCAACAACCACCTTTCCCAGTAATGGGCTGGAATCCGGCCTACATGCAAGCTCCACCTTTCCATCAGAACTCCTATCGCCCCCCACTATGGGGTGGGGGGGGTGGTGTATGCCACGTGCGCCAGTGCTGTCTGTATTTGTGAGGTGTCTGGGCACTGCCTCTGTATTTGTTTTTCGGGGGGGCAGTGACAAGCATTGGCATAGCCAATAGGTCTCGCCTTTGGGACCTTATAAGTGTTTAGTTATCCAGCACAATATCCATGGTGCAACAACATCAACTGTTGCATGGCTAAACACTTATAAGGTCCCAAAGGCGAGACCTATTGGCTATGCCAATGCTTGTTTAGAGAGAGGCCGCAGAGGCAGGAGGAGAGGACAGAACCAAGTCTGGTGGGAGCAGGAGGACCCAGTGGGCAACCACACAAGCAGCAAATCCCAGGACCAACAGGCAGGCACGAGTGCCAGGAGAGCTTAATCACCAACCTCTCCGACATAACCCTGTCCCCTGTGGAGAAACAGGTCCTAGAAAAGGGTCTGGGTTTTGTCCCCACTGCGCGTTTAGATAAGTTTAAGCTGCACTGTGAGCTAGCGGAATTTTTTAGAAAGCTTAAATTAAAAGCCTACTTTGAGGGGAAAGAAGCCAGTGAACCACATCAAAATCCAGTCAACACAGGGCTCAGGTTGAAATCATCTTTCACCCCTCCCCCTTACGGGGTACCCGCTGAAATCACGGCTTTTGAACAGGCAGTCTTCCACGAAATTGAGACATTTGAAGAGTGCAATACATTCAAAAATCTAAGTACAACTGAGTACCAAGCCCTTCAGGGTTTACAATCAAATCCGACAATTACCATCAAACCGGCGGACAAGGGGGGAGGGGTGGTAATTCAGAACACTTGGGATTATGAACGTGAATGCCAACGCCTCCTAGATGACAGAAAAAATCATACCCCCCTCACTGCTGACCCCTCCCCAGCACTGAAAATACAAATCAAGAACATGGTCAAAGAGGCAGAAGAAAACGGCCACATTACCAACAAGCATTTGCAATGCAATAGGCCTCGCATTTACGCGAGTTTGAGCTATTGACATTGCAAATGACAATGCCTTTTATTTTTGTTTTAGTTTTTAAAACATAAATAAAAGGCATTGTCATTTACAATGCCAATAGCTTAAACTCGCGTAAATGCGAGACATATTGCATTGCAAATGCTTGTTTTATAATGAGAACGCAGTTGCAGTATTCAGAACAGATCGCAGGCGGCCGAAGATTGGTAAGTAAAGCAAACTTTATACTCACTTTTAGTAAGATTGCAAACAGCAATTAGCAACACAAAGCCCGAAGTACTTACACCTGGACTGTATGCAGATGCTTTTTTATTACTCGCTCGAGTGCTGCGTCCTCACAGAGCGCTCCCAGTGTTTCCTAGGCTACGCGGTGGTTATCTTTTGCTTGAGCATCGGATTTTGTCTGTTCTCACATAGGCACAAGCACCCACGCTCACTTGTGGGGTGTTCTCTTGATGATCCCTAGGCCACTTTGGTGAATATTATTTGGTTTGGCCTGCTCGCGCAGTTTGTTATGGGGCAATATTTTAATGGTAAAGTGGCGCAAGCACCTTGAGTTTCAGCGCTGCTCAATATCAATTATGACAGTCACAATTCTGTAGAATTAACATGGTAGCAATTTATCAAAAACTTACAGTAGAAAGCCATTAGTCATTTCTTTCCAAAATACATAGAGTCCGCTTAGATTTGATCGCACAGTCACAAAGGTTGTAATAAAATCCTTCTGTACACAGGGTGCAGCAGAAGAACAACCACCCGCTGCCAGTGAAGAAGCCTCCTTCCTCCACAAGAAGAGTAGTTCAGCAGGTTTATTGAAATAAGAAAGGAGCCATGTACAGCTGAGCCCCACAGTGCGTCAGTCCCACTGACTTTCTAGACTTCCACATTCCACCGAAAAGTCTCCCATGGTGTTCTAAATAGTAAAAACAAGCGTGCGCGCCTCGCGCAAGTAGGGGGGGGGGGAAGTGCGGCCGAGAGCAGGCAGCGTTTCCCTTGCGGGAGCGAGCGGCGCCAGGAGAGATAATTGCTAACACATGGCGCCAAAGCTCGCTCCCGTAAGGGAATCTCCAAACGTGCACGCGTTGCCATTGAAAGCAATGCAAAGCGTGCACGTTTTTGCCTGCGAAGCTGTGTCGATTACAAAAGGTCTTTTTTCCTATGCAGCGCATACGCGCTGCGTAGGCGAGACCTAAAAATGAGGCTGCCTTCCTGACAGAGGGAGACAGCGTTGTACCATATTTTTAAACGTTGCCAAAAACGCATAAAAACAGGACACCCCCTCCTGGACGCCCGATTGTCTCGGGTATCGGGTCCCTACTCGAGCCATTGTCACGTTTCTGTGACTTCTTTCTTAAGCCAATCATACAACAGACGTCAACATACCTTAAAGATACCAAGAGTCTTCTACATCTACTACAAGAAGTGACCATTGATGAAGCATCAACTATATTAGTGACCCTCGACATAGAGAGTCTATACACGAGTATTCCCCAGGACGATACCATCAGGGTCCTGGGTGAGGCACTGGATGAAACGCCCTGGGAATACCAAACACCGAAAGAGTTCATCTTGGAGTGTGCCTCTCTGGCACTTAAACGCAATTTTTTTGAATATAAAGGCAACCTGTTCCTCCAATCAACTGGAACTTCGATGGGCAGTACTTTCGCCCCTAGTGTGGCAGGTCTGTACGTCCACGATTTTGAACGAAGATTCATCCTTACTGCCGACAACCCATATACCTCTTCTATAGCATTTTGGAAGAGATACATTGATGACGTCCTCATGATATGGAAAGGACCTGACAACGTTCTCAATGATTTTCTTCTTTGGATTAATACTCTTGACCAGAACCTTAAATTTACCCACACTTGCAACCAACATGAGGTGGTATTCTTGGATGTGGTCATCACTAAATCAGAGGGGGGCCTCACCACAAAGACGCATTATAAACCCACGGCAAAAAACAATCTGCTTGAATTTTTGAGCTTCCATCCTAGGCCCCTACGGGAGAATCTGCCGTATAGACAATATCTACGGTTACGCAGAAATTGCAGTAAATTGGATGACTTTCGCAACAAATCGGCTGATCTCACAGCCAGACTGAAAAATCGGGGCTACCCAGAAAGGATTCTTCATAAAAGCTATAAAAGAGCCCGGAATCAACCAAGGGAGGCTCTCTTGGAAGATAACCCTAGAGAGACCAAGGAAATACCACTTACTTGTGTCACCACATACAGCACGGCATCCACCACAGTTAAGAATGTAATAAACAAACATTGGAGAATAATCACAAGTAGCAATAGGACATGGGAGAAACCCCTGTTCTCATTCAAAAAGGGTCGTAGTCTTAGAGACTCCCTGGTCCACACACGACCGAGAAGTCAGGGAACTACTGACACCCCGTCCATAACTGAAGCATGGGGCCTGCCCAGAGTAGTGGGTCATTTTCCTTGAGCTAACTGTAGCATCTGCCATTTAACATCACACACGAAGGTCCTTAACCTTGAACCCGGTAAAACCTGGACACAACACACCCACACTAATTGCAACTCCACGAATGTGGTCTATCTGATCACCTGTCCTTGTGGGTTGCGTTATGTAGGGATGACGACACGGAAAGTAAAACAACGCGTGTGTGAACATAGAAGCAACATCCGATGTAGGAGAGTCACGACAAAATTAAGTGAGCACTACATACAACACAATCACACTACGAATGACTTGAAGTGGACCATCATTGAACAGGTGAACACAGGCAGAAACATACAGCAGTCGTTGTTCGAGAAAGAACAAAGGTGGGTCTACCGTCTGGGCACAGATAAAGAAAGGGCTCAATGATAACATCCCATGGGGCACTGCACTACGAGGCTAATCCCTTTACACCCAGGCATCCCGTTCAGGCTTATTGGCTGCCCTGAGTATATGGTCCCTATAAAAGGGTTTTATTCTACATTTGTACCCCATCAAATATTTAGTATATCTGCATTTGTACGATGAACAAATTCTAGTAAACACAAGGTGTAGCCTACCACTCATGCACTTATGACTATTACTGTTGTTTCCCCGGAGGCCCTCATAATAACCATACTCTTATGAAGGTATACTCTCAACTACCCCAAGAGGTGACACACCACACTTGCACCTATCACTATTAGAACTGTGCCTACAGTAGTAACAGTATTGGGTTACCAGGCTATACCTTATAAACCTATGCCCAGCCTTGGACTGACAAGACATAACGTGTAATCAATTGTACATAAGACTGCTAATGTCCTGACAGCTTTTCCGATCGGTGTGATCGTTATTTTTATTTTTATTTTCTTAAACCCCTCAACCTGGTAACCCCCTCGTTTCCAACAACCTGAGCCATATGATACGGGGCTAATACCATTTGCTGATAAAGTTTTGTTGAATATACAAAAAGACACTTTCGAGGTGAACGTTTCAGTTGTTCGAGGTGAACGTTTCAGCAGCTGCGAAGACGCCACGGGGCACATGACCAAATATTCACTGCCCCAATTGGCTAAACATTGTGCGCGCACGTAATGACGACAGCATCATGGCGCCCCTAGTGATGCCCACGCCCTAACCGAGTGGCATTGACCGGTTCCTACTGCCCCATAAAAGATTGTGTGGAATACCGGATTACCCATCGACGGGTCCGGATTCTTGAGGGCTGCATCAGGTACCAAGCGGGTGCCTGGCTTTGCCGGCGTGAGTCAACCCTGCACCAGCGCTACCAACAGATAAGTAAATTTGATTGCCAAAGTTGGGGTATAATCTATCTTACCCGTATCTCATCTCTTTCCCTACAGGGTGTGCCTACTAGCCACCACCCCCCTCCCGAGACCCATGGTGTGATTACTGATCACTCCACTTGTAAGACGTTTTTCTATGTTATGGTTTTTTCCACCCGCCGATACAGCACGGGCATGGTCCTTAGGCGAATGATAGTGTGTGTGACACTGACGCACTGATACCGCTAAACACCCTAGTAGGCGTGCAGGTGAACTAGCGCTAATAAACAGTACCTTCACATTACCAGTGGCCATAGTCACCACCACCAACGATAATGTGAATCAAGTGGTGCACATCCCTACCTCACCATAGTATACCATAGCCCTGTGAGGCAGACTTTTAGTGCACTCCGAGAAGAGCACAAGAGCATGGTGAGATTTGAACAACAAACGCACTGTGACTACATTCTAAACTATCGGTTTTATCTTTATGTGTTCGTTTGTGTTTTGTTCTTCTTTTCAGATGTATGTTGGGTTCCTATCACTAAGAAGGCTCCCGCAGCAATATCAGGTTCCCCCCCAAAAATTGTCCTGTATTTTCACACTAACGACCTCCTGGTTAGGGTGAGCCTTAGCGCGCTCATACCGCCGGGGTCTACACCTTGGTCCTGAAGAATGCCTAGCCAGTAGCACCATATAGGCAGAAACATGTTGACCACACACAGTGAGACATAGCTGACCAATCTATCCAGCACATACATCGCTCACTTTGTTTTTACTCGTGCCTGGTTGGCTGACGATTAAAACTATTTTTGGACACAACCAAGACACTTTTAAACTCACTTCACAATCACTTATCACCCTGACAAAACTTACCAGCTCTGCAGTAATTCTGGCATTGAAGCACACCGGGGAGGTACTCGACCTTCCTGGTGGGGCCCGATGATGAAGCATGTCACCAACTATTTATTTATTTGTTTATTTGTTTAATTTATAAGGTGCAACAGCTACCCAAGAAGGGTTTCCCGGCGCCACGCAGAGACAAAGACCAAATAGTGAGACTAAGTAGCCGAATCATTTGTTAAAGAGCCAGGTCTTTAAAGCATAGCAAAATTGAACATAGACTGTTTCGTTCCGGATGGCAATGGGAAGGGTATTCCAGAGTGAAGGACCAAGGAAGGAAAAAGAGCGCCCACCCATTCGAGAACGCCTAAATCTGGGAACAGAGAACCTTCCCTGAGAAGATGAACGCAGGCAGCGGGAAGGAACATACAGTTTGGCTAGGGAACATAAGTAGTGTGGTGCAGTTCCGGTTTTGATCTTGAACATATATGTTAGAGCTTTGAATCAAATACGATTTTCCACCCTAAGCCAGTGCAAGTCTCGCAAATGGCTGGAAACAGAGGCGGACCTAGGTAATTGGAGGAGAAGTCGGGCTGCGGAATTTTGGACCATCTGCAGCTTGCGAGTCACATCTTTGTTAGCGCCAAGATAAAGAACGTTGCCATAGTCCAGTCTTGATGTAATTAGAGCTTGGACTACCGTTCTTTTGGTGGACTCTGGTAGCATCCAAATGATCTTTTTAAGCCACTTGAGGATGGAGATACAGGTGGCAGCTACCTTTACCACCTGGGCGCGCATTGATAGCGAGTCATCGATGGTGAAGCCCAGGTTACGGACTTGGCAAGCTGGCTGAGGTAAGACACCCATCTCACAAGGCCAATGTTGTGGGCTCCAAAGATCCTTGTCTTTGCCAAAGATAAGCACCTCCGTTTTCCCCCCATTTAATTTGAGACAATTCGACTGCATCCATAGTGCAATTTTTCTCAGGCCAGATTGAAGAGGGGACTAGGTTGGTGAGTGAGGGCTTTCTAAAATATCAAGTCTGATTCTTCATGCTCGCTCTTCTCCTAAGAAGGCACACTCTTCTGCTGTTTTTGACTATTCGATTTGGGGGCCCAAGAGTGCTCCTTTAACTCTCTCTTGTTGTTTATTGGTTACCATTTATTAGTCCCCGGTTCTGGAGCAAAATCTCAAACTTTAAATTATAACTCTGCAGGGTCACCGTTTTGGGCTACCCTGAGGTGGGAGAAGGCTTTATTTGTTTTAGTTCCCTGCAGTGCCAAGGAAATGGACTTTAAAACCCAAATGTTCATGTTCTGACTGGTGGCAATTTATTTAATGTTTGAGGGTGCATAGTTGCACCCGGGGAAGTTGCCTACAGAGCTCCACTTGAGGTCCAGGGGCGTGGAAGGGATGATGACCCCTGCATATTTCGTTCTTGGATAAATGCAATAATTGCAAAGCTTATGCACAACGCAGATGCTGTGCCCTTCTGAACGCTAGCATGACTGTGTACAGTAAAAACTTTTCAAACGTTACTTGTACACGTGTCATTAGGGGCACACCCATCATTTTCTGGTAACTTTTACATGTGTGCAATGCAGGCAACATGGCAGTGAAAGGGTGGGAGATCTCTGCTAAACATCCAGAATCATTCACTGACGTGTAAACGTTTTTCACATAGCCCAAGGTTTCAAATTGTGCATTTATCATTAATGTAAACCTACTACAAGCGCAGCAAGCGTCAGACCATTTCATTTAAAGCTAACACACCATTGCTTCAATGTTAAAACAGCGTGTGGATAGTTGGGGAGGCAGTGAATGTGAGGTCTGATAATTGTGGAAGCTCATATGCTGACAGTATCTCTTTTCAGTTGTCTACATGCAGAAAATACAGCTTTCCCAAAGCCCAGCGTTACCTACACTGCCCTCCTGTGGCTTTCAGGATAATTTTATTTATTTTTAACATCAATTCTTTATTCTTTTTTGCGAAATTCACAGAATAATTATAGTCACATTGATGACCGGTGTCCGAAGTTGTCACGCAGCCCATTGTGACAGTGGGACGCGCAAGTTTTTGTTTCTGTTGTTTCATGGATAGAATGGTTGAGTATCAAAGGTACTTAAAGCTGACCTAAATATGAAGATATAAAAAGAATACAAGTAATGAAACGAAAAGAAGAGACTCCTCTCTTTCCTAAACAGGAACCTGCTAGAATTATATGGGGATATTCTCAAGAACGTGTGTTAACTATCGCCAAATTAGCTTAACGCAACTTCTCACATCGTAGTCTATCGGGGGAAAATAACGCTGTGTTAACGTAGTATTCCCAACACGGCGGTACCATGCGATAGTCTCACGATAACGCGACAAATGACCGCGTTAAAATTAATGCGATGCCAAAAAAATGCAAAACACGAACGCGATAAAAGTGGCGATGTCCCAAATCGCGATACAAAAATCAGCGATAACCAGCAACAGGCCTGCAATTCCCACGCGTCATGCGGGAAAATGCACTATAAAAGCAACAAAAAAAATACCCCAAAACCAAAATAAACTGCGTGGCACCATGGATGCACCCGGACCGAGTGCAGAGGACAACTCGAACCCCACGGAGGACCAGCCAGGAACCCCGGGGCCGGGGAAGGGCAAGGAGAAGAGGAAGACGGGGTTCAGTCCGCAGGAAAACCGGATCATCATCACGGAGGTGATAGAACACTACCAACAACTGTTCGTCACCTCCACTGTGTCATCGGCAACAAACGGAAATATGGCAGTCCATCGTGAACAACGTGAATGCAGTCGGAGTGTTGAGGAGGTCAATGGAGGAGGTCAAAAGGCGCTGGCATGATGTGAAAAGCCAAACCAAGCAGAAACTCGCTGCCAACCGGAAGGCAGCAACGGCGACTGGAGGTGGGAGTCCTGCCCCACAGGAGGAGCTGGATGAGCTTGAGGAAATGGTGGCCACAGTCATCAGTGTGGAGACGGTGCAAGGAGTTGGGGGTCCGGACACTGCTCGATATGACCTGACCCAACAGCAACAGGGTGAGTAACGACCAGGGACTGGGGGGACATGGGGAGATGGGCACAATGGCACACATGCACAATTATGTGTAGCACAATGCACACCCACAATGACTGTGGAACATGTTCCTGATACCCTTGGCACACTGCAGCACACATAGAAACACCAAGTAGGCCCCCGTCCACCATGTGCACAAAGGCCCCCCCCCTATCACCAATCTCACAACCTACCCATGCACATGTGCTGAACCCAGCAAAGCAGCGTCTCTGTGAGCCACACTGACAATGCAAGTGACACTGCATGACCAATAGCATGGCTGCAGTCAAAATACATGACATGGTGCACACCACGACACTGAGGTGGCCCAGTGTGGATAACATCCTCAAAGGAGCAGGTCACACTCTGACACATCCACGTGCACATACAACCCCTGATGTCAACAACACATCTGCAGACAAACAATGCACAAGAGGCCAAAATCCGTCCAAGAGCACAAATGACCCAAGTCGCCAACATCTCAGCACCGTAAAAGCACACAAGTCAAAGGCACACCGCCTCAAAGGGATAAGGGGCTGCTAAATCAGAGCTGCAGGGGAAACTCTCCCACAATGCAGCTCACACACATAGCAATCACAGCAAATCAACATTGACGACAATGTGGTACAAAGTGCTACACTTACACTACAGAACAGAGGACACAACTGGTGCCGCTTGTGCGTAGAAACTGGCCAATCACATTAGGCATAGCAGGAAACTGTGAGATGATAATGTACGAGTACAACCTCACATCCATCATGTAGTCGAAATGTCCACTGTCTCCCATCAAATACCCAGCTCCTCCAAAACAGTCACAATGTACATTGTCATGCAGTCTGTATGTAAACATGTACAATGCGTGCACATACATGGAACACACTGTTAACCTGCATCTCCCCTTTACATTGCAGAGGGACAATCAACACCTCCTGCAGAGCAGACCAGACATCTCTTCAGTGATGATGAAGAGGACCCCCAGGCCATCTGCTCCAACACCCTCCAACGGCTCATGGACAGCCTCTGCATCCACCTCCAGGAGCAGGGCAGCCCAGCTGCATCGAGGTGATCCCACTCCCTGCACAGACCACACAGCAGGAAGCACCCACCACCACGGCTGGCTCCCAGCACCTCACCGAAGAACACATGGCATTCCAACGCCATGTGTTAGACTGCCAGAGGGGGCTGGCTGAACAGGTGCGGGTGGGTTTCGACCACATGGCAGCCAAACTAGATGCCATACGTGGGTGAATAAGTCCCATAAGGGACCACTTACAGTCCCAAACGGACACCCACATTCCGGTCCATGCCCTACAACAATCTTTGGCTGACCTCGCTGGAGCCATTACTCGGATACAAGAACTGTCTAGTCAGACAGGCTCCAGCGACGACAGCACAGAGTTGGCACAGATGCGGAGGACAATGGAGAACATGGAGCGGATGCAGGCAGGAAGGATGGCTGCCACGGCTGAACACCAGCAAGATGTAGCTGGGATCTTCCATGCCCCGCAGATCCTCATCTTGCCATTGCTGCCACAGAGCCTGTCCCAGTTGACTGCTGCAGGCACTTCGACACACACATCTCCGCCCCCTGATGTGTCAGTGGCACACAGTGAGGCAGCCATACCACCTCCGCCCCCTGATGTGTCAGTGGCACACAGTGATGCAGCCATACCACCTCTGCCCCCAGATGTGTCAGTGGCACACAGTGATGCAGCCAGACCACCTCTGCCCCCTGATGTGTCAGTGGCACACAGTGATGCAGCCATACCACCTCCACCCCCTGATGTGTCAGTGGCACACAGTGATGCAGCCATGCCACCTCCACCCCCTGATGTGTCAGTGGCACACAGTGATGCAGCCATAACACCACCACACACACCTGGCACACCTGACACAGAAGACATATCAGAGGACGGAGATGTGGATGGTAATGACTCCGTGTAAAAAAGAAGGTTGTAGCATTCATCCCCGCCATATGGCCTGTTTCTGCTTGGTTCAGCCCTCTGCATCATGCCCTGGAACAACACCTTCCACTGTCCCCCGAAACACTCTGCGACATTCACCTGGACCCCGACATGGACTGCCATATCTGCTCTGGTTACCAATGACACAGCAATCAGGCTGCGGACTGAACCCTTCCTCTTCCGATTAACTTGTCATTCCCCAAAGGACTCTGGTTGGCCCTCCACTGGGCAACCATGTAATGTGGGGTGTGCATGGCCATGTACTGCTCCAGCTCCGACACTCCACAGAATGTGAATAAAACATTCCTAATCACACAGATGTGTTATGTCTATGTTCAATCAAGTATAAAAGTATGGATGAAGGTAGGGACATTGATTGCACAAAAAGGTACACCCTGGGAAATGACATCAATGCGCATGTTTGACCATGACACACATGGGCAATTAGATGACTGTGAAGGTGTGAACTAGCTGTGGCCTCATTGATCATGAACAACAATCTCGCAACCCCCCAACGTAGCTCCACGTCAATGTATTAAATAGGGCTGTGTGTAAAAATGTCAAAGTCGGTAGCAGGCCTAAAGTAGTGTCCCCCATTACATGTGACAACAGAACATCTCTTCGCATACCTACACACACTCAACTGTGTGGACACAGCCTGGTTTGATGGATCACATTGATCCACATGGCAAGAAGTTGGACACCATACTCACATTGCTGAAGACACGTAAGCGCACAGGTCTACCAGCAACTTTCCCAACCACAATGTCTGGCTCACAGAGGTGGAGCTGGCAATAGGGACTCACCCCTAAGTGAAATGCGTCAGTCAGTCCCTCCCTGTGTACGGACAATGCTCATTGAGGCACACGATTTGGCATTCTAATCAACACTCATCACAGTTGAACACTAGTGAAGTTGCGTACACTTTATTAGCATGTGCGTGTCAGTATGGGCAAGACAAGGGCCACAACATGCAGACCAATGCATCATACACTAACAGGCAGCATACGAACATGTAGAGGTGCAAGACATGGGGAGGCAAAAATGAACACCAATCATTACGGATGGCAACGGTCTCAGCCCACCTTGCCTTGCTGGATGATTCATGTGGTGTTTGGCGAATTCTCATTGCACCGTGTCAGGGGACACCACTCACAGCTCATGGGATCTGCATAGTCCTGTACCACCGGACTGCGCTGACTGTCTGCTCTGCTGACAGTGAGCAGGTGAAGGAGTCCAACAAGGTCACATGTAGTACTACATTGCCATGTGTGTACTCTCCCTCCAGCGATGTGTCAGATTGAGGAACGTTGCCAGGCGCCGCTGTCCACTCACCTTGCACAGGTGTGTGTCAACCCGCAGTGTTGCACGCACATGCATTCTGAGTCCAGGCGAATGCAGCCATGTCCACTGTTATGGTGGGATATGTGACCATTTCTCCAAGATGCAAAAGGGTGTTGGGACCTGTGCTATGGGTTACAATCAGTTGTGGCTGCAGGAACATAGTTACTCGTCCATGAAAGCGAACGCAGCTTCATGGGCAATCAGTTCCAAGAGTACGTCGTTGTCGACTTCAACGAACACGAGGGTGAGCCAATCCATTAGCTTGTCCGGACAGATGTGCTCCGTCCACGCCGTTTCACCAATCCGCAACACAGCCCAATAGGGGAGCGCTTTGATGTGGTCACTGCACACGAGGAATTGTGCAATCTCACATGACCAACTGCCAGCACATACGCCAAATATCAAGGCATCCCATGAACGGGTATCACGGTTACACTCCTGGTCGTGGGCCAACAGGGGGTGCACACACATGTCATAATCCAGTTCAGCTACCGTTGTGTTGGATAGGCAGACATCCATGGGCCACTCGAATATGCATGATCGACAGTGGAACCAGGGCTGGACGCAGGTGATGTACGCAAAACGGAAGCTCAGACGGTAACTGATGCGCAACACTGCCAGTGGCAGTGCCCCCAACAAATGCAGCATTCGGTCACGGTACAGTTCCACGTGACAGGGGTTGTGCATGTGCCCGGGATGTTCTGCCATTGCGTTGGTGGCTCTCGTAGAACCGGCACTCTTCTGACCTGCGGCTGTTATGTGGATGATATGCCACAGCTCGGAGCAATGAGTCGTATGAGTGTGCAAAGTTTGGACGTATGGGTTGTCCTGTACGTAAGTGTCAAGGGCATTCCATGCAGGAGTACCTCGAGCAAGGACTTCTGTGTGTGGGGTGTGGATACGTTGGGCTATCATTGGTGCTGTGCGTAGTGCGGGAGTTGTCATCATCTGCTATGGTATCTCTCTCAGGGGGTGCCTGCCGCATGCAAAACCAAGGTCGGAGGTGCAGATGTCCTTCCGCCTTCTGTATTGAGACAAAAGAGCTTTCATCCCTAATGTTAGTCTGACTACTGCTTGCATTCTGGAAATGTGATGTGGCTTTGGCGCTGCAACTGAGGCTAGGCCTTAGGCTTATGGTGCACCAATAGCGATACACACACACCAGTTGGCATGTATGAGCCATGTCCCCGAGCGGCCTTGCACTCCTTGTACAATCCCTTCGTGCGCGGCCGCCCTCTGCGGGTGCATGCAACTTTGCAACATTGTCGATTGCGGACCATGTGGCGCCGACACTGCAACAGAGACACACGCATCAGTTGGTTTCCTGTGCAGCCCAGAAATGAACCACGCCCAGAGGCCAGGGATAATTATTCACACCCCTACGCTGGCCTGGCGTACGCTGAGCCAGCCCACTCGGCTTACGTATAAAGGGGGGACGACGACGCTACGTGTCCCAGTTCTTCCCCACTGCCTGAGATGACATGGCTGCGTCTGCCTGGCATATCACGAGACTCAATCATGAAGGGTCCATGACTTGCGTTGCACAGAGTAGGTGGCACCGGATACACTGTGGCCGGCACGGGACTACCGCCACGGAACGGTGACTTTCGGTGCACTGAGGTAGGGGCACCTAAAGTGCTGAGCGGGTGTGCAGCCTGCGATGATGCGCCATCCTGGTGGTCCGGACTGGTAAGGATTAGTGTGAGCCCTGATGGACCGCAGTGTAGGCCTGAGTCAGCGGGCAGCGCGGGCCTACTGCCACGTGGCGTTGCCTCGCGGTTCACAGAGTTAGTGGCACCTATAGAGCTGAGCGGGTGTGCAGCCTGTGATGATGCCGTGTGCACTGATATGATCTCTGCCATTGCAAAATCAAGACCCAGAATCAAGTGTGCGACCTGATGGACCGCGGTGTGGGGCTGCATGATGTGGAGGCTGCCAAGGTCGCGGGCCCCGGGCTTGGAGCTTGCACCAGCACGTGGTGGGCCCTCTTGGAGACATGCGGGTGGCGGAAGGTGAGCAGTGAGGCCTGGGTGCGCAGGGGCGGACAATCACCGCTGGGCGGCAGGAGGGGCTGGGGTGCAGCAGCCTGTGTGCGCAGGGGCAGGCAAGCGATGATGCTGTGTGCAATGATATGAACTCTGCCATCATTAACTCTGGACTCTGTTTCAGATAAAGGACCTGGTGGACTGCAGTGTATACTGGCACGTGGTTGGAGACACACCGGTGGCAGCAGGTGAGCAGTGAGGCCTGGGTGCGCAGTGTTGGCACTGTCTCTCCCTCTCCCTGTCCCTCTCTTCCTTTCACTGTCTCTCTCTCTCCCTCTCTTTCTCTCTCTTTCTCTCTTTCCCTCTCTTTCACTCTCTCTCTCTCTCCATTTCTTTCTCTCTCTGTCTGTCCTTTGATGAGCGCATGACACACCTTCTTATCTTCAATTTTGTCTTGCAGGCTGTGACTTACAGATTGTCCAGAGGAGACCCGCCATGACTCTTCCAAATAGTAGTTTTGAGTTAAATTTGAATAATATAATTTTTGGGGAAATTCAAAGATGAATGAATGATTCTCCTTTTTCTGACCACACATGAATGTTAATTGTTGTAATTGTGCGACATCAGGCGAAATGTTGTGTTCATGAATTTGTAAAATTGATGTGAAATATCTTTGTCTGGGGGTGGGGGCCGGGGTAGGGCCCTGGGGGGGGGGAGGGTCCTGGGGTTAGTGGTGGTGGGTGTTGTGGCCCTCTTGGGTGTCCGAGCTGCATGTTCAGTGGCTCCATGGCATCTGTTGTTCTTCAGGTGTGGCTGTGGGCTTGGCTCCCATTTCTGGTGCAGGTTGTCGTCCGACTTAACACCAGGTAAGAGCAGGTGTTAAATCCCTGCTGCTAACGCGCCTTATCGTATGTTTTTGGTTCTTATCGCCGATCTGGCTGGTCGTTGAGAATGTTGCGAAGTGGTGTTTTCGCGGCTTTTTGCACGGGAACGCCTACTCTGCATATCATTAGCGTTAGTTGCCGGTGTCATCCGTGGCGATGTTTTTTGCGGCTGCTAGCGCAGGAAAACTGGTGATATCGGCTGTTAGCACCTGCTTGTGAATAGTGCGATGAATTTATCACCACTTTGGTTGCGATAAAGTGCCGCTAACTCGGCGATAAGTCCTTGAGAATATGCCCCATAGAGTCTTATAAATACATGGATGATTTACTAAGGGCTTGCGTTGCCATTGCGTCATGTAAGGCGACACAAGTCAATGCAAGCCCTTAACTGGGATTTACTAAGCCATGCAAAGCCACCTTGCTTAACTCTGGGTGGTTCAGTAAAATCCAAGGTAATGCAAGGTAGCAAAGTTTGCTGTGTTGTGTTACCGTGGGGCAGGGATGCATTCCATGGGTGGAGTGTAGGAGTTTCCATGCATCCACCCATGGATTTTGGCACATTATCAGATTTACAAAGAGTGGTAAAATTACAATGTTTCAAAATTGTATGATTCCAGAACTAGGAGTATTGGGTATTACACTATGGCCTCTCAGTGTGCCCCATATCTCTGTCTATTAAGGTAAAATTATTTGACGTGCCCAGAGTTTATGACACTAGGGGCCAGATGTACGACCCTATTTTGCATGCGCAAACAGGTTTGCGACCCGTTTGCGCATGCAAAATACAATAGGGCCATGTACAATTCCTAATTAGCAAGTCGCAATTTATTTGCGACTCGCTAAATAGGAATTGTGACTTGCTATTAGGAAGGGGCGTTCCCTTCCTAATAGCGATCCCACAAGCCATGTACGAATGTTTTGCGACTGCAATTGCCGGTCTCTAAACACTCACAATTTACCACCCTCTTCAAGAGGGTGGTAATGCAATCGCAAAAGGGAAGGCTGGGGACCCCTTCCCCTTTGCAAATTCAGGGGAAAATATTTTTTAGGGGCAGGCAGTTGTCCCAGGGACCACTACCTGCCCTTAAAAAATGAAACAAAAACGTTTCATTTTCTTTTTTTTCGAATGCATTCCATTTTCCTTTAAGGAAAACGGGCTGCATTTTAAAAAAAACTGCTTTATTGAAAAGCAGTCCCAGACATGGAGGTCTGCTGAGCCCAGCAGGCCACCATACCTGGGAGGGCCAGCCATTCTCAATGGGGTCGCAAATTGCGAGTGCCTCATGAATATTGATGAGGCATGCAATTTGCGACCCCATTGAGAATCGCAAACAGTGTCTCTTACACTGTTGTAATGTCATTTTGCGAGTCGCAAATTGCGACTCGCAATTGAGCGCAATTTGTGACTCGCAAAATAACATGGTTGTACATCAGGCCCTAGGTCCCCTCATTTCGACTAGATCTCCGTCAGCGGGGATCACACAAGACTTTATGTAATCTATTTGCCAACATTTTAGCCAGTATCTTTATATTAACATTGATTTATGAAAATGGGAAGGTAGTTAGTGGATTGCACTAGTGGGCCAGACTGCACCTTTTTTGATACTCGAATCAAGACGCAATTCTTTGGAATGCTCTGATATTGCAAGACTGACTGGCAATATTCAGGTATATTGCATCTTCAATCTAGGTTTGTTTGATGTTCATGTGGTTATACAACATGGAAATTTATTTAGAATCTGACATTTTGTTTAAGCTAATGTATGGTATGCTTGATCTACAATAGTTGTTTAAGCCTTGTGCTGCCATAAGGTCTAAATGCTGAAACAAGGGTGATGTTGTGAATAAGTACTCTCACCATATGAGATATTAATGCCGTTATACATAAAAATCTTTTCTTTGTTAATGTTCTTCTGTAAATGTGTTCACCAACTTGAAACTGGAACCCTAATTAGAATCTCCTTTTTAGACTGTGTTCCTGAGTTTGTTGTAAATCTAGAAACACATACATGATTTTGATGGAAAACCGAATGTCGTTATGAATATTATCAAGTAAGCAGAAGTGTAATATCGAATAAAACTTTTTCCATACTTTTTGGAATTGATATACAAGAAATGCTCTAGATTAAAATGATGGATACAATGTATACTAACAAAATTCTGTAATTGGTTGATGTATGATAAATGTATATGCTCTGGTTTGAATAATGCATGTACTTTTGATTCGATACAAATATTTTTTTGCAAATAGGTGAGAGAAGAATATATTGTAAAATAATTTTATTTATGTCTTTCACAGCAACCTTCAGTAAAACATACAGCAGCTTTTGCCTAGTCCTGATGATGGTCCTATATAATTTGTAAACGGTACCAAAACTTCAACCTTTCTACACATCAGAGATGTTCAATAGTTTAGAAATTATTATTCCCTGTTGTTTCCCCTTTGAACATTCTATGGAAAACATTACTATTGGGTCCTCTTGATGTGAATGTCTCTTCCCTGCTTTGCCTTTTGTATATGTATTTGATATATGTTTGATTGATTTAGTGTTTGGTACGGTTGAAGGGGGGGAGGGGTGAAGAAATCGGTGTGTTTCTTGTAATAGCGCAATATTTTCATGCTATGTGGCCAAATACTTTAGTACTTTTTGTCGTTTTATGTAATGCAGAACTAGGCCTAAGCGAAATTTAAATTTACACAAAATTACACTATTATGCCACTTTATGTAATTATGTGCTATTTGGAAATGCTCCATTCACTATGAATATTTACCATTAATATATGTGAACAACAGAACTCAAGCGGCTGTTTGTTGTTCCTGGGGCCAAAAATTGATGCGAGGACACATTCTGCACTAAAATATAGCTAAAATTATGTATTTGGATTTTGCGTAATTTTATCTAAATTTTTATAGTTATCATTCTAATTGTAGTGCATGTCGTGATCACACTCGAGGTCTGATGCGATGATTGTTGTGATTTTAAGGATCCTATCTGTCTGCCCCAGGTAGAAGAGGGTGCCAAGAAGGGGTGGAGCAACCTACTAGGTCAGTCTCCAAAATCTCAAATGGCTAAACTCTTAAACCAGCAGGTTAAACTTCATTTTCAGCGCCCACTAACCCACCAGTCCTTGGTTTGATCCTGTGGATATAGGGGGTATCCCAGTTATGTATATGCAGGTAGAGCAAGAACAGGATAAGGAGGAAGGGGAAGTGGTTGTTTGTAGGAGACAGCAGTGGTGTGACGGTGTGACACATGTCCTGAGGAGAAAACTATTATGGCCACTGGGTGCATGAGAATTTGAGAAGCAGTGAGCATGTATGCATTTGTGCCCTCCTCTCCCAATTTTCCTTTAGGGTTGCACTGTTGGGACTTAGCAGCTGCATATAGTAGAGAATAGAATTATGATACTTTGCAATGCATAGTGCATGGCAGATGAGGGTGAGGGTGGAGTAGCATAATTTTGGCTCCATCCATTTACGTTTGGCTAGGCTATATATACATATATCAGGCCTGGGTTGAGTTTGAAAAAACACCGCCAAGCTATGAGAAGTTCCGCGAGATGCGGAGTGCGTTACCTCACGCCATTCGCGCTGATTTTTAGTGCCAGGTGTTTGTCCCGCACTGTAAAATCAGTGCGAATGGCATCATGTGCAAGAGGGAGCTGCTTCTTTCTGCCCCTCGAGTAGGAGTTCAACTTGAGTGGCAGCTTCCTCAACGTGAACGGAAAGTTTCTCAACACGTGCGGTAGTGACCATCCACGACCGTCCATGTTGAGAAATCTCGCTGGGAAGCGATCTAGCGTTGGGTTTTCCTCTCTAGTGCTCGCCAACTTACCATTCAGAAATCCGCGAGCTCGGTGGAGTGCGAAAAACTCTGCAAACTCTGCGAACGGAGCAACGAGTTCACCGCCCAGGCCTAATTTATATATACTGGCGGTCGCCAGTAGATAGTTATAGTTACAACCTATTATCCATAGGAAATCCGCGACAATCTATTTGAAATAACTCTCTTGCCGGTTGACGTATCTTCGCAAAATTTTCAAACTTTATGGCCCGCTCCGGTCCGCTCCTACCCTGAAAGTCTCGGGGGATTCGTCAAGCGGGGGCCGAGAAAAAGGGGGTCCCAAAACGCGTTTTCCCCATGCAATTTTCCATAGGAAACTTTAGACACGGCTACAGCCCGAACTGCTGAACGGAATTACACCAAATTTGGCAAAGAGGTAGTTCTTGTTTCAGAAAGAACCCTTTTTGTTAAATGGTGTAAATCCGTTCAGTAGTTGCTGAGAAAATCAAAAGTAAAAAGATAGATATATCTATGGCCGAGTAGGGTCCGCGTACCCTCAGCGCACCCTGCGCGCACCGTCCCGATCACGAGCTGCATGTTAATTGGCTGTCAGCTGGCTGTCAACATTCCGATTCAGGAAATGTTGGCAGCCATTTTGTCCCTCGGTAGAGGGACAGAAACAAGTGCGCAAAGCGCACAAAGGGGGCAGGGTAGAAACACCCTGACCCCCTAGGTTTGCTCAGGGGTCCCACAAGGACCCCCTGGGCAAAAATCGAAGCGCGGTCTCCCGCGCTCGATTGACATTTGCCCCGGGTGGCCCAAGTCCCGGGGGCATGGTGGGGGTGGGTATATTGTTTGTATGGGGGCCTCAAGGGCCCCCAAGCCCCGGGGACCGCCACCCCCGGGGCTTTATAAAAAAAATGGTGCGGGAGGGCTCTCCTGCCCTCCCGCAGCCCCGGGGACCGCCACCCCCCGGGGCTTCTTTTTTTTAAATAAATAAGGTGTGGGGGGGCTCCAGCCCCCCCACACGCCCCGGGGACCACCACCTCCCCGGGGCACTTACAAAATAAATGTGGGGGTCCATTACGGACCCCCAGAGCCCCGGGGACCACCACCTCCCCGGGGCTGTGCAATTTAAGGGAGGGGGCCGCGCGGCCCCCCTCCTGGAGCCCTTGATGGCCCTGGGGACCGCCACCCCCCAGGGCCGGCTCCTGCAGTGTCCCGGGGTGCCTACCCCCGGGACACTGCCGTTTGCAATGACAGGACGGGAGCCTCGCGGTTCCCGTCCTGCCATAGCAAACTGCTTTGGATATTGGAAGAGAGAGCAGGGAAACCTGCTCTCTCTTCCAATATCCAAGCACATTGCTTTTCCACATGGGGAGCTGCATCTTAGCAGCTCCCCATGTGGAAAGCAATGCCGGCTCCCAAGGGACGCGGGGAGCCGGCGGGACTGTGGGGGATTGGGGACCCCCACAGTCCCCAACGGAGAGGGCCAGCCCCGGGGGTTGGGGTCCCCGGGGCAAGTAGTGGCCCGGGAGGGGGGCCACGCGGCCACCCTCCCCAAAAAATAAAAAAATAAAAATAAAAAAACGGAAAGGCCGGCCCCGGGGGATGGGGTCCCCGGGGCCTTAAATGGCCTGAGGAGGGGGGCCACGCAGCCCCACTCCAAAGAAAAAAAAAAATTGAGGCCATGCCCCGGGGGATGGGGTCCCCGGGGCCAATACAGGCCCAGGGAATGGGGGCCACACGGCCCCCTTCCCGTTTTTTTTTTTTTAATTTAATTAAAAAAATGGGGTAAGGCCCTGGGGATGGGGTCCCCAGGGCCCAAAAACAGGAAAAAGGAAGGGGGCCACACAGCCCCCTTCAGGGGACAAAAACAAACAAAAAAAAAAAACGATCGGCCCCGCAGGCCCCGCCCCCTTCCTTCACCACTCTGCAAACGCGCCCCCTGGCGCGTTTGCAGAGAGGGAACAATTCCCCTTGAATACTGGGGTCCCTGGGGGCCAACTAGCCCACCAGGAACCTCCAGTATGCGCCAGGGGCTGCGTTGCAGAGAGGTGTACAGAGGCCACGCCCCTTTTACACCTCTCTGCAACGCAGCTCTGTGGCGCTTTTTGGATATACCTGTTGGGCTAGTTGACCCCAGGGACCCTCAGGATTCAAGGGAGTTAATCCCCCGACTTAAAACACGCCACGGGGCGGGTTTGCACAGTGGTGAAGGGAGGGGCGGGGCTTCAGGTGACATCTGTGCAAACGCGCCCCGTGGCGCGTTTTAAGTTGGGGATTAAATCCCTTCAATCCTGAGGGTCCCTGGGGGCCAACTAGCCCAACAGGTACATCCAGAAAGCGCCACAGAGCTGCGTTGCAGAGAGGTGTAAAAGGGGTGTGGCCTCTCTACACGTCTCTGCAACGCAGCCCCTGGCGCATATTGGAGGTTCCTGGTGGGCTAGTTGGCCCTAGGGACCCTCAGGATTCAAGGGGACTTAATCCCCCAACTTAAAACGCGCCACGGGGCGCGTTTGCACAGATGTCACCTCAGGTCCCGCCCCTCCCTTCACCATTGTGCAAATATTCTTCTAAAATCATCCGAAATACGAATTCCGATTTACTCACCTGTTATAAGGAGAGACCTCAGTGCTGTATCTTTCAGTCCAGTACTGGTCCTGAAAAGTAATTTTAACCGTACTTACCAGTAACTTGAATTTCCTTCCATAGGATATCATTGCCTGCTTTTTGCTGAAAAAGTTTCTAAGTGTTGATTTTTGAAACCTACAAATATTCCTCTAAAATCAGCCGAAATACGAATTCCGATTTACTCACCTGTTATCAGGAGAGAGCTCAGTGCTGCATCTTTCAGCCCAGTACTGGTCCTGAAAAGTAATTTTAACCGTACTTACCAGTAACTTGAATTTCCTTCCATAGGCTAACATTGACTGGTTTCACTTGAAAATTCTTCTAAGTGTGGAGTTTTGGAACTTTAAATTATTCTTCTAAAATCAGCCGAAATACGAATTCCGATTTACTCACCTGTTATCAGGAGAGAACCCAGTGCTGCATCTTTTAGCCCAGCACTGACCCTGAAAAGTAATTTTAACCGTACTTACCAGTAACTTATCTTTTCTTCCATAGGAATCCATTGTCTGGTTTTCAGCAGAAAAGTTTCAAAGTGTCGATTTTCACAAACTACAAATATTCCTTAAAAATCGCCTGTATGACTTAAACGCATTTTTTCAACTGTTTACAGGAGATGCACCAGTGCTGGATCCAGGATCCAACACTGAGTAAGAAAAAAGTAACGATAAGAGTTTTTACCTGCTAAGTGAATTTTCTTCCATAGGATAACATTGGTGATTCTATGAGGAAAAGTTTCTAAGTGTCAACTTTTAAAATACAATAATATTCCTTAAAAGTCACGACTGTAACCAAAACGCTTTTACTCAACTGTTTACAGGAGATGTCCCAGGACTGAATCTAGGATCCAGTCCTGTGGTTAGAAAAAGTAATCCATAAAGTAACCAATTGCATTTAACTAGAAATTCACATTGAGCTGAATGTTGCATTGTGTTTGAAAATGTATTGCCCATTGCAACAACTGTAACTACTGTACTTAAAAGTCTATTGCCTATGTGCTAAGTATTTAAACTAAAGTAATTCATTCTGAGAAAGTATTTTTTGTAATGTAATGTATAATGTAATTACAATGTAATTTAAAAAATAAAATATGTAAAAGAAATTGTTGCTAAAAATGTAGTAAATCAGTATGAAAAAAATTAATAAAAAAATTAATACATTTAAAAAATGTCATTTAAAAAACCTTTGAAATTCACTGAAAAAACCGTAGGTTTCAGGCACGTTATAGTTACAAATTAGCATTTAAAAAACCTTTGAAATTCACTGAAAAAACCATAGGTTTCAGACACGTTATAGTTAGAAATTAGCATTTAAAAAACCTTTGAAATTCACTGAAAAAACCATAGGTTTTAGGGACAGTTATAGTTACAAATTAGCATTTAAAAAACCTTTGAAATTCACTGAAAAAACCATAGGTTTCAGATATGTTATAGTTACAAATTAGCATTTAAAAAACCTTTGAAATTCACTGAAAAAACCATAGGTTTTAGGGACAGTTATAGTTAGTTGGACATTTCACTCGTACAAAACCCGTGAAATTCCCCCGTTATAGTTAGTTCAGCTAACTATAACTCGCGCCCCATAATGCACTGCTGATGACGTCACATATTACATCACTCATGACATGGTCAGTGACATCACTGATGACATCACTGATGACATCTCAAATGACATCACTGATGACATCATCCACGTGATAATCTGATGCAGCTCCTCACACCCTAATATAACCTTTGATACACCCAATCTAAATTACAGACTGCCATTCGCAAAACTATAGACACTCCAACACCAATAACTACATACCCACTCACTGATTCTTAGGTCTACACACACACATCCACTCACTCACCCGTACAGTCACTCATACTTATGGTCACTCAGTACAGGACTATCATATGCACTCTTACTCCTATATAGACACTCAAACACCGCCACTCATCCATAGAGGTACTCACACACCTAGTCAGTCATGCAAATAATTAAACACACTGCCATTTACTCACCTATACAGTTATACACACACCAGCTCACTTAATCATACAAATACTAGCACATTGTTACGCTCTTATACAATCACTGATACAAGCACACACTCATCCATACAGCCACTATCACAATCACTCACTCTCGCTTATAGCTATTTATATACTCCAACACACATATATACTGGCTTTCACATATGTAGTTACTCACACATGTACCACTGGGACATACATTCACTCACTAACACACTCTTACACACACTTACCCACCCATACAATCTATCACAGATGCACTCTTGAAACCATCCACCCAGTGAATCACCCACTCACACATCTATGCACAGAGTCGCACACACCCCTCCCACACAAACACTCAGGCACCCATACAGATACTCAGACAACCAATCAATAACTCATATAGACACTCATGTAGCTATTCACAAACCCATGCAGCCACTTACACAGCAACAGACAGACGGATACAGACATTCACCCAGTTTAGTCACTAACCCATGCATTCAGTAAGATACGTTAAATCACTCACTTATAGAGTCAGTCACGCACCTACTAAATCATCCATACAGACACTTACACACCCACTCATTCTTCAATACGTCTTTTCCTATATATATTAAAAATATTTAAACTTTACAGAAACACACAGTCACTGGATGATGTCATCAGTGATGTCATTTGAGATGTCATCAGTGATGTCATGAGTGATGTCACTGACCATGTCATGAGTGATGTAATATGTGACGTCATCAGCAGTGCATTGCGGGGCGCGAGTTATAGTTAGCTGAACTAACTATAACGGGGGAATTTCACGGGTTTTGTACGAGTGAAATGTCCAACTAACTATAACTGTCCCTAAAACCTATGGTTTTTTCAGTGAATTTCAAAGGTTTTTTAAATGCTAATTTGTAACTATAACATATCTGAAACCTATGGTTTTTTCAGTGAATTTCAAAGGTTTTTTAAATGCTAATTTGTAACTATAACTGTCACTAAAACCTATGGTTTTTTCAGTGAATTTCAAAGGTTTTTTAAATGCTAATTTCTAACTATAACGTGTCTGAAACCTATGGTTTTTTCAGTGAATTTCAAAGGTTTTTAAAATGCTAATTTGTAACTATAACGTGCCTGAAACCTACGGTTTTTTCAGTGAATATATATATATATATATTCACTGAAAAAACCATAGGTTTTAGGGACAGTTATAGTTAGTTGGACATTTCACTCGTACAAAACCATAGAAATTCCCCCGTTATAGTTAGTTCAGCTAACTATAACTCGCGCCCCCGCAATGCACTGCTGATGACGTCACATATTACATCACTCATGACATGGTCAGTGACATCACTGATGACATCACTGATGACATCTCAAATGACATCACTGATGACATCATCCAGTGACTGTGTGTTTCTGTAAAGTTTAAATATTTTTAATATATATATAGGAAAAGACGTATTGAAGAATGAGTGGGTGTGTAAGTGTCTGTATGGATGATTTAGTAGGTGCGTGACTGACTCTATAAGTGAGTGATTTAACGTATCTTACTGAATGCATGGGTTAGTGACTAAACTGGGTGAATGTCTGTATCCGTCTGTCTGTTGCTGTGTAAGTGGCTGCATGTGTTTGTGAATAGCTACATGAGTGTCTATATGAGTTATTGAATGGTTGTCTGAGTATCTGTATGGGTGCCTGAGTGTTTGTGTGGGAGGGGTGTGTGCGACTGTGCATAGATATGTGAGTGGGTGATTCACTGGGTGGATGGTTTCAAGAGTGCATCTGTGATAGACTGTATGGGTGGGTAAGTGTGTGTAAGAGTGTGTTAGTGAGTGAATGTATGTCCCAGTGGTACATGTGTGAGTAACTACATATGTGAAAGGCAGTATATATGTGTGTTGGAGTATATAAATAGCTATAAGCGAGAGTGAGTGATTGTGATAGTGGCTGTATGGATGAGTGTGTGCTTGTATCAGTGTTTGTATAAGAGCGTAACAATGTGCTAGTATTTGTATGATTAAGTGAGCTGGTGTGTGTATAACTGTATAGGTGAGTAAATGGCAGTGTGTTTAATTATTTGCATGACTGACTAGGTGTGTGAGTACCTCTATGGATGAGTGGTGGTGTTTGAGTGTCTATATAGGAGTAAGAGTGCATATGATAGTCCTGTACTGAGTGACCATAAGTATGAGTGACTGTACGGATGAGTGAGTGGATGTGTGTGTGTAGACCTAAGAATCAGTGAGTGGGTATGTAGTTATTGGTGTTGGAGTGTCTATGGTTTTGCGAATGGCAGTCTGTAATTTAGATTGGGTGTATCAAAGGTTATATTAGGGTGTGAGGAGGTGCATCAGATTATCACGTGGATGATGTCATCAGTGATGTCATTTGAGATGTCATCAGTGATGTCATCAGTGATGTCACTGACCATGTCATGAGTGATGTAATATGTGACGTCATCAGCAGTGCATTGCGGGGCGCGAGTTATAGTTAGCTGAACTAACTATAACGGGGGAATTTCTATGGTTTTGTACGAGTGAAATGTCCAACTAACTATAACTGTCCCTAAAACCTATGGTTTTTTCAGTGAATTTCAAAGGTTTTTTAAATGCTAATTTCTAACTATAACGTGTCTGAAACCTATGGTTTTTTCAGTGAATTTCAAAGGTTTTTTAAATGCTAATTTGTAACTATAACGTGCCTGAAACCTATGGTTGTTTCAGTGAATATATATATACATATATATTTTTCTTCTATTACCTTTGGCCTTATGTGCTCATGCGATGCAAAAATACCAATGAGATATGATGCATTAAAGGTATAGAAGGTGCATTTATTGTGTATTGGAGACATATATGTGTGTGCATATTAACGTTTTTCCTTTTCAGAAACAACTGGATTGCTGATATTAATCTTCTATAGGTTTGGATTCTAAGGTGACGTGCTAAAAATGCATTTTATGCAGTGCATTCACTGGGATTAGTGAGAATAACATATGTATGTTCAATACTTTCATTATAAATTGTGACCAGTTGTCCTTTTTTGTTGATAATATCTGTATTGTTTTATTTTGCCACATATAAGAGTACCGTATCATTTATTGGATTATATGTAGGTTGTAGAGTTAAGAATGCATTTAAAGAAAACTGTTACGTTAGTATGATTGTGGGCCTTAAGCTTAAAGTCAAGACATTTAATACTAACGTGAAAGTTGGTTTTCTGCATGTTTTCTCCACTACAGGTGCAGACCAAAGGCATTCACTAGTTAGTAAAAAACACATTGCATTTCAGAGATAGTGAGGTGAGGAAGAACTGGCAAGGTCAAATAATTTCAGTTAAGAACAAAGGGAGTGTTACCAGTTGGTACTATCAGATGAAGGGAGCAATCCAAGGACACCTTGGAAGCAGAGACTGGAATATGGGAGTAGTATTCAAGGCACCAAGTTCTTTCTTGGGAATTGGAAAAGTACTATGATGTGCAGGAGGTCATATTTCTCGAATGTTCTTTGTGAATTTTAATTAGTGAACTCACCTTGGGTTTGGTCAGATTTCCTTTAGACACAGAGAGGTACAGACCTCTCTTGTCATCTCTGATTGTGTGGCTTCATGCTATACATGACTCCTTACCTATAGAACTTCTACAGAGGTTCTGATTCAAACACCTTTCTTACTTCCTTGATTGAATAGGGTTTCCCCTATTCTTAGTTTAGTGTAGGGTTCAGTAGATGTTGTGAATCTTTTCTATGTATGGAAAGAAGGATAGAAACCATTCGACTAGTCATCAAATCCGATTCCTTATTTTCTGCATAGCTGCCACAGATATTCTTATATGCTCCTTGCTGTTGAGAACCAATATTGTATGCTGCTTTGATCTTCCTTTGATAATCTTGTATTTTTATAGTATGTTCTTGAGATTGATTTATATTAGTCTGGCTTTGAGTTTGTAATCAACCTTTTAACTTCAAGTTACTGACTCAGACTTTTATTGTGTGGTCCTAATGGTCACACTTTACCTTAAGATTTAAATTTTTGCTAACCTCTTTTCCTCTCAAGCTACTAAAATAGGTCTATTGACCAGAGTAAATTGGAAGAAATGGCCCAGAAGCATTCTCAGGCATGATCAAAGAGAAAGCAATGAAGAGTGTCAAGATTAGAACCTGTGGTGGTATGGCAAGCATTAGGAAGCCTTATTTATCTGAGATCATCAATGACTTTAGAGGTGACCTTAATTTATCTCTCTTTGTTCAGTATGTCCATCAGGCATTGGAGGCCCTCTTTGGCTGATATTCTGTCAGTGTGTCAGTGGTGTCTTCCCAGTTCATGCTGTCTGGTAGGTGGCCAATTTCCATCTATTAACTACTTAAAGTCTTCAGAGGTCTGCTGTCGATATCAATTCTTTCTGATGAGTCGAGCCATCATTCTAGGTTATCTGGTTCTGTGTGTTTTTCTTTCTGGTGTGATGATCATTAGAGCCAGATCTAGTAAGCCATATTTCTTCTCTCTTTTACACAAATGGATCTTAGAGCAAGAAACGTTTTCCTTTTCATGTTGTTCACTGAAAAATCTGCTGATATGTAGATTTTGTGGCCTCAAAGGCATAGGTACCATTCGGTTGTATGACATTACCACACCTTCCTTCACCATACACGTTTTTCCATCACAGATTTTACAATGCATTCCACTACCACGCTTTTGCATTCACTCACATTAGAAACACCTTCACCACACATTCTGCTACCACGCATACTTTTACCACGCTTACTGTTTCTGAAAAATCCTGTCAGAGTCTAACACTGCCACCTACTGTTCAAAAATTATACATTATTTCTTAATACATTTTTAATTACATTTGTCATTTAAAGGTTTGGTACTATTTGAAAATGTTATATTTTTTGGGGGAAACCCCCCAAGCCCCCTTTTGTTATTACTCTAAAAAATATATAAAGCATGTCACATTGAGAAACACTGCTACCTTCTGTTCAAATGTGTTTTTTTTTCTTGCTTTGTTAAGACTGGTGTGCCAACAGCCTTTACGATGTAACAAATGGGTGGGAAATGTAATACGAAGTAAAAACTTTGGAGTAAAGGCTGTTTACCTACCATTCTGTTCCGCCACCTGCAGAACTTGTTGTGCCTGTTGAGGTTACAGGAAGCCAGCTATAAAGGGTCGTGGATAGGTTATTGAAATTCCACTATCGGTGAAAAGTCTATCTGTAACCGATGGGGCAGAAATGTCTCTAAAAATTCCTCCATGGAGTCAGTTTCAAGCCCTTTCGGAATTCCGTTGAAGAGTTTATTGTCTAACCTAGATATTCGCATCTCTGCCTGGTAAATGCAAGCATGAAAATTAGCAATGTCGTTGCGCACTGATTTTATATCTCTGAACCATTTCCATTTAGTGTACCAATGTGATCACTGTCTCCCCACTGCAGTTCTCTCCTTGAAGATGTTTTCTAGTTTTATTTCTAGTTTCTTTGTGTGTTCCTAGGTGGGTGTGGGTGTTTTTTTGTTTACTTCTGCTACTGCTTCTGCAAAAAGCAATTGTCTAGTAGTAATGTAATTCACCATTTGAGTTGTTGTAGTGGTGTAATGTCTACAAGGTGATGTTTGTATTTAGGGAAGCATTTAATGGTCACGCTAATGCAGTACAGCACTTTGAGTGCACAGTGGGCTGCGCTCGAAGGGGCAGATTTACAAGCCCCTTGCGCCACTTTTGCGCCGCCGTTGCGTCACTTTTGTGACGCAGCGGCGACGTAAACCATGCGCCACGTTGCGCATTATTTACAACGTGACGCATCTAGGGAGATGCGTCACGTTGTAAAGCCCTGCGCCACATGAAACCTGCGTCAGGTTTCATGTGGGCGTTCCTCCGCAGGGTGGGCGTTCCGTCGAAGGAAAGCCTCGTAAAGTGACGCAGTGAAATCTACAAGATTTCACTGAGTCACTTTCCGACTGCGCTGCGACGAATCCTTACGCCTGCTTCAAGCAGGCGTAAGGAGTGGCGCACCACGTTAGGTATGGGCAGCCCACGAGCATTGCTGGAGTTGCGTTGC
Source organism: Calotriton arnoldi (assembly GCA_963921515.1). Classification (NCBI taxonomy): domain Eukaryota; kingdom Metazoa; phylum Chordata; class Amphibia; order Caudata; family Salamandridae; genus Calotriton; species Calotriton arnoldi. The sequence continues at coordinate 965,079 of CAWUFW010003200.1, read as the reverse complement.
GCTTGCGACACGACTCCAGCAATGCGCCGCCCTTGCGCCACAGGATGCGACACGCATCGGCCTTTCCTTGCGCCACGGTGCGCCGCATTGTAAATGCGGCGCATCCGTGGTGGCGCAAGGAGAGAATTGCGTGTCACAACTATTCTGGCGCATCCCTGCTGATTTGCAGGGATGCGCCAGAAGTTGTAAATCTGCCCCGAAGTCTCTGTGATTGGTGTTTCCCCTTGTTTCGTTGTTTCCCCTTCCGTGCATATTCGTGGGTGAATTATTGCTGCAGATTATCACCTAACCCTGGTACAAGGCCCATGAGCTATGTTACCTGTGTCCATTAAGCATTATTCTAGTGTTGTTTCTCCATGTATGCTCCTCATGATTTTTCAAGGGAGGCACCCTCGCAAGAATCAGGCTCCAAATGAGCAGGAGAAATGAGTAAGAATGATTAAGAAACTCTATTGTACAACATCCTGTCGTAATCTTCCAGTGCCGTATCTGCTCTCCTCTGTGTCATAGGTGTCCGTCCATTAGTTTTGTACATATTCTCCCAATGAGAGACAGTCACCTTTCCTCACAGCAGTCCCCCTTGACAGCTCTTGGTCTGTGCAGCCTCGCCTTGCTCACTCTGGGCTCTAATCCTGGTCTCTGACAAAGCTGCTGCCCTGAAGGTGGTGTGGCCCCAAAAGCAGCCCACTCCCAATACATGTGAGGCTACAGAAGCAGGTTTTGGTTGCTCTACCTTACCTCTACTGAGTCCTCCTTCTTAGCAGTCGTATAAGTGGTGTTTCCATTTGTGTCTGTGTTTCTCCCTGCACCCTTTGTATTCGTGAGGAACTACCTCTGTGAGCGGTTTCGGAATCCCAGTACCTTACTTCGTGTGTGAGCTACGTCACCTGTGTCTAATAAAGCACTACACCAGTCTTGTCTCGAGTACTGCTTTTCCATTTGTGTCCCTCAAAAACTGTCTAAGTACATACCTTCTTAAGGAACACTTCCACATGGACGGGAAGCATGACTAAAAATGTCTATTGCAGCTATTCTCACTTCATTCACTAAGACTCAATGTACTCCATTCAACAGCCTTTCACAAGCTCACAGTGTCGTAGTTGCTTACATCCGAGTCTTCGATTTCTTGACAGTAGTCTTGCACATATGTTCCCAATGAAAGTTGTTGCTCATGGCAGTCACCTACAACAGTTCTTGGTCTGCGCGGGCTCATCGTGCACACTCTGGATTCCAACCTCTGGCTCAAACAGGGCTGCTGCTGCTAAGGTGGCGCAGCCCCAAGAGCCGTACACCATCGATGTGGTTGGGGTGAAGGAAGTGACCCGATTAGGACCACCCGGGTCACCAGGGCCGGACTGGCCATAGCGGGCACCGGGCGTTTCCCCGGTGAGCCGCCAGGTTGGGGGCCGTTTTGGGCCCCTGGGGGGCCGTTTTTGTTACAGGGCCCTTTTTGCAGCATAGCTGCAATATCGGCCCCTGTAACAAAATCAGCCAAAACCGGCCCTGGCAAACAGCTCAGCCGCACCCCCAACCCCCCCGGGGGCCGGCCGAGCACTTTTCCAGGGCCGGTTTTGGTTCCCAGTCCGGCCCTGCGGGTCACTCGCGACCACCTCTCAGCCTTCCATACAAATGAAGATTCGGTCAGACAGTAGAGAATACAAACCAAGTATTTATTCAGGTACACTCGAGCGGAGCCCAATCTGCCCAGTCTCTAGGGATTGCTGCAGAGGGACTGACATCAGAAAACATGATGATACATTAAGCACGATTCAGAACCAAAGAAGGCACGCCCAGACTGGAAATTTCCAGATGGAGGCAGCTACACAAAGGAGGTACAGAAGGATAAGTTTCAATCCTGAGACCGGGCACACACTTTCTCTATGCCAAGGTCGTTCTGCCTGTGCCCATCGCTGGACTAGTGGGAGCAGGCCTCTATCTAGTGGGAAATGTATGCGCTAATAAGTACAGCGTATTCATTAGTACATCAAGGCCCAACCTTGGAGGAAACGAAAGTTACCAAAGCTGGTTCTAGCAGAGGCAGAAAAAGGGATTAGCTTCGCTCATGGATCAAAATGGCGGCTAAACATAAAATGGTGCCGCGAATGCTAACTTATGCAGAAAAATATGTAAACAACACAGCAAAGGCATTTTTATTCTAACAGACCCTCCTTTTAGCAGAAGCTAACAATTTTATGTTACTATCAGGAAACGTATAACATGTTGCAAGGATAAGAAACATCACATAATCAGTATTCAAAGACACCCTCATCGATCTGCATTATGCCTTCAATGTCCTTCTGCAACATGATCGCAGCACTAGTATCATGAACTGAAATTTTCTGTTTAGGGATGAGAACATTTGCACAATAGGTGCAACAAGCCGGGAGACAGTGTAAACAGAGGCAACATGTAAAAATAATACTAGCAACCACAATCAAAAAGATGAAAATCTTCCAACCCCATGTTGTTAGCATATTCCAGAACCATCCCGATAAGGTCCAAGTACCTGTCTCTTGGTGAATCTCAGCTGATAGCCTATGTAATTTCTGTATGGCCGAATAAACATTGGGAGCGTTATCAGGTATATTAACGCAACAGCTGATGCCAATGACGCGACAGGCCCCTCCCCGATCTGCCAGGATGACGTCTAACAAAATCCTGTTCTGCAAAGTGACTAATCTCGTAGCCTGGAGCTCAGCAGTGATATTTGTCATGATCCCAGCAGTCACATTGATAACCCCTTCCACAACTCTTGTTAGCCGACGAAGTTGAAGACTATTAGCCATGGTGCCCCAAAAAGGAATGGCATCCCCAAACTGTTGTGCGGTGGTATCTGTCTGATCTATATCCTTTGTGTCAACAACACTTCTGACTCGGGGCAAGTATGTACTCCTTAACTGCAGCTGATGATTTTCATGATAATTGGACGGGGCAACATACACAGGGGGAAGGAGGAAAGAGAGGTAACATCTGCCTGACCATCCCCTCGGAAGCCAGACATGAGCTTGGGATCCACAGACAAAATAGACATTATGGGGTAGGATCAAAGGCGAACTATTAATCGTTCTTAGTCTGTAGGTGAAATTGCATTTACTCTCCCCCACCTTTACCTCCCCAGACCACTGGACACAGAAACTAGCTGTTGTGTTGACCACAGACACCGGCATTGGTTTGTCCTTAGTAATATTGCGAGCTTGGAAAAATTGAAAATACTCAGAGGTGTTGAACCTTTGGAAATCAGCCATTTCCATTCGAAGCCATGTTTCGTTCTTCACTTTTTCATATGTGCTCATATAGGATTTTGGGGACAATGTACCGAAGGTCCTTTGTCCTGCCGGTCCTATGGGAGTAAACCTGTGATGAAAACGTATATACTCTACTACAGTGCGAGAATCAGCAGGTGTCATAACCAGAGTAGAGAGTTGGAAATGGTAGTGCACCATAATGAACAATTCAAACCAACCTGTGTCCTGTGTACTGTGTGTCCTAATGTAACGTAACTGGTGCTATGTAAAGCGCTCTGATACCCGATTCGGGTCAAGTTCGCGCTATATAAAACTCTGCAAAAAAAAACCTTCACAGCTACGAATATATGACAATGGCATGGACAACAAATTGTCGCTCTTATGAGTAACTGAGGGGAGCAATCCACAAACCCAACAATTAATTGTATTGGACACATTATGAGCTTGATGTAACATTTGTATAAAAGTGTAGGACAACCTATGCGGTTCCTTGTGTGGAGCCAAAGTGACAAAAACATGCTCAGGGGGAACGGGTGTCGTACCAACCAAAGTGTGTACAGGATACTTTTCCTCTAGAAACCAGGATATTCCAAGTATTATTATTAGTGTAATCACAACAATTAATATGCAAACTATTTTACTCTTTGTTGACCACCCCCGCGCTAAATGCGGTGGTGCAAATGGCTGTTCCTCCTCCTCTATAGGTCGACCAAACGGATGCATTATAGAACAAGAAGAGGAATGCAATAAAACTGATAGCAAAGGTAAGTGTTCCCAGTGTCCGTCAGAGCCTCACTGGTACAGGCTCCTATTGTTCATCAACGTTGATGCTCTTGAGCACCGGCGGTGGAGCTTGCTCAGTCCTAAGCTCACTATGAATCCCACGTCGCTCAGGATAATGTACCCCCTTCCTAGGGAGCATGTTCAATTTATCCTGTCCAATGTCAGAACAGTGCAGCAATCTCACGACACCCTAAAGTAACACCGTTGGTACTATAGCAAAGTACACCCTAACTTACACAGTCCATCCCTAGCTAATCTGACTTCTCCTTTGGTGCACTATTCCTCAGCCAAGGACGTAAATTGTACCTGGTGACTCCAGGCATAGAAAGGTCAACAAACATCGGCTCTTTAATGGCCCGGATTTCTGAAGGGACCGCTGCATTTAGCACGTCATCATTCTCTGCATCCGTTTGGGTCCACGTTAATTTGGGGTCGCTGTAGGGGATGAACTGAGGCTGTACCACATAAAGTACTCCTTAGAAGTGAAGATGATACCCGCGTCATAACAAAGGTTTAGATGGGAAGTCCTGAGATGAAGAGACCCACTATGGAGTGGGGAAGGAAACAATTCCTTTTGTTTTAAATACCCTCACACACCCTAGTGGTGTCATGCTTCATCATCGGGTCACCCTAACGCCTAAAAGTCAGGGTGGGCTCGACCGTATTTTCAGGGAGCTCTTAGGAATAATAAGACCAGGGGGAAAAGAAATTAAAAGACCTCCAACAAATCCCAGTATCCCTTTAATATTGGATTCGTTAGGGTTATTAAAAATATGTAAACAGGGGTCAGAAAAGGAGTATTTATGGTCCTATGACCCTTCAGCCGACATGTTTCAGTCCTACTAGGGCCATGACGGTCCCGGACTTTCTTCAGGGCAACAATATAACCTCCCTGGACAGCGCAAGAGGAAATACCCTACACTGCTGTTTCTCTAAGGGCAGATAGCTGCTCCTTAATTAATATGAAGATAATTTATCTTCTTGATCCTGTTAACGCTCCATCTGTAAAGACAAACAAAGACAAACAGGGCCAACAACATATATTACTCAAAGAGTACATGAAATTACTTCCCAATAGTGATGTGCTGGCCAGGGCACCAGTGTCATTAACTTGGTGTCGGCTGAAGGGTCATAGGACCATAAATACTCCTTTTCTGACCCCTGTTTACATATTTTTAATAACCCTAACGAATCCAATATTAAAGGGATACTGGGATTTGTTGGAGGTCTTTTAATTTCTTTCCCCCCCTGGTCTTATTATTCCTAAGAGCTCCCTGAAAATACGGTCGAGCCCACCCTGACTTTTAGGCGTTAGGGTGACCCGATGATGAAGCATGACACCACTAGGGTGTGTGAGGGTATTTAAAACAAAAGGAATTGTTTCCTTCCCCACTCCATAGTGGGTCTCTTCATCTCAGGACTTCCCATCTAAACCTTTGTTATGACGCGGGTATCATCTTCACTTCTAAGGAGTACTTTATGTGGTACAGTGTTAAATACGGGAGGGTGTACTCCCTTATGAGATTTCCTCTCGGCCCTCACGACATTGGGAGAGGGTTCTTTCCCATTTCTGTCGGCAGTGTGATAGATGAACTGAGGCACCTTCTCAAACTTAGTATCCCCGATTCCGTCCCTCACCCACTGATCATAGGGCAAGGGTATCCTGTGGCAATGGCTGGCATGAATCCAGTTCTTTCGGCGGGCGACTTTCACAGTGGTTCGAGTTGCCAGGAGGACCTGTTCAGGTCCCTTCCAGCGGGGCTCCAAACTTTTGTTCCGCTGGAAATTCTTCAACAATACGTAATCGCCAGGCCGAATATCATGTCTGGGCCCCTCTGGTATGGGTGGAAGGGACTCGCGGACCTGTTGGTGAATAGAACGCAAATTTTCTGTTAACTGGCAAAGGTAGTCTGTCAACAATGGGTACTCAATATCTGAGAACTTACGAGAGCGCGGGACGCCCCAGACATTCGCCGGGCATCCAAACACGACCTCGTAAGGTGACAATCCTGTTCTAGAATGTGCTGTTGTTCTTGTTGACAAAAGAGCTAATGGTAAAGCATCTGGCCACTGTAACCCTGTTGTCTCCTGAATCTTTGCCAATTTCAGTTTGAGAGTACCATTATACTTCTCAACCAAACCTGCTGATTGTGGGTAATTTGCATCATGAAACTTCTGTTTTATGTGCAAACCGTTGCATATTAGCTGAATGACTTTGGCATTAAAATGACTTCCGTTGTCACTCCAGATCAAACGGGGCAAGCCGAAACGAGGAAAGAACTCCTTAAGGAGTACCTTTGCAGTCGTCATGGCTGTATTGTCTTTGGTGGGGTAAGCCTCATCCCATGTACTGAAAGCGCAAACAACCACCAACACATACTTCAAATTATTGACCCTTTCTAACTCGATGTAGTCCATCTGGAGGACCTCAAAAAGGAAAGTGGGTGGTGCAAAATTGCCGGGTGGTGTAAGGGTACCCTTCCCAGGATTGTGCATCATGCACACCATGCAGTACTTCACTAAATGAGCAGCAGTTCTCGATATGTTATCATTCTGTCATACAGGGTCTAACAACTTGCAAATACCCTTGGCACTGATATGGGCTGGGCCATGAGCCATCGTGACTGCAGGAAGAACATATGCATCTGGCAACATCCATCTCTGCTTCCCTGACTTGTCAATCCAACATCCCTCATCGTTCAATTGTGCTGTACTTTCTTGCCACACTGCTAATTCCTCCACTGTGTCCTCACTCTGTATTTCCTTCACATTCTCAAGTGTATCTTCAATCATTGTGACCTCGGGCACCCACCTAGCAGGACCTGCTACGAACATTCTTTTCATCCTAGTTCGGGCTGTTTCCTTAGCTATCTGATCTGCAACAGCATTCCCTTTACCTACATCATCAGTAACTTTCCTATGGGTGCTACACTTTACTAGTGCCAATTTCTTAGGGAGTGTCAAAGCAGACAGAAGCCTATATATAAGAGAACCGTGCTGGATGTTTGTGCCATGGGAAGTAAGGAATCCTCTCTCTGCCCAGAGTCGCCCGAAATTATGGGCGACTCCAAAGGCATACTGGCTGTCAGCATAAATACTAACAACCAGTCCCTCACTCAATTCACAGGCTCGTATTAGGGCAATGAGCTCTGCCGCTTGAGCAAACTGATACGGAATTCGTGATGTCTCAACTACCGTACGCAGCGAAGTAATAGCATACGCAGCGGTTGTAGTGCCATCTGGTAATTTAAAGCAAGAGCCATCAACATATAGTTCCCCTTGGGGGTCAGATAAGGGAACATCAGTCAAGTCTACCCATCCTTTCGTCTCTTCTTCCGTCCGGTAGATAAATCATGTATGCCAATCACCTCATTCTCAGACGGGAGGGGTAGTAACGTGGCTGGATTCAGAGTGGCGCATCGTTTGATCGTAATGTGTTTAGTGAACAGCGTTAGCTCATAACCTGTCAGACGTGCACTGGTGAGGTGCTGTGCCATTGTCTTATTCAAAAGTGTTTCTACAGCATGGGGTACTATGACTGTGAGGTCAGAATCAAGTACGAGTCCAGCCGATTGCCTTATCGAGACGGCCACGGCCACGACCGCTCTTAGACAGCTCGGGAGGGCTTGTGCGACTGGATCAAGCACAGCAGAGAAATAAGCACACGGCCGTTGCTTATCTCCAAATTTTTGTGTTAGAACAGAAAGCGCGCAACCGGCCATCTCATGGACGCACAACACAAACTGCTTAGTATAGTCTGGGGTGCCGAGTACTGGAGCCGAACAAAGCGCAGTTTTCAATTGCTCAAAAGACTGTTGACATTCAGGCGACCAGGGCAGGGGTTCATGCACATCTTTTAGTGTTAAAGCAAGCAGGGGTTTGATTAACAGCGAAAAGCCAGGTATCCACTGCCTGCAATAGGAAGTGATACCTATGAAAGCGCGCACATCTTTCTCAGTTTGCGGAATGGGCATTTTAACAATGGTACTGATGCGCTCAGGGGTCAATCTCCTACCCTCCTTCGACAGTAGGTGACCTAAGTAGGTGACCTCCTGTCGACAATACTGATATTTGGAAAGGGATACTTTATGGCCATGTTGAGCTAAATGTAACAGTAATTTAACCGTACTGTCTCTGCAACCTTGTTCTGTATCTGAGGCGATGAGCAAGTCATCGACATACTGAAGCAATACATTACCTGTAGAGAGCAACAAGGAATCCAGCTGACCTTTCAATGCCTGACTATAGATACTTGGACTCTCTGTATAGCCCTAAGGAGCGCGACAGAATCTAATGCTTCTACCAGCTAGGGTGAACCCAAACAGATACCTGCTGTCAGGATGAATGGGAATACTAAAGAACGCATTTTTCAAATCAATGACAGAAATGTATGTAGCAGAAGAAGGAATCATTGTCAAAAGAGTCGTAATGTCAGGGACCACCGGAAACTGGGGAATCACTATCACTATTTTATTAACTTCCCGCATGTCAATCACAAAGCGATAAACATCTGCATGATCGTCAGAGGAACCCGTAGGTGTCCGTTTAAGAATGGGAAGAATAGGGCTATTACAAACATTAGCAGTCGTAGTAACAAGATTATGCTGATCCCTTAGCTCTGGTATTTCGGGATGACAGATAGGATGAACCTCCCGCATCGGAAACTGAGATACTGGGGCGGGGCTCTTCTCAAGCAGTCTACCCCGATAAGGAACCAATGTCGCAACATTACCAAAGACTTGACCAGGTGCCATATCAGTAACATATACATGATCCTTAATATCATATAGAATTTGCAGTGCTGCATCATTGAAACACCTCTCCCAAAGACCGATCAAAGTAGCCGACATATGCTTAAGGGCATGCAGTTGTACAAAAGGCTCATAATCTTTCATCACACTCCACACATCTTCCACACCATAAATGGGGTTTCGGGACCACTGCGCAGCCTGATTAGCCACTACATTTTTCTCTGCATCTCCCATCTCCGGTCGCACATACGGACCCATTCGCTCCTTGAACTTCGTCCAGTCTCTATCCTCAAATCCATGTACTGGTGTCCCACTACTCTGTGATGGAAGAACACAGTGGGAGTGACAACAGAGGTAGTAGGCACTAGCGTCGCTGCTGGCTGTGTCGCAGGTGTAAGAGCTGGCGAAAGAGACGCCCAAGCAATAGGTGTTTCAGGAGTACTAACAGTCATAGTTGCCACAGACGGCGAGGACAAAGAAAGGACAGGTGGTGCCGTGGCCAAGGCAGTCTGATCAACAGTAACAGAAGCAGAAACAGCAGAGACAGAATAACCGGGCAGCTGGGCCTGTGAGGGGAGAGTGGGATATATCCTCTGCGAGGCATATGGGGGTGGGGGTCGAGTATCTAACAATTGTTCCACAAACGTATCATTTTCTTCTTGGGTCACATAAGATTTGTCAATATTCAATCAAAATCTCCTATCTTCACGTTCAATTCCTATCTCTTGTTTCTCTTTATCATGTGCTACAGCCTTTTGAGTCAATGTTTGCATTCTCCCCTTCCGGGCCTCTTTCTCTGCTTTCATTCGCCTCTGTTTAGCCTCCATTTGCCACGTTCGAAGAGAATCAAACATAGACTGTCTACTTCTTTTCGCAAACAACTTCTCCTGTAAAAACCCAGGGGCATATTAGCAAGACCCACGTTAAAATTATCGCCGTTTTAGCGGCAGGAAACTGCCGCTAAAACGGCGATAATGGGCTTGCTAATATGCGTTATAGAATTCCAATAGAAGCCCAGGTTAGATGTGCAGGACATCTAACCTGGGCTCTATTGAATTCTATAACGCATATTAGCAAGCACATTATCGCCGTTTTAGCGGCAGTTTCCTGCCGCTAAAACGGCGATAATTTTATCGCCGGTCTTGCTAATATGCCCCCCAATTTTTTGTTCATCAAAAGTGTCCGTCAATGGCCACTGCAACTCAGCATTGTCCCTCGTTTATTTGTGCCATAGCGTACTAAACATAATAGGGCCAAGGCCATGCTTCACATACATGTCAAAGTTCGGAGTGCCTTCTGGAGGCGCCGGCTGACTTTCTTCCAATCGAGCATCTGCAGAGCAACAACGACAACAAGAAACCAAGAACCTACTAAATCCAGGCATTTTTCAAAAGTGGGCCAAATTCATTATGTTGACTGGCGAAGTGTTCGCAAACACTTTGTACCAAAATCGGTCCTCAGACCGTGCCAAATACAAACTAAAATGGTACCAAATCCACAAAGAACCAAAACAAACTCACCTGGTGCACACAGGTTAAACGAATGTATTCTCCACTGCCGACTCTTCGGACCAAACGGTTGAAGGAAGTGACCCGATTAGGGCCACCCGGGTCACTCGCGGCCACCTCTCAGCCTTCCAAACAAATGAAGAGTCGGTCAGACAGTAGAGAATACAAACAAAAGTTATTAATTAGTCATACACTCAAGCGGAGTCCAGTCTGACCAGCCTCCTTGGATTGCTGCAGAGGGACTGACCCCCGCCAACATGGTAATACATGATATACATTTCCAGTACCCCTAAGGACACGCCCATACTGGAATTTTCCAGTTAGCAGCTAGTGAACAAAGGAGACACGGAAGGATGAGCTGCAATCCTGAGACCGGGTACCTGCTATCTCAGTTTAAAGGTTACTCTGCCCGCGCCCGCCACTCCTAAGGGTGGGAGCAGGCCTATCTAACAGGAAAGGTATGCAATGACAAAGCAGTCTATTCATTAGTGCAGCGAAGCTCAACCTTGGAGAAAGAGAAAAAAAGAACATTGAGGCTGCTTTCTGCAGAATGAGACAGAAGCTTAGTTTTGGTCATGGTACAAAATGGCGGCTGAATACAAAATGTTGCTGCAAATGCTAACTTAAATCGCACAATGCAAGTGGAAGTCGACCAAAAACATTTTCCATTCCAACAGACCCTCCTTTTAGCATTTGCTAACATTTTGCTACTGTTTAGAAGCAAATAACTCCTTCTATATTATGAAAACTACTGTTACAAGTTAATACACGCATTATCAATACTCGAAAATGCCCTCATCTATTGACATTCGGTCATTGATATCCTTCATCATCATCATGACAGCTGCCTTAGGGTCATGTACTGGAACCTTTGGTTTGGGTGTCAGTGTTTTTTCACAGTAAGCACAGCAAGCAGGAAGACAGTGTATGCACAAGCAACAGGTGAAAAGTATACCAACAATTGCAACTAGGAAGATAAGAATCTTCCAACCCCAGGACGCGAATAGACCCCAGAACCATCCAGAGAGAGTCCATGTACCATTTTCTTGGTGGATGTCGGATGCGAGCCTATGCAACTTCTGGATGGCAGCATACACATTAGGGGCGTGGTCTGGGATATAAACACAACAACTACTGCCAATGACGCAACAGGTCCCTCCCCGGTCAGCAAGGATGACGTCTAACACCATCCTGTTTTGTAAAGCAACAGGCCTCGTAGCCTGGAGCTCAGCTGTAATATTTGTCAATATTCCAGCTGTGGTATTAATGACCCCTTCTACAACTCTTGTGAGCCGACGAATATTAAGGCTATTGGACATAGGGCCCCAAAAGGGTATAATACCTTTCATGGCATCAGTGAACTGCTGCAGAGTGGTGTCTGTCTGATCTATATCTTCTGTGTTAATAACCCTCCTGACTCGGGACAGGTATGTGCTCCTACGTTGCAATCGATGGTCCTTATGGTAATTGGACGGAGCTATATATACAGGGGGTAGGAGGTAAGAGAGATAACACCTACCCGACCACCCCTCAGGGAGCCAAACATAACCTTGGGATCCACAAACGAAATAGACATTGGGGGTGGTATCAGGGGTGGACTCTCTGTTGCTCCCAGCTTATATGTGGTGTTGCACCTGCTCTCCCCTACCTCCATCTTCCCACTCCCCTGGACGCAGAAAGTAGCTGTGGTGTTAACCACTGACAGCGGTATTGGCTTATCTTCAGTAACATTACAAGCCTGGAAGGACTGGAAATATTCTGACGTGTTGAATCCCAGGAAATCATCTATTTCCGTATGAGACCATGTTCCATTTCTCACCCCTTTGTACGCATGCATGCAAGAACTTAAGAACAATCTACCGAACGGCTCTCGACCTGTAGGAGCACCAAGAGGTGCTCTATGCTGGAAGCGTACGCTTTGTATCATGGGGCGGGGACCAATACTCTTTCTCTCTAATGTATTAAATTGGGGAGGTGGACGTACCATACTAAGCAATGCAAACCACCCCTCACAGCTACTAATATAGGACAATGGCATGGACAACAAGTTCTCACTTTTATAGGTCACTGAGGGAAGTAGTCCACACACCCAACAGCTTGTCATGTTAGACGCATTATGTGTCTGGTGCAACATTTGTATAAACACATTATCCTCATAAGACTTTCGGTTCTCCCCTTTGTGAGGTGCCAAAGTGACAAATATAAGCTCAGGGGGAACAGGTGTCGTACCAATCAAAGAGCGCACAGGATACTTTTCCTCCAAGAACCATGTTACCCCAATCACTGTTATTAAGGAAATCACAACGATCACTACGAAAACTATTTTACTCTTTGTGGACCAAGCAGACCAATTAGGTCCATCCTGCTCTAAACGCGGTGCCGCAAATGGCTGCTCTTCCTCCTCGATGGGGCGGCCAAACGGATACATTATGGAACCAAGGGGGAAAGAATGCAAGAAAACTAAGGGCAAAAGGAAAATGTTCCCAGCGTCCGTTAGAGCCTCGCTGGCAGACTCCTATTGTTTATCAATGTTGACGCTCTTGAGCACCGGCGGTGTAGCTGTCGGACCAGCTCTTGAAGAAATCCCACGTCGCTCAGGATAAGGTACCCCCCTCCAGGGGAGCACGTTTGGTCTATCCTGTCCAGTGTCCGAACAATGCACCAATCTCGTCTCTCCCTATGCTACTGTTGCCTGACTTATCGAGTCCATCCCTGCTAATCTGACTTTTCCTTTGGTGCACTGTTCCTCCGTCGGGGGTGCAAATTGTACCTAACTGCTCCAAGCACACAGGGTTTGAGAAAAAGGGACTCAGGGGGCTCAGACACAGAGGGGCCAATAGACTGGGACTCAAGCACAGATGGGCCAGTAGAACGGGACTCCTAAATGGCCCTGACCTCAGGGGGCACTGCTGCATTCAACACTGCATCATTCTCATCCCCCGTTTGGGTTCACGTCAGCTGGGCATCCGAAAAGGGGACAAAGTGGGGCACCTGCTCCCACTCCGAATCCCCAACGCCGTCAAGGACCCACTGGTCGTAAGGCAGAGGAAGAGGTACTTCCGGGTAATGCTGGCAGTGTATCCAATTCTTTCGGCCAGCAACCTTGACTGCTGTGTGGGTGGCAAGGAGTACCTGGACTGGCCCCTTCCACCTCGGCTCCAAAGCCTTCTTCCTCTGAAAGTTACGCGTCAGAATGTAATCCCCAGGCCGAATGTTATGCTCGGGCCCCTCAGGTGCTGGCGGAAGTGTGTCCTGGATCTGTTAGTGAATAGAACGCAGACTTTTAGTTAACTCTTACAAATAATCCACTAACAGAGGATATTCAATCTTGGAAAATATCCGAGGACGCGGGATGCCCCAGTGACCCGATTAGGGCCACCCGGGTCACTCGCAACGACCTCTCAGCCTTCCAAACAAATGAAGAGTCGGTCAGACAGTAGAGAATACAAACCAAAGTTATTTATTAGTCATACAGTCGAGCGGAGTCCAGTCTGACCAGCCTCCTTGAATTGCAGCAGAGGGACTGACCCCCACCAACATGGTAATACATGATATACATTTCCAGTACCCCTAAGGACACGCCCAGACTGGAATTTTCCAGTTAGTAGCTAGTGTACAAAGGAGACACAGAAGGATGAGCTGCAATCTTGAGACCGGGTACATGCTATCTCAGTTTCAAGGTGCTCTGCCCGCGCCCGCCACTCTAAGGGTGGGAGCAGGTCTATCTAACAGGAAAGGTATGCAATGACAAAACAGTCTATTCATTAGTGCAGCGAAGCTCAACCTTGGAGAAAGAGAAAAAAAGAAAATTGAGGCTGTTTTCTGCTGAGGCAAACAGAATGAGACACAAGCTTAGTTTCGGTCATGGTACAAAATGGCGGCTGAATACAAAATGGTGCCGCAAATGCTAACTTAAATCGTACAATGCAAGTGAAAGTCGACCAAAAACATTTTCCATTCCAACACGGTCAGATCCAAGGGTTTCGCCGTTCAGGACCCCAGTCGGGATGACCGCTGGGCGAGGCACTGTCTGGCGGGACAGAAGGGGCAGCTGCGAGTTCAGAAACTCTCTCATGCAGGGATCCCTGGTCCGTCCGTCCAACCCTACGGCGGCCTCGAACTCCCCACCCGTCCTCAGGAGGGGATGAGCCACTCGCCCGATGGGGTCCCTGTTCGGGCGCCTACTGAAGGAAGTGACCCGATTAGGGCCACCCGGGTCACTTGTGACCACCTCTCAGCCTTCCATACAAATGAAGAGTCGGTCAGACAGTAGAGAATACAAACCAAGTATTTATTCAGGTACACTCGAGCGGAGCCCAATCTGCCCTGTCTCTAGGGATTGCTGCAGAGGGATTGACATAAGAAAACATAATGATACATTATGTACGATTTAGAACCAAAGAAGGCATGCCCAGACTGGAAATTTCCAGATGGAGGCAGCTACACAAAGGAGGTACAGAAGGATAAGTTTCGATCCTGAGACCGGGCACACACTTCCTCTATGCCAAGGTCATTCTGCCTGTGCCCATCCCTGGACTAGTGGGAGCAGGCCTCTATCTAGTGGGAAAGGTATGCGCTAATAAGAACAGTGTATTCATTAGTACAGCAAGGCCCAACCTTGGAGAAAACAAAAATTACCAAATCTGCTTCTTGCAGTGGCAGAGAGAGGGATTAGTTTCGCTCATGGATCAAAATGGCGGCTAAACATAAAATGGTGCCGCGAATGCTAACTTACGCAGAACAATATGTAAACAACACAGCAAAGACATTTTTATTCTAACAGGGGCTACGCAAATGGATGGTTGCTGCTCTACCCCACTTCTGCCACAGAATCTGTCTTCGTAGCAGTCGTATTTGGGGCCCAACTTCCTGTAATCAGTCAAAGGGCAGCGGCTTCCCATCTTGGCAGCTGGCCAAGTACTGTCTTCAAAGTCATTGTCAATGTAGGCTATTCAGGGGACGTATCTTCAAGGGAGGTGTTTGGGGTGTTACACCCCCTTAATAAATGTATTTTTGGGATAAATTGTTGGGCACAGGTGCTTTCAGTCGGTATTGTGAGATGTCAGTCGGATTTCGCCAGGGACTTTTACATACACACAAACAAACATGCACACACATTTTCTCCCTCTCTGTTTTGAAAGCTCTCAGAATATTGGAGGTTAGGCTGGGGGTTTTTAGTTAAGTCAGGAAAGTGGCGCTCAGGCTATTGCGTGTACTAACTCTAGACCTGTATTGGTGCGGTGCTACCAGGTCAGGGGAGTAACCCGATAACCCCTGGGGAATGTGTGAATCGCAGGATCCACAATGTAAAGTAAGCGCAGTCCTGGGCACACGCGGTGAGGGTATTCGTAATATAACAATCAGTATTGATGCGTTATATAAATGCAGTGGTCGACATCAGCATTGGTTCAAAAAAGTTTCTTTATATTTCAACAACGACTATGTTGAATACAATAAACCAGCCGACATGTGTTTCATCACTGGGAGAGGTCCCGTGACTCATCAGGGCTGGGGAGGATACAAAAAATATACATTGGGTGAGGGGAATAAAGAGGGTTAGACAAAGGGTACCTAGTCTATGGCAAGCATAATAAATAGGTGAAAAGGGATCACCCTAGGTGACTACTGGGGGAAGAAATGCAAAGTGTGACAAGTATAGTGTGAGGTGACACTCGTGAATGTGCCGCTATTCATGAGTCAGGGCTCATGGTGGCAACGCGGGAAAACATGTTAAACACAATGTGACTGATGTGATTGTGCCGCTCTCATGGGGAGGAAACATGAGGTAAATCGCGGGAAACATGGTACATTGTGTGATGTGGCAAGTAAACAGTGCAAACAGTGGTTTATGGATGGTGTTCGAGGATATCCCATTGCACGAAAAGGTTGTGGGTGAAAGGCCGATACATGATATGTACACAAAGCTGGGCAAGATGCGATGGAAAGAAGGTCCTGCAAAGGACTAGGAAGGCCTGAACTGAGGGGGAATGGGGAGCGGAAGCAGGGTAAAAACTAAATTACCTAAACAGCGAAAATAACTGGAGAAGTGCTGGACCCTGGTGGGGAAAAGGCACAGGAGGAAGGTAGGTAAGTCAAGAGCACAGGAACCATGAAGCGAGGTAAAAGGAGGGAGTAGAAATCTAACAAGTATGGCTCACCCGGATTCCGGTGATACTTCCAACCCGGTAGGGGGTGAGCGGGAGACGGGAGCAACTGGGCAGACAGGCGCTGGATGTAGCGCCATGCTGGAATCAAGGGTAGGAAGAAGGGGGACCGCTGTGGAAGAAACGGAGGAGTGAGGATGTGGACGATACTGGAAAGCGACAAGGAGGGCTGAGGACATTGGAGGCATAAAAAATTCTTACCGGGCTGAAGTTACACCGGCGGCGAATGTGAAGATAAGGCTGGGGCGGGTACGCCACGGCGCTTGGAAGGTGGAAGGAACTGTGGGGATAAGAAGGGGAGAGCTAGAAGCAACAATAGCTAAAGGGACCTGCAAAGGAATAAAAGGACGAGGGCTCACCCTGGAGTGACAGGAGGAGGCTGTCCATTGTCTGGCCGATTAGCAGGTAACAAGGAGCCAAGCAGACGGGGTGCGAAAAAGGCTGGAAAGGAGGACGAAAAGGGGAGGGTTCAAGGCACGATAGAACCGGAGCGGGACTATGTGGAATGGGAGGAGAGTATAGTGGACTTACCCCGGGTACGGGAAAATTAGGGCGATATCAGTTAGTGCGTTAGCAGGATAATGCAGACACCAGCCTGAAGGAAAAGGGCAAAATTGTAAGGTGGGATCAGAAGAGTAATGGAGAAGAGTCGATGCAGCGGCGTAGCTGCGAGGCAGTTACCTGGGGTTCGGGTCGAGGAGAGATGAGGAGACACTGGAGCCGTGTGGAAAGGAATGGAAGGGAGACAGGAAATGGGGGGAACTATATCCTGAAAAATTCTTGGGAGACTAGAATGAGCAAACTAGGAGATTCGGCCGGGCGGTCGCCATATTGGAAAACCCAGGGGAGTGTCGCCTGGTAGTGCGCATGTGCGGTGGACATCTAAGCTAACAATGAGGCAACCGCAGCCTCGGGAATAACTGCAAGGAAGCCAACGGAGGTGGGATACGGTTGCAGTCAAGAGTATGTGACAGTGAACAGACATGCCAATGACATATGGTCAACCATAAAAGAATATAAACGGTGACAAAGGTCATAAATACACAACAAAAATTAGCGACAGGTGCATATAAATGGGATACAGTGGTGGTGACCACTGATATGGAGCATAGATATGCTAAAGTCATGTAGTCAAATGAAAAGAATAAAAACGGTGACAATGGTCAAAGTTACATGACAAATATTCGTGAGCAGGTGTATAAATTAGGAGACAGTGGCACATGAATATAGTATGGTGAAGAGACATGCAAGTGTTCATCAGATCAATAGGAAGAGAACATGTATGGTGACATTAGTAGTCCGTTCATTAGAAGATTCCGAAGCAAAATTGTTATCCTATTGTTCATTCACCCAGGAAGTAATGCAACTCGTGGTCAGTGTTCAGTCCGTGTTGCACTGTCCGTATGCGCATAATCCAAGTTGCTTCCAGGCGTCTGAGTCTGAGTTCTCTGTTGCCACCCCTCGAACTGGTGGATGCAACGTCAAAACCGAAGAAGGAAATCCGTTTCCTTGGGCCCTGGTTGGGACAAGTGGCAGCATGGACCGCCATGGGATATCTGGTGTCAAGGTTGTGTAGGGCTCTGACATGCTCTCCAATTCGATCCTTCAGTAGTCTGATTGTGCTCCCGATGTACCAACGTTTGCAGGTGCATTCGAGAATGTAGATCACGAATTTGGTGTTGCAATTGATATTATGCCTAATCTGGTACTGTTGTCTGTTAATAGCCGTGAAGTTTCTGACCCCATGTTGGGCTAGTTTGCAGACACCGCAGTACCCGCACTTGAAGAAGCCAAGATTGTGGGTGGTGAGCCATGAGGGACTGGTGCTGGGGCCTGGGATGCTAGGGCTGAGTCTCGTTTTCAGTGTCCAACCTCTCCTGTATGTGATTTGTGGTTTGGGAGGTACGATCTCTCTCAGTGTGTTATCTGCAAGTAATACGTTCCAATGCTTGTTGAGGCTTTTCCTCATAGCTAACCCCATGTCGCTATAGTCAGTGATCAGTCGGACAGGTTGGTCTTGCTCAGTGGTTGTCCTTCTGGTGTGTAATGTGTCTTCTCTCTTTATGTTCCTGATTCTCTTTTCTGCAGAACTGATAGTGCGGGCACTATAGCCTCTGTCTTTGAATCTTTGTTTCATGTTGCTCAGGCACTCTTGAAATTCCGGTTCCTCACTACAATTTCTCCTGGCTCTCATGAATTCCCCGTAGGGAATCACCTGTATTTGGTGAGAAGGGCGTGAACTGTCTGCGTGCAAGATGGCATTGCATGATGTCTCTTTCCTATAAAGACGGCTCTGAATAGTGTTCGATTTGATGTAGATTTCCACATCTAGAAATGTGATGTTGGAGGCGCTGGAGTTCCCTGTGAATTTCATGTTCATGTCATTGCGATTAAGGTGTGCGCAGAATTCGTCGAGTTCAAGTTGTGACCCTGACCAGAGAAGTAAACAATCATCTATGTAGCGTCCCCAGTATATTATGGAGTCAATCCATTGCACTCCTTCAGTGCCCCAGATCCATTTGGACTCTAGAACACCCATGTACAGGTTCGCAAAAGAGGGTGAGAATTTCGAGCCCATGGCTACTCCTTTGTTCTGTTTATACCACATACCGTCATAGATGAAGAAGTTGTTGTTTAGTAGGATGTCCATCATTGAAACAAGCAACTGGGTATGCTGCCACAAATTGGCTGGTCTGTTATTAAGTATGCTGGTAACAGCCTTAAGCCCTAGTGTAGGTTCAATGGTAGTGTAAAGAGAGACTACATCTAGGGTTGCCAGGATCATGTCCGGTTGCCATTGGACATCAGATAAGATGCTGAGAATATGTTTGGTGTCTTGTATGTGTGATGGCAAGTTTTTGACCAGAGTGCCACGGAAGAGGTCAACATATTGTGCTATTCTTTCAGTGGGTCCGCCAATGCCCAATACTATAGGTCTCCCTGGAGGAAAGGGTGCCGACTTATGTATCTTGGGCACAGTGTACAGACAGGGGAATGCTGGTCTGTGGACTTTCAGATATAGTAGTTCCTGGTCATCAATGAGACCTTGTGTGTGCCATTCTGATAGGTATTTGTTGATTTTGGTGACAAGGGGGGCTGTAGGGTTGTAAGAAAGCTGCTCATAACAGGAAGTATCTCCAAGTTGGGACAGGATTTCTGCGTGATATTCTGATCTGTTCATGATCACTACGGTACCCCCTTTGTCCGCCTCTTTAATTATGATGTCTCTGTTAGAGGTGAGTTGTTTCAAAGCTACTCTTTCCTCCCTGCGGAGATTGTCTTTGGTCCTATGTTTAGTCTTAAGTGTTTTGGTTTCGTGTCTGTCCATATCGTTTAACACCAGGTTGTAGAACGTGTTAACTGCATTGCCCCCTGGGAGCATGGGTGTCCACTTCGACTTAGGTTTGAAGCCACTATGCAGACTGAGATCTTCCTCTATATCCAACTCTTGGAGGAGATTCTCCATGTTGGTGGGTGTTTCGTCCAAGTCGGTGAGCGAGAGGAGTAAGTGAGTGACCTGGATGTCGCTTATGCTCTGTATTCCTGACGTATTGTCTGAGCAGATCTTACTGCTGCTTCTTATAGTGGGTGGAGTGCCACTAAAGTGTCTCTTGATTTTGATGCCCCTGATAAACTTGAAAAGGTTGATCTTATGTCTGCAGGTATCTCCCTGTTCGTGGGGGTTGAAGCTAAGGCCCTTGCTCAGCAAAGAGATCATACCCCTATCAAGGTGCTGGGAGGAGAGATTGACAACCTGTATAGCCAAGTTGTCGTGATCTATTTGTTCTTCTCGTTCCCGGATCTTAGTTTCTTTTTGTATTCTTCTGTGTCCTGCCCTTTTCCCTCTACGGGTCTTCTGTCTGGGGGTATTTGTCTTTGTTGCGTTCTGTTCTCTCTCCTTATAGCCTGTACTTCCCTTAAAAAAGACGATGTCGTTGGTACTGTCCTGTTGGGATTACTGCCCTGGTTCTCTCCCTCACTGTCGCTAGTGGCAATGGTGTTGAGTGATGTGGAGCTGGATGAGAGAGAGGCAGTGTCTGTTCTGGTCTGTTTATCTCCCTGTCCTGTGGTGCTGACTAGCTTGTCGTATTTCCTAGCGAAGGTGTAGACTCGCCCTTCCCTATAATCAGCTTCGTCCCTCTTCAGTAGACATGTTTTTCTATCCTTTATTTCGTTTTGGTGTTTAGTTAGAATGTCATTCAAGATGACGTAGTTTTTACCCGTGGCTTCTTCTAAGTCTAGGTCCGCTATTTCTTTCTCGAGATTAGTAATCTCAATCTGTAGTTTGGCTACTTTTCTTTCCGCGTTCTCTATCAGGATGTTAATAAGTGTGTTTGAGTTAGAGTTTAAGGTTTCTTCCCATTTGCCCAATAAATCGTCGTCTAAGTCGTCAAATGTTGGGAAAATCTGTGAGCGGAGTCCCCTGGGGACTCTGTTTAGTCTCAGGTATTGTTTCAGTGTGGCGCTGTCCCACCACCTGGAATTCTCTGTTTTTTTGAGTCTTTCTAATTTGAGAAATTTTTCTTTTAGACCTTCTTTGCGTGTGGGGTAATTGCTAGTACATGCAGAGGTGCTAGTGATCCCTTTGGATAGATTCTCAAATAGTTCTGATGCGACCCTGTCTCTATTCATGCTCTACACTAAGAGACTGAGAGTATTAGGGTTAGACACTGCGGCTGCCCTTCCTGAAACTGTGGAATGGAGGTTAGGCTGGGGGTTTTTAGTTAAGTCAGGAAAGTGGCGCTCAGGCTATTGCATGTACTAACTATAGACCTGTATTGGTGCGGTGCTACCAGGTCAGGGGAGTAACCCGATAACCCCTGGGGAATGTGTGAATCGCAGGATCCACAATGTAAAGTAAGCGCAGTCCTGGGCACACGCGGTGAGGGTATTCGTAATATAACAATCAGTATTGATGCGTTATATAAATGCAGTGGTCGACATCAGTATTGGTTCAAAAAAGTTTCTTTATATTTCAACAACGACTATGTTGAATACAATAAACCAGCCGACACGTGTTTCGTCACTGGGAGAGGTCCCGTGACTCATCAGGGCTGGGGAGGATACAAAAAATATACATTGGGTGAGGGGAATAAAGAGGGTTAGACAAAGGGTACCTAGTCTATGGCAAGCATAATAAATAGGTGAAAAGGGATCCCCTAAGTGACTACTGGGGGAAGAAATGCAAAGTGTGACAAGTATAGTGTGAAGTGACACTCGTGAATGTGCCGCTATTCATGAGTCAGGGCTCATGGTGGCAACGCGGGAAAACATGTTAAACACAATGTGACTGATGTGATTGTGCCGTTCTCATGGGGAGGAAACCTGAGGTAAAGCGCGGGAAACATGGTACATTGTGTGATGTGGCAAGTAAACAGTGCAAACAGTGGTTTATGGATGGTGTTCGAGGATATCCCATTGCATGAAAAGGTTGTGGGTGAAAGGCCGATACATGATATGTACACAAAGCTGGGCAAGATGCGATGGAAAGAAGGTCCTGGTGGGTACGCCACGGCGCTTGGAAGGTGGAAGGAACTGTGGGGATAAGAAGGGGAGAGCTAGAACCTTTGAAGCGCCGTGGCGTACCCGCCCCAGCCTTATCTTCACATTCGCCGCCGGCGTAACTTCAGCCCGGTAAGAATTTTTTATGCCTCCAATGTCCTCAGCCCTCCTTGTCGCTTTCCAGTATCGTCCACATCATCACTCCCCCGTTTCTTCCACAGCGGTCCCCCTTCTTCCTACCCTTGATTCCAGCGTGGCGCTACATCCAGCGCCTGTCTGCCCAGTTGCTCCCGTCTCCCGCTCACCCCCTACCGGGTTGGAAGTATCACCGGAATCCGGGTGAGCCATACTTGTTAGATTTCTACTCCCTCCTTTTACCTCGCTTCACGGTTCCTGTGCTCTTGACTTACCTACCTTCCTCCTGTGCCTTTTCCCCACCATGGTCCAGCACTTCTCCAGTTATTTTCGCTGTTTAGGTAATTTAGTTTTTACCCTGCTTCCGCTCCCCATTCCCCCTCAGTTCAGGCCTTCCTAGTCCTTTGCAGGACCTTCTTTCCATCGCATCTTGCCCAGCTTTGTGTACATATCATGTATCGGCCTTTCACCCACAACCTTTTCGTGCAATGGGATATCCTCGAACACCATCCATAAACCACTGTTTGCACTTTTTACTTGCCACATCACACAATGTACCATGTTTCCCGCGCTTTACCTCATGTTTCCTCCCCATGAGAGCGGCACAATCACATCAGTCACATTGTGTTTAACATGTTTTCCCGCGTTGCCACCATGAGCCCTGACTCATGAATAGCGGCACATTCACGAGTGTCACCTCACACTATACTTGTCACACTTTGCATTTCTTCCCCCAGTAGTCACCTAGGGTGATCCCTTTTCACCTATTTATTATGCTTGCCATAGACTAGGTACCCTTTGTCTAACCCTCTTTATTCCCCTCACCCAATGTATATTTTTTGTATCCTCCCCAGCCCTGATGAGTCACGGGACCTCTCCCAGTGACGAAACACATGTCGGCTGGTTTATTGTATTCAACATAGTCGTTGTTGAAATATAAAGAAACTTTTTTGAACCAATTCTGATGTCGACCACTGCATTTATATAACGCATCAATACTGATTGTTATATTACGAATACCCTCACCGCGTGTGCCCAGGACTGCGCTAACTCTCAGAATATTGGCTATTCTCCAACATGTGTTTTCTCTCTCAGTACTCACACCAGTCTGCATTCCTTTCCCTTCCCACTACCCCTTAGGCCCCTTTCATGCGCACTGCTTGTCTTATAACGTATTGAAACATTATATGCCAGTCTGATTGTCAGAAAATCTGAAGCTCACACCCCCCCAAATCTTACTGACCAAGCTACGTCCCTGAGGCTATTACAACTTAAAGTCCTTCATGGTTCTGCCAAGGCCCTAATATATATATTTTTTTAAAACAGTTTTTTGCTACTCCCGATATTATGATCCTCGACCACAGTCTCAAAGCACAGAAAAGGCAGTCCATCATAAGGACCAGTTATCTTTATTTCTATAAAAACAAATCCTATGGCTGCACTAACGCAGTGCCGGCAGTGTCCACTAGTCTGCAGAATGCTATGGAGAGTTATAGTGTGATAAAGATTGTATCTAATAGGTTGTGAAAATGCAAAACTGTAGCAGTAAAAATGTTTAATTGTTGCCACTACATTGGTGAATTGTAAAAAGACTTACATTAGTCTTAGCCCTAACTGTTACTGCTACCTTTACCCTGACCTTTTTTTGCACTGTGTTGTCTCTGTTTGTTTATTGGAAGGATACTGTTGTTCCTCTTCCAGTGCTGATCTTCTACCGCACTTTCTTGTTACATCTTCACTTAGATGACCAATTTTCCTAACCCTAATCCTAACCACCATAATAACATAATATTAGCCCTGCCCCTTAACCAAACTACGACCTTCACCCAATTTTAACACTAATCCATACTCTAACCCTATCCATAACACCTTTACTTATGCCTTCATTAACTCTAACCCTAATTCAAATACCTTCAGTTAACATAACCCACACTCAATGCCTTACCTTATCCCTAACTATTACGCTAATGCTAAACCTAACACTACTCTAATCCTAGCCCATACATCTTGCCGTGCTACATCTCTCACACAACACTTTACTCTAACCCCACCCATTTACATAAACTAAACTCTCCCTAATGTTTTCCTTAACTTCATCTCAAATCCATGCCTTATTTATACCTTTACTAACTTCCGAAAGTCTGCTTTTTGTTGTATGTTTCTTCTTTTCTACCTTTTACTCTACCATGTTGCTACTTTACTTTTTATCTCTACACTTTTATTGCAAGCTGTGACATATGAGATGTTGCTCATGTATTTGCTTGGATTTGCCTAAAAAAGTGATCGAATATTCCCATTTAGGATTGCCACTTTGGTCAAGGGATAAGTGCTCGTTTTCCCTTCAATGAGTGCTGATTATCAATATATACCTGACAATTTGCCTGAGTATGAGTTCACGTTTTCCAAAAAATGAGTGCCTGCTGCTAAAACTTAAATGCCAAAGTGCCAAAGTATGACTGGGTGCATTTTCAGGCAGGAGACCTATTGCCAAGACATGAGTACCAGTTTGCCCAGGTGTGATTGTCATTCTGCAGAGATATGATTGCTAGTTTACCAATGCATTACTGTTAGTTCTTCCCTAGACGAGTGTAGGTTCCCTAGATATGATTCATGTTTGCTAGGCTATACTTTCCAGTGTCTTTAAGACTGTGGCTTGTCGGTATATGAAAGCCAGATTGCAAGGGCATAAGTGACTGTTTGCATAAATACGACTGCAAGCTTCCCTGAGAGTGAATGCAAGCATGTCCTTGCACAATTCCTTTCTCTGGAATGAATGACACTGAGTGCACGTAGTAGTGCATTTTACGCAGATCTGAGAATATAAATCAAAGCATAAGAGGGCACATTCGAGAATATTCACTGCACAAAATCCTCTTGTGGGGAATATCGCACTTTACTACGCGATGTATTCTTTTTTTTTTTTTTTATAAAGCGCGACAGCTACCTCTAACAGAGGTGTCCCGGTGCTATCGCAGACAAGCAGGAAGGAATAAAACTCAAGAGTCTAGCTCTGGTTGAATAGTCAGGTCTTCAGCGCTTTCCTGAACTCAGACTCCGATTGAATTAGGCAAAGCTTAACTGGAAGAGAGTTCCATAGTCTACTCATAACCACCGTGAAGGATCTACCCCAATGCGTGCCTTCTCGTATTGTGGTACTCAGAGAAGGTTCTGGGAGTTCGATCTTAGCAAGCGTTTTTGAAGATAGGGACGGATACGTTTCCTAATATAGCTGGTACAGTTGCCTCTCAGAGCCCTGAAAGCTACCGTCAGCGATTTGAATTCAATCCGTTTGGCTACAGGTAGCCAGTGGAGCTGTTTAATGTGCGGAGAGATATGATGTCTAAAAGGTACTCTTCTGATCAATGTTGCAGCTGCGTTTTGCGCCATCTGCAATCTCTTGATCAGATATGCAGGCAGACCCAGGTAAAGACTATTTGCATAGTCCTGCCTCGATGTCACTAATGCGTGAACAACAGATCTGCGGCAGCTCATCGGCAATATGTGTAGAAATTTTCTCATGCTTCTCAATATGCCAAAGCAAGAGGCTGCCATGTGACGTATTTGTGTTGAGAACGTCAGGTCAGAGTCCCATTTTACTCCCAGGTTTTTTGCCGAGGTTGAGGGGTAGGGGGGAAGTCCCATTTCCTCCGGCCACCACAGGCTAACGGGTTGGGTACCGTGCCAAAAAGCAGGACCCCCGTTTTTTCAGCGTTAAGCTTTAATTTATTGTTGTTCATCCAGCTGGAGATGTCCTTCAGGCATCCCCTAAATCTAGCAAAGGAGTTAGCTGAGTGGTCCTTGAAAGAGAATACCAGCTGGGTGTCGTCCGCGTAGGAAATAGCTTTTATTTCCCATTTGGAAATAAGCAAGAAGAGGGGAGCCAGATAAACGTTAAAAAGTAAAGGTCTCAATGCCAATCCCTGTGGTACCCAACACCATAAAGGTTTGGCTTTTGACTTGAAAGGGTGAAGAGTGACCCTTTGCATGCGGTCACCGAGATAGGACTTTAGCCAAGCCAGGGCCGATCCTTCTACTCCCGCACTTCTAAGCCTGGCAAGTAGGATTAGGTGATCCACCGTATCGAAGGCGGCGGACAGGTCCAACAGCACTAACATGGCTGAGGCTCCAGAGTCCACCGACATTCTTATAGACTCTGCCACCTCCAGCAGAGCTGTCTCAGTGCTGAAGCCCACTCGAAATCTGGACTGCGTTTCGTGTAAAATGCCGCGTCTGTCAATGAAATTGGTCAGTTGACGTTGGACCAATTTTTCCAGCATCTTCGCAGGTGCTGGCAGAAGTGAGATCGGGCGGTAGTTGTTAAGTTCACCCGGGTCAGCATTGGGCTTCTTCAAAAGAGGCAGGAGCATGGCGTGTTTCCAAGACTGCGGGAAGATACCAGTGGCAAGAGAACTATTCCATAAGTGGTTTAGGGTGGGATTAATAATGTGGGCCAGTGCTCTCCACAGTTTTGGGGGGCAAGGATCTTCTGGGGACCCTGATTTGCATTTCAGAATCTCTGCCAGGGATTCGTGTTGAGAGATAGAGGGAAATTCTGAGAGGGAAAGCTCCCCAGCATGGGTTTCCATCGTTTCAGTTTCAATAGTATCCATTTTAATCGTGAAGGCGTCATAGACCTTCAAGATTTTTCCTCAGAGAAGTCCAACAGTTTAGCACACAACGGTGACGGTGGTATCTTACTTTCAAGTGCTATTGGTTTAGTAAATGAGCTAACTATCCTAAAAATTTCTTTGCAGGAGTTCTCCGTGGTGTTAATTCGATTTACAAAGTAGTCTCTTCTAGCAACCCTCATCGATTTATGAAGTTCTTTTAGAGCTTCCTTGTAGATCAATTTAGCCAAAGGACCGTATTCTTTCCTCCAAAGGCGATCTTTTTGTTTACATTTACTTGATGCATTACATTGCGTGCTATTACAACGCGGTCGTTACAACGACTGCGTTGTTAGTACGCGATGCATTTACATTACAAGTCTTTACGACTTTCGCTAGGGGGCGCGCTGGACTTAGGAATAGTATTATTTACTATTCCTACTCCAGTTTGCGCAACAGTAGGGAAGGTGTTGGAATTCATTTCCAATACCTCGGCTTCCCCTGGTGGAATTTGTTGTAAAGACTTGCGATGTAAATGCATCGTGTACTAACAACGCGGTCGTTGTAACGGCCGCGTTGTAAAGGTATTGCGGTGTTATGACCGCGTTGTAAAGGTTGTTTCCCCTTGTGGGCAGACACCTTACCAATCAGATTCTTAACTCTGTGAATCTTCGCGATACCAGAGAGAAAGAAAAATCACTGAGTTTGAACACATTTCAAAAAAACATTTCAGATTGCAGAACGCGTAATACATGTGTCCACGGGCTCTAGAAAGAAATCTATTAAAATTGTTCAGCATTTGGGAAAAACTCCTGAGGTGGTTGTTATGCCTGAGAATTTCTGCAGAGGTGAAAGGCTGGGAGGGAAGCTGCAGTCAGTGGCCTCCCCGAGGACAATGTCGAACACAGGCGATGATGCTGTTTCCCACAGATGCGGAATCGCTAACAAGATTAGAACAAATTGAGATTCTAAAGATGCAGCGATGTGGCGAGATATGCACTTGCGGTGGGTGTATGTTTCCACAATTCACGTCTCTGTAAAATGAGAGCAGCGGCACTGTTAACGCTCTGTCTTCCGGACAAAACTGGGCCTACATTTTGGCAGGAAATATAAAATTATCAAGTGCAGTCGACAGAAGGCCGCATATTGGAACCATGGATGAAATAAAAGCAGAAGGAAGAAAGCTGGAAACCTAGATGAAATAAAATAGTGTTAGTAATTAATAGGTTAGATCAATTTTATTTACTCTTGTCCCCCTAATCTCCTGCCTTCTGCAGTTTCTTGGCTCACTGCATGATGAATACCTTACTCTGTGAATTGGACTGACTGAGTCAGAAGTTCCAGCCTGATTCAAGCATCTTCATTGTACATGATGTGCTCGAGAGTTAAAATGTGTGCAACATGACAGGGGGATTTCTTTCTTGTTTACTGAATCTTTATGGGTAGATTCCTGTCCTACTGCTTGGCTCGAGCTTTTTCATTGTATAATTCCATGCTGACTGTTTGACTCAAGCAGCTGGATAGACTGATACTATGCCTTCTCCTTGAGTCAAATAAAGGAGCTTCCTGACTCGAGCTGGCATATTTCGCAGGTGTTGTTCAGAATAGATTTTCAGAACTGATGAGGTAAATACGTGACAGCTGAAGTAATTGAAATGTGAGTAAAGTGAACTACAAATGTGCTGTTGCACATGACTTATTCATGTCCATAAAACATTCTCATTGATTTGCCAAAGAACAGATTACTTGTAATGTTGTGACTTCTGTTGCAGTAGAAACAGGAGTATTTAAAAGTAATCACTTATGATAACTGTGTGGAAGTTTTTCTGCATTTATAATATTGTGCATTATTAACAATGTGCAGAATATCTATTTACATTTGAACTAACGTGTATACACTTATCTGATGCTATTGCCTTTGAAACAAGTTTGATGTGACTTTCTAACGTGTATTTTCTTGGCTCATACTAACGAGGCCTCAGTTAGGCCTTGACGCCAACTTATTCAAAATGGATGTCACCATCTGTGCTTTGTGGATCTGAGCAGTGCGTTTGATCTGGTTAACTATGCCAAGTTGTGGCAGTCACTAGCTAAGACGGGTGCCCCCATTCAAATTGTGAATTTTCTGTCACAACTTTACACATAGTTAACAGCAAGGGTATGCTATGGGTCAAGGGGAGGAATCACACCACGCTTTAAAATCACTCGAGGTTACGCATCACTTGGGAAGGCGTACCATTTTGATGTAGTCTGAGGTTTACTCATCCTAGTAATTCTGAGATTGTGGCAAAGTCCATGAGTGGATACATAAGAATGCCCATGCTCCACCCAGGGAATGCCTTCTCAACACAGGGTAGCGCAAGGCAGTGATTTGCGCTGCCTTGTGTTACTTTGAATTTACTAACCAACACAGAGGCAATGCAAGCCCTCAGTAAATTTGCCCATAAGTGCATGGTATTAAGACTCCTTCTATGATGAAAGTCTTAGTACATGGAGCAGTGAGATGCATTTTGCATGATGTGATGGAGATTAGATACAGCCTCCCTACAACGTGGGAGTGTAGTGACTGCATCCCTATGGAGAGAGAGTGGAGACCCGGAAATGAAGTGAGGGAGAATGGAGAAAAGGCTTCCCAAAAAAGTGTGTGAGTTCCTTTTTAGCAAAGGGCTGCTGATTAGTTCTTCCTGAGTGACAACATAGGGTAGATGGTAGAAGTAAGGGGTAGGTCATAGGTTTCTCTTGTGAAAAGTGACTACTCAGCAAGGCTGATGACAGCCAGATGCTGAGATCTCATGCTTCATTGTATCCTTGTTTTGAATACTTCTGCCTGGAGTCAGCACTATTGCTGTTGGTGTGAGAGCCATCACCTGGCATAAAGACTGTGTCTGATTGACAACCAGAAAATGATAGTTAAAAGAAAAACACCCCAAATCAGTTCTGAAACCTCAATAGTTGATCCACACCCCCTGTCTCGAAAATGAGCATTAAAGTGGAACCGTGAAGTGATTGACCAGTAGGTAACATGAATAGAGCTAATAAAATGGCTGTTTATTCTGTGTCTTATTTCTTACAATATATGTAATAAAGCCATTGAATAAACATCTCTTTGAGTGTCATCTGTGTCCTTGATGCCTATCTGTCTTTCTCTGATTTAATGGGAAAATTAATTCATATTCTAATGACATTCAGTTCAATTAAGTTTAGTCTCATTCCTTTGCTTGTGGCTTCTTGAAAGAATACTTCCTCCGATGGCCTGACAAAGTACAGGCTGTTGAATGAAGGAATTTTAACCATCCACACTATTTAGAGCATAACCTGGCTGTAAGAGACAGGAAAACAATAATGACCCGGTCACCCTAGGAGAAAGCTGCCAGCATGTGCGAGCAGTCATTTTTTTGTTTTTCAAAAACAAACTCCTGCTTTGCAAATTTGATTTTGAAAAATAAACATTTTTAAAAAGTTTGGTTTCCAACCATCATCTCTGACTGTACTGTCCTTCAAATGTTTTGTGCATAGACAGGAACCGCCATGACAGAAGTTCCTGTCAGTAGAGAGTTGTCCACAGGGTCAGGGGACAACTCTAAATCTGGCGGGTGGAGATCCCTCAGGATGTCGGAGATATCGTCCTCCACCATCTTGACAGAGTTAGCTCCATCCTCGAAGCTCTAAATCAGGCCCATAGGTTTTTTTACTTCTGTCATGAAATTGGAATGGAGCCTCTCAATTATATTGTGCTGGTCACTTCATAAGGGGACCTATGCAATGCTTTCTATTTTGATAAAATCACCCTAAATATTAGCTTGCTCTATATTACTGAGATACAACATTTCCATTTCTGTTTTTTGCTTTTACAAATTATTGTTTTCAATTGCTGTTGTCTGATTTGCTTAATTAAAATGAACCAGAATTAATAATTCCAGAATGCACTTATTTGCTGCAGAAAAAGAGTTGTCCTCATAAAATGGAGCCTTTTGGTAATCCTATTTCTGGCCCTTGTACACTCCCATGGCTTTGTGAGTAAAAGCAAGTTTTTAGTGTTAGAAGAGTAAACAGCTTTAACTGGTCTTGCAAAGGTTCTAATCATCTGTGTCATTAGTCACATCTGCAGGTAAATGTAAAGGAGAAAGAACATTTGTGGAGCACGAGACAGCTCCATAAAGGGTCTCCCAAGTCAGTATGTCTTGTGTGTAATGGAGTGGCATTCTGCGCCATGTCTGCCGAAATAAATTGGAAACATTTTTTTAATTTTTTTTATTTTAGAGTTTTATATAGCGCGAACTAGACCCGAGACATCGGGTATCATAGCGCTTTACATGAGCACCAGTTTCATTACAGATGGACACATTCATTTTTGTCAGGCATGGGGAGGTTAAGTGATTTGCCCAGAATCACAGGATGTTGAGCGTCGTTGCAGAGACTCGAACCCGGTTCCCCAGCTTCGAGGTCGACCGCTCTAGCCGTAAGGCTACATCCTCGCCCCCATTCAAACACTCAAGCCCCCATTCAAACACTCAAGCATTTGGGACCTTGAGACCTATAAGTAAGTGCCTGCACTTTTGCCAGTATTAGCACTAAGGGCCTCATGTTGCAAAGTCTCAAGGTTTGCGACCACAAAAGTACTTTTCATTATGTACAAAACAATTTTTATGAATTGGAAATTTCTATAGACTATTAAAAGCTTTTGTGATCATTTCTGTTTTGCAAATAGAGGGGCTCATGAAAGGGATTACCTTACTCTCCTTTCAAAATAGGACAAGATTTTTGCAGCCTCAGTGTGAGGGAGAAGTTTTCTAAAAACTGACAGCCAAACAGTGCAAAATTTCCATTTAGACAACGACCGTTTAAATAGTGAAGTTTTTCTTCTATTTCCACGGCTGATGGCCAAACAGTGCAAAATCTCTACTGTTTAGCCAGTGACCAGGTAAATAGTAACATTTTTCTGCTATTTACACGACTGCCAGCTGAACAGCACAGAATCTCTATTATTCAGCCAGCAGCCGGGTAAATATTTACGTTTTCCTGCTATTTGCACAGCTGCTGGACAAACAGTGCAGAATCTCTACTATTTAACCAGCAGTCGGGTAAATACTGATGTTTTCTGCTATTTGCACAGCCGCCAGCTGCACACTGAAGAATCTCTAATGTTTAGCCAGCGGCATGGTCAATGGTGACATTTTTGTGCTATTTGCACGGCTGCCAGCCAGACAGCACAAGATCTCTACTATTTAGTCAGCAGCTAGGCAAATATCACATTTTTCTGCTATTTGCACGGCCACCAGCTGAACAATTCAGAACTTCTACTGTTTAGCCAGCGACTGGGTAATAGTGACGTTTTTCTGCTATTTGCATGGCTGCCGGCAAAACATTGTAGAATCTCAACTATTTAGCCAGCAGCCGGGTAAATAACGACTTTTTTTATGCTGTTTGCGTGGCTTCCAGCCTAGCAGTGCAGAATTTCTACTACTTAGCCAGTGGCCAGGTAAATAGTGAAGTTTGTTTGCTCTATTCATGGCCATCGGTCAAGCAGTGCAGAATCTCTATTATTTGGCCAGCGGCCGGTTAAATAGTGACTTTTTCTGCTATTTTCAAGGCCGCCAGCCAAATAGTAAATAATTTCTACTCTTTAGCCAGTGGCTGAGTAAATAGCAGAGAAAATGTAGTATTTGCTCGGCGGCTGGGTAAATTGCTGCTACCATAAACAAGCATTTTCAATGCAATCGGTCTCCCCTTTGGGACCTTATATATATTTAGCTATTCAGCACATTAGCCTGGGTGCTGAAACATCTACTGTTCTTTAACATGGAGGGAAAGTAAGCACCAAACTGCGGGACATGCCAGGTATGGGAACACATGGAAAGAAATATTGCCTTTTTTTTTTAATATAAAATCGGGGCCTTCGTTGGTCATATCACTGAAAATACAAGATTGGAAACATTATTATTGTTACGTGTGCTCGTGGAAGACAATTTCTATGGACTGGAATATAGAGAATGCTAAAGTGATTCTGGTATTTTACTGACCTCTGCTGGTCGTTTTCTATCAAGAAAGTTAAATAGAGGCAGTTGCCAGAAAAATAAAAATAAAAAAGTCCGTAAGCAGAAAGAAATTCTGGTATTTTACTGCCCTCTGCTGGTCGTTTTCTATCAAGACAGTTAAATAGAGGCAGTTGAACAGAAAAAAAAGACCCTAAGCGGAAGCAGACAAGTCCTAGGGCTGATCTCCAGAGCCCACAAAGTACATACACATATAAGTATATACTAAAGTATATACAAGAGGTCTCGAATGCTCGACCTAAAAAAAGATACTGCCGACCCTATTTGCATTTTACACTAAGGCATTTGGCAGAACCGGCTGGTAGTTCTTAAAAGAGATGATGATTTGATTTAGTCTAGGAGAGGAGTTGATCTGTTTAGTGGACTCCCTATGGAGTCACGGTAAGTGGAATACTTTCAGACAAAGTACAGATCCGAAGGGGAACCAGTGAGGGGTATACTCTGTCACCCTTCCTGTTAGCAGTAGTTATTGAGCCCTTGGCAGCCTCAATCTGGCAGAAGGAAGCGATAAAGTGGATGGATTTCAGGGGAATTCAACACAAGAAATCCCTGTTCACAGATGACTTATTGCTGCACCTGACAGCCCCAGAAGCCTCAATCCCTCCACTAATTTCTTTAATTGAAATCTTTGGGGAAGTATTGGGTTAAATAGCCAACATGGAAAAATCGCAGCTACTCCTTATTCAAATAGATAGAAAGATGAAGATTGCTTTGAATTAAATTCTGTAATTCAGGATAGTGTTACATTCCCTGAAATATCTTGGAAAACATGTCACTGCAACAATCCCAGCATTATTTAAAGGCCAATGTAACTGACTTGATAGAACTGATCAAGACAGACATGAAAAGGTATTGCCATCATCTATAAGGATGATTTTAAATGCTGCATCACCACCAATCCCATACCTGACTGTGTAAGTATCTTGTTCTCCATCCGGGTATCCCATGTTTCTACCAAGTCAGGTATCCTAATATATCGTCCCCCAGGCCCTGATGGCCAATTTTGTCAGACCATGCCAGAGATTGTAGCCAACCTTGCAAGCTCCCTGTCCAATTTCACCTTATTGGGAGACTTTAATATGCATTTTGATAATGCACAACTCCCCCAAATATCAGACCTTGTTGAAGGGTTAGCGGCCTTTCAGCTTAATCAAAAAGTCTTAGGCCCAACACACAACAAAAGCCACTTATTGGACCCTATTTTTTCAAACATTCAAACTCTGGTTACCTCTCAACCCATCCCACTGCCATGGTCTGACCACTTCCTGCTCCCATTTACCTGGGTTATGCGGAAATGAGTCCACCTGCGAGGGAAACTAAAAAGCTCATCCGTACCTGGTCTAAACTTCCGTGGGAATCATGGGAGACCAATTTGGAGATCACAAGACCAAAACCCCACCCAAATCCCATTATCGCAAATGATACATTTAATAGTTGGTTAGAGTCCTCGCTTAATACCATTCTTCCCAAAAAAGAGATACATATAAAAACAGGAATCAATAGAAACCCTTGGTATTCCCCCGGACTCCGGAAACTTAAACAAAAGTGCAAAATATTGGAAAGAAAGTGGAGAAAGGACTTTTCACTCGGCAACAAAGTTAAATATAGAGAAGCCATAAAACACTATGGGCCATATGTAGGTAATTTCTATTTACCGATTCCTAAATACCGAATTTTACCGATTCGGTATTTAAGAATCGGTAAATAGAGTGTAGGTAAACATTCGGTAAATTTTACCGATTCGGTAATATTCGTTATTACCTATTCGGTATTTACCGAATCGGTAATAAGGAATACCTTCCCATTCATTCCTATGGGCCTGGAGGCCCATAGGAATGAATGGGAAGCCATTCACTATTACCGATTCGGTAAATACCGAATCGGTAATAGGGGGAGCATATTCAAGGGTGGCAGGGTGTCAAATTGACACCCTGTTGCACCCCTGAATCGTGCATGTGTGCACATGTGGCGCACATACATGCCCTAAGGGCATGTATGTCTGCCACATGGCACTTTTAAAAAAGCACAAAATTGCTTTTTAAAAGGTATTCGTATTTACCACCAACTTGTAGTTGGTGGTAAATAACGAATCCTTAAACCAAAAATGCACTCACTTGAGTGCTCCCTACATAGGATTTAAGGAATCGGTAATTTACCGATTCCTTAAAATAACGAATCGGTAAATTACCGACTCCTTAAATCCAGCCTCCTACATCGCAAAGGGCTAAATACCGGTCGGTAACGGGAAATTTACTGATTTTCGGCCGTTACCGACCGGTATTAGCCCACCTACATATGGCCCTATAAGTCAGAAATAAAATCTGCGCAAAGCTGCTACTATCAAGACAGAATTACATCGGCTGTAAACTCCCCGCGCGAAATTTCCATATTGCAAAATCACTCTTGACCCCCCCGGTCCCCCACAGACTGTAGATAATCCTCAACTCCGATGTAACCAGTTAGCAGAATTTTTTTCTGCTAAAATACAAACCATCTATACGTCCTTCCCTTTGGAAAGAGACCAACAGATGGTACCCTCAACTGATTCAATAAAGGAACAGGACCTGTTGGAGGAATTCCCCCCATTGGACCAAACTTCCTTAAAAAAGATCTTGAATCATCTTAAATCTGGCTCACCAATAGATCCAGCTCCGCCTACCATTTTAAATAAGATTAGTAAGACTATCTCTCCAATCATATTAGACCTGATTAATGCCTCCCTTCTCACTGGAACTGTGCCTCCGCTGTGGAAACAGGCGATGGTCAAGGCTCTGTTAAAAAAACCTAATCTGGACCCGGAAGATTGGGCAAACTACCGACCCATATCTTTGTTGCCAGGTATAAGTAAAATTGCTGAGAAGCATGTGAACTCATCCCTCTCGGGATTCCTGGAAAAAAACAACCTGATTCATCCCTCACAGACAGGTTTCAGATCACAGCAGGGTACAGAGACCGCACTCCTGTCGGTAGTGGAGGAAACCAGAAAAATCCTTGACGGCGGAGGCTGCGCGGCAATTATTTTATTAGACCTGAGCGCAGCCTTCGATACAGTCAACCACCCGCTGTTGATTAGTAGACTCAAAGATGTAGGAGTGACAGGAATGGCACTTAAATGGTTACAGTCTTTTTTAGAAAACAGAGTCTTCTCAGTCTTTGAGGATGAAATCCTGTCCAAACAAGTGCCCCTCATATGTGGAGTTCCTCAGGGATCAGCATTAAGTCCCACCTTATTTAATGTTTACATGAGCTCCCTGGCGCATATAGTCATTCCGTTTGGGGTGCAGATTGTCACTTATGCGGACGACACTCAGTTGGTCGTTTCCTGAATAAAAATGACAATTCTGGACCGGGCCTAACCTCCTGCCTAGAAAAAGTGGCCAGATGGATGGACACCTCATATTTGAAGCTTAATGGGACAAAAACTGAGATTATGCTCCTTGGCAACGCTGCTCCCCTCAATATAGACTCCTTTTGGCCTAACTGTCTGGGCCCTCCTCCTGCCCCGAAAAAGCTCATAAAAAGCCTAGGAGTTGTGCTTGACTCTAACCTGGATTTTAAGGAACAAGCTCGGAAAGTAGCAGCCACCTGTTATGGCCTTCTGAGGATGATCAGGAAAATCCTTCCCTTATTACCTTTCATGGCTAGAAGGCTGCTTGTACAAGCACTGATTCTGTCACGGCTTGATTATGCTAACACTCTATACTTAGGAGCCCCACTTTCTACAACTAAAATATTACAGACAGTTCAAAATTGTGCAGCCCGGTTGCTCCTAAATGTCCCGAAACGGCTCTCAGCCAAACCTGCTCTTGCTTCTCTGCATTGGCTTCCAATTCAGGAGAGGATTCAGTTTAAGGCTATGTGCATTGCACATAAAGCACTTTCCGGAAAAGGATCCCCGATGATTCGGGCGATGATCCATCCCTACCAGCCCAAAAGAGCTTTAAGATCAGAAAGTAAACATCTGATGACAGTTCCAAAAATTAAACGAATGAGAAGTGGAGGTCGCCTTTTTTCATATAACGTTGCCAAAACTTGGAATCACATCCCCCTCCACACTCGTTCACAACTAAACTACATGAACTTCCGTAAGCAGCTAAAAACCTTCCTTTTCCCCTGATATGTCTTGAATCGGGTATCTGCGTAACTTTCAGCGCTGGGATGCCTTCGGGTAACCAGGCGCTTTACAAGTGCTACCTCATTCATTCATTCATTTTGTTGCTAGAGAGAAATAACACAATCAAAATATCAGTGATTCCCAAAGTAGTATACATATTTCAGGCAATCACTAAGATTTGATCAGACCATAGTGGCCAATATTCAGAGAGCACTCTTAGAATTTGTCTGGCAGTGGAAACAAGCATGTCTAAGCAGACAAGTTCTGAGACTGCCAAAGCATACGGGTAGACTGGTGTTTCCAGATGTCACAGCCTATAACACGTTTTCTCAACTTTGGGGCATATTCTCAAGGACTTATCGCCGATTTATCGGCACTTTAGCGCCGCAAAAGTGGCGATAGATTTTTTGCCCTATTCTCAAGCTGGTGCAAACTGCCGATATCGCCAGTTTTCCAGCGATAGCTGCCGCAAAAAACATCGCCACGGATGAGAGCGACAACTAACGCTAATGATATGCAGAGTAGGCGTTCCCGTGCAAAAACACAGGATAACACCACTTCGCGATATTCTCAACGACCAGCCAGATCAGCGAAGCGATCCAAAAACAGGCGATAAGGCGCGTTAGCAGCAGGGATTTAACACTTGCCTATTACTGGTGCTAAGCAGGACGACAACCTGCAGTAGAAAGGGAGCCCAGCCCAGAGCCACATCTGAAGACCAACAGATGCCATGGAGCCAATGATCATGCAGCTTGGAGACCCAAGAGGGCCACAACACCCACCGCCACCACCCCCAGGAGCCCCGCCCCGGATCATCCCCCCTGACTACCACCTAGGCAGCGCAGAAGAAGACAGTGGACGTTCCTAAAACGCACCAGCCTCAGACACTCAACGCCAGAGGATGCCATTGCCCACTACAGGCTCAAAAGGACAACCATCCTCCGCATCCTGACCCACATTGCCCACAGGCTGACGGTACCAACACAGCGGAGAACCAACATTCTTCCGCAGACAAAGCTGCTGGCTGTGCTGCACCTGTTGGCCTCTGGTACCTTCCAACCAACAATTGCCAGAGTCGGAGGAGTCTCACAGCCAGCCCTATCAAAGTTCCTCTCACCTGTCTTGGATGCATGTGCACAAAAACAACGGCGGGCCCCTGTATCCGCACCACACGCTAGTTCCAATTCGTAGTGTTCCTGCGCAACCAACCCCAATACCAGCCGTTGCTTGACGCCTCTGTGCTCCAGATCCAAGATTGTAGTCACTGAAATGGGGGTGCGCCAGGTCATGAAGTCCAGTAGTCAACAGCAGTGTAAAAACAGTTCTTTATTACAAATACATAAATCAACAATACGAAAAGCTCAGCCAACGCGTTCCATTCCCAACGGGGAACTTCATCAGGACAATGTGTGGATTCAATTAACTGCATATGCTGCGGGAACTCCCCAATACAATTCCATATTCCGAAAGTCAGTATTCAGAAACCTGCTGGATAAATGGTGACAATGGTCAAGCGTCCGTATAGTCACAAACGTAATCTGGCACAGTGTATTGCACTTGGACAAACCGGAATGCTAACAGGTATGATTAATCCTGCATAAAAAGACGTAACAGAAGTTCGTGTGGTCGTAACCTTCGTAGGAAAGAAAAGGAAGGTTACGACCACACAAACTTCTGTTACGGTCTTATTATGCAGGATTTATCATACCTGTAAGCATCACGGTTTGTATCAGCTTGATACCCCTGCACCTTCACTTCCCCCACACTGCGCAGGAACAGCTGGAGACCAAGCAAGGAAACTATGCCATAGCTGGCTTCCCGCACGTGTTGGGGGCAATTGACTGCATACATGTTCTACTTGTGCACCCTGCCGACACTGCACACAATAACCGCAACAGAAACCACACGCATTCCATCAATGTGCAGGCAAAAGTGGACCACCGGGGCCTGTTCACGAATGTCGTCGCAAACTTCCCAGGCAGTGTGGAAGACCTTGGACATGTAGCTCTGTCGTCCCCCCCTGTAAGCGTGAGCAGAGTGGCCTTGGCCGGCATATGTCGTGAATAAATAGCCCGGGGCTCTGGGCGTGGTTCAGTTCCGGGATGGCCACCAAAGTAACTACTGCGTGTGTCTCTGTGTCCACCATATCCTGTCCATAGGCCTACGCACACGTGGCTGACCACCTTCAACGGCCAGATTTACACTGGAGACGAGGTGGCTACGTCCCAAGCCAACCCGCGCACATCTCGTCATCACATGCAGGGTCGTGTCTGCCAGGGCGGCGCCCCCCACCCAGCCACGAGGCCGCCACTGTGACCGGTGGTGCCTGCGCGATCCTGTGTGCCTGCTGCACCCCAGCCCTGGTCCCCAGACTGGTCCGCCGCCTAGCGATGACTGGCCACCCCTGCGCACCCAGGCCTCAATGCTGCCGCCACCGGCGTGTCTCCAAGAGGGCCCACCACGTGCCGGTGCAACCTCCTCAGCCGATCGCTGGATTCTGCGCCACAGGCCCCCTGCGCACCCTGCGGCACCGCACTGCGGAGTCATGTGTGTGCTGACTGCTGCCTTCGGCGTACACTGCGGTCTAGCAGGGCTCTCAATTCAAATCGAATCTTGATTGGCAGGACAGCGTATCGAGGTAGACGCATCATCGCAGGCTGCACACCCGCTCAGCTCTTCAGGTGCCCCTACCTCAGTGCACCGCAAGTCATTGTCCCGTGGCGGTAGGCCCTTGCTGGCCGCAGTGCATTGGGTGCCACCAACTCTGTGCACCGCAAGTCATCGTCCCGTGGCGGTAGGCCCTTGCTGGCCGCAGTGCATCGGGGGCCACCAACTCTGTGCACCGCAAGTCATCGTCCCATGGCGGTAGGCCCGTGCCGGCCGCAGTGCATCGGGTGCCACTAACCCAGTGCGCCACAAGTCATCGTCCTGTGGTGGTAGGCCCGTGCCGGCCGCAGTGCATCGGGTGCCACTAACCCAGTGCGCCACTAGTCATGAACCCTTTATGATTGAGTCTCGTGGTGCGGACGCCATCATGTCACCTCCGGCAGTGGGGAATGTGATATGGTAGGCCCCTTTTATTGGCAGGGTCACATGTCCTGTGACACCTGTGCTGGATGGGTGTGGTGTGTCTGTAAACCAGCCCTCAGGGAGTGGCTGTGGCATGCTGACAACTAGACCAGTGATCAGCAGATCAGTACAGGGAAGACCAAGGACATGTAGCTTTGTCGTCCCCCCCCTTTAAGAGTAAGCGGAGTGGGCTGGGCTGGTGTATGCCAGTCCAGCGTAGGGGTGTGAACAATGAGCCCGGGGCTCTGGGCGTGGTTCAGTTCTGGGCTGTACAAGAAAGTAACTAATGCGTGTGTCTCTGTTGTAGTGTCGGCCCCACCCGGACCGCAATCGGCAATGTTGCACCCTGTGACTAAAGTCCCACAACATGAGCAACATGGACGTAAGGGGGAATCACTGACCCTACATTCATCCATACTTTCATACTTGAATGATCATAGACATGACACATCTGTGTGAATTTGAATGTTTTATTCACATTCAGTGGAGTGTTGAAGCTGGAGCAGTACAGGGCCATGCAAACCCCACTTTACATTGTTGCCTCGTGGAGGGCCAGCCAGAGTCCTTTAGGGAATGACAAGTTCATCAGAAGAGGAAGAGTTCAGTCCGCAGTCTGATTGCTGTGTCATTGGTAACCAAACAGAATATGGCAGTCCATGTCGAGGTCCAAGGTGAGTGTCGCAGAGTGTATCGGGGGACAGTGGAAGGTGATGATGCAGAGGGCAGAACCAAGCAGAAACAGGCCATATGGCAGAGATGAATGCTACCGCTTCCTTCTTACCACTAAGGCAGACTCATCCGCATCTTCGTCCTCTGATGTTTCATGCGCCTCACATGTGGGTGGTGTTGTTTTGTGTGCATCACTGTGTGGCTGTGACACATCAGTGGCCGGAGCTGGATTGTCTGCAGCACTGTGTGTCACTGACACATCAGGGGGCGGAGATGTGGATGTAGAAGCAGCAGCAGCATTCATTGGCACCAGGCCTTGTGGCAGCAATGCCATGATGAGGGTCTGCAGGGCATGGAAGATCCCAGCTACATCTCACTGGTGTGCAGCCATGGCAGCCATTCTTTCTGCCTGCATCCGCTCCCTGTTCTCCATGATCCTCCGCATGTGTCCCAACTCCTGGCTGACATCGCTGGAGCCACTCTGACTAGACAGTTGTCCTTGTCTCAGAGTCAGGACTCCAGCGATGTCAGCCATGGATCATTGGAGGGCATGGAGCAGACTGTGGGTGTCCGTTAGGGACTGTAAGTGGTCCCCGATGCAGCTGTGTTGCCCTGCTCCTGGAGGTGAGGTGCCGAAGCTGTCCATGAGCTCTTGGAGGGCGTCGGTGTCGAAGGTGTAGAGGTCCTCTTCGTCATCAGTGAAGAGATGTTCGGTCTGCTCTACAGGAGGTGTTGATTCTCCCTCTGCAATGTGAAGGGGAGATGCAGTTTAACATTGTGTTCACATGTATGTTGACGCATTGTACAAGTTTACATACAGACTGCATGACAATGTACATTGTGACTGTTTGGGAGGAGCTGCCTATTTGATGCGGGACAGTGGACATTTTGACAACATCACGGATGTGTGTTTCTACTTGTACATTATCATCTCACATTTCCCTGCTATGCCAAATGTGATTGGCCAGTTTCTACACACAAGCGGCACCAGTTGTGTCCTCTGTTCTGTTGTGAACGTGTTGCAGTTTGTACCACATTGTTGTCAAAGTTGATGTGCTCTGAATGTTATGTGTGTGTGCTGAATTTTGGGAGAGTCGCCCCTGCTGCTCTGATTTTGCTGCCCCTTATCCCTTTCAGGCAGTGTGCCTTTGACTTCTGTGCTTATACAGTGCTGAGCTGTTGCATACTTGGGTAAATTGGTCTCTTGGTGGGAGTTGGGACCCTGGGGCATAGTTTGTCCGCAGATGTGTTGTTGACGTCAGGGGTTGTTTGTGCACGTGGATGTGTCAGAGTGTGACCTGCTCCTTTACGGATGTGGTCCACACTCAGCCACCTCAGTGTCGTGGCGTGCAACATGTCATGATATGTTGACTGCAGCCATGCTATTCGTCATGCAGTGTCACTTGCATTGTCAGTGTGGCTCACAGACACGCTGCTTTGCTGGGTTTGGCACATGTGCATGGGTTGGTTGTGAGATTGGTGATCTGTGGGAAGGGCCCCCTCTGGGCACATAGTCGACGGGGGCCTTCTTGCTGTTTCTAGGTGTGCTGCAGTGTGCCAAGGGGATCAGGGACATGATCCAGAGTCATTGTGGGTGTGCACTGTGCTATACTTAATTGTGCATGTGTGACATTGTGCCCATCTCCCCCCGTCCTCCCAGTCCCTGGTCATTACTCACCCTATTGCTGTTGTGTCAGGTCATGTTGAGCAGTGTCCGGTCCCCCAACTCCTGCTACCGTCTCCATACTGATGACTGTGGACACCATTTCTTCCATCTCATCCAGCTCCTCCTGTGGCGCTGGACTCCCACCTCCAGTCTGCGTTGCTGCCTTCTGGTTGTTGCCGAGTTTCTGCTTAGTTTTGCGCTTCACTTCATTCCAGCGCCTCTTGAGCTCTTCTATTGTCCTCCTCAGCACTCCGACTGCATTCACCTTGTCCACGATGGACTGCCATATTCCATTTTTTGTTGCCAATGACACAGTGGAGGTGACGAACAATTGTTGATGGTGTTCTATCACCTCCGTTATCAGGATCCTGTTTTCCTGCGGGCTGAACCGCGTCTTCCTCTTCTTCTTCTCCTTGCCCTTCCCTGACCCCGAGGTCCCAGGCTGGTCCTCCGTGGGGCTTGTGGGTTTCTGGTTGTCCTCTGTACTTGCTCCGGCTACCTCCATTGTGCTTCGCAGTTGTTTTGGTTTTGTTTGTGGTTTTTTTTCTGCTTTTATAGTGATTTTTCCCGCCTGACGTGTGTGAATTGCAGGCCTGGCGCAGTTTATCGCTG
This sequence comes from Calotriton arnoldi, assembly GCA_963921515.1. Taxonomy (NCBI): domain Eukaryota; kingdom Metazoa; phylum Chordata; class Amphibia; order Caudata; family Salamandridae; genus Calotriton; species Calotriton arnoldi. The sequence continues at coordinate 922,201 of CAWUFW010003200.1, read as the reverse complement.
ATTTTTTTATTGCGGTTGGGCCCATCGCCACTTTTCTCACGTTCGGCTTTAGATTTTTATCGCTGTCCCAGTAATTTTATCGCGGACATTTGACACGGTATCGGGAAACTATCGCATGTTACCGCCGTGTTGAGAATGAGACGTTAACACAGCGTTATTTTCCCGCGATAGACGGCGATATGAAAAATTGCGTTAACCTATTTTGGCGATGATTATCGCACGTTCTTGAGAATATCCCCCCTAGAATTGCCGATGAGCGGGGGCGTAGCTTGGACGCCGATGGGAATGGTCGCTCCGCTGTGAACTCGGTAGCGGCGCGGGGGAATTTTCGCTTCGTGTCGCAGCGGGAATCCGCCGTTGACTTTCAAATGCGAGGCGTCGCCCTGTGAAGCTGCCCACATCTACCTTCTGACACTGGTTGCTGCCTAGCAGTGAGGGGAGAGCCGTTTTGAATATTTATTTTGTATCCCGTTTTTTCCTCAGGAATGCGGCCGCCATTTTGTTTTCACCGCGGTGATGTTTTCTGGTGTCAGTCATGATTACCAATGTGTTTTCAACAAATAAACCATGAATATCTCATTGCTGGACTTCCTGCTAATGTTTATCTTTCAAGGAAGAAGCAGTTATATTGCAGTGGTTTCGCTTGTATTTTTTAATGGCCCTCAAATAGAATTTTTTGGTCTGCCTCTGGTGTTTTTTCTCACAGCATTGCCTCGGCTACTCTTCTTGGCTATCTTGTGCATGGGGAGAACAAAACCTTCTCGTCACTCTGCCGATACTTCTCCATCCTTTGCGGTGGATTTCAACCCTTTTTCTGTTCTTCAAGAGAACATGGAGGATTCCGATCAAGGTGCAGCATCAAATCTACCGCCTTCAAATATTCCGCTGCTATGTTCCAAAATGGCGTCCAAACCTTCGGGCTCGTCAGCCGTTCTATCTGGAAAAAGGGTTAAAACGGATCCACCTCCACCTCCAATCTCTATGGGAACTATTCTTGAGGAAATTCGGGCTCTTAAGCCGTGCATGGATGAGACTAATGCACGCCTTCAACAATTGGACGATAAATGGTCACATATGGAAGCCAGAGTCGTTCAGTTAGAAAATAAAATGGATTCTTTTCACTCTGTTGCAATTCAAGTTCCTTCTATGCAATCCCAGATTTCACTTCTTTAAAAGCAGGTTGAAAATCTTGAGAATCGCAATCGTCTTAACAACCTATGTATTTACGGCTTGGTTGAAGGTCTTGAGGGTCCTAATCCTCTCTCCTTTTTTCAGACATTTCTTCCAAAAATTCTTGATCTACCGGAATCTCCGTCATTAAACATTCAGAGAGCCCATCGCTTAGGTCATTTGTCTCATTCTGTGTCTTCATCCAATAAACCACGAGGAGTTATTTTGTATTTTTTAGAATACACAGACTTGTTGAAAGTCCTACAAGCAGTTAAGGTCAAGGGCAGAATCTCCTGGCACGGTCAAGTGCAGAATCTCCTGGCATGGATCTAACCTTTTCTTTTCCCAGGCTTATGTCAAGGCAACAGCGGATCGATGGAAGAAATTTCTGGACATGAGGCCAGCACTAAGGAATCTTAATGCCAGATTCGGTCTTATCCATCCTTATATATTTAAAGTCACCTATAAGAATAAGACCACGACCTATGAAGATCCTTGTCTTCTTCTACAATTTTTGGATAATTGCAGGCTAGAGGATATGGAAGTTTCCCAACCTACTATCTAATTCTATTTCAATGATTCTGGTTATCTTGTTATATAATCTTGGTTGTATGTATTATGTGTTTCTTGTATTACGTCATTAGTATTTGTATAACCGTTTTTCCTCTTTTATTTTTCTCAGGTAACGCCCTTGTCATAGTCTACATGTGACGTCTCCTACTTTTATTGATGATATTCCTCCTTCCTCCCATGCCTGTTTCCGAGAGCTCCAGTTGTTGTACCGTTTCCCTTATGCGGCTCTACCACCCTCGAAGTTTGTGTGTCTTTTCTGGTATGTTAATCTTCATATTTTCTGTATGGGTTTTGTTTTTCTCTTTCTTTTCTACTTTTTCATGCTTTTATCCTCCTTCTCTACTTTTATGTTTTGGAAAGCATCTATCAATTTCTTGTTTCTTTTTAGTTTTCTTTTTTGATTTTCTTCTGCTCACTCACTCTTCTTTTTATATCTTCTTGTCTTCTTGTTTCCTCTTTTCTTTCTCTTTCTCTTTCTTCTCAAGTTATATCTATTGTACAATTTATTCTGATAAGTTGTTACATTTTCAGGTCTATTTTGCGATATTTTTGCTGTTCTGTTTAATAGTTCTCATAGGAAGTTAATTAATGCTGCCTGTTATATATTTTATAATTGTGTTTTCATTTATTAAATGACTTTAAGACTTATTTCATGGAATGTAAAGGGTTTAGGGTCCCCTATAAAATGTCAAAAGGTTTTGTCTCACATTGCCAATTTAAAAGGTGATATTGATGTATTACAAGAAATCATTGTTTCGGAAAAAGAAGTGGCTAAACTAAAAAGGCAATGGGTTGGTCATGCTTTTGCTTTCCCGGGCTCAGGGAAACGTAATGGTGTGGCTATTCTATGTCATAAACGCCTTGATATTCAAACTGTTTCACAAGATGTCGATTGTGAAGGAAGATGGGTTTCAGTTACCTTACGTATTGACAAAATTCCTTTTGCTATTGTTAATCTGTATGCGCCTACTACTCCAGATAACTCATTTTGGCCAGAGGTGTTGTCTAAATTGATGACCTATACTGATAAATATTTGATTGTTGGAGGTGATTGTAATATGGTCATTGATCCCATCATCGATAGATGATCCAAATCTAGATTCATACCGTCACAAATCCACTCTCCGTTCAAGTCGATACTATCCCAACGATCTCTTATCGATGCATGGAGATTGTGCAACCCAACACTTCAGGAATACACTTTCTTTTCTCCTGTACATTTTTCCCAATCACGTATAGATTATATTTTTACTTCTAATGCTTTAGCTCAACACATTATTAATTCTGATATAGGATCTATTTTGATTTCTGACCACGCACCTGTCACCTTAGATTTGGATCTCCTTCCTCCCTCCCAGGGAATTAAGAGATGGAGATTTAATAATACTTTGCTCCTGGATTTGCATTTTACACATACTTTTGAACAATTTGCTACTACTTTTTTCAAAGAAAACGAATCCCCGGACATATCTCCTCAAGTTATCTGGGATACTTTTAAAGACGCTTCTAGGGATTTTATTATTAACTATGTTTCCCGGAAACGGAGATCCGCCTCTACTAAGTTTAAAGTACTTAATGCGCGTATTAAGCAGTTGGAACACTCTTTTTATAATTCTCATTCAGAACAAATTTTAAATGATCTAATATCCACTAAATTTGAGTTTAATACACTTTCTACAGAATGTGCCAATTCTTATTTACTCAAATCTAGTGCAAAATATTATGGGGGTCAAAATAAAGCAGGGAAACTTCTTGCCAATTATCTTAAAATCAAAAATGAACGTACAAAAATTGAGTCTATTTTAACCTCTACTAATCAGCTTGTACTCAAAAATGAGGAGATACTTATGCAATTTATGGAGTTTTATCAAACCTTATATACTCCAGAATCTCAGTCTAACTCCCAAAAGCTTCTTCATTATTTATCATCTATTTGTCCGCCTTCGTGTCAGGACATTGATTTCTCCATATTAGAGAGAGATATTCTAAGCCAAGACGTCTCTGATGCTATTCGTGCCATTAAATGTGGCAAAGCTCCCGGACCTGATGGTTTTACCATTGAGTTTTATTGTAATTTTTCTTCATTTTTGTTACCCAAACTGCACCAACTCTTTCTTTATTTCATTTCTTCTAAGAATTCTGATGGTTCTTTTCAAGAGGCATTGATATGTCTTCTTCCTAAATATAATAAAGATCCCAAATTGTGTAACAATTATCGTCCTATTTCCCTTATTAATCTAGATTATAAAATTTTCGCAAAAATATTAGCTCTACGTTTAGATAAAATATTACCCCAGTTAATAGGAAGAGAACAGTGCGGCTTTATTAAAGGTAGGCATCTATCAGATAATACCCGGCTATTTTTTAATGTGCTTAGTAAATCCAAATCATATAAATCTTCTTTGGCAGCTATTTCTTTGGACGCCGAAAAAGCGTTTGATAGAGTTAGTTGGTCTTATATGTTTTCTACACTTTTCTGGTTTGGTTTTGGCCCTAAATGTATTAATTATGTATCTTTGCTATACTCCTATCCTAAATCATCCATTTTGGTCAATGGTCTCATGTCCCCTTTTTTCCCACTTCATAGAGGTGTCCGACAAGGTTGTCCCATTTCCCCCTTATTATTTATACTTGCTTTGGAGCTGTTTTTAATAAAGATCCGTTCTAATTCACAGATTACAGTATTTACTTATGGGAACACTCAGCTCAAACTCTCTGTTTATTCTGATGATATTTTACTTTTTATTTCAAATCCGCAAACTTCTTTATCAGCCTTTTTATTAGAAGTGGATCATTTTGCGTCTGTTTCGGGTTATAGATTAAATGCAGATAAGTGTGAAATCCTCCTCTAAATAAATTATGTTTTCATGCTGATTTTATTTCATCTTCTTTTCATTGGAATCCAGATAAGATTTAATATCTAGGTCTATGGTTCTCTGATACGGTTAAAGATGCTGTGGCCCTTAATTTGAAATCCCTTCATTCAATTCTTTCTGCACACACATCGCATTGGAATCCTTTGTTTTTATGCTGGTGGGGACACCTTGACACTCTAAAAACTATATTGTTTTTTATCTCAAACATACCAATTAATATCCCACAATCTCAATACAAAAAGATATATTCTGTTCTATCTCGTTTTTTATGGAATAATGAAAAACCTAGGATGTCACTTATTAAACTCAAAAAGCCGAAACATCTGGGTGGAGTTAATTTTCCGGACTTTCCTAAATATCATTTAGCTTTTTGTCTTAAACAAACGTTGTTTTTATTACAAGAAAATGACTCTAAACTTTGTCCTTTATGGACAGATCTCAAAAAAAATTTGTGGCATCCTTTTTCCTTAAAGGAGTGCCTGTCTTTTACCTCTAGGCCTTCATCTTTATCTCTTCCAATTTTTAAGAATACATGTAAAATTTTATCTCTTCTTTTTGTTTCTTATAAATCTCCCAGAGATCAACTTTTGCATTCATCAATTTGGTATAATACTTCTATTAAAATAAATAATAAAATTATTTTCTGGCAGGATTGGTATTCTAAAGGTTTTAAATGGGTTCACCAATTCTTTCAACATGATACCTTTTTACCATTTCGGGTAGTGCAGTCATTGTTCTCCTTTCTGGATTCATATGCATCCAAATACCACTTGCTTATTTCAGCAACTCAATCGGCTTATAACAAACTTCCTCTTGATCAATTGATCTCTCCCTATCCTCCTCCCATGCGCAATTTATTGGACGCATTGCCTTCCGCATCTCAAATATACAAACAGCTTACTCTGGTTCCAGAGGATAGAGTTAAGTCAGCAGTAGAGATTCTTTGGGAAACCGACTTGCTAACTACTTTTTCTTGTTTAATTTGGAACAAAATCTGGACTAAAATACGAAAATCATCTAGAGCGCTAATGCAAATCAAAATCTTTTCTTCATTTATAACCGTCTTTTGATCACCCCTGCTACACTTCACAAAATTGATTCTACTATATCTTTCAATTGTTGGTCTTGTTCTCAACCCTCAGCGGATCTTAAACACATGCTTTTTGATTGCCCTCTTATTTATGAATTTTGGTTGAAAGTTTGGCAAAAGATAAATTCTATCTTCAATACACAAGCCCCATTTAATTTTATTAACTTTTTTCTAGGTAGTGTTTCTGATTACTGGGATTCCCAATTCAATCATTTTCATATAATAGACTTACTTTTGGCTGTTGCTTTTCAACAAATTACGAAATCCTGGAAGGACACTTCTCAGGTGTCTTATCAAGCTTGGTGGTATGGTGTGTGTTATAATCATCGACTTGACAGAGCATATGTTTACCCTACAATGCTCGCTATTAAGAGAGATCGTTTGTGGCTGCCCATAACTACTTTTTTAAACAAATCTGCCTGCATTTCACAGTTACACACACACCTAGAATTGAAGAAGTACCTAAGCCTCCATAACTTGTTTTAAAGTAATAAAGAAAAGGTTTTTGTTTCATACTTTCTAGATCTTAGTTATAAATGTTTTACAGGTCCCTGGAGATTTTGATATATTTTCCCCTAATATTGTTCTATATCGCATACTTGAAATAATAGTTCTATTGAATTTTTCTGTTTCACTGTATTTTATTTGCATATTTATTTCAATAAGCTTCTACTTTAAACTTTAAAAAAAGAATTGCTGATGAGCAGTCACTGACATACTGCCGCAGGCTCTGGGTGCATATGGTCATAGCGGTCATAATGAGAACTTAATGGGTTCTGTTATGGCTGCCAAAAACGCAAAGATCGCAAAGACTGTACCATAGTCAAATCACGAGTCACAATTCAATGTCTCACTAGTGAACATAATTACGACATTTTCCTTCTTGTTAATGTCCATTCGCGTCCACCAAGTGATCTACTTGGCTAGAAGAGGCAAGGCATACAATTCTTGGCAGAAAGGAGGAAGCAAGTTCTCATCTGGCCTGGATGATAACGTTACAATTAGATCCTTTGAAGATTGCACGAAATTATTTTGTGTAACTGAGCGGGGGTGCCTTCAGTATCAATAGTTACGAGACTAGGCTATTTAAAGCCCTAATAAGGCTGCAGCCAATAGAAAACGGACAGAATTTGAGAAGCTGGTGACGACAATGGAAGGATCCACTGTGTAGTGTCCTGCTGGACACGTTCTAGTGTTCCACCCACACTGTACACCCACCCGTCACAGGCGTTACCGGTCAGGTGACCCTATTAATAAAAGGGGCCGGGCGCACGTGCACTGGGCCAGTTCCAGTACCCAACTACGCCGTGTCTGTGTGTCCTTTATCCAGCATGTGGGCCTAGGGCCCAAGACACCACAATGGCGACGAGGGGGTTCACCCCCGAGTGTATCATGGCAGCTGTTGTTACTGGTCATCATGAGGGGAGTGCAGCCGGCTCCTAAGCCCCCCCGCCTGCTGCCAACACGAGGGTGCGTGAGGAGACAACACGACTAGAGTGACGTCCGTGAATAAGGGAGAGGCGTTGCAGCAAGCAACACGCTGCCGACCCACCTGCAAGTGGCCTCTCCGTTCCAGTAGTGCCGCATGGGAAGCAAGAAGTCGGCAAGAAGGTTAGTGTGCAGAGTGAGAAAGCGGGCACAGCAAACACAAAGAAGTGCCACAACACACTATAAGACAAGCATGCGAGGCCCGCAGTGTCATGAGAGCTACCTTGGTGTCCTATGGCATCCACACGACATAGCCCGTCACCCACGAGAGAGGGTTTGAAGAGTGGATCGGCTCGCACGGCAGCCTTTGGCGAGCGCTGCCCCTGACAGACACGGCCTGCCATGCTGGGAAGGCGGCCCTGATCAAATGCGTCTGAAGTAGTGACTTGCCTGTGGTGGATCGAGGTGAATGTGGCAAGAAGAGCTCAACCTGCCACCCCATCATAGCACAGCCCCGACACCTGCAATGTGAGCCTGGTCTGTAGCTACAGTATCCAAGATACACAAGCCGGCATATTTGCAAACCCAGTGCCAGCACGATGCAATCACTGCCCCCAGCACATCATCAGTGAGCCTGCAACCCAAAAGAGAGAGCGGCTATAGCGCCACCATGCCATTGTCTACCGCACCGCACCAAGGCAAGGGAAAATTGCCCTGAGAGCAATGCGGCCTGCCCAAAGCTGCTGCGGCGTGGGAGAGAGGCCGGCAGAGCCAGGAAAGCAGCACTCGTGCCATAGCTGCTGCGCTCTGCCCCTAGCATGCAAGAGGAGCGTGGATCAGCTCGAGGGAGCAGGGAAGCTGCCACGACTCCGAGAAAAGTGCCTGCACTGCACACGGCCCTGTCGCAGTGAAAACAAAAAAAACTAAATATGAAGTCCCCCAGCCGCCCAGCGTGAATCACGAAATAGCCTGCAGTGCCCCCACGTACCTTTTGGAATCCCACAGAAGGGAGGGTGGCTTCCCTTCTCTGAATGAGGGAGCTGTAAGAGCCAGCAGTTTCAGGAAAGCCTACTGGGGCCTGCCATAAGCACAAATGCTGCACTGCCACCCAGTGGCCACCAGTGGTACTCCACCCCAACAAAGTAAGCACATGAGAGCCCGTGCCGGTTGTTACCCGGGGGAAGAGGCAGCCAGCTCGCAAAAGAATGTCTGGACGACTCAAGCAGCCACAAGCATGTCAAAGCGAAGCAGACCCCCAGTAAAGCACATAAATGCTGCCAAGTACCCGAGCAGCAAGGAAGTGCATGAAGCAGCACAACACTGCACATAGAATGGGACAAGTAGTAAAAAGAGAGAGCAAGTGCCCACACCCACTGAACAAATCACTGCACAGCCCAACCACAAGGAGAGGAAAGAGTGGAAGGCACTGAGCACTGCTCAAGACATCCCAGTAACAGACTGGTCAAGAGAGTGCCACATGCCCCCATGGACTGCCTGTCAGGTTGAGAGGGAGAGACTGCAAAATCCCCAGCAAAGAGACTGGTGTGGCAAGGGCAGGCAGCGCTGCTGTGAATGTCTTTCTGCCCCAACTCTCAGCGCCTGGACAGAGAGAGAGGGAATGCAGCGCCAATGAAAGTGCTGCCCACAAAACTGAGAGTGCCAAGAAGCCCAAAGCTGCCCCAGCACAGAAAAGCGTCAAGCGACCAAGAGCAGCAAGGCCTAAGAAGGCAGCAAGCCCCCCTTGACGCACAAAAGGAGCGGGCACAGGGCGTGCAACTCCCAGTGGCTGACCGACGCCACCACAAGCAAGAAGAGTGCGCCATCAACCCCCAGTGGTGAGTAGCCACCCCCGCAAGCCGGAAGAATGGGCACACAAGCACCAGAAGGGGACGCCCGAGAAGAGAATCGAGTGCACGAAGCCAGAAGGGCGCAGGAAGACACACCAGCAAAGGTGACAGCACGGGCAGGCGCCCGGGAGAATGAGACACCTCCACAGAGAAGCACTGCTGAAGACAGAAGGGAGATCCTCTACATCTCCACCATGCCAGCGAAGCCCCGAAGTGGGCCAAAGACAGCACAGAGTGTCCTCTCTCACACTGCCTCAAGACGGAGTCGCCAGAAGCCCAAGATAGGCAAGAGGAGTCACACACCCCACGTGGCAAGCCACCACCACAACATGCATTCCGACGCGAAGGCGACACGTGGCCGGACGCCACAGTCACATCGCAAGCATGGAGCACGTCACTCGAAGTGACCAACCCCGCCAAGCATGCCCGAATGGTGGCAGGATCAAGCGCCAGGACGGCGCAGCCTCGAGGCGCAAGCACGACACCCTTGAGTGAAGAGAAGAGGAGCATCGCGAAATCCCTGAGGAGGGGATGGTGTCAGTGAAAGGTCCTCAAGAGGAAGAAGCAAGTCCTACTGACAGGACAGACCTGCGACAGGTCAGCAGAAAAGGAAAGATCGTCCCAAGTACCGGACACGACCAGCGAGATGTCCATGTGGCGCAAACATGAGACAGGTGGCAGGACGCCACATCCACGTGAGGAACCTGGTCGGAAGGTAGGAGAAAGAACAGTGGCACAGCGCCACAGGGCAGACAACCATCACAGGCGTGCAAGGAGGAACGGAGAAGAGCGACAGGACAGAGGACTCGTGCCAGCAGTGGAGAAGGTGTTCATCAGCACAAGCCAGCCACCGAGGTGCAGAGACGTCACTGGAGACAGCTTCGCGGGAGGACCAACCGTAAGCCGCTAGCAAGCGCGATCTGCGTCCAGGCCCCACGCTTCACAGTTCGACCGTCCTCTCACCTGTCACTGGCTGCTTGGTATCGATAGCACCACGCCTAGCAAGTGCACCTGATGGAAGACAACTGCAAGTGGCCACGAAGTCCCTCCAGTCCTCCTCACTCCACAAGATCACCCAAGGCAAGAGATCGTCGCCTATTGCCCAACTGAAGGAAAATCACTGTGTTCGTCATCGTCATCCAGGTGCATCATCACCAAGGACGTCAAAGGAGCATCGCACCACCAGAGTGGATCCTAACACTCCAGACAACCTGAGTTCAACGAGGCTAGCCACCCAGGAACTTTCTGTGTGTCCCCGTCAACCTGAAACCTGCTGAAGTAGAGCATACCCGACCATTTGAATATCCACCCTTGGGGTTACACGTGGCTTGGCCGTGGCCCTGTTGGGAGTTCTGCAGCGACCCCTCAGCGCGGCCTACGAAAGGCCTGCACAGCCCACGCGGTCACGTGGCAATCCAGGGGCAAGGGCCTCGACGGAGTTCCTGTGAGAGGGGAATCCGAATAGGTAAGTTGCGTCAGCAGCAGCTCCACGACAGGCACCGGGAAGAATGGAGGTCATAGATAAAGACTGGTCACCCAAAGACCATCGGAGGAAGGCGTAGAACCTGAGTCCTGATGGCGAGAACACCTAGACTGAGACACCACCCTCTGCGGCTACATGAGCGACTTGGCTGTGGTCCTGTTGGCAGTTCCTCAGCAACGCCTTCACGTGGCCTACACGAAGCCTGCACAGTCCACACGGTCCCATGTCAGCCCAGCAGGAAGGCCCTCCAGGAAACTCCAATGAGAGAGGAGTCCAGGCAAGAGAGGCAAGTCTAAAATTGCTCGGCTGTCAGGAGCTGGAAAGACCATCAAGTACGTCGCCTCCAAGGAAAGGTCTCATACACCAAGATCATCCCCAACAGCTGTAGGTTTGTCGTCCACTGGAACCTGAGCGCCTGCAAGATCTTCAGAGTGGACTCCACCACCGCTCCAGATGCACTGATGTTTGAACTTTGTAAATAGACTCCAACACCGCGAGACCAGGCCGGTCTGAAATACATCGCCAAGGCGGACTAAAGCATCCTGACCATGCGGTCCAAAGGTCTAGCACTGCCTGGCAGATGGCCTGAAGAGACTCACTTGGTGCTGTGCAGTGTTTATTTGTTTCCCTATTGGTTGGACTTTTGTTTGTTTCTTTTTCATTAAAGTATGTGAGGGATATAGTGTCCTGCTGAACACGTTCTAGTGTTCCACCCACACTATACACCCACCCATCACAGGCGTCACCGGTCAGGTGACCCTGTTAATAAAAGGGGCCGGGTGCACGTGCCCTGGGCCAGTTCCAGTATCCAACTACGCCGTGTCTGTGTGGTCCTTTACCCAGCATGTGGGCCTACGGCCCAAGACACCACACACTGGAGAGGTGTGTAAACTGTACAAATTCTTATTGGAATCACCTGGCCCAGTAAAAAGAGGTACGTGAAAAGATGGGAAGAAATGGTGACATAGCCAAGGGTATTTTAGGCAGGGCGTGTGAGGGTGTAGGGAGACATATCACCATTTTTAACACGTCTGTCCTACACAGGGAATCTTCCATTAAAGTGAAGGTGCCCTGCTGTCTTACTGAGATTGAGAGCCCTGCGCCTTTCCGGTTTGACCTTGAATGGTGCGCCGGTAGCCCCCAAATAACAACGTTCTAAATATTTGCCACAATCCCAAGGAAAGCAAAAGGAGGCGACATTAAGGAAGGACAGATGAGACAATTAGAAGTATCAGCAGGGGAGGGGTGTGAAAGTGGGGAGGGATCTCGTTGAGGCGGGAAGCAGGGAGTAACGAAGGACTTTTGAAGGATGTGGAAAGAATGTGCACCACGTTCATCACAATGTTACGTTTACAATTTTTAAACACCAATTAAAAAAGTATTGTTTAAAAAAGGGTATCGGCAGGAGCAGCGGGAGAAACAGCACACTATAACACCACACCTCTCGCCCACTTTCTTTAGTGGGCAGGCCCCCAGAGTGTATACCGAATCTAGTCACTTTTTTCTCAGGTACTTCTGGACTCCATTGCATTTCCCATCACTGGTCCCTTTACCGAGCCACGTTAAAAATGAGGCAAATGAAAACGATGCCGCCCACGGAGGAACACACAATTTTCTATAACAACGTGACCGAAAACTGTCATCGTCTGTGCCTCCAGTTCAGATGTGCGGGCGCACGACGGCACAGATTTGTACACCAGCCAGGCAGTGACCCACGTGCCAACTGTGATAAAAGTCTACGACCCCTCATTGAAGAAGATTCGCCAGATCACATGTCGCAGTGGGCCGCAATTAACTTTTCCCACAGCATCCAGGGGACCCACATGCTCTCCGCCGCTCCAAGCTGCGATTCCCACGTGAAAGATATCAGCCTATTTCCGCTCCCTGTCAATCATCTCTGCCATCCGAGGCCCTGGTATTTCAGGTCGTGGCCTTCCACTCTTGGCACAAGCGTCAAAACCGAGTGAAGCCCTCGCCATAAACTGCCCAGTCTGTTTCCAATAAATATTGAAATATGCTTTTAACAAACTTCAGATGTTTTCTTTTACCCCTGAAGTCGCGTGTTTTTTTCCAGTAATTGTCTCCACGCCCCGATCTGAGTAAGAACTGGTGGGATATCATTCATGCCAACATTTGAGAACCCCCAAGAGGTTGGGGAAAGTGCGACGTACCCCTTGATATGGGCTGGAGAGAGGTAGAATTTTTGGAGGCGGTAGAAATATTGTAAAATACGTCCCTAAATAAAAGACAATTTCTGATTTAAAAGCGAGGGGCCTGCTTATGAAGAAGTCACGCAGTGCAGCGGAGCAAGTGACAGGGAAAGGGCAGGAATCTGCCGTATTTTAGACAATACGGTGCATGCCTGCCTTTTCCTCTGCGCTAGCGCCCTTTTTGGCAGGCTAGCGCCAATGCTGGCACCCAGGGCCAGCTTTAGAGCTGGTGGCGCCTGGTGCGACAATCAGTTGTGCCCCCCCCATGACCTCCTCCTCTGATTCCCTTATTACCACCCAGCAAAAGTGCCCATTATCTCTCCTTAGCCCCTCTCTCACATACATTTCATTTATTTTAAAGCACTGGTAAAGGCTGGCTTTACTAATAAGAATGTATATCTACCTAAACGAACCCCTTTTAGCAACATTAGGAATAGATAATAAAAGACTGGATAAAAAAACATAACGTCCTAACTATTTTATGCAGTTTGCATGCAGCTCTTTAGTGACAGTTCTTAGCAGTTACTGGGGCATATTAGCAAGACCGGCGATAATGGGCTTGCTAATATGCGTTATGGAATTCCAATAGAAGCCCAGGTTAGATGCCCTGCACATCTAACCTGGGCTTCTATTGAATTCTATAACGCATATTAGCAAGCCCATTATCGCCGCTTTAGCGGCAGTTTCCTGCCGCTAAAACGGCGATAATTTTATCGCCGGTCTTGCTAATATGCCCCACTGTTCTATGTTAGGGATATATCTTATGTACTGCGTTAAAGGATCTCTGTGACAAAAGCAGTAATCCACTCAGCTATCCATACAAAATACAGATTTCTGATTTGCACGGTATGTTTTCTTTGAAGCAGGTATATTAACCCTCTGCGCTACTTATGCCACGAGACAAAACTCCGATCTCTCTCTCTAACATGAAAATTAATCACAAGAGTTATCTAGCCATTTGTATTGCTGCCTGAAAGCAGGATACACAAAGAATTCTGCAGAAGATGTTTTTAAATTGTAAGTTATTGCTAACCACAGCATCCCCCCCCGAAGCTAGCGCTCCCTCCCCAGGTCAGCACCCACTGCAGCCGCACCAGTCGCACCCCCCTAAAGCCGGCCCTGCAGGCACACTTGCGCCATGGTGCAAAGGTGCTTGTGTTGCATGCAAGATTGTTTTTTTGCAGGAAGAGACACCTTCCTGCTCAAAAACAATACTGAGAGGCATATTCCTCTATCTATATGGGCTGCAGAATGCAGCATACATAGAAAGAGGAAGTAACAGGAAGAAAGAAAGATATTTCTCCTCGTTACGTCTCTCCTGGGAAGGAGTATCTTTTTGGCACATTCCCAGGTTTACCAGTTCTCGTAAATCTGGGAATGCGTCAAAAACTGTTTCAGCGATTCTGCTCAGAAACAGAGCTATACCTGGGACCACAGAACATCAGTGTGTAGGGACTGAGTCACCATATGACATCAGTACACATGGGCCCAAATCTGACTAGCTAATAGTGCATCATTTGCCCTCCTAACCTTTCGAGAGAGACAAGTGAATTGGCAACCCAGAACACAACACTCTAGACCCTCTCAGGAATCTTGGTAGCAGGTCATCACCTGTCGTTCTCTCACTTATACACTTCCACAATAATTAGAAAAGAGACACGAAGATAGCTTACAATATATATTGAAGCTATTGTGCTCTATTGTGCAGCAACTGCGCTGAAATTAGAAAACATATGCAAGTCAACAATGTGATTAGCATAATTAAAAGAACATACACAATAAAAAGCATTGACTGGCAGATCTGCCTAAGCCTACCGCCACTATAGATATACAGGGATATATTATAGATCTTTGGGATTAGTGGCGAACCCCATACCTGGCATACATAGATACCTGTTCTACATCTCAGCCGGTGCAGCTCTCTCGTCTTGACACCTTTGCTCTGTGAGAATGGCTTCTCTCTGTCTTCAAAATGACAAGTCCTGGCTTATATGATAAAAATTGTGTTTTCGAAAACAGCAGCTGGATATCTCTTTTATGTCTAGGTGTTAGTATCTGACCACAGAGAATAACAGGGAGAAGTGCTGTTTGACCTTGTATGAGATGTTCCAACTGAATCCCAGCAGAAGAGCAAAATACAAAACATGTGCAGTCTATTTGTAAAATAACAATGTGGCACAAACACAAGCGTGATATTTTGTAATGTGCCCAAAGTAAAAGTAGCCTACAACATGCACAGTTAGGCTAACATAGGGAAAACGACAATGGACTCCCTCTGGAACACACAATACCCTCCCTTTGGTCAGGACAGTAGCTTGACTACTAACTAAATAATAAGAGTGCAGTCACAAAAAAAGCAAATCCAAAGCATTTCTATTGAGCATGTTATAAAAAAAATTATACTGATAATAAAAAGCTAACATGTCAATTTAGAAAAGATAACCAAATCATGGTGCATCGGAGGTATCCATGATTTCAGTCGCAAATTCAAAGGCCAGTAAATCCAAAAAGGATTCAATCTCCGTAGAAGACAATTGATCGATAGCCCAGTTCACAAGTTCCAGAGACCAAACATGATCCTCGGTCTTAGCCAATGCTGAAAAAGTAGCCAGGCAAGCTGCATCTGTGTTATTAGAGCCAGTATTTAGTGATCCATATGCTGATGCCCATATCTCCTCTGGAGGGACTGATCATGCCTCACATTCTGGATAAGCAGAGGCCCAAGGGACAACTCTCAAAATGGGTCGCTAATGGACTCATCGGCAGTTCAATGTCTATATGAGACGGCAGCTGCAAAGCCAGGCAAATCCAGTGCCCATTTGAAGGGGCACCAGAGGCCGTAAAACTCAGGTAGTACGCAGGTAAACCAGGCAGGTTAGAATGGTAATGACCAATCAAGTTCCAATTCTTGGAGCAAGAGGATTCCAAAGTATCGAAGAATACGCTCATGACACAGCAGGAGCGGAGGTAGTTCCAGTGGGCTTGCAAATGGAACATCCATTGCGGAAGAGCAAAAATAGGACCAAAATGTCGCAAATGAGGAATAACAGCAGTGGGAATCCTCCGAACATACTAGAAAAGAAGGAATGAATAAAAGCAGGTATTACTCCGCAGATTGTTTTAAATGAACTGACTAAGCCGGAGCCTAAAGTCTTAAAGAAATGCACCAGGCTGGCAGTATTAGTTGTGCTAATAATACGATGAACTAATTTACCAAAATGTAGTTGGAGTTTTGAGTTTAACAAGGACTGTATCTCCCTGGATGTCCTTGCGACTTGCAATTCAAAAGTTTTTCCAGCAGATATTAGTGCTACTTCTTTTTGAAACAATAGTGCTTTGAGCCTTCAGAGTTGGAATGGAAGGCCACAACGCCCCTGCGTAGGGGGAACAGGATGCTAATATAACATGCAATGGTTTGGGAAACAGATACAATGTATGGGATCCCAGCTTTCATTCCATAACAATCTTGATTGCTTAGCATTAAATAACTTCCATTTGAAAGGACAGTAATATCTGGGAGCATTGCAGGAGCTGGTATTCCTTTTAGAAAACAGGCCAAATTCTCTACTGATGCATTACATGTGCCGTGAACGGTCACATGATTGCAAACGAGTGAATGTCCAACAGAAGAGTCGCATTTATTTCCAGTAAGGAAGGTCTCTTTGCCGGTATGTTGACAATGATAGGAAAAGGGGAGTGGCCTTAATTCATGAATGAAGCTGCCTCCTATGGGTTCATATCTACTAACAGGGAAATAAATGTTTCATGCAGATTGTGACTTGAAATGCTGAAATGGGTAAAGATATTCGGCTGCGCATTAACCAGTATACTGAAGGTGTTTCGGCTACAGCAAAGGAGAGCCGTTCTCACTTATCTAAATTCAACATTGTGTACGTGGCATCTTTTTTTGCTATCAGTTGTTGTTTGCTTGTCAGATAAAAGGGCAAAAATAGGTTACTGGAATTGAGATAGCACCAGCTTATGCGCTCATTTTGTAGGGTTTGAAGTGTCCAGCTAAACTATATGGTAGATCTAAGCTGACTTTGCCCATGATACAATTCGACTTGTCACTTTGCATAATATCAGTAACAAATGACACAATGTTATTCAAATTATGAATGCGAGAATACAGCGTATTAATACTATTAGCAACAACAGCATGCATTTTATCCAAATTATCTTGATAAATTTGTCTTAAACGGTTGGCAGCGACCATTTGTGATTATTTCCAAATTTCATTATATGTTGCATAAATAAATCTTTTAGAGCATGCGGACATAGGGCCTAATAAATAATCTGATAAATCCATATCTTCAGACAGGAGAGATGTCGTTTCACTGCGAACAGTGTGGAATGTTTCAACCATTGTTGACATAATTTCCCACCGAATAAGTGGTAACAATTCCTGAGTGATGGGATTGAGAATAACAAGGGTCAGGTCGGCTAGCTTTAAACCCCGGTGTGGAATTTAAAAAACATGCATGACAACCTTTTGTTTCTACTGACCACAATACCGACCTGTAAGGACCTGAAAGTGTGGAAGTGCCATTCTGAACCATACTATTGAGTTGTTCTTCAGTGTAAGTTGATAAACTTTGCCAAATGTCGAAGCGGGCACTGGAAGGAATATGTGGGGAATTCATTTCTTTTATTTTAGCTAGTCCTAGACATGTAGTCTGCTGGACGGTGTCATTCAGGAATATCATTTGCATTGGGATTAAACATGCTCTAAACAAAGTTTCCATCCCCTGAACTGCCAAGGTTTAGTTCTCCAAATCGATTTCAATTCAATTGTGTCCTTCCCATAATCATAACCGACAATGGCTAATTGGGTGACAAACGAAGCTGTATATATTAGTTAGTTGGTGTAAGTATATATGTCTTTGGTGGCATAGGAACTAATTGGAATAATATGAAGCTGGATCTGTGGTGTCATGTCCTGAAAATTTTTTGACTTTATCTTTGTATGTTTTGGAACTCCCTTGTGGGGGAATCAGACAATGTTCCCATTGTGTGCAATTAAAAAGTGTACGTTTAACACTGGCCTGATGTAGAAAATAATGGCAGTAATGGTGATAACAGAACATATCAGCATAATTAGAAGAATTAAGGTACAAATCCTCTGGTTCAAAAATAGCATAATATTCTAGCGCCGAGACCATGGAGATTACATTTTCAACATCCCAATAATCTGAGTGTAACCCAGGTACTATTACATCCCCCATAAAAACTTTAAACACATATGGTATCTGCAGGATCTCCATAGGATCGAATATGTCGGAAGGAACTTTAGCCCAAATATTCCATCAGTTATTGGAACATCTGAAATGCTCACAAAAGACAAGTCTCTTTTTAGTTAAGGGAAAAAGAGTGGAGGGCCAACACCCCATTGACCAGTTCTGTAGCAGAATGTTCTGGAAGGTAATGGCCATTATTCAGCAGGAAAAAAACTGTCATAAATCCAATCCACAGATAAAGGAAAATCAAGGAAAGTGTTATCCAAACTTATATCTAAGGCGGAACCAGATATGTGTGTTTCAACCACGAAAGAAAACACTGATTCTTGCAAGAGGTGTCTAAAATGGAAGAACTGTCAGAGTAGAAATCTTCCCGATCCATATAATACCCAGAAGCCATTAGTTGAAAAACCAGTGGCTCAGGTTCTGTACCGGATTTGAAAAATCCAGAAGAGGTGGATCCACCAAAGGTGGATCAGTATAAAAGATGTCAGCTGCAGAAGACGTAGCAGTAACAGTCGTACTCACTTCAGTCGTGGTGCTGGTTGCGGATGCAGGAATTGATTGTAGTGCATTCTCGAGCTGCAGAGGAATGTCCTATATGGTAGCGAGAGGAGTTAAGGAACTACTGAGGACTCCCCATGGCCTGCTATTTAGAATCGGCCATATGGTGTAATTTGACAAGTTCAATGGAGGCAAAACGATTGTCTTTAAAGCCAGGAACCGATGGCAGGATAACAGTTCTTGTGCCCTGGATGCCAAGGACTGGCACTTGTGCTCGGTATGAGGGGTCAAACTTTGTTTTTACCACCACCTTCTCTCGAACGAGATCCCCAAGCTTTGTAATCCATCCAGAAGGTTATGGTTTCTCCCCGATTCTCGACAGAGGGAGACGTCTTCAAATAGTCATTGGATAGGGCTTCACAGAACTTTTTAAGATCCTGTTAGACAGCACAACTATTATCTATTACAAAGGGCGAGCTGCTGCACAATGTCTGGACCTTGAGGTCTGGAACATACATCTTGATGCCAAAAAGTACTTTGTATGGAGTCTGCCCAGCCAGAGATCTTTTAGGGAGGTAATTGAGGCAAGAGGGAGTGCCGTGACACATAGTTTAGACAGTGGCAAAAACTGTCCCCCATGTGTTAAATTCTCCAATACCAGGAACCATTCCATTGGATTAGCATATAACTAAAATTCTGTGCTTGTTTTGTGGTCCCCTAAGGGACAACACAGCTTCAATTTGGTCGCTTTTTGAGCGATCCAAAATGGAATTTCCACACGATTGATGGGTCTTTTGCTCATAACTGAATGAACAATTGCAGGACTTATTGTAAGCACTTAAGGCAACTGGGCTTGCCCTGGCAGGCTAACTCTTGCTGGTTGTGCAAACAAGGTGCGCTAAACAAATTGAGTTAAGCATCTGTATAAATTGGCCAAACCATGGTATAAGGCTTGTGATTGCATAAGATTTTTATTAGCCATATCAGGGTATGGTGTATATGCAGCTAAAGCTGGCCAGGTCACCCCATCATTACTTAGGGTACCTACGGGTGTAGGTACATGTGGAAGGGTGCCAAGGAACCAAGTATGGTGTTCCCAATAAGACAAAGGTATTTCCATTAGCGCACATGCTCTGTATAGATTTGGTGCAGCCGGAGTCATGTATGTATGAAATATGTTTGTAGTAGCGTCAACATCCAGAAATTCGACCCAAGAATAAAAAACTTCAAAGCAGTAAGCGGGGTCCGCTTCTACCACAAAGATAAAAGCACCACCTGCATTAGCAAGTCTATTTTGAGCTACATTTGCACTGCCATTATTCAGTATGGAAAACCAAGTGCAACACAAAAATGGGTTGGATCCATTTAAACTTTCAAGCTTGCAAAACTAACAGAATAGGGCTGTTCCTAAACACTGTGGAGGATTAATCCCCAACACTACGGACGTCTCCGGTATTGTGGACATGCACAAACACTACTCAGGAGACTCGTGAATAAGTACCAGACCAAGCGTTGGTGGAGACATGTTGCAGAGATTCTGGTCAGAAACAGAACTATGCCTGGGACCACAGAACATCAGTATGTAGGGACTTAGTCACCATACCACGTCAGTACCTAAGGGCCAAATCCGACTGGCTAATAGTGCCTTGCTTGCCCTCATAACCTTTACAGAGAGGCAAGTGAATTGGCACCCCAGAACACAACACTCTAGACCCTCTCAGAGATCACGGTAGCAGGTCTTCACCTTTTGTTCTCTCACTCATACATATCCACAATTAATAAAAAAAAGAGACCCGAAGAAACTTACACTATTTATTGAAACTATTTTGTTATATTATGTAGCAACTGCGCTGCAATTACAAAACATATGCAGGTCAACAATGTGATTAGCATAATTAAGAGACCATACACAATAAAAAGCCTTTTCATACTGATTGACAGATCTGCCTAAGCCGACCCTCACTATGGATGCATAGTGATATATTATAGATCTCTGGGATTAGTGGTGAACCCCATACCTGACATACATACATAGCTGTTCTACATCTCAGCCACCCAGCTCTCTCGTCTCAAGACCTTTGCTCTGAGAGAATGGCTTCTCTCAGTCAGGAGGAGAAGCACTTAATAAGTGTGAGATATGAATAATCTTGGGCCTTTGGACAATGTGCAGTACGGCCTCTGCCACAGCCCATAACATGCTAAAAATATGTATCCGCCCATTTAAGTGCATATGTAAGTCATGCTTAAGCAATAAATGAGAAGGGGGAAATGGAGGCTCCCATATTCCAGTGCACACCACTGTCATGAGCATGCATAGCCATACCCCAAAAAAGCAAAATATATTTGCACAATAACACAGAAAACTGTGCAAATATGTGTATAACTTTCATAGCTGCTCTAAATCATATCAAAACCTGAATTAAATCAGGATGTCACTTAACTGATGCCAAGAGGTTTGCTTGTAGAAGCTATTGAGCAAATTAGAGTCATCTTAAAAGCCCACCCACTCTTCAGGGTATGAGCACATTATGGGCATTTCGTTTCTAAAATAAAACAGAAGATCAGCATTCTGATTATGTTAGAATTATCGCAAAGCTAGTTGGATTGACACATTGCAGAATGGCGCAGAATGGCGCATGCCTTTTGTCCATCAAAATTTGAAAGGAGAACATTGGGTTTTCAAGAGAGGACCTGTGGCATCCCCTGCAGTGACATGCATTTAGCACAAACAAAAACAAAATTACAATTTCTCCATTGCCCCGAAATAGCCCAGACATGAAAATACATTAATCCTCCCATTTAATATTAGGTATTCAATATACAGAAACTAGCTAAAGGAGCAGTAGAACACCGCAGAGAAGACGGTTGTTACACAAGCATCAGCTCAGACACAAGGGGCTGTAAATGGACGGCTTAGTGAGTGAGGTTCAGCTGAGACCGTATCCCAAGAACCAAGATATGATGAGGAGGGATTAGAATAATGTATTTGGGCAAAGACAGAGCACACCGTACAAACATTGCCATAAATATTTACAATAATACAATTACAGTTCTAGGAACAGAAAATTAATTTATTTGCTCAAAATCACGAGTTATCAAGTGCTGAAGCTGGGAGAGAAATCAGACCTCCATGTTCAGTAACTAAAATTTTATACCACATTTCCTTTTATTAAAACAAGTCGTGTTATGACAAGGAATGACACAGCTCTTTGCTGAAAAACACAGTCTCTCGTTTCAAGTATCTCACATTAAAAAGATTCTAGACTCAAAAAAAAATCCTCACCACTACCTTACACTTATAGTGCTAAAGTTCTGCACTTCGACCTACGTGTTTAGCCCTAAAATTACTGACCTTGTCAATGATTGGATTTCTTTAGGTGATATTCCCGAAGACACAAACTCACCTACATCACTCTGCATCTCAAAAAACTAAACCAAATACTGTCCGATGTTTTACCCAACAAAAAGACCCATACCTGGCATTCCCTGTATTGCAAAAGTCCTTCACAATTGCCCATCCATCTAGAAACCAATGACTTGGTGAATGGCGTCCATTCAGTTTTTCATGTCCAGTGTGGTATAGAAACCATTGTCTTAAACAGGGAAGAGCTGCTCACATCAAGAGAAAAAGTGAAAACATGCACATTAATACTCTTAGACATTTCAGCTGTATTCAACACCATTATCATAAACTTCTCTTTGACCATTTTGTGCAATATGCCAGAGTTGAGGGCACAGTCTTCACATAGTTCACTTCCTTCCTGGCTAAATGCAAATAAAAGGGTTGGGCCAATAAGTTCTGGACCTGTTCAATCAATCAATCAATCAGGGGTTTATAAAGCACGCTACTCACCCGTGAGGGTCTCAAGGCGCTGCTTTGAACTACTTAAGGTTAGTTTGTTCTAGAAACAATTTGATGGCTCTTTTTCACAGCATGAAAGCATAAAGGGGAGGTCACTCAATTAGTCAATAATCCTCTGTGACACATAGTAACCACAGACAACTACTTAAGGTTAGTTTGATATAGATTATAAAGGCAAAAATAACTGAACATAGAGACATCTCAACACGAGGGTGTAAAAATACATCGGAATTAGCATGAAGCCAAATCTGCGTATTCAGTTTAGATGATGTAGCATAAACAATACAATTAGTTCAAGAAGTAAAATGCAAAAGATCAGAAAGCATGAGTCCAAGTTTCCCTGCATCGAGAGTTGGTGAGTGAAAAGCATTAAATCTATCCCTACTCTAACGCTAAGATGACATCCCTAATTAAGCATTGTCAAAAGGATGGAATAAAAGGTGTCAGCATGTGAAGTCTTCCCAAGTCCCTCCATAATCAATGGGTCAGGTAGCATAAAACTACCAAGATAGAGCTTGTTCTAAAGTGCTCTCTCTCTGAAGGCAAGAAAAGAAGTGGGCACTGTCCCTACTCCCAACAACACATTATTCGTAGGTAGCATTCCCAGAATCTAGTGTGGGTCACACCATCAGCTCTGGGCACGATCCTGAAGGGTTTTTTCCACAGGACAATGGTGTTCTTTCCTTGAAACATTTTGTCCTTCGTTCCCAGGCCTTCTCCTGTGTGAAGCTCAACGACCTTCCTTTATCGACTCAAGGCACACCATTGCAACTTCTTTTCTCCTTGCCTAACTAGTAAAACAAAGACATTATTCTATCTAACAAGAGCACTTCTTTCACCTGCAACACAAACTGTAAGAAAGAACACATTCCACAGCGCACATGAAATTCAAACTATTCATTCTAAAGCAAGAGTTTCCAGGCAACTGCATTTAAGGCCTACAAAATTCAGCTAACATAAGAAAGCATCATATGAGCTTCACGAATTTGCACAACGATAAGGCACTTTTAATTAATGCATGTACCTACAGGTGAAATGGCACGATTAATAAACACATTGAATACATCAACAGTAATCAGTTGCACAACACGAGTTCTTCATGTTATTGCTTTCTGCTAGTTACATTCCCTTCCTACGGTAATTCTCCATGCTACTTTTAAATGGCCTAAAGTACATCACGTTTTCATGTTATTTTAGTTCACGATTCTAACACTTTGTAGTAATACAACAAAATGTTATATGCGGGTGTGGTCTAAATGTGATTATAATGCACCCCTACAAATAAATGTGATTTCCAGTCTATCAGTTCCCCCCTCTGAGGAAGTTGAGTCATCATAAAACACTCCAAAATCCCTGTAGACAAGACTGACCTAAACAGATGTTGTAGCTAATCTTCTCTGTCAGAACTCCTCCAATATCTTCAGATTTTGGTAATGACTGTCATGCAGTCTTTCCACTCTTCTCTCTCTTTCCCACAAGGAGTTCTCCTCTTGTCTTGCCTTGTGCCAGTTGCATGCCCTTATCATACCTACCAAGATGATAACACAGATTACAACAATTATTATCGGCTTCAAGATGTATCCAAGGATTCCACTTCCTAAGTTCGCAAACCAACTTCCAACTGCACCAAATCCCTTTTCAATCTTATTCCAAACTCCTTCAAGCTGCTAGATCATGTATCTCGTGATGTATCTCAGTGATATTGCTTATATATCCCCTCAGATCTTTACTTTTATCAGGGATATAAGTACAACACTGTTGGACCTTCAGCATCCAACAGACTCAATCAATCAATCAATCAATCAGGGGTTTGTTAAAGCGCGACTACTCACCCGTAAGGGTCTCAAGGCGCTAGGGGTGGGGGGGGTGCAGGTTCCATCCATCAAGGAGAGGGTCTGTCGAAGAGCCAGGTTTTGAGGTTTCTTGCGAAGATGGGGAGCGATGTTGTCTGTCTGAGGTGGAGCGGAAGGGCGTTCCATGCTTTGGCCGCGAGGAAGGAGAAGGAGCGGCCTCCCGATCTGGTCTTTCTGGTGCGGGGGACCACGGCGTAGGAGAGCTGGGCTGATCGTAGGGTCCTTTGGGGTGCGTGGAATTTGAGTCGGCTGTTCAGGTATGCTGGTCCGGTGCCGTGGAGGGCCTTGTGTGCGTGGGTGAGCATCTTGAAGGTGACTCTGCCCTCTTTTGCCAGTAACACGTCTAATGCAAGACGGTTTTGCATCACCATCACCCTTATCGAGACCATCTCCCCATCTATGAGTAGCAATGACTGAGCTGTGTTAACTGACAGCTTATCCACAATAGTAGACATCTTCCTGATCTTGATGTTGTTCAATACCACTCCCAAACTAGGGATCATCACTTCGAATATATCTCCCACAACTTCCCCAGCGCTCAGTCTGCGTTTGTCTCTTTGGTTTGATTTTCCTTCCGAACCATCCAAGTCTTCCACATGATAAATCTTTGGAAACACAACTGCCACATAACAGGTACCATACCAATTGTTCACAAGCCGAACATACGCATTCTTCCCACTCACAAAATACACTCCTGGCACCACTCATACTGAATCTTGCAGAAACGTCTTCCACAGACCATTAACTAGAAAGACATGGTCACACACACTCTGTCTCACAAATACAGTGTCATATGGACTCTGAATCTGACGTATGCAAAGCTTGCCTTGTTGTTCCCAATCTAAAGCTATGAGACTTTTACTTTCCTAAGCCTTGTGATCTAATTTCTCCTTGGTCCATTCAAGATTTTTGTCCTCGTTATTAGACTTAACAACTAATCATGTACGTCTGTCTTCTACTTGATCTACAAATTTCTTTTTAATGTCTGTTAGTATGCAGGTTAGGTTATGTCTATGCGTGTAAGCAGTGTCTAATATTACTGTGGGTGCAAAGTATTTTCCATTTCTCTCTTCTTGCTAATAATAATCGTATTTGTTCAGGTGTTTATAGTCTGGTATTTCTGAGAGTACCTCATTATAGTTTGAGAAGTAGTACTCGTAGTGACCTTTTACATGGAACATACTCAGGAGTAAACTACAACTAATGCCATACGTCAGGGGTAAGTGATGATATCTAATTCCCTCCTCCACCGAAGCAAGAAATTGCATACACACATAACAATCTCTCACTTCCATAGTATCCACGTACTCGTATAGCAGTTTGGCATAAACATTCAGCGTCTAATCACCTTTAGACAAATCTACATGAAGAAAGCGACTAGTTTGCTCTATTAAGCCTTTTTCAGATCGTAGTGTACCCTCTTTTGAGGCGGCAGATGTTGGTGTGGATGTCCCATGTAAAACCCACTCCCTCTTCCTCAACCTTATGTGCACTTAAAATGGATTAAGTAATAACTACAGCTATCACTATGATTACCCCTACAATGAGTGTACCTATAATACATTTATGCCTACGACTCGAATTTCCAGACTCCATTTTCACAGCAGCTCGGTTTACAGCTTGTAAGAGGATCAACACACAGAGTCTCTTTTGTCCACCTCTTATTCACATGTAACAGGTCCTGAGAAACTTTCCTTGAATCTTAGGAAATTCCTTCAGCAGTTGTTTGCACAATATTTACACAGCTTAGAAGACATCCCTAGCCCTCTTTCTTCTTCTAGATGAAAGTCCCTACTTTTATTCTTCTTCCACTCGGGTCTAGGTTATCTTCTGTCAAGCAACTTATTTACAGTTAAAAAGTTCAATTTACATCCCTTATCAGATCAGAGCCAATCTCCTCAATGATTTGTTGTAACAGTTCAGCTATCAATGCTGCAATCTCTTGAGGAGTCTGTGGAGCTCTGACCACTTGGGAATTCGATGTCTTCCAAAATCAGAGTCCGTAAGCCACTCAACCTTGGTGGAAAAGGCACAGTATATGACAGAAGTGCGTTAGCCTAGATTCCAGGAACACTCAGAAAGATCTCAGCAATCAGTATCAAAATCTCAAACCTCACCCTCCCCGGAATTTGTAATCTGATAAGTCCACTCGGGAGAGGAATATCCTTGGCACGGCACTTGAGCCCTCCTGGACCTCCTAGCACTTCCGGTGGTTCACTCAGATCAGACTCTGAAGATTCACTTATCGGTGCAAGTTCTCTTTCAGATTCAGGTCTCTTATTTCTTCTCCTCTGTCTCACATGCCACGTTTCACCTGCAGCATCTTTCTTTTTTAGCTGTCCCCGACCATTTTCCACACCCGTCTCTTCTGCTGAGTCAGACTCTATACTGCTCACAATGTTACTGTCTCCCTCAGAGTCTATACCAAGGTCTTGTGTAGTTTGACCCCCCTCAGCTTTATCTGGTGTGTACCCAGAAACCTCCAAAGTTTGGCTTGCCCTCTCCGGTGACCCCTCGGTCATGGCTGGAAATTCTTCTGGGAGAGGAGCTGTTTCATTGGAGGGACCTGTGACTGTTCGCGTATGGGAAGCGTGAACTCAGTTCGGTACTCCTCCACACTTAACAGCAGTGTTCGTCACCAGTATCACTTGATATGGTCCATGCCACCAAGACTCAAGTCAGTTTTTCCTCCTGTGATTTCTGATGAGGATCCAGTCTCCTGGGCTGAGGTCGTGACAAAGGTCTTTTGAAGTCTGTGCAGCTGCTGCTTCAACCTGGTGTAACACAGAATGACCCACATCAGCCAATCCTTTACAGTAGTGAAGGATCAAGTCATCTGTGATATTTATTATTGCATAGGCAGGCAAGCTCATTGCTCTTCCTATCAATATCTCATGCGGTGATAAACCAGTCCTCCTGTCAGGAATGCTGCGCAAACTCATTAGAACCAAAGGCAACGCATGAGGCCACTTCAAAGATGTCAGAGCACACGCTTTAGCCAGTCTTGCTTTCAAGGTACCGTTGATCTGCTTCACCATGCCAGATGCCTCTGACCTGTAACTACAATGCAGTCTTTGATCCACAGTCAAGGCAGTACACAACAGTTTCATGACTTCGTTATGAAAGTGCATCCCTCTATCCGATTCTAATGTAGTTGGAAACCCGAATCTAGGAATGAGATCCTTCAACAATAGCTTCGCTACTGTGGGACTGTCACACCTTCGAGTTGGATAAGCTTCAACCCATCGGGAAAAGATGCACACAACAACCAAGATGTATCTCAATCCATTACACACAGGTATCTCAACAAAATCCATTTAGATATGATTTAAGGGACCCCCTGACCTGCTAATATGATTTAAGGCAACAACAGTCCTCTTTCCAGCATTCATCTGTTGACAAGTGACACACCGATGACATAATGCTTCTGTAATCACTCGAAACCTCGGATTGAACCAAATCGGCCTGAACAACCTCACCATAGCATCCCTCCCTATGTGAGCTGCTCCATGAAACTGCCTTGCTAATGGGTGTAACAGACAATCCGGCAATACTGCCCAACCATCAACTGAAGCCCATATTTCATTTTCTCCTTTCTCACAACCCGCTCTGATCCAACCCACTTGATCCTTGTCTGTGGCTTCCATTTGCAAACGCCTGACTTCATCCCATGTGTCTGCAATAGCTAGCATCATGCTGAACTCGGTCTTCTCTGTACTCTTGCCAGTGTATTCCCCATTAAAAACACAATCATGTATTGCACAAAAATGAGAAACTTCATCTGTGTATCTATTCCCTGTTGTAACAAAGTAATCTCCTCTTCCATGGGCTGCGCACTTAACAACAGCCACTACTCTCTGCAATTGCAAAGCTTCCAACAGTTGTCTCACATACTCCCCGTTCCTAAGTGGAGAGCCTGATGACGTTAGGAACCCTCTCTGGGGCTATAGCTGTCTGAAGTCATGAACCACTCCAAATCCATACTGGCCATCGGTATAAATGGTGACTTAGATCTACTCAGAAACTCAACATGCACTGGTCAAGGCAATGATTTCAGCTACTTGTTTAGAGTGTACTCCTTGTAATAAAGCAGCTTCCACGACTCCAGAGATGGTACAGACAGCAAACGCTGCTCTCAAATTTCCTTCATTGTCTCTTAAGCATGAACCATCAACAAAAAGGACTAGATCGGGATCAGGCAATGGCTCATCGACAATGTCAGGTATCGGCTTGGTGCAAAGCTCAGTGACATTCAAACAGTCATGGTCTTCACAATCTTCCCCATCAACATTTGGAACAGGTAACAAGGTAGCTGGATTTAACACAGAATAATGCTTCAGGGTTACATTCTCGGCAGCGAGCAACATCTGCTCGTATCTTGTCAGCCTGTTATTTGCCAAATGCTGTGTTTTGGTTCTCATCATCAGGAGCTCGACTGAATGTGGTACATACACTGTAAGAGGATGCCCCATCACAATTCTCTCACATCATTCAATACTGACACCTGTTGCAGCAACGGATTTGAGACATCCGGGCAACGCTGAAGTTACAGGATCTAATGTTGCTGAGAAATAGGCCACTGGACTACGGGCACCCCATGTGTCTGGGTGAGCACAGAAAGAGCACAACTCTCCCTCTTGTAGCAGAACAACAAGAATGCCTTGTTGTAATCAGGCATCCCTAAAGGTGGCGCTCAGCACGGGCACTCTCTCAGCTCCAGGAAAGCAAGCAGACAGTCATTATCCCAAGGTACCGGATCACACACATCTTTGTGGGTCAGTATCTGCAAAGGCTTGGTCATCAAGGAGAAATTGGGAATCCACTGTCGGCAGTAGCCAACCATTCACAAGAACATCCTGACCTCTTTCTGTGTGCCTCCACTCGCTGTGGTGACACCTTCCTCTTGCCTTTTTCAATTCGATGACCCAAATACTGCACCTCATTTAGACAGTACTGAAGCTTACTCAGAGACACCTTATGCCCTTTGTCAGCCAGATGGTTCAGTAAGGCGATAGTATCATCCTTACAAGCCACCTGTGTTTCAGATGCAATGAGGAGGTCATCAATGTATTGGACTAGCACTGACTTCGGGGCAGAAGCAAGCTATCAAGGTTCTTTTTCAAGACCTGATTGAATATGGATGGACTTTCGGTATACCGTTGAGGTATACGACACCACATTAAGACCCAATTCTCCAGATGGAAAGCAAAAAATTGGTTCTCCTTGTGCAACGCAATGGAGAAAAATGCTTGGCAAAGGTCAATCACTGTGAACCACTCAGCTTCACAAGGAATCTGAAATAGGATCACAGATTGATTCGATACCAGGGGACAACATGGAATCACTATGTTATTCACCTTTCTAAGGTCCTGAACAATGTGATACTTCCCGCTTGGTTTCTGCAATCCCATGATAGGCGAACTGCACAGACTTCCCATGATCTCCTTTAGGATGCCCTATGCAATCATGGACTCAATTACAGGTGTAATTCCTGCCACAGTTTCTGAGGTCAGGTTGTACTGAGGTGTAATCGGAAATTCTGCGGTAGGCTTAACCTGTATGTGTACTGGCTGGACTCCTTGAATCAGTCCAATTTCCTCTCCAGAGAAATCCCATACCACTGGAGAAATAGTGTCACTGAAATCCAGCAGCATGCCTACCACTGTTAGCAAAGAATCATGGCTGTGTAATGATTCTAATTAGCCAGTTTGTAAGCACTGTCCTCATCATTTGTCTGCAACTCGATTCCCTTAAGTGTGCTATAGATGGTACAATTCAATTTTCACAAAAGGTCATGCCCTAGCAAATAGACTGGACTTGAATCACACACCACAAACTGATGGTGATCCTGGAAGGTTCCGATTTTCACTGATCCCTCTTCTTTCAAAGGGTTGGTCATTCTTTTGTTAGAGATGCCTACAACATGGATCGATTTTCCAGAGAGGGGCAGGTTTGGGATTACTGCAGACCTCACAGTAGAACGGATAGCACCAGTATCAATCAAGAATGTAATGGGATGACCATCTACATCTGCTTCTACAAATGGCCCACTCTGGTCTACCTCTAAGACTACGCCAAGTGTACAGTCTCCCTCCCCCCTCAGGCACCGTCATAAGGACGCGTCTTGGTCAAATCCATCCAGCGCTTCCATTAAGGGCATCTGATGATAAGTTCAGTTGCCCTGTGAGATTCTCTGAGGTTGGGGCACTTGCACTACAGCATTGAGCGGCCTTGGCATCGTCACTGTCGGTAACTGTAAGAAACTGGCTCTATATATACTGCACCAAAGTGAGGTACAGTGTGTATAGAGTCCAAGGGTCTCCAGAGGTTTGGCAGAGGTTAAAGTTAGATAGAACCTTACTCTCTAAAGTGGTAGCTTGGTCGAGCAGTAAGGCAGTATCAGAAGACAGTGTAAAGCATTTGATGTTCACACTCAGTCAGCAAATGAAACCACACACTCAAGAACTGAACTCTAGGCCAATTGTTTTGTATAAAAAATATACTGTTGTTTTATTTTAGAACCACAGGTTTGCATAAAAATACTTTCTCAAGATAAGATGCTGTTTGTTGAATACTTTCAATGAACAATAGACTTTAAATGCAATATGGCACAGGGGTTGCAATAGGCAACACAATACTTGGTATACTATAACATTGAGCTCAATGGGATTTTTAAGTAAACTGTAATAGAATTACTTTACGAACGTTTTTCTTACTCAGGGCTGGATCCTGGATTCAGCCCTGGTGCATTTCCTGTAAACAGTTGAAAGAAATCGTTTTTGTTACACAGGCGATTTTTAAGGAATATTTGTATGTTGCAAAAATCGACACTTAGAAGAATTTCTGGCAAAAACCAGGCAATGTTATCCTATGGAGGAAAATCAAGTTATCGGAAAATCACAGTTGTAATCACTTTTTCTAATCAGTGCTGGGCACCTAGATCCAGCACTGGGATCTCTCCTGAGAACAGGTGAGTAATTTCGT
Source organism: Calotriton arnoldi (assembly GCA_963921515.1). Taxonomy (NCBI): domain Eukaryota; kingdom Metazoa; phylum Chordata; class Amphibia; order Caudata; family Salamandridae; genus Calotriton; species Calotriton arnoldi. The sequence goes on along the minus strand of CAWUFW010003200.1, from coordinate 891,084 downwards.
TTTTGATATTCGGACGATTTTTAGTGAATATTTCAAAGTTCCAAAACTCGACACTTTGAAGAATTTCCAAGTGAAAACCAGTCAATGTTACCCTATGGAGAAAATGCAAGTTATCGGCTTTCAGGTAATTACTCGGCTGGCAGAGTTAAGGTTCTGGGGCAAGACTCAGGGGTCTCCCAGGTTCAGGTTTGTACTGTTGTTACACCCTCAGCGGCACAGGGGCGGCCGGGTGCAGAGAGAGTAGGCCCAACGGTAGCCTATGGCGGGTGGGGGGGCCTTTGGTTGGTGGCTGCTGGCAGGCAGGCCACTGGGCTGTGGGAGCAAAGCTCCTGGTCACTTACTCAGGGCAAGTGGGGAAGTCGAACAGGGTAGTTGGTGCACCCTCAGCGGCACTGGGGCGGCTGGGTGCAGTGGGCTTTTGGGCCGTCGGGCGCCCAATGGATTTCAATGGGAAAGCTTGAAGACGAACAAAGGCTGCAAACTTGGGGACGGTGATTCTTCAGGTGCGACCACCACTTTGAGAGGTAAGTTGGGATGCTGTAGGAGGGGTAGACACCCAGGAGTTGGGCACAGGGGGCCGTGGGGCGCTGGGTGCAGGGGTGTCTTTAGGCGTCGGGAAATCTTACCCTCTGCTGGTCGCGGTTGGAGGGGTCCCTGGTGTTGAGGCTGCAGGCGTCGTCAGGAGCGTCAAGGTGAGTCCTTGGGTGCTGGATTCTTGGTCACAGTCACCGGGGGGACGTCCTCGTGGTCTTTGTCCATTTGGCTCGGGCCGGGCTCGGCGGGTGCAGAGTGGGCAGGATCTGCGGTCTCAGGCCGGGGCCTGGGGTTGCAGATGTTTGAGCAGAACCACTGCTCGTGGGAGTCCCAGTCTTTAGTTGAGCAAGGCAGTCAGGTCCTCCGGGTTTTTCGAGGTTGCTGACCACTGAAGAGGCCGGGGTTTAGCAGGAGCAGGTTAGAGGTTCGACAGGCCGGTAGGGCTGGGGCCAAGTCAGTTGGTGTCGTCCTCTTGTTAGCAGCTGCACGGCTGGTCTTCTTTCTTCTTGTTCTTCTTGTTGTTTCGGAATTGGGATCTGAGGAAGGAAGGTTCAGGGTGCCCCTAAATACTGAATTTAGGGGTGTTACTGGTAGGTAAAGGGCAGGGACCAATGGGTCCCTTCCCTGGGGTGGGTACACACCCTACTCTGCCACTCTCCAGTGGGAGGGGGCAGGAGCCTGTCCTTAGTTGGCTGGGTCCCCCCATCCTCAAGATAGCAGGGACTCGAGGTTGTGCTTCACCTCGCCTCCCCCACCCTAGGGGTGTAGTTGGCAGAGGTGGGGACACCTCTCTTCCTCACTCTATTTTTCCCGCCGGGTCTCCCGCCCAAAGGGGGGGGGGGTGGAACCATTGGTGACCAGTTGCTGAGTACAGCAAGTGGTCTGGAGAGGCTCACAAAGGCGGTATGCCTTTGAAGCTTCTCCTTTGTGAACCCTGCCCATCCTGGGGGAGGAGGCTTGGCACCTCGTCCCAGGATGTGCATTGTTTCAGGACCCCGAGAGCAGCAAGCTCTCGACCCAGGGGTCCAGAAACATGTCTGGGGGTGGCAGCCTCAGCAGCCACTCAGTCAGGTCACTGGGAGTTGGTCGAGTTTCAGGGGGCATCTCTAAGATGCCCTCTGTTGTGCATTTTACATTAAATCCCACACTGGCATCAGTGTGGGTTTAATGTGCTGAGAAGTTTGATACCAAACTTCCCAGTCTTCAGTGTAGCCATTATGGGGCTGTGGAGTTCGTAATGACAAACTCCCAGCACCATATACTCTTAATGGCAGCACTGCACTTACAGTGCCCAGGAATGGACCTGGGTACTGTAGGGGCACAAGGCTCATGTACCTGTACCCTCACCACTGGCATAGGGCACCCAGTTAGAGGGGAGACTGAGGTATGCCAGGGCAGTGGTTTGTGGGCATGGCACACAGGGATGTGTGCCATGTCGACTCTTCACTTTGTTCTGCACCAAGACACGCAGCCTGCAAAGGCAGTGTGTGTGTGTCAGGGTACAGGGCCTCTAAGGGTGGCACAATAAGGGCTGCAGCCCTTGGAGGCCTTCTCTGGTCACAGTGCCCTGGGTACCAGTGGTACCATTTACCAGGGGCCTACCTGTGGCCAGAGATGCCAATTGGGTTTAGGCTTCAATGGAGTTTAAGGGAAGGAACACAGGCCCTGGGTACCTGATTGGCAGGAGCCCAGGGCACACTCAGTCAAAGCACATCAGCAATTCAGCAAAAAGTGGGGGCATACCATGCAAGAAAGAGGGCACTTTCTCACAGTAACTGATTTATTCCATCGGCCATCTGCATGCGTTCTCCTTCCTGCACCTGCTTCACAGGATTTCAATGACACTCGCATTTCCAATGCCCGATCTTATGACAAAAATGACAGGCAGTGGTCTTTTTCAGTGCGGCCACTTCTATCCCTGTCTTAGGATCTATAGGGACACCTCTCCCTCATCCCTGTCCCGCCGACCCTGTAACTCTAGTGACTTGGACACCTCCTGGGGCATTCCCTTGGCCACGAGCTACAGTTCCCACTACTGTCTGCACCTGCTCCCCCTTCTGTGCGTTCCGCATCTGAACCAGCATCAATTTCTCCTTTATCCTCCTATGTTTAGAATCCACCTCATCATTGCAGTACCGTAGATTTCGTCCACAGACTTGTTTTGACAGCAGATTAAGTGCTGCTGGATCATGATGCTAATCTCTGGCCTCAGTCCAGTCACAAATTTGGATACAAATTGTCCCATATCCTTAGGATCTAGCGTGTCTAACCCACTGTGCAGCTTAAAGACTTGCAATAGCCTTTCGAAATAGCCATGTACTGACTCTTTAGGTTCCTGGGTCGTTCCATCTATCTTAACCCAATCAATGAGATTAGGTGGGGGTTTTTTAGTTAAGACAGGAAAGTGGCGCTCAGGCTATTGCGTGTACTAACTATAGACTTGTATGGAAGCGGTGCTACCAGGTCAGGGGAGTAACCCGATAACCCCTGGGAAATGTGTGAATCGCTGGATCCACACTGTAAAGTAAGCACAGTCCTGGGCACACGCGGTGAGGGTATTAGCAATATACCAATCTGTTTTGATACGTTATATGAATGCAGAGGTCGGCATCAGTATTGGAACAAAAAAGTTTATTTATATCTCAACAACAACTATGTTGAATACAATAAACCAGCCGACACGTGTTTCGTCACTGGGAGAGGTCCCGTGACTCATCAGGGCTGGGGAGGATACAAAAGAAAAGGGTGAGGGGAACATTATGGGTTAGACACAAAAACCTGGTCTATGTACGACAAATAACTAGGTAAAGGGATCATCCTAGGTGACTAATGGGCAGAGAAAAACAGGAAATGCAAACTGTGACACGTGATGTGTGAGGTGACATACGTGAGTATTCCGCTACTTATGAGTCAGGGCTCATGGAGGCAATGCGGGGAGAACATGTTAAAAACACAATGTGACTGACGTGCTTGTGCCGCTCTCATGAGGAGGATACATGAGGTAAAGCACGGGAAAACATGGTACATTGTGTGGTGTGACAGCTAAAAGTGCAAGTAGAGGTGTGTTGATGGGGTATGAGAGTAACCTCTGTATAGAGAGGATGAAGATGAAGACCTGTATACGCAAAAAAACTGAAAGCTGGGCATGAAGAGATAGAAAGAAGGCATTACACAGAAAAGAGAGGCCCGGACTGAGGAGGAAGGAGGGGGCTTTACCTCATGTATCCTCCTCATGAGAGCGGCACAAGCACGTCAGTCACATTGTGTTTTTAACATGTTCTCCCGCATTGACTCACGTATGTCACCTCACACATCACGTGTCACAGTTTGCATTTCCTGTTTTTTTCTGCCCATTAGTCACCTAGGATGATCCCTTTACCTAGTTATTTGTCGTACATAGACCAGGTTTTTGTGTCTAACCCATAATGTTCCCCTCACCCTTTTCTTTTGTATCCTCCCCAGCCCTGATGAATCACGGGACCTCTCCCAGTGACGAAACACGTGTCGGCTGGTTTATTGTATTCAACATAGTTGTTGTTGAGATATAAATAAACTTTTTTGTTCCAATACTGATGCCGACCTCTGCATTCATATAACGTATCGAAACAGATTGGTATATTGCTAATACCCTCACCGCGTGTGCCCAGGACTGTACTTACTTAACCCAATCAATGTCTTGAGGGACTATCTTGGTCTGCAACCATGTGGTCACCTGATTGTACTTTTTCATAACAAAAGGCGAAGGACCATGAGTTACTGAGTCCCTCTCTGGCTCAGCACTAGGCCACTCAATAGCAATCTTACAAGCCGACCACAGATCACTAGGAACCGCAATTTCAAACAAAGTATTTAAGTCAATCCATAACCCCTTTGAGATCTTAACAAAGCTATTGACTTGCTTATACCACTCAGCAGGTTTCTCCCTCAACCTGGGAAAAGCATTTGCGAACGCAGCAAGGGCACCCCTACTCCAAGGAACATACATGTACCCTCTGCTAGGTACTTCCCACAATGGATATGTCTCAACTCCCTGCGTCCCCCCTCCTGGAGGCGGTGTCTTTCCCATCGCCTTTCTCATGCTCTTCTTCTTTGACCATCTATCCTCTCATCTATCCAGCATACTCCAAGCCCTTACTCCTTTAACCAACTCTCGGATGTGCATCTTCAACCCAGTCACCCTTTTCTCCAATTCCTGGTCACTGTAAGTGAGCCTATGGTTTCCCTGTAAGTTTTCTTCTGGGACAAATCTACGCCAAGCCTCTGGGCTAACTCTGACAACTTCTCATGTGCCTGTCGTGCCTTTCGAGTGACATCATTTGCTACAAACAACAGATCAACTGGCTCATAGGCCTCTATTCTGTCCAAAAGTAAATTCCAACTGATGATCTTGTCTACCTCTGCCTTCAGCCTCACCACATTTAACAGCTTCACCTTTACTGCAGCCTTGATGGTACCCTGACTTGATGTACTACTCTGACTCTCCTTACTGTTATTGAGGTCTCACAACCAAGACTCCAAATCTGCAACATCTAAGACATGTTGATTTCCGGAGGGTCCCTAACTTGTGCTTGCTTCTAAAGTTGCAGCACTTGGTCCACTCACTGGATTTTCCCACATCTGTAGATCTGAAATAGTGCTTGCCATGGGTATAGACCGTATAGTACTAGAACCAATGCGTACTCCTGAAGGATCAGAAGCAGCTGCCAAAGGGGTACTAGATTCAATAGGCACTATAGATGAACAATTCCCATGCGTGCTCCCTGTTCTTCCCAATCCTGTCCCTTCAACTTGTACAGGCTGTCGCTGACTAAGGCTTCCCGCTGAGCTGGGGCCATACACAGGGACAAAGGGACCAATAGTGACCAGTACTGTAAGAGCTTCCGGTAACCGTGAAGAAGCGTTAGCACCATTCTATTCCATACCTGCCAAGGTGGACACTCCTGTCCCCCCTACTCCTACAGATATCCTTCCCACAACTCCTGTACCTGGACCCAATTGGGCTGCTCCATGCTCTCTGCTCCTCCCATATCTCGCACCCTTCCTCTGATTGTGGACTGTAAGGTGGAGGACGCTCGGCTAACGATCCATCCAACAAGCTGTCTTCATTGTCACTACTGTCACTAACGTTTGGCCTCCCCCTCTTATCCTGGGATCCTCCATCTCCTACCAGTACTGGATACAACCTTTCTCCCTATATGGTATCCATTCTCTGTCTCTTGAGCTGTGCATCCCACTGTGCATCCTGATATGCCCTCACAGTTTTCTTCATTCTCCCTTGGTATTTCTCGCTGTGTTTTGCAAGTGCTGCACACATCCATGCATCCCACGCTTCAAACTGTGTTGGTCTAGGCAAAGGTCGCAGCGCAAACATTGCTCACCTTAATTTTTGCAATACATCCAACCGAAATGAACCAGAGCGTGGAAATGACAATTCAACCTCCTATTCAGTGATATAATGCCAATTTTGAAGCCATATTATAGTATGGGGCGCACCTTTTCTCACCATATAGTGTGCTGGAGTATCTTCGGGTGGCGCCTTTTTGCCTACTTGAGTGACGACCACCTCATCACCCCAGAAAAGATCTCGCATCACCTTAAAACATCGCATGATTTCAAATTGCAATTTGTTCTTCAATAGATTATGACAGAACAATTATTTTCAATCACAACTTCCAGATGACTACCAACCAATCCCGGGGGTATGCCCAAATGACCCTCCTATACCTGGGCAAAAAATCTACAACATGTACAAAAGAACAAAGTATGGAGGGATCAATCACTCATTTATTTTCGTCCAAGGCACCATCAATTACCCTGACGTTTTCACTATTTTATAAGTATAAATATTAATGATTTTGTTAGCTACACATATCATTTGGCGGGACTCTGGTACATAAATTAATTGCACAAAAGCTAGACATAGAACAAATTATATATAGGACATAAACAAAAACATAATAATCAAACTTCAATCATTGTAACACCAGCAATACATATACACAATATATACAACATATACAAAACCCTAATTATTACGTGTACTAATGTACACTCCTCAGTGTGAGTGATACATTCCAAGGTAGTCCTCTTCGCACAAGAGGTATCACACCTCTCTCTCATTTACTTATGTGCGCCTATAATCTAAAGACCGATTCACAAATAATTGGACTCCTCATATATCTGTCGACGCAGTCGCGGTCGCGTTTCAGCCCCCAATTTCTTTCGGCTTCCTCAGGACAAGGGTACACAATATCTGGAGTATATTCCTAACTATCAGGATCAAGACGATTCCTTATTAGCGGGGTAACACGCTCCCCACATAACGCGGTTCCATGCTTCTTATGGACACCTTCAATTTTTTATCTTCAATTTTTATGCCACTTTAAGCCACAGATGCTGCCTTCCGGTCACTGGCCGTTCCTTCGCCTCACTCCCTGCTGCACGGGTCCGCCGTCAAAAAGTACAGTCCTCAATGTTCGCGCCACACCAGTATGAAGTAAACGCTTTCCGGCTGCGAATCATGTACCAACCAATCCCAGCACTGCGTTAAACTAACCGACCAATCACAGCGCGGCACTCTTTGACATCACACCTCGCAGTGGCTCAGCCTCCTTCACAATTTCTCTGTGTCCATTCACTCACACAATCGTCTTAAATCCGTAATTGTCTGCCATCTAAAAGGATCAACAGAATTCAATCACTCAAGAATATTCACACACGATGACCCTCGACCAGCATTGATCACCCGTATCAGTATAGCTCACCTCTGTACACAAGCTCCACTAGACGATTCCCATACGTCCGATTCACACAAAGCTCCCTGTCATAGGTGGAACTGCCGATGACGTCTCACAAAAACTCCTCAATTCTTTGGTCAGACAATCACAATCTCAATCTCGGTGTCTTCTGCACCTTTAATATATCCCGAGATCTTAGGCCACTTCGGGACCGCCAACTCAGATCTCAATCATTGGACCACGTCCGGCCCGAAACCACATTCACTCGACTCTCACACCTACTCCACAAGACATCACACAATCAATTCATTCCAGCAAACTAACACACAACATACGCCCTATTAATACTCACTCCTCCGTCTGCTGCTAATCTCGCTGCACCATCAAACTCCGTCAGTCTCTGACAGATTCCGTCCCCTTCCATTCTCAGTCATTGGGCTCTATTTCGGGGCTTTGGGGTTTCCTAGTTCCACTAGACTAATTCCGGATTCTTCCCTAACTTCATCTGCGAACCATCCTACACTGCTACCAACTGAAAAGGTCAGGCCCATAAGTTCTGGACCTGTTCTAAAAATACAATGCGATGGGTCTTTTTCGCAGCATGAAAGCGTAAAGGGGAGAAAAGTAAATGGGAGGTCAATCAATTAGTCTATAAACCTCTTCGACACATAGTAGCCACAGAAAACTACTTAAGGTTAGTTTGATTTATTACAAAGCCAAAAATAACTGAACATAGAGACACCTCAACATGAGGGTGTAAAAATACATTGGAATTAGCATGAAGCCAAATCTGCATATCCAGTTTAGATGATGTAGCATAAGCAATGCAATTAGTTCAAGAAGTAAAATGCAAAAGATCAGAAAGCATGAGTCCACATTTCCCTGCATCGAGGGTTGGTGAGTGAAAAGCATTAAATCTATCCCTACTCTAACGCAAAGATGACATCCCTACTTAAGCATTGTCAATAGGATGGAATAAAAGGTGTTAGTATGTGGAATCTTCCTAAAATGTCCCTCTACAATCAATGGGTCATGTAGCATAAAGCTACCAAGATAGAGATCGTTCTAAAGTGCTCTCTCTCTCTGAAGGCGAGAAAAGAAGTGGGCACCGTCCCTACTCCCAATGACACATTATTCGTAGGTAGCTTCCCAGAATCCAGTGTGGGTCACGCCATCTGCTCTGGGTACGATCCTGAAGGTGTTTTTCCATGGGACAATTGTGTTCTTTCCTTGATACATTTTGTCATTGGTTCCCAGGCCTTCTCCTGTGTGAAGCACAATGACCTTCCTCTATCAACTCAAGGCACACAATTGTAACTTCTTTTCCCCTTGCCTAACTAGTAAAACAAAGACATTATTCTATCTAGTGAGAGCGCTTCTTTCACCTGTAACACAAAACATGAGAAAGAACACATTCCACAGCCCATATGAAATTCAAACTGTTAATTCTAAAGCGAGAATTTCCAGGGAACTACATTTAAGGTCTACAAAATTTAGCTAACATAAGAAAGCTTCATATGAGCTTTACGAATTTGCGTACAACGATAACACACCTTTAATTAATGCATGTACCTACACGTGACATGGCACGATTAATAAACACATTGAATACATAAACAGTAATCAGTTGCATAACACTATTTCTTCACTTTATTGCTTTCTGTTAGTTACCATCACTTACTACGTTAATTCTCCATGCTACTTTTCAATGGCCTAAAGTAAGTCACATACACATGTTATTTCACTTTGCGATTCTAACACTTTGAATTAATACAACAAAAGATTATATGCAGGTTCGGTCTAAAGTTGATTATAATGCACCCCTACAAATAAATACGATTTCCACTTTATCACAACCATCTTGTGAAGCTAGATCCCTTTTTCACTATGATCCCTTTGCAGTCCCCAAATGGGTCCTTACTCTCTCCATTATTTTAAAGTTTACTTTGCTACACTGCCCGACATATTGAATGCCCAGAATGTCAGTTAACCCTAGGTATGTGAAGGATACCCACATTTACATCAGCAGTAATGAAGGAACTGGGACACATCATTGGGTAAAACAGTATTAACACTTTGCCAGTTGATTGTGTAGAGCACATTGCCAACTTTTAATGTAACATTTTTATAAAAATGAATTGTACTGAAGAAGGCCATGATTGCAGATCACTCCTAAGGCTGGAACATATGCTATTTACCCCTTCACTTTCAAGTACTACCTTCAGCAATGATTATAATAACTCCAACAAGCAATAGAATTTGCTTTTCCATACAACATTTTTGAAGGAAACCTTGCTTGGCTTGATTAGCTTTCATTATTGATAGCACATGATAATCCTTTGGCACTCCAATATTATCTCATGACCAACTGCTGTATGATGGAGGTGAAAGTGTATCAATCCATTAAACATTTGTCATCTAATAAATGACCTCAGCTTGGCCTTCAAGGTTTAGGACCTTACAATATGGTCCTAAACATTTCTAGGTAACATCTCAGTAAAACAAAATGTCAGACTCTACATCCAGTCCTGTGTAATATTGTCCTGGTTTTATTTGAAAGAAATCCCAGTCATCCATCTGAGAAAAGGTGCAGGTGGTAAGCTTGTCACATAACTAACAGGCATAATGTTGGAGAATGAGGTTAAAATGCAGAACAAGAAGAAGCACTGGAACATAATGTGAACACATAGGAACAGTAGCACCATCATTAGAAGAAGTGAGAAGTAGAATTTGGCCTCAGTGGGACAGTACCAACGTAAGGACCAGAAGAGAGCTACAACAGGATCATCACCAATGACGTGAATGGAACAGACCTGGAACAGAAGTAGAATGATGATCTGCAAGTAACATAACAGGACCGGAACACAGCCAGGACCAGAACCAAAAAGGAAGTTAACAATATCAGTCTTAGGAACATCACGAGCACTGGGGCAAAAATAAAATAGATCACAGCAGTCCCCGAAAAGTGTAAGAAGTAAATTCAAACAGACAAGAATCTGCATCAGAACAAGAAGAGTAACAGAAATAAGACAATGCAGTGCCAAAGCCTGGATATAGATAAAACATGACAAAACTGAAATAGCACTATAAATAACAGGAATAGAGCAGTGCAGTGCCAGAAACAAAACGGAACATCCATTGCCAGAAAAAATCAGAACAGTGCGAGAAGAACTATAAATTAACAAACAATGGGTCTGAAAAACAATGGACATTGATAAAAGCTGAGGCAGTGCTGATGAAGTTTCCTTTTTTAAGGTCTTGCTTAACAGCACAGCTGCCAGTGGACCTTATGTGAGCACCAGAAAAATAGTATAATTTTTAGAAGCAATACTAAAAGATGGGTATAGACTCTGCCCATGTTGATCTACAGATCTATAAGCTTTAGGTAGGACATAAGGTGTATGCTTATTGTTGTGCAAGTTTATCCTCATGGATATTTTATGCTCGTTGGTCAAGTCCAAGTTATGTTATGTTATGTTGTGTTAAGTTTTTCAGTGTCTTTATAGCACGCTAATCAGCAATGAGGGTATCCAGGTGCTCTGTAGCAGGTGTGTGAGGCTAGCCCTGGGGGCTTACTCAAAAAGACAGGTCTTTAACTTCTTAGGAAAGTCAAGAAGAGAGGAAGAGAATCTGATGTATTGTGGGAGATCGGTCCAGGCTTTAGTGGCCAGGTACAAGAAGACGCCGCCCCTGCTCTAATTTTGTGTATGAGTGGGGTGTGTGCTAGTGAGAGGCGGGCAGAGTGGAGGTGTCTAGAATGCTGGTGGAAGTGAATGCAGCTGTTTAGGTAGGCAGAGTCAGTGTTGACGAATGCTTTGCAAGAGTGGGTGAGGAGTTTAAAGTGTGTGCACTTGTGAATCGGGAGCCAGTGGAGTTCCCTAAGGTGTGCTGTGATATGGGCTTGTCATGGAAGATTGAAGAATAATCTGGCTGCTGCGTTTTGGATAGTCTGCAGTCTTCTTGTGATTTGGTTGGCATTCCCTGTGTTCAGGGTGTTTCCATAGTCTAGTCTGCTGGTGATAAGGGCTTGAATGATCATTTTCCTGGTGTTATCTGGTAACCATTTGAAGATTTTCTTAAGAATCCTAACTGTTGAATCAGGCCGAGACCACAGCTTTGACTTGGGTGGCCATGTCCAGTTTGTTGTCTATGATGATTCTGAGGTTTCTCGCTTGCGGGCTGGGCAAGTGTCCGTGGGCCACCAGGTGGAATCCCTTGGTGAGGTGCTCTATGCGGAGACTATCACTTCGGTCTTACCTAAGTTAAATATTTAATTTAAGTTTATTGGATTTCATCCAGGTGGCTACTTCTGTCATGCATGTAATGAACTTGTTCCTGGTGTTGTGTGTTTTGTACCAAAGGCACAGTATCAGTTGCATGTCATCAGCATAAGTGAGGATGTTTATGTGGTAAGCTCATCAGACGTCAGTCCGCTGGGTCATTTAGATGTTGAAGAGCATTGGGCTGAGCGAGGAGCCCTGCAGGACTCCACAACTAAGATCCCATGTTTCAGAGTCGTAGGGGGCATGTTAATGGTTTGGGTTCTTCTGGTGAGGAAGGAGCAGATCTATTCAAGGGTGAGTCTCTGGATGACTGCTTTATGGAGTCATTGGATTAGGATGGGATGAGAGCGAGTGTCGAAGGCTATTGATAGGTCAAAAAGGTAAGGGCTGCGGTTTCCTCTCCCTGTCGAGGATCATCTGGATGTCATCCATTGCTGCTTTAAGGGTGGTTTACATGCTGTGGTTGAGCTGAATCCTGTGGTGTGGAAAAGCCGGTGTTTGGCAAGGTGGTCCGACAGGCACTTGTTGATGGATTTTTCCAGGAATTTGACTGGGTAGGGAAGGAGGGATATTACCAAGGCTGGTCAGGCCAGCCAAAGGTTTCTTTAGGAGGCGTTGATGGCTGTGTGTTTCCATGGTGCCTGGAAGGTGGCTGCACTGATGGAGGTGTTGAGGATAGAGGTGAGGGCCTCACTGATAAGGATTGATCCTTTGTCAAAGGCATTGTGGGGTAGAGGTCAGCCGGGACCCCGAAATGAATGTTGTGGTTTCCTCTGTGCTAAGGGTGTCCCATGTGGTGATTATATTGATTTCCTTCATCACTGGTAGACTTCTGGAGAGGACCAGGGGATCCAGTTGCAGTGGAAGTTGCTGCATATGGTTGTGATTATGCTGCAGAAGAAGTTTGAGAGGTTGTTCCTCAAATCTCGTGATGGATTGATGTTTCCATTGACAGCAGTGGGTATGGTGATGATTGGGAAGATTTCTTTGCTGCTGTTGGAGCTGGCGTTTATTCATTCGACTAGGGCCTTCCTTTTGGTTTCTTGGATGAGTTAATAGTACCTCTTCTGGGCTCCTTTGACGGTGTCTTTTACCACTTCCCTTCTGCTGGTTCTCCATTTCCGTTTCAGTTGTTTACAGTGTTGCTTGATCATTTTGAGGTCTTCTGTGTAACAGCTGTCTTGTCTTATGGTTTTTGCTGTGTTCCTTTATTTCATGGCGACCAGAGCATCGGAAAGTTGGTGACCAACTGGTTGAAGTTCTCCTAGCTACGTGCTAGGATGCTTGTGGGTTCCGGTTTGTTCTCCTGTATGGCTGTCGTCCAGTCTTCCTGTGTTAGGTTGTTCCAGTGTTGGTGTGCTGGGCCTGCTGTGGGGGCTCTTTTGGGCTTATATATGTCTACAGTAAAACAGACTATAGCGTAGTCTGGCTAGATGATGGGTCTTGGGATGTTGATCGTGATGTTGTTGAAAGATTTGAAGACGGGTTCTATGATGTGTGCGGTGGCATGTGTGGGCTCTGTTGTGAGTTGAGTTAGTCCCAGGTTCCTGAAGCTGTCAAGAAGGGCAGCTGAGTTGGAGTCTGTCTGGTGTTAAAGATTGAAAGCGAAGCTTCCTAGGAAGATGAACGTCCTGGTGTTGAAGACTAGAGGGGTAGTGAAGTCTCTGATGTTCCTTGCAAAGTTGGGTATGGAGCTGGGGGACAGTAGGGTACTGTCCCACCTAGGGTGAAATTTGCTGTAATTTGAAGTTGAGGTGATCCACGTAGTATGTTCCAGCTCAAGCTGAGGAAGAGCAGATGAAGGTGTCTTTGTTGACGATTGTGATTCTACTTTTGGGCCTGTTTTGGCAGTCTTGCCTGGAGATGTTGTATCAGGCGGGGATGGCAGTGGCGCTGTCTGGTGTTGATGCTCTGGTCAGCCATGTTTTCATGAGGAAGAGGTTGTCTGGGGCGGCGTCTTCCAGCACGTCCCAGATCTCCATGGTGTCCTTGCTGAGTAAGAGGGTGTTGAGGAGCATGCAAGTTATTGGTGTGTGGGGGGTGTGGATGTGTTGTTTGGTAGGTGGTTGAGTGTGTGTGTGGGTGGGTGTAGTAGATATGCTCTTGGTTGTTGTTGCAGGCGCGGTCCTGCAGGTGAAGTGGCAGAGGGAACAAGTGAAGTGAAGGCTCCCTCTGTGTTGTGTGGTGTGGTAGTGGTGGTTCAGTCGGGGGAGGGACTAGGGTTATGTTGAGAAGCCAATGACAAAGGGTGATTAGTTTATCATGAAATGTTAGGTAGGCGTAGCCATGAAGCAAGATGGTGACTCATTGAAGTGCTCTGCACCGCAGACAATCTACCACCACCTTTTATGCCATAGACAGGGTCCGCTGTTATACAGCCATTTGCGGAGAGGCTCTGGAGGGGGGCATGCCCTGCTGTGCCCAATTTAGGGGCACTGGCATCCTTTGTCTACAGCTCTAGACCTCTCATACTCGGCCACCCATAGCTGATGACTACGCAGGCGGGCTGGTTGAACAACAGAGCATGTTGTTTGATGTTCGGCAGCTGCCGGGAGGCTGCATGGACTACAGCGGCACCCGATCCTTAAGGGACCGTGGATAACGGACTGCCCAGGAGTGAGGGGTGCTCCTATCCTTGGGCCCTGACTGCTGGGAGAGGAGACCCGCCGCTGCAGAGAGGAGATCCCGGTGTTGGAGACGGCGCAAGTGACTTGTGGAGCGCTGGAGAATGCTGCTTCTTGTGCGGTGGCTGCCTGGACAGTGCTCATCAAGGGGTGGGTTGCTCCTGTTCTTTGGCCCACATGTATGCAGAGGTGGCCCAGTGGCCTTGATCTTTGCTTCTCTGCTCCTTTCTACTTGGGCTGCCTTACCACATCAAGGTGGGGGCTCCTGCACTGCTTGAGGCCTGCTCTTTCTTGCCACTTCCTTTTGAAGGTGGTGGAGGACTGCTAGGAGGGGCCCCCTACCTTGCTCCGACACCGGCCTATTGATGTTGGACTGCTGCTGGGGTCTAGGGCTCTCGTGATGGTGCTTCTCAAGAGCCGGGACTTCCACTGGTACTACTCATTTGGTACTGTGTTGGTGGAGGGACTGTTGGCCCAGGACACGTGGCTCCTACTTGCCCCTTGGACAATGGTACTTCCTTTGCACCGTTAGCATGTTGGTGGTTCCCATACTGGTGGAATGACTGTGACTGCGATGTGTCCTCTGCTTCTGCATTGGCCCTTAGATACCCTTCTTGCCCCCCATCCTCCTGGAAGCTTGGTCTCACCTGGTACGCCTCCCCCTGCTGGACAAGGCCATGGTGCCATTTCTTCTGGTGCTTTCCTGCTGGACTTTGCTTTACTAGCCGTTATCCCCAGGTGCATTGGCGTTGTCAACAATGAGGTGTGACCTGGGACGGTGCCCTACTTTGGAACAGTTTTACCTAGTGCCACCTGGCCTCCCTCCCAAAGGATTCACTGCTGATGCTATTGCATGGGAGGATTCATAGGGGTATTGCCTGTACCACATCACCTTTCTTCATGCCTCAAACAAAGGCAATAAGACAGCTATCCTTTGCTGAGGCACTATTAGGTGGTGCCTCACGAATGCCTACCTTCACTGACACCATGGCTAAGAATACACTGGCAATGATCCTCAATGAGGTGACTGCCATGAGTGCCAGACTGTCTGCCTTTTATACCACTATCACGTTGATAGCATTTGATATTAAGTCCCTGCTGTCTGATCTCTCACAAATGCATTGAAGGCTCGATTCCATGGAAAAGAGGGTGGATGAACTTGACAGACTCTACGGTCAGCAGCCAGAATGGGGAACAGCTGCAGCTAGGGGTCTCGGACTTGGAGGAACAGGCTCAGAGGGATAATATCTGGCTCTATGGGGTCCGGTGGGTTTGGAGCGTGACAACATGCAGTCTTCCTTGGCACCTTTCTGCCTACTCTGATCCACCTGGAATTCAAGGAGCCTTTTGAGTTCCAGTGCACAGAGAGATTGCAGGCCCATCTGTTGCACTCCTTTGGCACCCATAGAGTGATCATAGCATGCCTTTTACACCATCAACATGTCAGGGCCATCCGGCAGGCAGCCAGAAAGAATAAGGGACCGTTTCAGCACAATGGGGCATTGATACACATCACAGCAGATTTTTCGCATGAGACGGCAGTCAAATGCAAGAAGCTGCTGACATTGTGCCCCTACCTACGAGATGCAAGTATCAAATTCAGCCTTTTAGACTCCTGCCCCTACGATCATAACCGTACAAGGCCTCACTATGGAATTAGATGACTCGGACTGGCTGGCATCCTACCGTAACACCTTAGAGGGTACGATGAACTTGTCTTCTAACCCTGATCCATCTTCTTTTCAAATGGAGGGGGTTGACAATTCTGTGTGGGCTGGTGGACTGAACGCCGCTCCTCCTCCTGGCACGCCTCAGCCCTCTTCCTACCACCCATTCGGACAGAGATGGCCTGGGTTGGTGATCAATGTTCTGAACCATGATAGGGGCTGGGACCAATCCAGATACCCTCTGAAAGATAGGCTTACGACCTCCTAGGGAGGTGCCTCCTACCCTTGTCTCAGACTTTGACCCTTGTTCTAATATGCTTCATTTCTCAGACTAGTTCCTATTTATGATTATATCCTTTGCTGCAGTTTTGCATTGCATTTCCTCTGCTTGGGGCACTGTTTTCTTTATTGTTCAATGCTTGTGTTGCTGTTCATTGTCATGTATGTTCATGACTTGGAAGGGAGGGATTTATGGTTGTCACTGGGGTGAGATGGTGATTCTTAATGGTCAGGCTCTGTTTCCCTCCCCTCTGCAGCGCCGGAGCAGATGAAGATGAATGCTCATTCATTGGCCAACCCTTCCACTGCCCTATATCCCCTGTGTGTGACTGGGTGACCCTCCACAGTCCTTCACTTGATGGCATCTGGCAGGCTGGCGAAGTACCCCCATATACTCTGTCAGGGTTAGTTCCACAGACTACAGTCTGTTAGTTACTGTTGCTCACAGTGCACATTGACAGAGACCTCACATTCCTCATTACCACACCCACGCTCTCCACTGACACTACTATCTCCGTAACTTTGCACTGACTTTCTTTGAGTGTATTTCCTTTAGGGACATGCTCTAGGACTCGGGCCCTCACCCTCCCCTTCCAATATTCATGTGGGTACCCTTTCTTATACATGACAATGCCTTTCCCATCAGTTCGGAACCGGCCTCTCTGTGTTGTGTCCATGAATGTTAATGGACTTGTCCAGTTTTGTTAAACATAAAAAGATCCTCAATTTCTTACAATGCCATAATACTGATGTGATCTTATTGCAGAAATTACATTTGCCCACAGGTGAGGTGGAAAGGTTAGTCAGGGACTGGGTGGGACGGGTGGTGGGAAGTTGCCGCACTATAGCTTTAGCGTCTAGTTCACCTATCCGCCAGGCCTCTTCCCACTCCTATAGAAAACATTGGGGCATATTTACAAGCACCTACCACCACCGGAGTGTCCCTTTTTTGACAATCTGGTGGCGCTGTGTGCTGCCCCATATTTACAAGGCCACGCAAAGCCAATTTGCGTGGCTTTACCCTGCCTTGTAAACATGGCCCTCTTTCACGCAGTATTCAGCATTAAAGGGGCATGTCATGGGTGTTGCTGTGGGTGTTCCCACGCAACACCCATGGCTTTTTGACACTGCCCCAGATTTACAAGGATTGGTAAATCTGAGGAAGCGCCAAAAACTAATGCCGTTCAAGGGGAGGCGTTAAAGTGGCACAACAAGGAGAAATACTTTTATACTTCTGCAGCACACATAGAAGGAGCAAAACGCCATTAATTATTGTTTTTGTACAGGAAGGTATTCCTTCCTGCACAAATACAATCATTCCTGCAACACAGGCACCTTTGCACCACGGTGTAAGGGTGCCTGCGTTGGTGCATGGCTGTTGTTTTAGTGCCGGTGCAGGGGAAGCACAGGTGTTGGTCGTATTCCTGGAAATACGGCACATCCCTACATTTTTCAAATGACGCAGCTCAGCTCAGCAAAATTGCTTGCGGTGCTGCGCTACACCATTTCATTGTAAATATCCCCCATGGCATTGCTGCATTGATGCATAAATCACTCCTTCACACTCTTAGGCCGATCCTGTGGGCAGGTACAGGTACTTCTTTGTGAAATTAAAACTGGAGACGCACATTGTTGTTTTGGCTTTGGTATATGCACCTGTGGGCAGAAATGCCGCCTACTTCAGCCTCCTGAACATTCTCCTTATAGAGTTTGGCAGGGCGAGACTGATAGTGGGGGTGGCTTGAACACAACACCTGTTGCTGTTCTCAACAGGAATGGCCTACCTGACCATCACAACGCCTTGGACAGGGCTCAGCTCACGGATCTACTGGTTGATTTCGGCCTAGAGGATGGTTGGCATCTTACACATGCCTCTGGTAAGGCCTACACTTATACTTCGATGGTTCATAATACTTCTTCTCAGCTCAATTATTTTCTGGGGAACCACTCACTTCTCTATCTCCCGTTCCACTCAGACATTTTACCGGGGGGCCTCTCGGATCATTGCCCAGTGTTATTGGAAGTGATGTTGGGGATTAGAACCCTGGCGACCAGTTTGTGACATATGTAGGCCTCCAGATACAGCCTCCCCGATGACAAGGAGATGCTAAATTCTCATGTTATTGTCTACATAGCAGAGGTTGAGCACTCAGTCACCTCGCCTCAAATGGTCTGTGCGGCCTGGAAGGCCGCCTGGAGGGGCCGTCTGATGAGGGATAGTGCATTGGTGAAGTGTTGCTGCGTCACTGAAAAAACACGCTGAGAAACGCAAGAGTCGCTGTCTTACAGCGTCCTGTAACAATACTCCGTCGCTTGTTAATGGCCACAGACTGGAAGCTGCTAAGTTTGAATATAATGCACTCTACTCCTCTGCCGCAGAAATGGCGCTCACTAAACTTAAATGGAGACACTGAGAGGGATGAAAAGACAGGACAATTTTTTGCCTTTTTCCATGCACCAATGAGAGGCCCAGCTCTCCATACCGGCCATCTGAGACGATACAGGCTGAATTCTTATGCACCCTATGAATATTTCAGAGGCATTCTCTTCCTTCTATGAACACCTCTATGACTTTTACACTGGTGACCTTACATCTGCTGAGGACCAATTCCAGGCCTCGGTTCACTTGCTGGTGCTTTCGGATGAAGGCAGGGTTCTTGTGGCAGGGTACATTACCCTTTGACAAATACATGGGAGCTCTAGCCAGTTTACCAACATGCAAGTCACCAGGCAAGGATGGCTTCCCTGGGAATTTTGTAATCCCTGTGCACAACAAGTGGCACAGATGTAACACCAAGCCTTTCGGGAGGCATCTGTAACTAGGACCCTGGGCCCCTTTCCAATAAGGCAAACATCATGGTGCTTGACTTAACGCCTAGCAGTGAAGAGTTTTCTGCACACTTCATCGAAAAGACAAGAAAGATCGAACAACAATTACAGCGCAACTCACCAAATACACTGGGTCTGACTTAGTCCATTGCCCCGCCGTTCCCAATGTTGAGTTCTCCTCTTTCTGATTTCATGGTTCACTCGCAAAAAATCAGGCATTATGGAATTCCTGTATTCTACCAGACGATGCTGAGTTACTCAAAACGTCAAACTCATTAAAACCTTCAAATCATTTCAAGGATCCTCTGCCCGCCAAGCTTTTCAAAGAACTTATACCCTCCATACTTCCACTTCTCGAAAAAAGGATGGGGTTATCAGGCCCCATTTTAAATTGGTTTGCCTCATTCCTACACAATAGATCACAGAGAATCAAAGTCAACCATTCCCTTTCTAACAACACTTGGGGTCCCTCAAGGATCTGCACTATCACCCACGCTCTTCAGTAAGTGGTCCATGGAACCACATACTGAAATTCTGAACCGTTTGAACATATATTATCACATGTACGCAGACGACACTCAAATATACCTAAAAATGTCCTCACCTGATGATATCAAAACTCTTAATTCTGCTCTTGTGAAAACTCAACATTGGCTAACTCACAATCACCTTATGCCAAATACCCTCAAGCCGGAACTCCTACTGATTGCCCCTCACAATCATCCTACCCCCATTCAAGACTGGCTCAAACAGCTAACGTTCACTCCAATGCTTAGTCAAGTAAATAAAAATATTGAAATCTTTGAAAGAGTAGTAGAAATAGATATCAAAAAAGCATTGGAAGGTCACCCAAGACAGATCAACAACCTCTCAGTTAAACATAGAGAGGCGCTTAGGGCACTACAGGATGATGGCAGTCTTACAATCAAACCCGCCGACAAAGGGGGAGGAGTGGTGGTGTTGGACACCTATGATTATGAGACTAGGATGAGGAATCTCCTGGATGTCCAAGACCACTACCAACGAGTTCAATTCTCTAAGATTAATTATCTTAAAAAAGAGGTTATGCAATTGCTTGACAGAGCCAGAGATGAAACGTGGATATGTGAAAATGAATATAAATTTCTGCTTAATACAAATCCCATCATTCCAGCTATTTATGGGCTTCCAAAAATCCACAAGGATCTGAATGATCCACCTATAAGACCTATCGTCAGTAGTATAGGCTCAGTTTTGGAACCATTGAGCAAATATGCAGATTTTTTCCTGAAACCGATGGTTCACAAACAGAAGTCATACTTAAGAGATTCAGCTCATGCTATCTCTATTTTTGAGGGACAGGGCTTCAATGGGGTGACCCAGTTCTTGGTCACCTCGGACATTGAAGCCCTGTATACCAACATCCCCCAGGCTGATACGATTAGAGTTGTATCATCGATTCTGGACAATGAGGATCTCAATGGTGGTAACAAGGACCTTATTATGTCCTGTGTCTCTATGGTTCTTAAGAACAACCTTTTTCTCTTCAAGGAGTAGGTGTTTCAACAGGTTAAAGGGACCAGTATGGGGGCCACCTGTGCCCCCAGTCTGGCCTGCTTGTACGTCAGTAATTTTGAGGAGCTTCACATTTTCAATGAGATGGCGCCTTTCTTCGAGAACATCACCTGCTGGCATGGTTTCATAGATGATATTATCTTCATATGGATGGTAACAGCGAATTGTTATGTGAATTTATTGAATGGTTGAACTTGGGTGATAGTAACCTTAATGTCACAGCCCAATGGAGCGACACCAAAGTGAATTTTTTAGATATCTGTATTAAGAATCATGAGGGTACTCTACAAGTTGAATTGTTCACGAAGTTGACAGACAAAAATACTCTCTTACACTACGGGAGTCATCATCCAAGGTCACAGAAAGATAACATTCCTTTTGGTGAATTTCTGCGATTGCGACGCAATTGCACTACCCTGGATGATTTCTACTTGCATTCAGAGACGTTGAAGAAGAAATTCAAAGATAGAGGTTATCCAAACAAATTGATAAAACACTCGTTCAAAAGAGCAAGGTTTTATGACCGTGACCGTCTTTTAGACATGTCAAAAGAGAGAGGTAAAAAGAAAGAAACAGACAGGATAGTGTTTGTCAGCCAGTTTTCTGGAATCAGTAATCAAATCAAAAATATTATCAACAGAAACTGGAAAATTCTGAACGATGGCCAGGAAAAACAATTGAAAAAACCACCGTTCACATTTAGAAGAAACAAGAACCTTCGCAACTCATTAGTCAAAACGTATAAAAGCGCTGAGGAGAATAGACAAATGACTCTTGAGAACAAAAAAGCCACTGGCAATTACAAATGTGGGACATGTTCGATCTGTGCCCATTGCATTGAGATGAAAAGTTTGAAATTTAATGGGAGAACTCTTACAAGATTAACATTGAATAATTGTCGAAGTAAAAACATGATCTATCTCCTGATATGTCCTTGCAGGTTAGAATATGTTGGTGAGACAAGTAGAGAATTGAGATTGCGACTTTTAGAACATAAATCTGCTCTAAGGACTAAAAAAGAGAACGCACCCCTGGAGGAAACCGCCAATGCCTTCGGGTGCCGACTGGCTCTCCCAACTGGCTAAAGTGGTAGAATGTGACCAAATCATATACAAGAGGAATGACCACCTGGATGCCTACTTCCAAATTTGGGAGCCACTGCTCCAACCGACACCCACGCAGGTCCATCCGATGGCGTCTCCTCTGACTGTTCCACCTTTACCCACGGGGAGTGAGCCGAGAGCCCCAATTGCAATATTTGACGGTTCCACAGCTCTTGATTCTTGAAGAACTTGTGGGCGATGGTTAGGGATCCCTGTAAGGATACTAATACACATACTCTGATTTACGTGCCTCGTACCTGCACTCCCTCACAATGGGTTACAGTCCCAACTGGTTTCTGTTCAGTCCGCATGCCCCATTCTTGACTAGTGTATTCCTGCTACTGATTGGGACTTTCTGGTTTGAGTGTGTGATACTGTGTTTTATACCACTGCTCAATGTGCACTTTTCTTGTTTTTCTTATTTTTTTTGTTTTCCATTTCTTCCTTTGTCGTTTTCCTGTCCAGTGTACTTTATGATGGGCGCTTGGCACCACTGCACCACTGTTGATAATCCAATAAAGAATCGCTGCAAAAAAAAAATAAAGAAATGTTAGGTAAAAGGCAGAAGCCCTGAATTATTTATTGTGAATAAATTATGCTAAAGGCAATAAGACTTTGAAGGTGGATTTTATTGCACAGTCATTTAGCCTGTAGAGAGGTATTTAATTACTGGAAATCTCATAAATGACCAGTTTTAGCTAGGCTTTTGCTTAGGTAACTTCATCTGACTAACCCTGGGGGTAGAGGAATTGCAATATGGTAATTCTTGTTAAGGTTGCATGCTTTTACTGAAATTTAATTTTCTACATATTTGAAATTGAATGACTATATTTCTGAGACACCTTGTACGAAGGATTATGCTCAATGCAGTAGGTCTGAGTTGGGTATGGAGACAAGCAATTTTTAAACACTATAATCCTTACTGGTACATTGGGAAAAGTTACATAAAATGCAATGGATCTTATTTGTTTATGACAAAGGCAGAAGGGCTAACATATAGTTAGACATGACATCCTTGGTGTGATATTCCCCCAACTGTTGAGGTTCCTATAGTGATCCCAGAGAGTGAGACAAAGGAAACCAAAGTGTGAGGGGAGAGGGTCTTCCTGACAGGATGGCAGGGGAGGACCTGTTCCCTTCCCCTCCCCGATTACATTTCAAAGGGACCTGTTTGCAGCACATACAAAGGAACCTGACCCCAAGCCTGCCCTGCCTTTTGTACCCCTAGACAGTTTGGAGCCAGGAATAGGCCAAAAATATTTTTTAGGGGAGGTCAAGGCTGGCACCAGGTATTAAAATGGCACCTTTGGAACCACTCTTCAGAGCACTCCTGGACCTGTGGAAGATTCAGAAGAAAGACTGTGCTGCACTTGAAAGGACTGCCTTGCTGCCTGAAGAAGGAAGATTGCACCTGCTTGCCATGATCTCAGGCTATCCAAAGTGACTTCAATGGTCAGGTGGCTAACCACCTGTGTGAGCTACAGGGACGCAACAAGCTTCCAGAGGCCTCCCCTCAACTGCCCAGCTGGCCTGTCTGAGCCTAGTTGCTGGCCTCGGCTGATGTGAATCCTGATCCCTAAGTGAGATCCTCCAGGTCTTGGACCCTTGACTGGCATCAGTGAGAACTCCTCCTGAACAAAAGGGGAAAATCCTGAAGTTTGGACTCTTAAAACAGGCCTGTTCAACGTGGCAACCACCAATGCGAAGTTATGTGGGCAAGATAACTTGGGCGGGCCGCTGTTAAACTACACCTTACCTTTGCAGGTGCAGTTATTCCGCTCTTGTGATACTGGAGCCCCGTGCCCAATATGCTACCAAGACCGGCCTTTTCTATAAGGCTGTATATGGTAAATACAGGGACCTCTGGCCCACGTTTTGTTACGGATGTTTTCTGTCATTTCCCATGAGGTTAATGCCTATTATCATACTTACCCCTAGGTGCCTATTCCCTTCTCCCAGTCCTGAGGAAGACCCCTCCGTAAGATGTTAATGAACCTACAGATCTCCGGGGTCAAAACGTTGACACTACTTGTTTGAGCCAGCATATAAAACAACAGTGATTGTTCTACTGTGTTTTCTGTCTTGTATGCATGGCTAAAGAGACTGATGTAGACATTTGCGAATTTGTGCGAGAATTAGGAGCTAATGTTTTGTATTGCTGAATAATGAATATGCTTCTGGCACAATAACCCTACCTTTCTATATCACACTATTCCCACTCTAATCACCGTACACCCCTTTTTCTCCTTGGGCACTTGTATACAAATTTGAGTATATGTTATGATGTATATACAATATAATGTGGCAGTGTGATTAAATAACACTGTTTCATTTCATTCCTGCATTTTGATTCTTTATATGATTGTTGGCAATATATGTTTATTTTGTTCATTGCTGAATTATTGTATACTGGGATCATCTCCTATTGTACCAGATATTCATGAGTGGCAATTTCTGCTTCTTGGTACTATTTTCACTAAAAACTTTAAAATTCGATCTCTCCAGTTCTACTGATTGGATTTTGTTAGCTTTGTATCATGTTTCTAAATTGGTTTGAGATTCAGAAGAGTTGCTGCATAAATACTTTACACATTGGGGCCGATTCCGATTCGGGCCGGAAAAAGCACCGACCGACTCGGATCCGGTAAAAATACCGACCGACACGTACCAGTGGCGCCCGACACGCCAAGTACGATGCAAGCCGCGATAAATCCGACCGACACGTCAGGAAACCAAGCCGACCGACCGAGCCGCTCGGAAAATAGCAATCCGGCCGGAAAAACACGCGAATCCAACCGACCGACACGCACCCGGAACAAATCCGACCGAATCGTACCCGCCAACTCCAACCCGCAAAGTACGATGCAAGGCGCGAAAAACACGACCGAGTCGGACGGAGGACAAGCCGTACGACCGACACGCATACAAAACCGAGCCGAAGCAACACAATACACCGCGACCGACGCGTACGCAGCATACAAAACTGCACAAACACAGCGTGAACGAAACGGAAAACACCGTACGAGACCAATGCACGGTCCGACTCGGTCACAAGAACGTTTCCAACATACACAAACAGCACAAAGGAAAAATCAACCAAAAAAGGCCAAACAAGCAATTACCAAGCCAATAAATACTGGGGGGGTGGGGACAGAGAACAAAGCCACACCCACAACTCCACCTATATAAAGGACACAAATCACTACCATGAGCCTTTGCAAATGCCATTCCACTACCAGCACCCAAGAGAAAGCAACCACACACCCACAGCTCATCCCTCACACAAGCCACACACCAGCAGCACACCAACAAATACCTACCTCACATACACCCAGCACAACACACACCCACACACCCTCACCTGCACACCAACACACACATCACCCACCATCACCAACCATCACCATGCCCCCCAAGAAGAATCCCAAGTTCCTAGATAGTGAATTGGAAGTCCTGGTAGACGAGATCCTCAGGGTGGAGCCACAGCTGTTTGGCACATTGGTCCAACAGACCCCCATGTCGCAGAAAACCAAGATGTGGGAGAGGATCATCAACAGGGTGAACGCCCAATCACCATGTCGGCGCACAAAGACGGACATCCAGAACAGGTGGTATGACGTGCGCAGGAGGGTACGGGACCTGCTGAAGATAGACTACATCAACAGCCAACACACCGGCAGTGGCCCTCCTGCCAAGCCAATATACCTCAGGCCCTGGGAGGAGAAGGTGCGGGCCATCCTTCCGCCAGTGAGCGTATATGGACTAGAGAACATCCCAGATCCTGGTGAGTACACAACAAATGTACACAATAAACTGCCACAAAACACACACATCACTGTCAAGGGGAGAGTCAAACCATGCACTCATAGCAATTACACAGCAACTAGAACAGAATCATCCCAAAATGTGTATGTCAGTCAGATAAACACAACACATGCCATCAAAAAAGTCACATCCAACTGTGCCAACACATGTACAAACACAACCACAACTACAGCTAGGCAGTGGCACAAATAGAACTAACACACACATCCACACATGTAGCCACCACAACAACACCAACACACAGTGAAGACCACTCAAAGGAAGGAATTCTGTGTATGCTGGCCAAGTCAGTGTAGCCAATAGCATCATGGGAGTCGCAGTCACACATATTGCCCCCCCCAACTGTCCCATCAACACCACCATGAACCATGCGCACATCACAGGGAGTGGAGAAGGACTCACAAGATGGCTGACACTGGCTACTGCTGTGGGGAGCACAAGGCCCTGCTGCCAACTGTGCACCAACAAACAGCAGGACACCACTGACTGACATCCTGAGAGACAACTTACACTCCCTGCAATGCAAGCACGTTCCATGGTGGGATATCTGGCTGGCTGGGTGGGAAGGGGGACTTGCAGCACTGACCATAGTCACCAGCACCTCCCCTCACACCCCCCAACACAAACTCCACAGTACCCACCTGGTAGAATGCAATGCCCTCCATCCTAACACAAGATCCCACAAAGCACCACCACCCTGGGTTATGTTGTGTGAAGCACAGGGACACTCTTGGGACTCTTAGCCAAACAACTGCCAGGACAACACTCCCAGCCATCCTGTCAGCACAGCCAGCCCACCCCACAGGGAAGCAGAGTCAAAAGGAAGGAAGCATGGGCATGCTGTGAAGGGGGTGGAGGCAATAGCATGATGGGAGTCGTAGTCACAGACATTGCTCAGCCTCACAACTGTCCCATCAACACCACCCTGAACCATGCTCACATCACAGGGAGTGGAGAAGGACTCACAAGATGGCTGACACTGGCTACTGCTGTGGGGAGCACAAGGGCATGCTGGGAACTGCACACCAACCAACAGCAGGACACCACTGTCAGCCATCTTGCCATTGCCCTCACACCCACACACACTGAACTCCCCACAAAAGCAAGTAAGTATGGGAATGCTGGGAAGTGGGGTGGAGGCAATAGCATGATGGGAGTCACAGTCACAGACATAGCTCACCCCCACAACTGTCCCATCAACACCACCCTGAACCATGCTCACATCACAGGGAGTGGAGAAGGACTCACAAGATGGCTGACACTGGCTACTGCTGTGGGGAGCACAAGGCCCTGCTGCCAACTGTGCACCAACAAACAGCAGGACACCACTGACTGACATCCTGAGAGACAACTTACACTCCCTGCAATGCAAGCACGTTCCATGGTGGGATATCTGGCTGGCTGGGTGGGTGGGTGGGAAGGAGGTCTGGCTGTCAACCAAACACAATCAATGCAGACCATGTTCACACCCCAGAGAATACATAGAAATGCCCAAATAATGCAGGACAATGTGCCACACCAATATCAACCCCTGACTGTGACGACTTAGGACAATACAATGTACAGGCCCGCACCCCGAGGCACAGTCACAACTGTCAGGTGTGTCAACCACTGATGCCTGCAGAAACATGACATACATTGTTTGTGTCTCCCAAAAACAGGTGATGATAGGGACACAGCAGCAGACGCTGAGGAGTCCCAGTCCCAGGCTCAAGAGGATGCCGAGCTCACTGGCGTCGTACAGCCTCTGTCCTCCTCGGACGATGAAGAACAACCTGGCACATCCGGTGCAAGTCAACATGCTGCACCAGCAGGACCACCAGCTGCAGCACCAGCAGGTCCACCAGCTGCACCCCCTGCACCCACCCCTCCAACGACTGTCACCACGAATACCATCCCTGCCGACATGGACAGAATAAGGAACAACACCAGCGCAGTGACCCTGGACCAACCTGGGGCCATGGACACCACCACCACCACCAACCCCCAAGGTGGACCAGGGTTATCTGTGCGTGCAACTGCACACACTGCACATGTCAGCAGGGGTGGTGGGAGGGTGGGAGACAGAGGTCGCTGCTAGCAGACGTTGCTGGTGTGCATGAAGACCCACAACTGGTACGCATAGCTGATGCGTACCAGTCCAGCACCGGAGAGCTCAGCCAGGTAGTGGGGCTCCTCAGAGACATCAAACAGCAGCAGGCTGCCCATCATGCCCGCTTGGACTCCCACATGTCCCACGTGGAGTCACACATGTCACGTGTGGACTCCCACATGTCACGTGTGGACTCCCACATGACCCGCGTGGAGTCCAAGTGGGATGTACTACATGAGATGACGGCGGTGCACAGGGACATTTTACAATGCCTCCGCCAGATGAACAGCAACCAGTCCACACCTCCCTGTGTGCCAACAACATCTGGTACCGAACAAACTGCAACTGCCACAGGGAGGGAGGAGGACTCTGGCGGAGAGTCCCCTGCACCGCAGCAGCCTGCACTAGAGGGCCCCCCCCAAGAAGAGGGGTCGTCCGAGGAGGGGAAAGTGAGAGGCTGATGGCCAAGCGCAACTCCCAGGAAGCCTGAACCTGTTCTGGATTTTCGCCTTTGTGCACAGACTGTTCACCCTGTTGATGGCAACACTACTCCCACACATTGCATGGGGAGTACAAGTTGGAACAATGTGTCAGACAACTGTGGCCCCGATACTGGGGATCCTGTCTACCTGGACTTTCTATTCATCTAGGAACTTGGGATTGCAAGATTCATGTACAGCACAATCCATCCTATGCACTATTATCACAATAAACACACTAATACACCATACTTGCCTCTGTCGTGATTCCAACGTGGGTGCTGTTATGGGGATGATGAACTGCAAAATTACACAGTGTATGCGAACTGCAACAGCAAGGACAACACAGGCATGTGAGTACAGGCAACGTGACACATATGAGGGAGACACACCACCAGGGCTACACAACACATACACACCTAGGCCATCTGACTCATTGCCTACACTGATGTTGCCAGGGAAGACGGTGCAATGCACAGACACCACACCCATTCCCAGTTGTAGTCAAGTAGCCCACAGGTGCAGTAAGCAAATGGCAGTCAAATGTGTGACCACAGACAACGCACATCACTAAGTGAAGCACAGGTTTATTACACAGTAGCAACATGCCGTAACCACTACAGATGCAAGGTAACCCCACCTGGTAGCGGGCACACAGTCAACAACTGTAGACAGAAGGAAGTCCATGGGTGTGGCGCACATCACCTGTAGGGACACAACAGCTACCAGCCTGGATGTGCAATCACGTCGTCGGTGGACACAGTTGACCAAACGAATCTGAAAGTACCCTGTGAAGGACAGAAATGACACACAGTCAAAAGCAATGCAGTACAGGACAGAACAGCAAAACTCATGCACAATACATGTTACAAGATACCCACCCAGAACCAAGTTAGCATGTCAACACTGTTGGGGAGTACAGCCCACCTGTCACCACACATCGCAACACACATCCTGTCAAGTAGCCCATGGACACACTCCAACAGCACCAGAGCACCACCCACACATCATGCCAACTCACATCATTCACATGACACCTCAGGATACTCACATTCAGCTAAAGAAGTTGGTGATGAGCTGTGTGCGGACATCACCATCACCATCATCATCATCATCGTCACTGGCATCGTGGTCCAGGCCAGGATCCTCCACAGGTGGCGGATGTTGGTCATCGTCATCCTGGATGAGAGGCAACTCCTTCCGCACTGCCAGGTTGTGGAGCATGCAGCAGACGATGATAATCTTGCACACTTTCGCAGGGGCATATGGGAGGGACCCTCCGGTCTTGTCCAGGCAGCGGAAGCGGCTCTTCAGGAGACCAAAGGTCCGCTCAATCACTCTCCTGGTCCGACCATGTGCCTCATTGTAGCGCATCTGGGCAGGTGTCACAGGGTTCCTGAGGGGTGTCAGCAACCACGGCATGTTGGGGTATCCCGAGTCACCTACGGACAGACAAGTGCACATCAGCTGACTTGGAAAAGTGGGCGGAATACTACAGATCAGATCACACACAATGGCACAAAGTCAGTACACACCGACAAGCCAGGCACGCTGGTTCTGCATCTGTGCCATCAACCTGGGGATGCGACTACTCCTCATCACAAAGGCATCGTGTGCTGAACCAGGGAAACGGGCACACACGTGTGTGATGGTCATGTCTGCAAGACACACCACCAGTGCATTGACCGAGTGGTAGTGCTTGCGGTTCCTGTAGGCCTGCTCCTGGGCCTGTGGTGGTACCAAAGCCACATGTGTCCCATCAATGGAGCCAATGACATGCGGCATCCTCCCCAGGGCATAAAAGTCACTCTTCACGTCAGTGAGTCGTCGCAGTCTAGGGAAATAGATGTACCGGTTCAGGAAGAGCAACATTGCCGCCAAGAAATCGCGGAGCACACGGCTGAACATGGCCTGTGACATCCCACCAGCAGACGCCACAGTATGTTGGAAGGTACCGGTGGCAAAGAAGTGTAGGGCTGCCATCACCTTCACCTTGGGGGTCAGCGCTGTAGGATACGGCCGGCCAGGCTGCAAATGTGGGGACAACTGCACTGCAAAATCCTCAATCAGCTGCCTGGTGAAGCGGTACCGTCGGATGCTGTCCCGTTCCACCATCGTTGCCAGGTCTGGGAATGGCCGATGGACAGCAGGAGCCCTGCAGTGCAGAGGAGAAGTAAGCAAGATCGTCAGTCACCCCACATATGCGGCATTGAACACACTCAAGATCCCAACATACATCATCATGAGGCACAACTACATGAAGTGTGCAGTACCGGAACGACATGTATGGTACATACATGGCCAACATCTGTCAACACGGTCCTACAGGTGGCATCAATTTGGCCCAGGTTGGCCCATTGGATATCATGATGCTGTGTCACAGTCACCCCCCAGTGACATGTGAGGACAGATGTGCCCCAGGCACCACAGCTCAACGACAGGCACATTCCCAGGGACCCTGTAATGCCACATGGACACTGGCATCACCTGGAGTATCATGTGTACACCACAACAAAACAAACATGACCCCCACAGGTAGTGGCCACACTTGCCATGGCAGGAGAGCCATGGACGTCTGTGACACACACGCACAACATCAGAGTCCATGCACACACAACGTGGATGTGGAGACTGTCTCCCATTGTGCACATGAAATCAGAGACATTGTAAACACTACATGCACAAAGACTGTGGAGGGCCATCACTATTGTGCCACTGGGACACCCTGGCTCAAACATACCGTCCCACATGGGACTCACGGGGTATGTGACATGACATACACAAACACCACTGTGAAATGTGACCATGGCACATGCACAGATATGAACAGTTGCACATCACAGTGGTCACGTACACGTAACACCCAGGATCCTGTCCCCATGAACACGTGCACAGCCTGGGGGTGGCTGCCCACAGGTGACACCCACAGGACAACATGTACACCAACATACACACAATAGGAAATGCAGCCTTACATGCCTTCATGATAAGGTGTGGACAGGCTGTCGTGATGTAGGTGTGCCCCTCACTCCCTGGGAGCTATCTGTGGCTGGCATATGTCCATCTGAGACAGGCATGCTGACATATGCCAGTCACATGTACAGTGATGCGTTGTACTGCAATGGACCGATCGGTGCCTCCGGCCGGCCCATTGCTTTCAATGTGTGCGGGTACGCGTGGTACCCCTGTGCGCGTTGTACTGCAATGGACCGATCGGTGCCTCCGGCCGGCCCATTGCATTCAATGTGTGCGGGTACGCGTTGTACCCCTGTGCGCGTTGTACTGCAATGGACCGATCGGTGCCTCCGGCCGGCCCATTGCTTTCAATGTGTGCGGGTACGCGTGGTACCCCTGTGCGCGTTGTACTGCAATGGACCGATCGGTGCCTCCGGCCGGCCCATTGCTTTCAATGTGTGCGGGTACGCGTGGTACCCCTGTGCGCGTTGTACTGCAATGGACCGATCGGTGCCTCCGGCCGGCCCATTGCATTCAATGTGTGCGGGTACGCGTTGTACCCCTGTGCGCGTTGTACCTCAATGGACCGATCGGTGCGCACCCATTGACAATGGGCTTGCCTGGCAACGGACGCGTTTTCGAATATTCGAACGAGTCGGTTGCTGGAAAATCAGTTGGTCACCCACAACAATGTTGCAAAATCATGTATGTCATGAAGTTGAAATTTTGAAGGATGCTGTGGGCGTGTTTTGGTGCTGCTATTCCATGGATTGGCCAGATTCAGAAGATGCAAACGACTTGGACCTATCACTTTGGACACAAGGGACAGTATCTGCCTCTCCAGCACATATATATTGCTGCATGTACCCCTGAGAGCCCACTTGCCTGCACTACATGCTCCAGGACGACATCTGCCACTGCACTGCTGCTGTCTCTGCCCCTCTGGACCCTGCAATGGCACGTACTGTGGAGAGAGCCCCAGCCTTCAGCCTTGAAGAGAACCAGGCCCTGCTGGACAGCCTACTTCCACAGTACAGCAAGCTGTATGGGACACCAGGGGAGCAGGTGAGTGTTCTGTGCACTGCCTTTCTGAATGTGCATTTTGTCTGACTAGCAAGGCTGAGAGTCAGCACACCACTGGCTAGCAGGCTCACTGAGTAGTTGTCACCCCCCATAGTGTGTAGTGACTTGCACTGGACAGGTATGGTGCAGTGACAGTGCTTCTGAACAGGGTTTTACTCCCCATGCTATGATACCATGTAGTGACTTCTGGAAAACTGTCCATGGGCAGCCGTGCACTGCCTGAGTACACCATGTGCCCCTGTGATTGCGACATGTATATGCAACTGTGTCATGCACGGATATGTTGCATGTGTAGTAATGTCCTTATCACTTTGTCATCCTGACAGGCTTCTGCCCATCGGAAGCATGAGATCTGGAAGGACATCGTCCGGGCTGTCCGGTCCGTGGGGGTCTACAAGCGCCGGATCCGCAACTGCCAAAAGAGGTGGCAGGACCTTCGGGGCTGGACCCGGAGGATTGCACGGGTCCAGCTGAAGCTGTCGCCTCCTCGCAGGAGGGGCGGAACACGGACCCTGACCCCCACATGCTCAGGATCCTGGCGGTGGTCTTTCCAGACCTGGATGGGCAGCTGAAGGCCAGAGAGCAGCAAGGAGGGGGTGAGTCAAAGACTGCACTGTGTACTCTGTCTAACATGTTATGTGCCCTCCTCGGGCCAGGTTGAACTGCCACAGTACAGCAGTCATGTTGTCCAGGAGCCATGTCCCTCTATTGTGCACTGCCCACTCCTCATCTGATACCCAGGTGTGGCCCTTACATGCAGGGAATCCTGTCACTTAGGACTGTGTCCTTGCAGTTTGCTTGACTCAAGGTGGGAGACAGCATCTGTTTCCCTGACTCTGTGGTGGGCATCATGGGTGGGTCCATTGCTTACACAATGCCTGTATTCTGACATGTATTCAGCGTGTTACTTTGATCTGTGGTCCAATTGCTGAGCTGATCCACCACATGTGGCTGGGGTACCTGGCACACACCCATGCTGCGGGTGGGAACAATGTTTGGGCCCCAGGAGTATGTATATGACGTGTGTCACACATACTTAGCCAGCTGCCTACAGTCCAGGGCTCATCCCTCATTAATGTGGGGCTGGACAGTCATGCCTACTCCAGGCCATACAATACACTCTGTACTCCCACTCCCGTGTATCAGTGGACACATTGTGCACAGTGATTTGCCCCTCAGGTGTCTGCCTCTGTGTCAGTGTGCTGTGGATTAGTCACCAGGACTGCTGTGGAGTTTCTTGGTAGGGGCTCAGCATGCCACTGGAGATGTGACCATAGGAGACGATACTTGTGTGACACATAGGTGTCTGATCAGCTGCCCATGCAGACTGGGGCATGTAAATGTGAAGTTCAGGTAGCTGTTCCCCATGCACAGCAGAGTGTGAGGGGCTCAGGTTCAGAGGGTAGTGTCACAGGTCTCCCATATGTCCAATAGGTATGACCTGGACAGATGAGGGTTAAGAGGATGTGTTGTGGGGGGATGTACATGTGCACTTGTGCAGCTCCAGGACTTGCATTCCCCATGACCTACTATTGTGACACAGTGCAGAGTGTTGTTGTCTGGCTGCAAAGTCATACATCACTGAGACAGTGATGTATGACTTTGCAGTCATGCCTCCGCCATGGCATGTGTCTACTGATTGGTGATCCTGCAGGGGAGTGACATGTGCTACATGCACACCATAGTGGCGCTGGCTATCAGGACATGGGTGCATCATGGTGTCTGTCGCTGGTATGCATCACATGCATTTCCTATTTGACTCTGGGCATCCCTTACATCCGTAAACCTGTACTGACTCAGTGGCAAGAGCTGTGATGTGTCCACACCGTGTCCTCTGCACTGTCCAACTACTGTGTACTTGGTGCATGTGTCAACACTGGGGTGTTGCAATCCAACAGACACCAGACAGATGGGTGCAAGGCCATGTGGGATGTGAGTGCCATGCTTGGCATCAGACTGACAATTGACTTCTCCTGTTCAATTAGTGCACTTTTAGCAATGTACAACTAATGATGCCAGGGCTTGCTCTGTGATGTGCTGTGCTCACAGTGGTGTGTGCGTTATGTGCAGGTGACTGATGTCTGTCTGTTTCCCCATTGTTTGCAGATACATCCACGGCCACGGAAGGGGACAGCTCCACGGACCAGGAGGAGCCGGAGAGCCAGACTGGGTCAGCAGCCGAGGAGTGGTCGGAGGGACCCAGTGGCACGGAGGGCGAGGGGAGCCACACCGAGGAGTCCTCAGCAGCATCCACCTCAGCTGAGGACCAGAGCAACTCGGAGGATGACTCCCTTGTGGAGGCGGGTGTCAGCAGCCACCACACCCCAGCTAGTGTTGCTGTCCCCGCCACCACCAGCACCACCACCGCCCTCCCATCGGCTCCCATTCCCCAGGTCCGTGGAGGCTCCCATGTCCGGGAGCGTGTCTCCTTTGGGCCAGGCACCGCACCCCCTGCCCCTGTGTCCCCTGCTGCCCTGAGTGAGGAGTCTGTGTACCTCCTTCGCCAGCTCCATGTAGGGCAGACAGCCATGCTGAGTGTCCTCCATGCGCACACCGCGCTGTTGACTCAGCTGGTGTCGTTCATGGAGGGCATCTCATCGGGCATGTCTGACCTACAGAGGGGCAATAGGTCCATGGACTCCTCCCTGACGGCAGCAGTGTCCCTCCTCAAACGGTCCCTCACCCCTCCTGCCTCTGCTCCATCCACACTCCCCAGCACCTTACCCATCCCAGGCACACACACACTGGCACACACCAGCACACACACATCCAGCACACTGACACACACGCCAATGACAAAACGCACACGCACGCACATTCAGGGGACTGAAGCCAGACTCACAGGGGATGGGGCCCTGGAACACACACACGCATCCACATGCACTGCGCAGTCCTCAGTTCCCTCTCCCTCCAAAGCACCCTCCCTTGCCTCACCTGCAACCCCAAAGTCACAGCAGCTCTTCCTCTGTGACCTTGGCCTCTTCCCCACCGATGAAGCTGCTCCAGCATCCCGGGGGAAGAGGAAGCCCACCCACACGGAGCAGAGTGCCCCTCGCCCCCGGACACCCTCCCCCAGGCGCAGACGGACTGAGGCCCCCACCCGCAAGTCCCCCGGAGTGCTAAGAGCAAGACCCCGCCACCGCCCTGCAGCTCAGGCACAAGGTCTCCGTCCTCCATCCCTCAGGCCCCCACTGCACAGGTGCCCCCACCACACCCTGCCCCAGGTTCCCCCACCCACAGATATACCATCCCCAAGATGCTCCGGCCTTCTCCCCCTGCCACTTGCTCTCCCAGCACCACACCCCCGCTGCGCTTGTCTGTGCCACTGATGTGGTGAGGGTGTCCCCCCTCTGTCCAACCCACCTTGCCTGTTCCCCATTCTCCTCCCCTGGAGGTAGGCACTGCAGTGGAGTCCACTACCGCCCTGTCTGACTTGGGCACTGCAGTGGCGGACCTGTCCACCCCATCTGCAGGGTCCACTGCAGTTGTGCCGGCACCCACGACATCTGTGTCATGCCCCCCAGTTGTGCCGGCACACACCATGTCAGACACCTCCACTGCAGTTGTCAGTGGCTCTCCAGCACCCACCACCCCTTCCCTGACTCCCCCTGGTGAGCCCTGATCCTGTCCCTGCGGTGCCTGGCCTGCCCCCCGGTTGCCCCTCCTAGTGGATTGTCCCTGGTATTGTGCAGGCATGCGTAGGGTGACATCTGCCAGTGTCACCCTGTTTGAACTTTGACAATGGACTGGCCATTGGCCTTTGCTCTTTTTTCAGGACTTCGTTTGGCCTCAACACATATGCTGAATAAAGCAACTTTCTTTTCTCTAGTGCTCATGCTTCAGATGTACATGTTGTTGGTGCAGCTAACCATGTCCTTGCTGCAGTGATGGTGATATCTGGTCTCATGATTATGAAGTGTTACTGTGCAGGAACCCATGTGGTCCAGGGGGAATGTGTCCTATCATGTGGTGTATCCATGTCATCAATAGCAGCATCTGAGGGTGTCATGTGTTCAGTATTTGGCAATGGGTTTCCTACTTACATTGGCAATTTCATATCTGTGGCTTCCACCCCTGCACATCTGTTGTGCCTGCCATCGTTGCATTTGTCTACTTCCCTGACCGTGTTGCCATCTCCAGTGGACATGCAGGTTTGGGCATCAATGGGGAGGGACTCATCCGTGTAGTCAGTGCAACATTGCTATACAAGTGTGTTGGATCTGTGCTGATGATTCCGTTGGCACATCCATGACCAGGCTGATGTGATGGGAGCCCTCATTTGGTGCTAATTGTTGATTGTGTGACCAAGTGCTCAGCTGACATGATGGGGCCCTACTGAGGCAACATATGGCACAGCTTTCCTCACACAGGAGTGGAGTCCCCTCATGGCAGTGTGTACACGTGTGACATTGCCTGCGCCCAAGGTGTGTGTTGTATGTGCATGTCTGTGTGTTCACTTCCATTCATCTGCGCATGCTGTGATCCCTAGTGTTGTACCTGTTTGTGATGCTTGCTGACTTGAGCTATGTTCCCCCAAAGTCTTCTCCCTGTGTTCTCTGTGATGTGGGTGCATGGCACATTACTGGTCATCAGGGTGTCACCCATAGGTGTGTTTGCTGTCAGGGCAGAGTTTGTGTGCTGACGCAGATGGGTCACAGATCAGGTTTCCCTTTGGCACTTGTTGTTTGCCCCTGTCATGTGATTTCCAGTTTGTGTTATCTTTCAGTGATTGTGACACGTTGTGTGTGTGACTGCTGGCACTCCTCAGGGTCCGGGCTGCAATGTTGGTTGTTGTCTATGTGTGTTCTTTGTGGGTGACCTTGGCTTCTTCATTGGTGTGTGACTGTGGCTGGGATCCCATTGGTCGGTGTGGTATTGCCGTCATGTCCATGTACAGCGTAGTGTGCAGTGTGTCAGACATTCAGGAGTCTTGTTGAGTGTCCATGTGTGATGTGTTTCTACACCTTGGTTCCCACCCACCACCCTGGAATAGTAATGGGTGCATGTGCAATGTCACCAGTGCATGTGTACTTCACTGCTGCACATTGTTGGAGGTCGAGGGGTGTGGTCTTGAGTGTGTGCAGATGAGAGTTGTTGCCCGGCTAGTCCCCTGCCTCCATGTTGGCCTTGGCTTACTGGCCATGCTGATTGATTTGTGCTTGTGTAGGTGTGATGGTAGTTAGTTGCTCAGGACACCTGACTGTGGTTCACAGTGTGAACGACATTTAGCTTTGTCATCACAGTGGTATTTTTATTCAGCCCAGGGTCACCACATTGTGGGGGCCCTGGGGGTGGTGCTGTGGTGTGTCTGTGACTTGCTGTGTCAGTTGTTGTTCCTACGTGCCTGTGTGACATGTGTGTTTTGTGCTCCCTCTCACCTGTCAATGCCTGCTTGCCCACATAGGGGATTTGGATCCATGAGTTACCTTAGTGTGGCAGTGTATGCACATCTGTATGATTGGTATTCAGCTCTCCTCATGTGTTGTGTTGTTGCCTGGGGACACTGGCACCCCCACCCCTCACCTGCTGTGTATGATGACAGTGTTGGTCTGCCTGTTTGTGTTTGTGCATCTGCACCACTGCATTGGCATATCTTGGGTGTGCCATTGGCTGTATGTTGTTTGGTGTGTTTCCCCTGCTGTCCCTGGGACTCCTAGGTCATCGGTCAGCACAGTGATCATGGTTTGTGTGTCCCATTGCTGCCATGGTATGGTATCTGTTCACCTCACATCTGCTGTCTCCACAGGGTATCTGCATTTGTGTGCCCATTGGTGCAAATATGTGGGTCTGCATTCTGATGGTCACTTCTGTCATTGTGTTATTGATGACTGTTGACGGTCTCAGCCCCCATGGGTGTTGTTTGTCTGCACATGGCCAAGGGAATGTTTCATTTGCACTGCAGTATTTGGCTCCCCCAATTTATGTTGCAATGGGACACATACACTACTTTGCCACAGATGAGTTTTTGGTTCTGTGACCAGGAATGATCCATGCAGTTTGGCAGTTGCAGCTCTTTCTTTGTCAACAATTACCTTTTGGTCACTGTGATGATGAGGGTGTAGACCCCATTGCCACAATGGTCAAAATGTGCTTCAGCTATGGACCCCACACTTACCTTTTGGTCACTGTGATGATGGGGGTTTAGACCCCATTGCCACAATGGTCAAAATGTGCTTCAGCTATGGACCCCACACTTGCCTTTTGGTCACTGTGATGATGGGGGTTTAGACCCCATTGCCACAATGGTCAAAATGTGCTTCAGCTATGGACCCCACACTTGCCTTTTGGTCACTGTGATGATGGGGGTTTAGACCCCATTGCCACAATGGTCAAAATGTGCTTCAGCTATGGACCCCACACTTGCCTTTTGGTCACTGTGATGATGGGGGTTTAGGCCCCATTGCCACAATGGTCATGGGCTGCTTGCATTGTGGGTGCCACACACATATATGTGTGGCACATGTGCTAGGGGGTCACATTGTATGTTCAATGTCATGTTCGGTGTTGTAGGCATTTGACACAGCCTGCTCACACGCTTGTCATGGTGGTGGGGGGATGTCTTAATCTTGCATTCCCTAGGTTGTGGTGTGCTTGTTGTGTCATGCATTGTCCATCCTATGAGTGGGGGTGGTAGTAGTGGTAGGCATCCAGCCCCCTGGCTAAGGGTGGTAGTAGTGGTAGGCTTCCTGCCCCCTGGCTAAGGGTGGTAGTAGTGGTGGGCATCCTGCCCCCCTGGGTGAGGGTGGTAGTAGTGGTGGGCATCCTGCCCCCTGGCTAAGGGTGGTAGTAGTGGTAGGCATCCAGCCCCCCTGGCTAAGGGTGGTAGTAGTGGTGGGCATCCTGCCCCCCTGGGTGAGGGTGGTAGTAGTGGTGGGCATCCTGCCCCCCTGGGTGAGGGTGGTAGTAGTGGTGGGCATCCTGCCCCCCTGGCTAAGGGTGGTAGTAGTGGTAGGCATCCTGCCCCCTGGCTAAGGGTGGTAGTAGTGGTAGGCATCCAGCCCCCCTGGTTGAGGGTGGTAGTAGTGGTAGGCATCCAGCCCCCCTGGCTAAGGGTGGTAGTAGTGGTAGGCATCCTGCCCCCCTGGGTGAGGGTGGTAGTAGTGGTAGGCATCCTGCCCCCCTGGGTGAGGGTGGTAGTAGTGGTGGGCATCCTGCCCCCCTGGCTAAGGGTGGTAGTAGTGGTAGGCTTCCTGCCCCCTGGCTAAGGGTGGTAGTAGTGGTGGGCATCCTGCCCCCCTGGGTGAGGGTGGTAGTAGTGGTAGGCATCCAGCCCCCCTGGCTAAGGGTGGTGGTAGGCATCCAGCCCGCCCTGGGTGAGGGTGGTAGTAGTGGTAGGCATCCAGCCCCCTGGCTAAGGGTGGTAGTAGTGGTAGGCATCCTGCCCCCTGGGTGAGGGTGGTAGTAGTGGTGAGGCATCCAGCCCCCCTGGCTAAGGGTGGTGGTAGGCATCCAGCCCGCCCTGGGTGAGGGTGGTAGTAGTGGTAGGCATCCAGCCCCCTGGCTAAGGGTGGTAGTAGTGGTAGGCATCCAGCCCCCCTGGTTGAGGGTGGTAGTAGTGGTAGGCATCCAGCCCCCCTGGCTAAGAGTGGTAGTAGTGGTAGGCATCCAGCCCCCTGGCTAAGGGTGGTAGTAGTGGTAGGCATCCTGCCCCCCTGGGTGAGGGTGGTAGTAGTGGTAGGCATCCAGCCCCCCTGGCTAAGGGTGGTGGTAGGCATCCAGCCCGCCCTGGGTGAGGGTGGTAGTAGTGGTAGGCATCCAGCCCCCTGGC
This sequence comes from Calotriton arnoldi, assembly GCA_963921515.1. Lineage (NCBI taxonomy): Eukaryota > Metazoa > Chordata > Amphibia > Caudata > Salamandridae > Calotriton > Calotriton arnoldi. Next base: position 851,272 of record CAWUFW010003200.1, on the reverse strand, counting down.
TAAGGGTGGTAGTAGTGGTAGGCATCCAGCCCCCCTGGTTGAGGGTGGTAGTAGTGGTAGGCATCCAGCCCCCCTGGCTAAGGGTGGTAGTAGTGGTAGGCATCCTGCCCCCCTGGGTGAGTGTGGTAGTAGTGGTAGGCATCCTGCCCCCCTGGGTGAGGGTGGTAGTAGTGGTAGGCATCCAGCCCCCTGGCTAAGGGTGGTGGTAGGCATCCAGCCCGCCCTGGGTGAGGGTGGTAGTAGTGGTAGGCATCCAGCCCCCCTGGGTGAGGGTGGTAGTAGTGGTAGGCATCCAGCCCCCCTGGCTAAGGGTGGTGGTAGGCATCCAGCCCGCCCTGGGTGAGGGTGGTAGTAGTGGTAGGCATCCAGCCCCCCTGGCTAAGGGTGGTAGTAGTGGTGGGCATCCTGCCCCCCTGGGTGAGGGTGGTAGTAGTGGTGGGCATCCTGCCCCCCTGGGTGAGGGTGGTAGTAGTGGTGGGCATCCTGCCCCCCTGGGTGAGGGTGGTAGTAGTGGTAGGCATCCTGCCCCCTGGCTAAGGGTGGTAGTAGTGGTGGGCATCCTGCCCCCCTGGGTGAGGGTGGTAGTAGTGGTGGGCATCCTGCCCCCCTGGGTGAGGGTGGTAGTAGTGGTAGGCATCCTGCCCCCTGGCTAAGGGTGGTAGTAGTGGTGGGCATCCTGCCCCCCTGGGTGAGGGTGGTAGTAGTGGTGGGCATCCTGCCCCCTGGGTGAGGGTGGTAGTAGTGGTGGGCATCCTGCCCCCCTGGGTGAGGGTGGTAGTAGTGGTAGGCATCCAGCCCCCCTGGCTAAGGGTGGTGGTAGGCATCCAGCCCGCCCTGGGTGAGGGTGGTAGTAGTGGTAGGCATCCAGCCCCCTGGCTAAGGGTGGTAGTAGTGGTAGGCATCCTGCCCCCTGGGTGAGGGTGGTAGTAGTGGTAGGCATCCAGCCCCCCTGGCTAAGGGTGGTGGTAGGCATCCAGCCCGCCCTGGGTGAGGGTGGTAGTAGTGGTAGGCATCCAGCCCCCTGGCTAAGGGTGGTAGTAGTGGTAGGCATCCAGCCCCCCTGGTTGAGGGTGGTAGTAGTGGTAGGCATCCAGCCCCCCTGGCTAAGGGTGGTAGTAGTGGTAGGCATCCAGCCCCCTGGCTAAGGGTGGTAGTAGTGGTAGGCATCCTGCCCCCCTGGGTGAGGGTGGTAGTAGTGGTAGGCATCCAGCCCCCCTGGCTAAGGGTGGTGGTGAGGCATCCAGCCCGCCCTGGGTGAGGGTGGTAGTAGTGGTAGGCATCCAGCCCCCTGGCTAAGGGTGGTAGTAGTGGTAGGCATCCAGCCCCCCTGGTTGAGGGTGGTAGTAGTGGTAGGCATCCAGCCCCCTGGCTAAGGGTGGTAGTAGTGGTAGGCATCCTGCCCCCCTGGGTGAGGGTGGTAGTAGTGGTTGGCATCCTGCCCCCCTGGGTGAGGGTGGTAGTAGTGGTAGGCATCCAGCCCCCCTGGCTAAGGGTGGTGGTAGGCATCCAGCCCGCCCTGGGTGAGGGTGGTAGTAGTGGTAGGCATCCAGCCCCCTGGGTGAGGGTGGTAGTAGTGGTAGGCATCCAGCCCCCCTGGCTAAGGGTGGTGGTAGGCATCCAGCCCGCCCTGGGTGAGGGTGGTAGTAGTGGTAGGCATCCAGCCCCCCTGGCTAAGGGTGGTAGTAGTGGTGGGCATCCTGCCCCCCTGGGTGAGGGTGGTAGTAGTGGTGGGCATCCTGCCCCCTGGGTGAGGGTGGTAGTAGTGGTGGGCATCCTGCCCCCCTGGGTGAGGGTGGTAGTAGTGGTAGGCATCCTGCCCCCTGGCTAAGGGTGGTAGTAGTGGTGGGCATCCTGCCCCCTGGGTGAGGGTGGTAGTAGTGGTGGGCATCCTGCCCCCCTGGGTGAGGGTGGTAGTAGTGGTAGGCATCCTGCCCCCTGGCTAAGGGTGGTAGTAGTGGTGGGCATCCTGCCCCCCTGGGTGAGGGTGGTAGTAGTGGTGGGCATCCTGCCCCCCTGGGTGAGGGTGGTAGTAGTGGTGGGCATCCTGCCCCCCTGGGTGAGGGTGGTAGTAGTGGTAGGCATCCTGCCCCCGTGGGTGAGGGTGGTAGTAGTGGTAGGCATCCTGCCCCCTGGCTAAGGGTGGTAGTAGTGGTGGGCATCCTGCCCCCCTGGGTGAGGGTGGTAGTAGTGGTAGGCATCCTGCCCCCTGGCTAAGGGTGGTAGTAGTGGTGGGCATCCTGCCCCCCTGGGTGAGGGTGGTAGTAGTGGTAGGCATCCAGCCCCCCTGGCTAAGGGTGGTGGTAGGCATCCAGCCCGCCCTGGGTGAGGGTGGTAGTAGTGGTAGGCATCCAGCCCCCCCTGGCTAAGGGTGGTAGTGGTGGTGGGCATCCAGCCCCCCCTGGGTTGGGGTGGTGGCGCGCATTCAGGCCCCTGTGTGCATATGTGGCATTGGTGATGGGCATCCCGCCCCTATGGTGCTGCTGTTGCAAGTATATTCAGATTCCCAGTGTATGTGTGTGATGTGTCGTGTACGTGTTGTATGTGTTTTGTGGTTGGTGTCTGACTTACCTTCTGCGCCGTACGCGTCCGTGCCTGTTCCGGTAGTAGATGTAGAATATTGGTATGATCGGGACGAAGGGATTCATGGTTGGTTCGTGTCGTTCGTCCTTCTCGTTGCTTCGCGTCGTCCTCGTCGGCTTGGCTTCGTCCTCGTCGCTTCGCTTCGTCCTCGTCGCTTCGCGTCGTCCTCGTCGGTGCTGTGTTCGTCTCGTAGCCGTGGATCGTGTTGTGGCGCGATTCGGAGCTTATGTGCGCCTCTCCCGGATGCTTTGACGTGCCGTGCGTAGCGACGGGTTCGGCGCGTACGGAAAGCGCATCGTACTTGTCCGGCCGGACGGGGCTGCATTTTCCCTTCCGTGCGACTCGATTCGGCGTTTCCGGATTCGCCTCGGTCGGAGAACAGGACCTGGTTTGGGTGAGTACGGCTCGGCCGGGAATTTTTGCTGTTGTGCGCATCGTACTTGCTCGTTCGGTGTGCTGTACGGATCGGTCGGGAAACTGGCTTTCGCATGGCTTTTTTCCCGACCGAATGGTATTGGGTGCGCCTCCGACCGAGATCGGAATCGACCCCATTGCCTCTAAGTTAAGCCTGCCTGCTTTTGTGCCAAACTACCAGAGGGTTAAGCACAGGCTAATTTAGTGACTTTTATGGTTCACCCTGATAAGGAGTGGGGTTGTTGCTTGAGTGGGGCTTCCACCCCTCTCAACTAATAACCCAATTTGTTGCACCAAATTAATTGTGAAATACATATGTTAGTTAAGCCAAAAGGCTTTTAAGTTTAGATTGGTATTAGTCTATGTACACCGTATGCACAATGCTGGACCAAGAAGGCTGCCCAATGCTATGTTTTTACTTTTTAATTTGCGAGTATATGCCCACCATATTTAGATAGCATTTTTCTTTTTTCTGCTTTTTTGTTTTAATTTGTCTTGCAAGAGCTTGCTGAGTTTATGAGTGTTTTTATTGAGAATGGGGAGTGGTTGAATACAAGAATGAGTCAGTGGAAGACCCTGTAAGTACAAGGAAGCATTACAGAGTGCATGTTTGATTAATTATTGCGTCCCAAAACTCAACTGTGACTGAAGAGTCACTTTAGTTATAAGCAGACCTATTAGCATTGCCAACTGTTGTTTGCTTTCTGGCTTGCTCTAGCCTTGTACTAATTCAATTTTTTTCCTCCTTTGGCTCTGCTCTAGCTTTGTCCTCTTTGGGTTTCTCGCTTTCCACAACCCTAAATGTTCTTGGATGATTAAAAAGAAATTCACTCACAAGTCTCATAGTGACCCAGCTGCTAATATTCATAAATATCGTCCTGGTTAGATGCAAAGTGTGAAAATGTATCTATTGAATGCTAGGTGACAGCCTCAAATGGTGCAGAGAGTGCAAAGTGTTATTATCTGTGATGCTGGCCACTCTAACCTGAATTTCAAACAAGCGTTTGCAAAGCCAATAGGTTTCTGTCACTTTTCTTGACATGTTGCACAGCAGCACAGGCTGCTGTACAACATGACTTAACATTTAAAAAAGTATTTTTTCTTTAAGTCATGTTGCACAGCAGTCCACATTGCTGGGTAATATGTCTAAAAAATATTAAACAAAGCCAAATCGCACTCGCATCCTCGCAGGCTATTTGGCTTTGTTTTATGTTATTGTAGGGGACGGGAGGGTTGGAGGGTGCAGGGGGAACTGTTTGGGGGCAACAACACAAAGGAGGGCAGGGAAGTTTGGCGGAGGGTGAAGCAACACAAGGAAGTTGTGGGGGAGGAGGACCCTATGCACACAATTAGGGTAGGGTGATTGCAGGGGCAAGAGCACAGACGGTGGGAGGGACTGGAGACACATGCACTCTTAGAGAGTGCATGTAAAAAAAATGTAAAAGTACCTGTAGGAGCTTTTGGCAAGTGGAAGGTCACTGGCCACAGAGAGGAAGCTAAACTTGGGCCATGCTGCACGCTTCAGCAGGAAGTCAGAGGCGAGCAGGACGCGGTGATCAATAAGAAGCAAGGACATAAGAGTCACATCAAAGCCTACCAATGGTAAGATTTGACTGACAGCGCATGCACGCTGCTCAGGCAAAATGTAAAAAGATTGAACTTCAGTGATGAGTGCAGAGAACAAGTCTAATATACGTACATTAGCACACAGTACCTGACCACCAGTTACTTTCTGCACTAGCCAAAGTCAACTAGAACTATTTTTTTTTAAAGTTACCTATTTCTTTCATCCACTGTACACACTAGGGAATACAAAAACACTTTTAAAAAAGATGTGCATTTTAAGTTGTGTTACCCCGCCGCAGGCGCTGGTGACGTATGGCCCCCTGAGCACGGCCATTTCAGAAGGAATGGCATGGAGGCCATGACACGCTCGCGTGATCACTTTCTTTCTTTGAATTTGCACAGATGTTTGACAGGACATCACTTTTAAGGCGCTTTTCATTTAATAATTCAATAAACCTGGACATCACTGTCAGCTGTGATGTCCTAAACAGCTGTTAGATAACAAAAGACAATAGTAGGTTCTAGTCCCTAAAGGCCCCTGTTAGATGTCCGCTGCATGAAGGAGGTGAGAGCAGAATCCCGGAATGGGGCGGCTGCCAGGGCTCTGACGTTCCCTTGGTAGCTATGGTTTGCATATACTTTATGACAGATTATGAACTGGAGACATCGGCTGTTTGAATTTTAGAGTAGTTGGTGCATGAAAGACCTATTAGTGTGCAAAGATGAAAATGAAAATTTTATCATACAGCACTAGCGGGAAACATTTTTTACCTCGTGTCTGTATTGAACCTGATATGGTTGAACCTAGAATTGTATGCTTCGAATTTGCTCCATTTGCTCCATTGCCCCGACACAGAATGCTGTCGCAGAACACGTAAGCTGTCACCCACTTCTCCACGTGCGGAAGAACACAAGTGGCAAGTAAAGTGTATACCTCTGTTCATAATATGTACACCTGACTGTTGGAAAGAGGAAAGTGGGTCTCAAAAACCACAGTCTGAAGAGCTACGGGGGGCGTTCAGACAACATTTGAACTGCCGTAGCTCAAAGACACAAAGCAATCTACACAAGGAACTGCCGCAGCATGCATTAAAACATTAAATCATGCAAATCTTGTATTTCTATGTAGGTGCCACCACTCATGAAAAGGTGTTGACAAGAAGTTGTCTCTTTGTACAGACTTCGACAGGAGATCTGCAGATTGGTTTAACGGGAAACACTTTTAAGTCGCTCCCGCTGTCTCACTGAAATGTTATGAAAAAAATAAAGTGGTGTTGTGCCGTCTGAGGGGCGGCTGGGTGAAGGCAATCTTGTAAGGACACAATGTGAGGACACAAGAAGCATGCAGACGCATTGGCTGAAGGCCGTAGATGTATTTTCACTAGAAATAAGGCCCGCAAGGAGACCCCGAAGAGTTGCCTGCGCCAACTATCCTCTGCAGTAGCACCACTCGGGAATATCCAGTGTTCCCTGACTACAGCGTGAACATGCAGGCGTGCTCCAAATTCTATAAAACAGGCACCCAATGAACACCAGGAACGAACAAGTGCAGTAAATAATGCACAGAAGTGCAATATCTCCCTTCCAAAACAAAATCAAAAAGAAAAGGAAGAAAACAAATTGAAAAGCAAAAGGACCTCATATCAACAAAAAGATTAAACATGTCCAGCTAGTAAGGGACAAAATAAACGTGGAGATGAAGCGAATATTGCAATTCATAAACAACATAATCATGTAATCTTTCAGGCAATCTCATTGCCCTTCGACAGAAGCATGCTTTCCTTTCGCTGCATCCGCAGATGGGTTCCAAGCTGCGAAGAAGCCTCGTTCTCAAAGACTTCTGAGTTCCCACCCAAGGTAGCACCACGGCTGTCAATTGAACAACAAAGAATAAAACTAGATGTAATATCACTGTTTTGATTTTATGGGGCTGAAAATCACCCCAAGACACTTCTTCACCTTCACATCTACCGCTCACTGAGATGACCATTTGTCCAGGTTTAAGTTTAACAACAGCATTTTACTCCACCTGTCAGGCCCTTTCAATAACAAAGCAGTACGAGTTACACGCTTAACTATAGCAGTGTCAGAGAAAGAATAGTTCTTTTTTTAACCTTGTAAGGTTTCCGAAGCGCCCAATCTCCAACTTGCAGAACATTCTCCTTACCAACTTGACAAGATCCAAATGCAGCTTTGTTCAGACCATGTTTCCTAGCCACCTGATCAGGCATATCCTGATAAGAAAAGTAATTATCAATAACACTATCACACCACTTAGGAGTCTAGTATTAACTTCCCTACGCCTTAGGTGAAAGAATAGGACAGCACCAGTAAAAGAATGTGGAGTGGATAGGTAACACCACACTTTCTCCCATAAACAGCCTTTTGCATCCAGCTTAGAGCTGTTTGGATGCCCCCTTTCAAAACGTTATTGCAGCATTCCACCAAACCATTGGCAGAGGCACAAAGGAGTTTTTTTCTTGTTTGATGCCATTAAATGTCAAGAAATCAAGCATCTTCTCAGACACAAATAGTGTACCATTGTCTGGAACAGGGATTTTCGGCACGTCTTACATACCAAAAATATCCTGGAGGAATTCAATGCATTATCAGTAGTTGGGGTATCTTCAAAGTTGTTTGAAGCCCATTTAGGTTAGTGGTCAGTAAGGAAAATGAGCTATGTTAACTCTGGTGGTAAAGCATTGTAAGGCCCTGCAAAATCAATAGTCAGCTTTTGCCAGGCTCTTCCAGGAAGTGAAGTAAGATTAGCAGGGTCATTAGAAACCTTCCAGTGTTAGTCTGAGAACAAATAATGTTGATGGCACTTTTGCACAAACTCCTCAACTTGTACATATATGACTGGCCAACAAAAATGCACCTTCAATAACTTGCCTAGTGGTGGTCATATCAGGATGTCCATTTTGGGCGATACTTATAAGCTTTTTCCTTAAATTCACATATAGCAAAAACTGATCATGCCTAGAAACCATACCATTCTCTATGGAAAGCTCAGACATCACCTACAGTAACACAATCATGCTTTTAAAAAGGCACAAAAAGGAAAGCATCAAGATTCACCAATGTGCAGATAATAAACAAGTCTACTCTGCTTCAGACATCCAACACCTCAAACACTGCCTGCACATCATCCTTGCTCCTCGCGGCCCTCTACAACTTGAACAGGATTCTTGGCGCAAAACTTGAGAAGTTAAAACGTCAACAGGACAAATCTGGGACTGCATCCAACGTGCATTCCATCGTGGTTGGCCTGAACTTTAGGATATGAGCCAGTCCAGTGTGCAGTCCCGGCTCCTGGAGGGAGTTCCGCCGGGCGTTGACGTGCGGCGGGGAGGAGGCAGGGTGGGGGTAGTAAAACCGGAATCCGGCCGAATCCAGGTAAGTTAGCAAATAAATAAATAAAACGAATTTCGTAGCGCGCGCTGCATCGCCAAATGCGATGCAGCGCGCGCTCTGAGTCGTTTTATTTATTTATTTGCTAACTTACCTGTGTTCAGCCGGATTCCGGTTTTTACTACCCCCCACCCTGCCCCTACCCCGCCGCACGTCACCGCCCGGCAAAACTCCCTCCAGGAGCCGCGACTGCCAGTGTGACCAGATAGCTGAGGATGGCGTTTTATGCTTTTAGGTGCTATTTTACACTTTATTCTTTAAGAATTCATAACTCTGGTTCTACTGATTGAAATTTTGCTTTTATGTTCTTGTTTTGTTTATTAAATTTGGTGCTTTAACTCTAACTTAGGGGGTCATTACAATAGCGGGCGGATCGCCACCGCCCATATGGCGGTGGCGATCCGCCCACCATATTCCACCGCCTGCATGCCAATTCCCCCCTGCCATATTACGATGGTGAGGGGGACCCCGGCGGACGGAAAGACCGTCCACCAGTTTTCCGCCGGTCTGACAGGGGACCGGGCAGAAAAGGGTACTAATAGGGTGGCGGTGTCTGCAAGACACCGCCATCCATATTAGGATGGTGGCGGAGAGCAGCCTTTCCATGGCGGCAACGCCGCCATGGAAAGGCATACGGATCTTTGATGTTGGGGGCCCGTTGCGGGCCCCCCAAGATGTGGGGGGTGTGGGGGGTGCACATGGGGGGTACCTATGGTACCCCCCTGCATTTGCGTGCACATGGTGGCAGGCACCGCGCAGTGCCTGTCACGTTGTGCATGAAAATGCACAACATGCATATATTGCATTGTGGCGGGTGTTGCTTACAGCACCGCCCGCCGCAATTCAATATATGCGGGATGCCACCGCCACCGTGGTGCTGGCATCCTAATTCCCACAGCGGGACCGCCGCTCCTTTAGCGGACGGTCCCATTCACCGTTACGGTGGCGGGCGGACTTTGTCCACCCGCCATCGTAATGTGCCCCTCTGTGTGGGATCTTTTTGTGTGGTGTTTTTACTGTTTGAAGTGTTGCACAAATACTTTACACATTGCCTCTAAGTTAAGCTTGACTGCTCTGTGCCAAGCTACCAAGTGGTTGAGCACAGGTTAATTTGGGGTTTGCTTTAGCCGTACCCTGACAAGGATTGTGGTTGCTGCTTGACCAGGGCTCACACCCCAGTCAACTGACAACTCAATTTCTCACATTGGTGATCAGAGGTGGGGATAAGGACTTGCGTTTGTCTATTGCCATTCACTGATTTGGTATACACTACCATTCTATATTTGAGACCATTAAGAGTTTTTTTAATTCTCCTCTTTTTCTCTCATTTGGTAATTTTTTCTTCAAATTTTGAGGTGTACAGACAGAATATCGAGTTGTTTATTTCGAACTACAACAATATCGAGTTTGAAATATCGAGGTACAAGAATATCGACAGCAAGTATATCATAGCACAGAATATCGACAGTAAGGTAAGAAATATCGGGTTTTTAATATCGAAGACAGTAATATCGTTTGTAAAAATATTGTTGTTAATAATATCGATAGTTATATTAGTGTTCTGTATTTTAGTATGTGTGTTAAAAGTATGTGATGTAATTTTTTGCGATAAGTGTAGTTTTTTTTAATGTTTGTGTTAAATTTTTAGCAGTAATTACTTTTATGAAAAATAATTTTTGCGTATTTTAGTTCTGTAGCGGGTTGTGGGTTTATAGGGGAATAGGGTGGGAAGTAATTTAAATATAATAAAGTAATTATTAATATGTATTCATTAGTATTTATAATTAATTTAGTATTAATTAATTATTAATTGGTTATTAATTAATATTAATTAATTAATAGATAATTATATTAATTGCGTTATTTTTTTAGGAGCGGGTTGTGGGTTTATGGGGAATAAGGTGGGAAGTAATTTAATTATAAAAAATGTAAATATTAATTTTTATTTATATAATTATGTATTATTAATTAATTAATAAGTGGTTATTAATTTTTATTAATTCATTAATTGATAATTATATTAATTGTGTTTTTTTAGGAGCGGGTTGTGGGTTTATAGGGAATAGGGTGGGAAGTAATTTAATTATAAGAAAGTAATTATTAATATTTATTTATTAGTATTTATAATTAATTTATTATTAATTAATTATTAATTGGTTATTTAATTATAATGATTATTTGATTGATAAGTATGTTAATTTTAACCCTCTGCGATCCAACACTTTCCCTACTATTGCACTCACTGGAGTGGGAATAGTAATTTTTACCCCTCCGCAATCCAACACTTTCCCTACTGTTGCACTCACTGGAGTGGGAATAGTAATTTTTACCCCTCCGCTATCCAACACTTTCCCTACTGTTACACACTCTGGAGTGGGAATAGTAATTTTTACCCTTCCGCTATCCAACACTTTCCCTACTGTTGCACTCTCTTGAGTGGGAATAGTAATTTTTACCCCTACGCTATCCAACACTTTCCCTAGTGTTGCACTCTCTGGAGTGGGAATAGTAATTTTTACCCCTACGCTATCCAACACTTTCCCTACTGTTGCACTCTCTGGAGTGGGAATAGTAATTTTTACCCCTACGCTATCCAACACTTTCCCTACTGTTGCACTCACTGGAGTGGGAATAGTAATTTTTACCCCTACGCTATCCAAAAATGTCCCTACTGTTGCACTCTCTGGAGTGGGAATAGTAATTTTTACCCCTACGCTATCCAACACTTTCCCTACTGTTGCACTCACTGGAGTGGGGATAGTAATTTTTACCCCTGCGCTATCCAACACTTTCCCTACTGTTGCACTCTCTGAAGTGGGAATAGTAATTTTATCCCCTGCGCTATCCAATATTTTCTCTACTGTTTTAGTTAATGTAGTGTAAAATGTATTTAAAAAAGATTACATTTTTAAAAATATTTTTAAATTTGTTATATATGCTTTTTGTTTTTAATTTATATTATTGGTGTATGTGTATATAGATATATATATATATGTATTTATAATTTTTAATATGTTTTTTAACAATTTATAAGTTATTAAAATAATTATTTATAAATATTATTAAGTAAGTATATATATTATATTTTAGACATATATATGTTTAATTTATTTTTACATTATATGTATTACTTATAATTTTGAACATTTTCTAATAATTTTAACTGTTTATTTTAATTATGTGTATTATTTACTTTATTTTACATTATTTTTTTAACATTAAAAAAACCCGATATTTTTAACAACGATATTTTTAACAACGATATTTTTTTCTCGATATTTTTGTACTTACCATTATGTAGATAGGACTTCGATATTCTGGACATCGATATTTTTGCGTCGATATTTTTGTACCTCGATATTCTGACTGTCGATATTCTATCAGTGATCCAAATTTTGATACCTGCTTCAAACTTCATAAACTTGGGACTTTTTTGTTGTTGCACCAGTGATACCTTGCTAACATGGAAATGACCCCAGATCAACTACCTATCATTCTACAATATGAGGGAGCTGAAGGAATTTTGCAAGGAGTGGGGGCTGGTCGTGAAGAAGGGGTCCACAAAACAGGACCTTCAGGCCTGTATGCGTTTGAGGAAGCAAGCTGGTTGGAGGCTTCAACAGAGGACCAAGAGGCTGATGCAATGGCTCCAGAGGAGAGAGGGAGCCCACAGAGATGGAGTTCCCGCTGGATCCAATGCAGAAAGCAGTGCATCCTCCCACATCCTGTTTCCTGAGGAGTTGAACGCCCGAAAGGCTGAAAGGGACCTGAGGCTGCAGCTGACCCAACTGGCTGCAGAGGAGGGAAGAGCTGAGGCTGATAAAATCTTAGTGGAGGACAGGAGGGCTGAGAGGCCCTTAGCCAAGCAAAAACTACCCAGGGAGGTAGAACAAAATAAGACTGAGGCTGAAAGAGCCTTAAAAAAAAGAACAATTTTGTTGGCTCATGAACTGAGTCTTAAAGAGCTGGACATGAAGGCCAAACAGTTGTTAGAGTCCAACACAAATAGTTGCAGCCACAATACAGTGTCCAGTGGTGAAGAAGGGATTCACATACCCATGGACTTGGTGCCTGAATTTGAGGTGGGGGGTGACATAGACAAGTGGTTTGAGGCATATGAAGTAGCTCTAGAGATGCACAGGATCCCTGAGGAGCATTGGGGAACTAGCCTCTGGAGGCATATGCCTAGTGATGGGAGGGACGCCCTATTTGGCCTAGTGAAGGGGGGGGCAGGATAATTTATCCTCCTCTACGTTAAGCCTGGCTGCTCTGTGCCAAGCTACCAGGGTTTTGAGCACAGGTTAATTTGTGGTTTGCTGGTGTCTTACCCTGACAAGAATTGTTGTTGCTACTTGACCAGGGCTCACACCCTAGTCAACCAACAACCCAATTTCTCACAGGCAGGATTTCCGTATGGCAGGAGACACTCTGAATTTTCTTCACAGGATATTTGAAAACAAGTTATCTCTAACATAAGTGTCCACATTATCGCCAACATTTCATTTAGATACTAATATTCTGAGTGAAGAAATGTACTGTTCAATCAATTCTTGCATGACTTTATATTCACATAAGAAACAGTGCAGATACAGCATGACGCTTGTTTGTTCAGTAAAACACGTCTCTTGGAATAATACAGTTTCTTTCTATTCCTCCCAAGGTACAAACTGCTCAGGAGGAGGTTCCATTTCAGGCAAGTTATCAAATATTTCCTAACATCACCTAGGAGACTAAGCAAGAGAGCTTTCTTTCTGATGAAAAATTCTTGACATCAATGCCACTGCTTTCATTTTAGATCAGGCTTGACCGGGTTTTAGCAAAACAAGCCTTGGCAAAGCCAATAGGTCGCGCCTATGCGAGCTGATGGCAATGTTTTGTAGCCATGCTGTACAGCAGCGCAATGCTTTGCAGTGTGGCTAAAGCTAATTTAATAATACAGCCAGGGCAAATGTGTTTTTTTTTTCCACACAGCATTTGTGTTTGATGCATTACAGTCATATTTTTTATTTATTTTTTAGACATGCTGCACAGTAGCCATACTACTGTACAGCATATCTACAATTCATTGCCAAAGTCCACAATGCCCATGCTGAACAGTAGGAACAAAATGCAATGGTAGAGCCTATAGACTCAATGGTGAGACCTATTGGCTTTGCCAGTGCTTGTTATGTTTCGGCACCCTTGTTATCCTGAGCAAATACATGGCCTGAAGTGTTACATCAGTGCTCCTCCTAGTGGGATTGTATTGACCGGAGCGCTCACTGATGCAAGACAGTCTGTTACAGACACAATGAAGCAGAAACTGTTGAGGATGTTCAAAGAACAGTCAGATGGGAAGACAGCGATATGCAGTGATACAAAAGGTAGCCTAAAGTGAAAATTAAAGAATCTGAAGCACAATACCATGAGAAATTCAGATAAACCGTGGTGGGCCTGCAGTCACAATACTTGCTTTGCTGGGCGGACTTCTAGCCCTACACTTTACTGTGCGTTAGTGGTGCCGAGAGGCCACGAGAAAAGGGGAGGAGCCAGACCCCCTCTGAGGGACACCTCACCTTGGTAGGGGGAACTTCTAACCCCATACTTCACCAAGGCCTGAGTGGGGCCAATGAGAAGCTGTGACAGGCTCTTTGCTATATAGCACTACTTGGACTCACACTGCATGGGACCCCTTACTTTGCTGGGAGGACTTTTAGCCCCATATTTCACTGTGCCTCAATGGCACCAACAAGAGGCCATGAGAATAGGGGAGGAGGGGCCATACCCCCTCTGCGCTATATAGCGCTACCTCGACTCCCGCTGCGTGTGATGTGCGGGCTGTGCTCGGATGAAGGTTGGACCAAGGGGGGACCCGTTGTACCCATCAACAACAGGAAGAGGCAGGGCCAACCCTCTGCTTTCTGGAAAGTGCTAGAATATTACCAGTAGGACAAGTATTTTAGTCCCTTACGGTAGAGCTACAAAGTGCCCTCCTGCTCGTTAAAAGCTCTAATGTTCTAACTTTGGTCTGGCTCATGTTTAAAATCCCCTCCTTCTACCCAATCATACAACAATCGTGCAAACAAATGCATTGGTGCTTCCAGTCATTCCACCTTGTCCCTCTCATCAGTGATTGATTGTACACCTATCCCTATATTGGAATCTCCCACAATATCCCCATTGCCTTGTTTCCCTCATGTTAACACTAATAGCTTATTTAACTTGAACACATGCAAACCTGCACTACATAGTCTCTGCATTCACCCACAGAACTATCCTTCGACTGGAAAAGGGGGCTAGTCTCTCATACTGATTTTATCTTGGAATGTAGCAGGCTTAAGAGGGAAAACTATAAATCCTGAGTGGAAATCTTTGTTGACCAATTTGATATTATACTCATGCAGTAGACATGGGCATTGGAACCTCCATTTGGAACAAGTTTCTCAAACTACAGTATTGAGGCCACTCCATCCGGAGAGGGTTGCCCATCTGGAGGTCTTTTAATTTGGGTCAAAAACTCTCTAAATTTAGTCATCAAAATATTGTAAAATGATAGCTTAGACATCATTGGGCTGATGTTGAACAGACGTGACAGCCGCAAGATAACCCTATATAATGTGTACAATCATTCAGTGCACAAAAAGATAGAATCCTCAACGTTAAAATTATTCGAGCAGGCTAGATAATTCTCCTCACCTGATTTCAGGAGACTTTAACGTCATTCGTGATCCATTAGCCTGCATCTCTTCTGTTATTGATGTGGAGAATGAAGTCAGGGGCATCCAGTAGTTGGAAGCAGAGATGTTACGATTCTTGTCTGCTTCCACTATGCAACTCTTGTCCCTTACTTTAAAACATGGTTTGCGTGCCTGTAATGGGAGATTCAAATCAGATAGGCAAAGAGCTTCCATGTTTGCTACAGTAGGTTGCCAGAGTCATATTGACTGTACCATCTTGGATATTCACCTGTGGCTTACAGTCTTGGATTTTGAAATAGTAACCAGGTCTAATAGCGATCATAACACCCTAAAACTAGCACTGGAAGCAATTGTTTTGCTAATACAATTGATGTATGTAAACGGTTTGACATAAATTTGTCACTACGGAACAATAGGAAAACTGTCAAATTTAACCACTAAACCTGATATATTACTGCACATTTATAATGAATTTAATAAAGTCTATGAACTATTCGAAAAAGTTTCAGGAGACACGATCTCTATATTAGATCTCCATATTGTCCTGTTTAGAGCTTTGCAATGTTTATGTACAAAGGAAACTTCCTCCTCTAACTCAACTGGTTCTCTAATGAATGCCGAAATAACAAAGGAATACTGATTAAGGCCATTAAATCAGGGAAACGTGAGGCAATTGGGTTGATTCCATTTGGTACGCTCTTGCCGAGGCTTCTAGACAGAAAGATACCATAGCCTTTTGGCACATTTTAGCACATGGTAGTCAAACACACGCCAGCCATTTTGAGTTTTCTGTACAACCTCATCAGTGGGTGGGCCATTTTACAGAAATGTACGCCCCAAAAAATTTAGAAGTAGGTGCACTATCAGTAGATGAGGCTGACAATAGAAACCTAGAATGCATTTCCAATCTGACTTATTATTGTTCAATGGACCATGACTGCATTCTACTCGCCTTAGAGTACACACAAAAAACTATCCAATCCTTGCAACCAGGGAAAGATCCAGGTGCAGATAAGATCCCCGGGGACTTATTTCACTCTGAATAAACGCAGCTTAGGTCCATTAAGTTACTAAGTTGAACTCTGCAGACGTTACTTACTGGTTGTGTCCCATGGAAACACCTAAATGCCAGTAGCTTGTTTTTACCATACAATCTAACTAAAGAACAGACCACTATGGCTATTAAAGATGTGACATACACTATGTTACACATAGAAAAGTTGGAAAAATTACCATTCACCGTTGCAGAAATTCCATCAGCAGATTGGTTAATACACAGGTTTATTTCTCTGCCAATGTCAATGTTTCACTTTAAATAGTGCTTACAACACCATCACGTGGGTAGATATGAAGCGCTAGCAGAGGATTTGTACAACAGTCATGGATCTTACCCTTGACATACAGATGTAGGAATAGTGACACTGAGATTTTTCTTAGCGGTACAGACTTTGAGAATTCTCTAGGTCATTCTCTAGTTTGCAGGTAGGTTATACTCCACGGGGCACATAATGCATTCAAGGGGAACTTGTTGTGTTGTCTGATGGGTTCTACAGCTGCTGTGATTTGTCCAGCATTTAAATTGCTTTCCAATGGTAGCTATTTGATGTAGAACGATCAAAGTTGCTGGGGAGATGAGACCGGAAATTGCCTGGTGACGGTTTCTGCAGTCATGACCTGCTTCCACCTACCTGTACTGTTAAGAATGGAACAGTTTGGCTTTCGATTAAGGTTTCTGAAATTAACTTTGATGCTTTAAGCAGACTGAGAGCCTCATTGTTTCAGAAGGACATGGCGTTAACGTCTGAAAGGAAGATGTTTGATATTTGAGTTGCAAGGTCTTCCTCTGAGATACAATTGTTACTCTGTACCAATTTCCCATACCATTTTGGGGAGATAGTGCACCGCATTTGTAACATTTCTAATGCTTCCAGGGTAGCACACTTTTTCAAGACAATTGGTTCCATGTTGGCTAGCACTTTCCAGACGGTCTTCGGAGTTATTCCATCTTTTATACACTCTGTGCATGGAAGCAGTTTTGGAGGCTTACTACTGGGCCTGTTCCTGCTTGTAGGTAAACTTATTTTATTTTATCTGCAAGTGCACAGTAGACATAAGAATACGGGCTGCACGAGGTGTAGCCAGACAGCCCGAAAAGACAAGAACCAGCCATTGTTTAGTTCTTGGAGCAAGGGTGCCCCAAAGGACTGTATCATTCTCTCATTACACAGGAGCACATGTGGCAGTGCCATTCCCATTTGGCCGCATGACAGAACATCCATTGGGGACCTGGACATTTGCTTAGGAATGCAACTGGTTCAATTTACGTACATAGAATTGCTGATGGGTACCCTGAAGGCCCACATGTACCGTTGCCCTTTGTGATTGCTGCTGCTTCAAAATGCATATTATGAGCCTTCCTGGGATGCTTCAGTTCCTGGTGATTTGGATTCACTGCTGGCTGTTCCAGCTGGTGTGATGGGTGCCACCGGGAACATCGCCTGCAGTT
This sequence comes from Calotriton arnoldi, assembly GCA_963921515.1. Taxonomy (NCBI): domain Eukaryota; kingdom Metazoa; phylum Chordata; class Amphibia; order Caudata; family Salamandridae; genus Calotriton; species Calotriton arnoldi. The sequence goes on along the minus strand of CAWUFW010003200.1, from coordinate 834,118 downwards.
GCTGGGAACAGCAATGTTTTGTCTCCTGCTTGGAACATTTAAACAATTTGACAATGTCGAGCAGTGCAGATTTTTTCAATGCAGCCTTGTCTTTTACTGTTCTAAATTACTTTCTAAATTACTTTTAAAATGCACCTTTTAATTCGCTTTTTACATTGATTTTATGGCAATTTGGCTTTCTATATGCTTTTATTATTTAAGAGCAGAATGCTTTTTAGAAATATAGTTTTTTATGGCCGTATCTTTTTTTAGCATATATTTTAGGAAGCATTTAGTCACCTTACGTCCAAGGAGTGGATGTCATGTGGTCACATTAGGCCCCAGTAGGTACACCACCATTTTATGTGCTCACTTTTTAAGGCTTGTGTGCCTGTGCAGGATAATATTCTCTGAAATGGCTTTGCTTACATTTACACTTCTTCGTAGGCATATTATCAAGTTCCTTGAACATTCTGTACAAGGGCTAAGTTCACTGCGCAAAATGCTGCTGTTTGTTATTGTCCACTCGGCAACAGAGCTATCACGAAAGAATCAACAATAGCGGTCTGACTGGGGCCTTGGCATGATTACATGAGTGAAATTTATTATATAACCAACATCAATCCTTTGTTAGACAGAGGAGCACTTTGCAGACACTGTTGAGGTCGTCCCATGCTGGAATTCTAGCCCAGCTGATTCCTGTTTACCTCCTGTGTGGAATAGTTCCCAGCTCTACACCAAGACGGGCTCCCAGATGACACTTACCCACATGTATCGGGGAAGTTAAATCACCTTATAGGGATTCTTGCAGATTCACCCTGCTAGCACAACATCTAACAGTACTCATACGCGAGCACATATCCTATGTAACCGCACAATGGTTACATTTTTCATTTTCTTTACCATTCTCGTAATGCTGATTACACTGTCCTGTTTTCTTCTATCAATAATTGCAGCGCATGTATTTTACACAAGAATCACAGTGCTTCAATAAATATTGAAACGCCACGTTGTGTATTTCTTGTGGATCTCTTTGTGCATGTATGAGTTACCAAATGAAAGGGTTCTAGATCTGTTTCCATGATTTCCTTGGAGAGTCAGGGTTGTCATGTTCTGGGGTTGCACATTCCACCTGTTACCTTGCCAGGTAAGGGGTACAGATGGTGCAGTAGGAGCTAGCAGGACTAAGGCCAACATATCTTGATGATGTGCGTAGAATCAGTCTTGCACAGTTTTGATGTTTATGTTGTCCAACAAACGCACAGTTTTACTGAGAAAGTATGAACCGTACAACACCTCATTAAACATGGAAAAGAATTGGCGTACTCCTAAATGGTACATTTCTCTTGCATATAATGCCATAGTATATGGTACAAAGTATTCCCCTGTCCTGGAAGTTAAATGCTACTAGTGAACTTCAATACATATTGTGCCATCTGCTACAGTGGCAGTGCAAGCATGGCTTCAGGCCTGCCATTGTAGCCTGACTACAGCAGTGTATAAAATGTAATCCGTCCTGTCAAAATAAACCTGTTTGACAAGTAAAAACCTCCCTTTAAACATTAATAAGTCACCCCTATGTAGGTCTTGAAGCCCACAGTTCAGGGGCATGGTATTTAAAAGCAGGACATGTAGACATTTAATATAAACATGTCTTTACAGTGACTAGCATCAAAAGCTATTTTCACCTTGGCAGGCCTCGCTGTCCAATGTAGAAAATCAGAGTACAGATTAAAACACTAATACTGTATCTCAGGAATGGGACCAGCCCGAAAAATAATGAATCAACTATTTTTAATAGTTATTAAAATGTCAATTCAATAATGATTTCTAATAAATATTAAAGAAAAGTACCCTTTAAAAAGTTACCTTTTCCCTGCTTGACGTTCCTGGAGGCCAATTTGCATTGGCTTCCTGCTTCTCCCAGTCAGTAATAATCTTTAAATAGGTGTGAATTGGTGTGAAATTTCCCCCAGTAGCAAACAATAGGCTGACATGAATGGCCAGAGATGACTTCTCAGAACTCCAGAGAATATGCACGGTAGGGGCTATGAGATTCCATTTTGGCACTTGAGTGTCAAATCCTGCTTGAGTGTCCAATCCTGCTTGACAGGTCTGCTGGGTTCACATATAACCCATGGAGCACACTTGAAAGGGGCAAGAACAGGATGCCAAGACAATTTTTGTGAATCCACTGTTTGGCTGCTGAAGGACTCTGCTTTTGTCCTACCAGACCCCTGTCTCTGGATTTGTTGTGTGTGCAGTGGTGGGCTCAAACTGGATTTTAGTGTTAGATGTGGGAGGGCATTAGGATTACTGTCATACACTCCTCACACATATCCCCAGCACTAGGAGCTCAAGTTTAGCATGGCTTAAGACTTTCACCATCTTCAAAATGGCCTAAGTGGGTAGGGTTGGCTCAGGAACTTCTACCTCATTGGTTAGGGCATGCCAAGGAGTGGCAGCCATACATGTGGCACCTCCAGTCACCTATTTCAAAACACTATCAGGATCTGCAGAAGATAATGAGGTTTATCTAACCCGCGCTCCATCTTGGTCAGCCACAGATTGTGCCTAGATCCCAGTCTACCGCCACTATTGACTATCATTGCAGTTTGTGCCTTTTGGCACTATTTGTGCTTAAAATTTAAAAAATTCATATCTCTGGCTTCTCACCTTTGACGAAGCACTTTATTCAAGCTAACCACTCTTTTTCCAGCTTGGATGGTTATTAATATGGTGAAAATGAGAACAAGAGGAAAGAATGTGTCCGAAATGTTGACCTTTAGGGAACTCCAGTGGATTTGACGAGCTGATACCATCAATAAGGGTGAAAATATATTGATAGAATGACATCCTTCTCCAATAGTTTGAGCAAATTGATGGTATTAACTGTAATCAGTTAATAATGGTTGGTTATAACCGAGTTTGCTAGCACAATTGGAAATATATGAAATGTTAGGGCTAAAATGATTTAATTGGTTCGTAAGCTGGTTAATTGAGTAATGATTGCATGTATACTTGAGATGATAACTTTATTGCTATGTGTTTTATGACCATCCTTTGATGGGTACCTTGTGAGTCACACCTAAGTACTGATGTTCTGTGAAAAATATTTTGAAAGATGGCTTGCAAGGAAGGTTTGCTTTATTACTATGGTGATGGGTAATTTGTACTGGAATTGGGCTGGCACTACAATTTCTAATTGTTTTGAACATGAGCTGAGTGCATCTTATATGCATGGGGTTTATCACATTTTCTATTTCTGGCACTTCTGGTGAAGTTTGTTAGAGCCAGTAGCTTAAATGTATCTGGTCGGCTATCTTGTTTTCTCATATTGAGCCTTGATTTGTTTTTTATTACAGTTACAGTAGGCTGTTATTGATGTTGGTCTTGAGGATGGCTTAATGTAGTATATGTTACGGTTAAAGGCCTTAATGTCATAATGCTTGGCTATGCTATCACTTAACTTTAATACTTCTCCCCTTTATGCATATTATTTAGTTGGTGTAGAAGTGTCCTGTTTAGCTAGCAGCCTTTGTTAGCTCATGCAATTGTCTGTTTATGTATTTATATTTGTATATATATCTCTTTCTTTTGAATGTGTGCTATTCGGGCTTCCTGGTTCATTGGTCTATATATTAAACCTGCATTTGTACAATACAAAAAAAAATATTCATAAGGAAAACTCACTTCCATGCTCCACAACCACTTTTTCTTTTAGCTAGCTATGCGTGCATAATTTTTCATCTATGTATACGTTTCCTTTGGAAGCACTTTACCATATAGACTGACAATGGTAATACAATGCATCTAAATGCTCTGTTTTGCCAATTGCATAGACTTGATGGAGCAGTGATTTCACGAAAAGGAAAATAAATGTACTTGACATGCTGGTCATCTGTCACAGGACTGGCTAATATATTAGCCATTTGTTTAAAGTGTGGAAGAAGTTGAGTGTCCATCAGTGAGCTATTTATTCCCCCCTATATGCCGTCATTGAGGAAGTTTGCCCCATTGGAAATCCACAGGCAGTCATTGGGCACGATCTTAATATGAGCCGAGCCATCACATTGCTGAACTTGCTGGAGAACAAGTTGCCAATGGTGGAATAATCACTTAAAGATTACACAATTATTTAGGTGCTGGTTTTGTCGACAGTTTACTCCATAATCTTAGCCCAAGCTGGAACAAATGGTAATTTCCTCGTAAGTGTACATCTGTGACCCAGATCTGAAATTCATGATACCTTGTTTGACCTGTTCAGTGCATGATTTCACTACATATGGAAGGTGGATGGAGATGAAGATGAAAAAACCTAAATATATAGGTGAAGTAGTGCTATCTTCCCCAACCTCTGCAGAACATGATGGTCACTACATAAAGATTGCTGTGACATCACAACAGCACCCACCACAGGTGCATTCAGCTAACAGCAAATCCCCCTTGCCCCTCTCACCTTCCAGTATACAATCAATACCACTTTTATCAGTAGAAAAACACTGTTTTTTGGGGTGATTTTTAGACGTTTCAGGAGTTAGTTCAAGCTCAAATTTGTAGGAACCTCAACAGGAAATATTGTCAACTATAGAGAATATTTTACAGGAATACTTTGATTACCAAACCGATTTCCAGCTGATTGAGAGCAATTGATGCATTGGCATGGCAAAATTGAACAGCAGCCAGAAATGCGTTGGCCAGCAGTATAATATCTTTCATGTGGAAACATGTTTTCAGTGTGGGTGAGGAAGTTATTGTTGTCTGAAGGTTGAGTGTGTTTCCTCCTAGTGAGTAACCACGTTCAGATTGAAAAATTATGTAATTCCTAAAGATTGTGAGACTCGGCCACAGGAAGGGAGGCAGCTCTTCAGAAATCATCTTTACACATCCTGATGAAGACGAACCGAAATATGGAACTAACAGTACACAATGCCCACCGTAAAAAAAAAAAGTAATTAAATCAAATTCTTTATGATGTGTGTACACTTTCTCTTGTCTAATTTGGCAAAATTAGCTATTGCGTTCAGTATTTCAGATATACACATGAATAAGGACAAACGAAGATAGAGACTAATAATTATTCAGGTCATCCACAGAGCAATGATCATTACCATGATTGTTGACATTTCCTAAGAGAGCTCATGTGCCACCTTGACCTTGAATTATTATGCTCTGGTGTCATCAATGAAGACTTCACTGATCGTGAGACTGATATGGAAAAAGTAATATGGAAAAAAGAAGCACAAAGCTCTGGAATGGAAACATGAGAATTGTCTCTAATGACTTGCTGTTTGAGGGGTGAAATTATTTTTATGATATGAAAGGGTCTTTCCAAAGTTAGGTGCAGAATTCCACCAGAGCTACATGCAAAATTGCTTTTATTAATATTTACGTGATCAATCTGTTTTCTGCTTGGTTACGCAATCTCCTTGTTTGCTTTGCTTCTCGAATCTTTTGCTTGTTATTCGACTGATCTTTTGCGAAACAAATCCAGATTTTAGTCTAAAACAGGTCCTCCAAGCCAAGGCAAATCCGCTCTCTTCTGACTACTACAGAAAAAGAGAGGAATACCTTCCGGCAATGAAAGCAGGTGATTTTGAATAATGACTTGCCCCTCAATTGCTGAAATAAGTAAATTATTTAAACTAGGAACAATGGTCCCTCATTAGGAAATTAAATAAAAACATTTATTGCACATGAAAAAGTTTAAAAACAAAACATAATAAAACAATAACATTTAATTAGGACAGAATACTTTTTTTCCTCAAAATTAAAGGTTCCGTTGAAAACAAACTGACTTGGTGCTCAAACGACCTGATACACATATACTAATAAATCATCATGTAAGTGCATCACTTTCTATAGTTGCAATGACTGCCCACAGTGTAATTAATATAATAAGTTTAATTGGTCCATAAAGAAGTTGATGACATTTGAATCAGTTAGAGATATGGGTTCAACATGAGGACTATGGGTAGAAATACCCCGAGAACATACTTGAAAGGTTAAACGCAAAAGGAAAATCGAAAGCAGTATAAATAATTTGTAGACACACATTCTCACACACGAGGTGGAGAATGCACACAATGGTGTACTCACATAGAGATTCAAGATAGTAGCAGAAGAGGGAAGATAATTAATAATTGGAATGAGTTGGAGAAGGGCTAAAGGTACCCATATGTTCTCACATTCTGGTAACCATGACCACGTTTCATGGGCTCTTCCACAGCTTTGTAAGTTAATTTTTCTTGGCTAATCAGTTATCCCTTTCATATTTAAGCCACCCAGGCACCTTCCATAGCTGGCCCATCCTGATTCATCTTGCTCAACCAGAAGCTCCTTCCTCTGGTCCTCCATAGTATTATCATTCTACGCACAGTTCTCCCAGCCTTCGGTAGCTTCAGTAAGTAGTCATTTGTCCTGCCTATGTCCAGATCTGGTTACCTTTCGCCCTGCTCCAACTCATTTGAGTTATTAATTATCTTCTCTCTCTTCAGCTTCTCAAATCTTGTTCTTCAAATTCAACAGACTTCTGCAAAGCAATGGCTTCTGCTGTGTGGTGTGGTTTCTATGTCAAATGAGCCTATGCATCACTTTGGAGACAGTAGTTTTCCTAATTACATTGAGCTACGTTCTCACTATTTTGCATTTTTGCTCTCGTAACATATTTTATCTTCGGAGAGTTCGGGCTTTTAAAGAGAAAATTATGTGTGACTAACAGAATATAATTAGATGTTTCAAATGCCGTTACTGTCATTTTCCATCCATGATAGATTGCCAAGTCCATGTGGGTGACTGATGTCCAAGTCAATCTCTCACTACCTTTTAGCTAATTCCACCTTCCTATTCATTCAATTTTCCTTTAACTCTCTTGACCTAGATTACGAGATTTACTGTGCTCTAATCTACTTTCATCCTTGACAGATCTCACAGGTAGTGGGGAAGAAGTGGTTCAAGAGTGGTAAACCATATCTAGGAAGAGGACTGATTCAAAGTCACATGCACCATCCTCTGCTTCAGACACAGAGGACCTGGAAATCATACGCGGGGTGGCCTAGGTAGTCTGTCCATTTCTTTTTATACTTCTTGCTGAGAATTTAGTATAGTTGAGAAACGTTGCCTGGCTTCGTTAAGGCTGAAATTTTCCCACTTCATCTGGCTTGCTTTGTATAATTATCTTCAATATAGATGTGCATTTTTTATTTGGACTAGTTTTATAATTGGAAACTATGGGAAGGTTGAATTCAGTTAAGGCTTCTATCTTACTCATTAATTGGAGGACTGTTGGTAATGTTGTTCTTTGTTTTGAATATGTGTCTGTATTTGTTTTCATTTGCCAAATGAACCTCATATCAGTCTGTAACCCTGCGTTTGATGTGCACACTACTGAACCTATCCTTCGTGTCCACCATCACTAAAGAAAGTCTTTCATTGACTATACATGCTTCACATGTTTAATCTCACTCTTGCTCTTGCACTGGTTACTGAGGCATGTCTTTAGGCTTTCTTCTTTCCCACAGTCTGTTTATTATGTGCCTTCCTTGAGTCACGCCTGGCCTTCAGGCCTTCCCACCTCTCCCATCCCCTGTTGCTGGTCTAAGTTACCTGATCCCTCCAACACAACATCTAAGAATAGATTAGATAAGATCAGGGCATCTTCCGGGGGAATCTGTCCTCTTTGTTCCTATTAGGGAGTCAGTTAGAACAATGACCAAACAATAATCTCTTCCCAAGAACCCCACTTTGTCTACTTTGGTTGGATCCCAACACAGCTCCCTTCTCATTGTCCTAAGCCTAACTACATTCCTTTCCACAAGAAAACTGATTACAATGATGCACTTCGATCTCTGTAGTAACACTCAAAGCTGGGTGGATCCAATAGCCCTTTTGTAGAGTTTCCTCAACTTTAGGAAGAACGCTATTCACTCTAGTCTCTACTGAGTGGCGAGAAGCAGGGTTACCAATACAGTTCATCTGATAAGTAGACAAAGAAGAACTGACTGTTTAGTAGTGGCAGCTACAAAAGTTGCATACCAGCCCTTTAATAACCTCAGAGGATGTTTGGAGTACAGATGGCCTCCCCCTCGATTGCAACCCAGCCACACATGAGGGGATTTCAAAACATTCTAATTCATGTAGTATAGAATGGAAGAGTTCCCAGTAGGTGGCCTGGCCCACATGTGTTTGACCTATTAGAAGTTATAACTTGTTGGGCAGAATTCTTTCACTCTTGTTGTAGCAAATCTCATTCGGTTGCTCCCTACCATACCTATGTGACCCACAGGGCATTCGACTCTCACCTTCAATCCATGTCACCATGCCACAAACCCATGTCTTACTTAGAAAGCAGCAGTATGGGATTTTTATTATTTTAAATAAGTCACCAGAAGATGGATGGTCAGGCAAGGTAAGTAAGGCAAGCATATACAAACATAACTGTATTTCTCACACCTCTCTGCTTTCGATCATGCTTATGCACAGTCACATGTTCCCCTTGTCTGAAGAGATCTTCTGTCCCTCAGACATTGCACCAAACACACTGCTCATCCTACTTACATGCTACTGTGCATAACAAACTGAAAGCAGCTAGTCAACACAGAAAATATATTTATTTAAAAAAAGGCCAACAACAATAACAAATCCCACCCAAAACACCCACAACAACACATCCATCACTCCCTAAACACAACAAATCCCATGAACAATAACCTCTTCCCAAGCACCCAACAAAAAAACACACACACCCTCTTTACACCCTGCACATCTCACCAGATGCAAATATGGCAAATGACTCATCAGAGTGCCCACTCTCATCCTAACCATACACATACCAACTATGCCTCAACACCCCATTCCTAAACCCAAGAAATCATACCCACAAAAACACACCAATCCTCTCCCACCCAACGACCCCTCCTGCAAAGGAAAATAACTACTAGTTGCAACAATAGAAAGTACAAAAAGACAACCTGGTGGTTATTGTTGTTGTTGTTGTTCTAATCTGGTAATTCTTTTACAAAATGGGTAGCATATGTTTTTCCCTATTGCACAACTTGCCCCTGGATTTCTTCTGCCAACATGTGAATGGGGAAGCATAATTCTCTTCGGGTGGTCCCATGATACAGTGAGCATGAGGTGTGGCTGCCCTAACTTAAACCTTCATGAAGATCAAACAGCTGTGCAAGGGGACTGTAGCCATGACAGAGTCATTCACTGCAAGCCCAATATCCTTGGCTTTTAGCCTCTTGGTTCCTTTTGCAGACATTGCATCTCCAAAATTCATACAAAATAAAAACTAACTATATACTAAGTAAAAGATATGCCTCATATCCTGCCACCCTCCCTCATCACCATCAGAGACACCTGTCCTCCATAGAGTCCAATATTATTATAAAATCCCAAGTATCTGGTGTGGCTTTCAGCTATCCTCCCTCTGCACCATCCATCCCCCTCCCCCTCTGACTGATGTGCTCCACACTCTCAGTTAAAGAGCTTATGTCCTTGTTGACAGGCCAGCAGTACTGATTAATGTGTCCTGACAGCTGCAGTGCTTCACAGACATGAGACTGAGAGCAGAAATGACAGTTGGTGGTACAAGACCACCACCTTCATTCCACTGTCTCTCTTGGATCTGTGGTAGTCCGTGAACGCAGCCCTCACCCAACATTCCAGAACTTTTCATTGGGCATCTGGAGATCTAGATGAGGTGGTGGAAGAATGGAGAAGCGAGCGATTCAATTCTCATTTTCAGAACAGTTACAAACGACTTTTGTTTTTCACTTTGTTATGGAATAGCAGCAAATAACTTGATATATAATACTGTATTAACACTATTCATTTCCTATGGAAGTCAAATAGGAACATGAAACTTTAACTATAAAAATCAAGAAATATTGTAAATGCCTCATCAGCTGGCACATTTGCCTTAGTTCTGAGGTCTACCCTGTCTTTGAAGTCCGCTCAGGAGTGTTTGTCACTGGGAGCATGTAGTGGCAGTTCTTCACCACAAGCACCAATGCACTGGACCTAGTGGTAACACCTTTCTGGAAGGGGATGGCCTTTCCAAGCCTGCTCCTTGCCTCCAATAGATGGATGAGGAGTTTTCACACGTAAAATGTTAGTGCTGCCACTTACCTGAAGAAAAACATGTTGCACGGCCTGGGGAAGAGGCAGATGCCTGTGTTGTATCCTGCCTTCATTTCCATGCACGTGCAATGTTTACTTTTCTCTGGTTCCTACATTCCATGAGATGAGAATGTTCTCATGGATTGCAGAATGAGTCAGAGCTGTTGCGGTTGCAGTCACGTCTTTTGTTGCTGCGTGTTGCTGAGTCGCTATAATAAACCTAATTTCTGCACTATGCCTGCCTCGGAGTATGTTACAATGGCGACGAGTTGCTAAGGAAGCATCCTGTCATCGCTGCAACTCAGGAGCGGATCGTTTCCTTTACCCACGTATTTACGCTGTAGAGGAATTGCCTTTTAATTATTTTCTCCTGCCTTGACGTGTTCCTGTGGAGGAGGTGATCTATTTTTGTAATTTATGTTGAATTGTTTTGAATTTCACATGGAAGTGTGACTTTTCTGGTTCTTCCATGTCAGTCAATGGATCTAATTTTCAAAAGAAGCTGGTTTGGTTGCTTAGCACTTACCGTCACCGTCATTTGTGGAATCGGAATTTAGGCTGCCTTCGGATTCTTCTTGGCAGACTGTGACACGGAGGACCTTCCACAGTTCTGCTGCCGTGCTGCGGGTCTCTTCGTCACCGCTGCAACGCGGCGTGCACTCTGCTTGTTTCCTGCCGTGTGTTCCACACGGGCTATCGTAACTTACATGTTCGCGCTGCGTGAACACGTCTTGGCGGCCATTTTGGTAAAGTTTTTCCACATTTTACGTTGTGACTATGCTGTTACGTCCGCATTGACTGCCACCTCAGCGGACCTACATGTTCTACTGGCACACAGCTGTATCTTCATTATCTGCACCATCTAGCCGGCGTCTGCCAGCATTGCCAGTAAGTCTGTTTTGAGGGTCATATTTTTGGGCATTGAATTTTCCTAATCAATTTGCCTAGTACCAGTTGGTGTCTCTTCATTTAAAAACATTGAGTTCCATATTTTCCATTCAAGTTCACTCAGGGGGAGTTCTGAGTGTGACTCTGCATTAATGCAATTTGAACCTCCTGCGAAATTTCTTCAAAGTAAAGGGAAACCTCCTGTGCCATGGACAAGATGGAAGAAAGAGTTTTCCACATATATGAAGGCCATAGACGGAGAACGGATGGGTGCAGAACGCAAGATGAGCATATCTTTACACTGTTTAGGATCAGAGGGGCAAGTGGTTTTCAGAACTTTACCTCAAGCTGCACTTAGTAGTGGGCAAGGCAATATGGACGATTAACAAGGGGGCCATGTTAATGATGGAACTGAGGTTTAAACCTACCCCAAGTGTTGCGCTTAACCGATTCAAGTTTTACACCAGAGTTCAAAAGGAGGAAGAGTCTTTTGATGAGTTTCTTACAGCGTTGAGGGGTTTATCTATGCACTGTAATTTTGGTCCTATGTCAGATGAAATGATAAGGGATCAAATAATTGTACATGTAAAGAATAAGAAAACACAAGAGCAACTGTGGCTTATGGGTGATCCCAAATTTGAAGAGGCTATCTCTACCGCAAAGGTGTTGGAGTAATCAGAAAAGTGGATGTCTACTGTAAAAAATGTTAGTCAACATGTAAAGGAGGAGGAAGATGTGTGTGCGCTTAAGGGTGCTGAGATTGGGAGCCGGGTGGATGAGTCCCATTCTGACAGATGGAGTACTAATGCCAGTGGTATGCCGGCTAATGGCGGGGGCAGTGCCAGGAGAGGGGATAGAAATGATAGGTCCAGCCCTCATGTGTGTTACAGGTGTGGTAGTGGTTCCCATTTGGCTTCATGTGCCAGTTGCCCTGCGATTAATAAAGAATGTGTTAAATGTGGTAGCATTGGTCATTTTGCACATGTGTGTAAAAATACTAGGAGGAATGCCAATCAGGCTGCTGGTAGGGTTTTGTACACCATGGAGTCCACTGTATGTAAGTCTGGATGCATGTGCGGTAATGGTGGTAATACCAACAAAGGGATTTTGTTATCCATTCAACAAAGTGGTGGTGTGGTTCTCTCATTAGAACGGTCCATCAAGTCCTCTCCCAAATGTGTGGTAATAGTATCTGGTATATACTTGATTCTTATGGCTGATTCTGGGTCCCCTTGGACCATTCTGACTTGTGAGTATTTTGTTGAGAAATTCCAAAATGAAATGAAATGAATTTGTACTTGTAAAGCGCACTGCTACCCTGAGGCATCCTGGCGCTGAACGCATACCGCTGTGGAACCCTTCCTGGCTTTTCCCTGTGAAATGTCCACTCCTGGGCACCCCCAAGGTGAAGCCAGGCATCCCAGCGCTGGTGGGGCCATTGTGGAGATTAAGCAAGCTATTGCCCAGAGTTGCAGAGTGGGACCCATGATTAGAATAGGCACCGAGGCGAGAATTATCAGGTCCGAGGAAGTTGAGCCCAAGACCCGCCGAGGCGGGAATTGAACCCTGGTCCCGGGCCAGATCTCTGCATCAGGGTCTGCCGCTCTAACCATTGAGCCACACTTCTCCACATGTGTCTTTAGTTTAGGACAATTGGAACCTCCGGATGTGGTAGCTAAGGGTTTCGGTGGTTCTGTCATTGAATTGGATGATTTTGTGAAAGTTTCTTTAGTGTTTAAAAGCAGGAGCGCCCAGGTCAAGTTGTATGTGGCGGTGAAAGGGGTGAATGTTTTGGGTTGGAGGGATCAGTGGAGTTTAGGGATTATACTTAATCTGCGCTCTGATGATCCCGTCCAATTGTGCCAGGAAACGGAAACTTTGCAAGTCTTGTCTGTAGATGAGATTGAAAGTGGAGATAAAGTCATACAATGTTTCAAGAGTGTGTTCACGGAAAGCTTGGGAAAGTTATGTGATTTTACCCATTAGATTAAACTAAAGGATAATACCATTCCAGTAAAGCAAAAATTGCGTGGAGTTCCCATTAATTTCAGGGGAGAACTGGAAGAGATGCTGGATGGTCTTGTTAATGAAGGCATAATCGAGGCTATTGAGTCTGCCGAATGGGTTTCTCCCATTGTTTTAGCATGCAAGGCGGATCAACAATTGAGATTGTGTGTTGATTTGAGGGCATTAAACGCTAACATTGTTATCGACTAGCACCCACTGCCCAATATCAACAAGATGGTTTCGATGTTAGAGGGTGCTAAAAAAATTCAACATTGGACCTCAGATCTGCTTATCAACAGATCAAACTAGCGGAGGCGTCCAAACAACTTACCGCTTTTATCACTCCACAAGGCTTGTACCAATTTACCAGGATACCGTTCGGTTTGGCTTCTGCCGCTTCGGTATTCCAAAGAGCTATATTCCATATTTTTAGGGACGTTTATGATTTTGTCAAATGTTTTCAAGATGACATTCTGATATTTTCGAAAAATGAAGAAGAACACATGGACCATCTTATAAAAGTGTGTTGTAGGTTAGAGCATTGTGGTCTGACACTCAAAGAGCATAGTGCAAGTTGTTTAAAAGTTCTGTGGAATATTTGGGTAACACACTTTCGGGGAATGGAGTAGTGCCAAAAAATGTAATGTGGAAGCTATTGTTGGTGCCCCTGCTCATACCAACAAAGAACAGCTATTGTCTTTCGCTGACATGTGTGAATATTACAGCAAATTTATAGACAACTTTGCTACCAAAATGGAGCTTTTGAGGGAGTTGTTGAGACGCAATGTCTCATTTGAGTGGGCCGAGATTCCACAAAGGGCTTTCGACAACATAAAGAGTGATATTGTGAAGGCTCCCACCCTAAAACCGTTCTGTATGGGGAAGTTGTGTTTGATCACTGTAGATGCCAGTTTGTATGGTGTTGGTGCTGTGTTATCTCAGAAATCGGGTATGGAGGAGTGGAATGTGTCTTTTGGTTCTCGTACCTTGAAAGACATGGAGCGCAGGTATGCGGTCATTGAAAGGGAGTTGCTTGCCTGTGTGTGGGCAGCTGAACACTTCAGGAACTATGTGTGGGGCAGTAGGTTTGTGCTTAGGACTGACCATAAGCCGTTGGTCAACATTCTAGCTCCTGGTGGTGGGTGGAATTCCATGGCACGCATCGCCAGGCTGTCCTCAAAGCTCCAAGAGTACACCTTTAGTGACAAATTTGTGACTGGTAAGAAGAATGTGACAGCGGACTGCCTGTTGCGGTTGCCGTGTCAATTTGGTGATGCTTTCGGAGTTGTTGAGGCGGATATGGTTGCCAGTATTAAGGATGTTTTCGATGGTGAGTTTGCCGGTATTTCAGAGGAATTGTGGGAACAGTGTGAGAAGTCAGATGAGTTGTTGAAGGAGGTGAAGAGATTTGTGGTCGAAATGTGGCCCAAGAAAAATGAGGTGAAACCTGAGTTGGACGCCATGTACAAAGTGGCTGAGAAATTTGAACTGGAGGGTAATGTATTATTTCAAGGTGGTAAGTTTGTCCCTCCCAGTGGAATTCATGAAGTAATTCTTAAATTAGCTCATAGGGAACATCCGGGCATGTCAGCTATGAAGCGGTTGGTGAGGGTCCATTTTTGGTGGCCAGGCATGGACAGGATGGTTGATCGGGTGGTGAGGAAATGCGAAGTGTGTGCAGCGAGTGAAAAGATGATGACTGTTAACGTTCCACCTTTGAAAATTGTGGAATGGCCAGTGTTGCCATGGCAGAAATTGGCTTTTGATGTATCTGGGCCTTTTAGTTTTCTACCAGTGGACCTTCGTTTTGCTTGGGTTTTAGTGGATTATAATTCCAAATGGCTGAAAGTCAAATTTGTTCAACATGCCACAACCAGTGCTGTAATTCAGTTTCTCAAGGAGGCGTTTGCTAGGGAGGGCTGTCCCTCCACTCTTGTGACTGATAACGGGGTTCAGTTGATGTCCAATAATATGGAAGCTTTTCTCAAACACTATGACATAAAGCATGTTACCATGTCTTTGTACAAACCTCATGAAAATGGTCAAGTGGAAAGGTTTAATCGTGTTCTAAAGGGTTTTGTGGTGGAAGCACATGCCTCTGGAAGTGAATGGAGGAGTGTCTTGAGAGAGAAACTGTGGATGTATAGGATTACTCTGCACACCAGCACAGAAGTTAGCCCTTTCAAACTGTTAAAGGGTAGGAATCCTGCTTATCGTTTGTGTCCTTGGTGGTTCAAGAAGAAATGGAGTTGTCTTGGTGAGGAGTGTAATGTGACAGATGCTGCTGTGAGAGTCAAGAGGAAGCAAAACAAGACCAAGGAATGGTATGACAAGAATTGGAGAGTTAAACTCCATGGGTTCGTTATTGGAGATTGGGTGAGAGTGCGTAAACCCATCTACGAAGGCAAGAATGTGCCTAGATTTAGTAAAGCCATGAAGGTACAGAAGGTTTACTCCAATTCTGTTATAACTCAGGATGGCAAGGTATGGAATGCTAGAAAGGTTTCCAAGTGTAACAAACCAGCAGATCATGCCCAGGAAGGTGCAAATGGTAATGGGCGTGGTAGTGATTTCTTGGTGAGCTTCAAGGGTCTGGGTGCCTCCAGTTTTCTGGCAGATGTTCATTTGGATTCCCCAGTGGTACCTGATTTGTGTGAACACACTGTTGCTTCCCGTGTCAAGAAAACTCTGGAATCGCACTGCCCCCAAACGGTTTGCCGACTTTGTTAGGTGATTTATATCTATTTTGCCTATTGTATTTCTTGTTTCTTATTCCTCCCCTTGTTTCTTTTTCTTGGTTTCTTTTTTCCTCTATTTTGTTCCTCTTTTGTCTTTCCTTTTGTCGCTTCTTCCTTTCTTTTCCTCTTTTTGTTTAGGAAGGGATATGTGTTGTATCCTGCCTTCATTTCTATGCACGTGCAATGTTTACTTTTCTCTGGTTCCTACATTCCATGAGAATGTTCTCATGGAATGCAAAATGAACCAGAGCTGTTGGGGTTGCAGTCACGTCCTTTGTTGCTGCGTGTTGCTGAGTCGCTATAATAAACCTAATTTCTGCACTACGCCTGCCTCGGAGTTTGTTACAGCATGTTTTCCCTTTCCTGCCATTGCTGCTGCTGACAACAAAAAGAAAAACAGAAAACCAACTAAAATAAAAAAAAGAATGAGCTATAAGAAAAAGGTCAGAAGCAGATGGGGAAGAAAAAATAAGAAAAAAAAGCAATGCAGAGGCAGTGGCAAAGAAAAACAGAAAAAGGTAGAAGCATTCAGGAAGCGGTATCAGCCATGGCACTGTCGAAGTGGCTGACACAGGTCCCACACTTGACAATATCTTGCAAGGTTTCTGTTTGCAAAACACGGGGCATGTTAGCCTCGTGTCTAACAGAATAGTGGACAGACATGACGTAATTGTGCGTATGGTAATTTATGATTGTAAACATTTTGTGGAAATGGGGATCTTGTGATGGGAAGAATTGCAAAAATCTCTATTTTGACCAGGGCAACCACGCATATTTAATTTGCATAAAACCCATGTTAGACCTGTAAGCCTTAAGGTGGCCGTTCCCCCAACATTTTGGCTTCCTCCTCCACTTTTCCTGACCTTGTTTTTGCTACAATCTACACACTTTATCACTGCTTACAAGTGCTAAATTGCTTGTACTCTTTAAACATGGCAATATTGGCCTATCCCCAATTGGCGTATTTAATTTACTTATAAGTCCCCAGTAAAAAGGCACTATGTGTGCCCAGGGCCTGTAAAGTAAATGCTCCTCGGGGGTCTGCAGCACTGTTGGGCCACCCACTGGAGAGGATATGACGTAATGACCAGAGCTGCCGAATTTGGATTTGGGGAACCGAGTTCGAGTCTCAGTGTCGGCTCAACATCCTGTGATTCAGGGCAGATAACTTAACCTCCCCGTGCCTACCAAAAAATGAAGGTGTCCTTGTGTAATGTAAAGCACTCCAATACCTTCGGGTCAAGTATGCGCAAAAAATTAGCCCTTTAAACAGGCCTAAGGCCTGCCTTTCAAGAGCCTGTGTGTCCAGTTTTAAACTGCCATTTCGACTTGGCGAAATTAACCTTTTGCCAAGCCCAAACCTTCCTTTTTAATACATATAAGTCACCCCTAGGGAAGGCCCTTAACAGCTCAGAGGGCAGGTGTAGGAAAATGGGATCTGCTTTTATGGTTACCCCCACTTTTTGCCTGATGCTATGCTGTTTCTGACTAGTCTGACTGGGATCCTGCTAATCAGGACCCCAGTCTCTCTGCTTTCTCCCCTAAATTGTTATGGCAAGTACTTAGGTACATCCCAGATTGGATACTGGAATGCCCTTATAAGTCCCTAGTATATGGTACTAAGGTACCCAGGGCATAGGTACCCCAGGGGTCCCCATGGGCTGAAGCATGGATTATGCCACCCATGAGGGACCACTCAAACTGTAACTTAAGTCCTGCCATTGCACCCTGTGTAAGCTGGTGCTGGCACCACTCATGAAAGATATAGGTTTCCCTATATCTAGGGTCACAGCACTTAAAACCTATAAGTCACCCCTACAGCAGGCCTTTTCAATCCTGAAGGCAGGGTGCTCGGTTCTAAGTGTGAGGGTGCCCCTGCATGAGCAGGACACCCCTACAGCCTTTGAAGTCCATTCTCCCTGGTTGTAAGTGAGACAGCCATATAAAATATAGAGGGGCACCACGTCATTACACGATGACCATCTCGAAACTGGCTTTAACGAACCCTGTAAACGGTGTGGGAGGTATGATTCCAAGCACTGTAAAGGCCCTCTGTTAGGTCCTCAGTGCTCCCAGTAGCAGTCTTCTGGACCCGGACAGCACAACATGGCTGCTGCCGACCAGAGACACGATTCTGCCCTCGTCCTGCTGAGCCAAGCTCGAGCAGGGGAAGGCAGAACAATAGGCATCCTGTCACAGGGAGGTGTGACCACCTCCCAGACAGGGTTTAGTGTATTGGGACAGGGTGGGAGCACTTGCCAGTGCCACATAGTCTGCGTGCAGGGTACATTTGGTGCCATCCATGCATAGTCCAGTTCAAACCAGTTAGGGGAGTCGTTGGCTCCTGCTCTGGCATGAAACTGGACAAAGGACAGGGGAGTACCCTCCCCCTTGTCCAGCCCCCTTAGGGAGGGACCCCTGGATCGTCCCAACCCTTTCCTTAGGGTATTTAAGGGCTTACCTGAAGGTGGGTCCCTAGATTCGTTGTGGGACACGATTCATTTCAGACACCACTTCAACTTCGACCGTCTGGGCACTCTGGACTTTGCTCTGGGCATCAAGGCTGCACCCGGGAAGACTCCTGCTGCTCCTGATCTCTGTGCCCTGCCTCGCCTGCTGCAACGTCCGTGCCTGTGCTCCATACAGGAAACCTTCCAAAGCCTGTGGGCATTCAAGACACCTGAAGGAATCTCCCTTGAAGTGAAGGAGTCGCTTCCCTGCATCTGCAGGCACTGCAACTAAGCTGACCGGTCTGCTGATCCTGGGCTCCCACGGACTCTGAAAGGCTCAGCAACACAGGTGGTGGTTCTTCACTTTCCTGCCCTCTCACCAAGTTTAAGGCCAGTATCCCTCGTCGGAGCCGCAGGAACCGAACCCCTGTGCACCGCGTCGACTTGCAGTTGCAAAGGCTTGTTGGCTTCCTTCCATCAAGATCTTTGGACTCCAAGTAGCCCCAACCTCCAGCATCTTCAGTGACCAAGATCTTTGTCCTCACCGCATCACTTGCATCGTGGGCCTGCATCTTTGGTGACCTGCTCGAGGTCCTCTGTGACTCCAGTGCCTCCGGCCTGTGGGTCCTGTCGAGGGTCACCTTTTAACTTTTTTGGGTTCCCCTGATTGCTCGGGCATGCCCTGACTCCCCTGCTTGTGGTGAGTCTCCTGGACTTTGCTGGTCCCAACATTGCACCTTTTTCTATTCCTTCATTGGTTGCAGTTGCCAAGGCTTGTTGGTGCTCCCGCCAGACACCGACACCTCGATTCTCAACATCCGACGTGAAACAGCTCGTGTACGGCTCCTGGTCTTCCACAGCATCGCCTGGTCCACACAGCTGCAGTTTCAAGGTCACCGTCAGCTCGCCTACAACACCCGAAATCAGTGGGCATT
Organism: Calotriton arnoldi; assembly: GCA_963921515.1. Classification (NCBI taxonomy): domain Eukaryota; kingdom Metazoa; phylum Chordata; class Amphibia; order Caudata; family Salamandridae; genus Calotriton; species Calotriton arnoldi. The sequence goes on along the minus strand of CAWUFW010003200.1, from coordinate 814,996 downwards.
CGTCTTCCATGCCTTCTGGTCACTCCTGAGTGGCATAGACTCTGTCCCTTCTGCTTGCAGGTTCATCACATCTTGAATCCACCTTTGGGTTCCACCGGACACTTTCATCTTCTCCAGCAGCGGCATCTTCCAGAAGTCCTCCATTGAGTTCGACGACGGTTTCCGACACCACTTCACACCTATGCGCCCGGCTCCCCTGGTGCAGGTATCCTGGTTCCTAAGGTATCCACGGGTGGGGTGGATCTTCAACCTTCTGTCTTCCAAGGGGTTTCTTCAGGGTCCACTGGGAAGGGTCCTTCTTCTTCAAAAATTGCAACCGCGACTTACCCATTGACTTGCATTGATTCCGTGGTCGTGTTACCACTCTGCACACGGCTTCCGTGGGGCTCCTGGTTACTTACCTTGGGTGGTTCCTTGGGTCCCCGACACTTCTACATCTTCTGGGTATATTCTTGACTCGAGTCGTGGTTCGCATACCACTATTTTAATATGTGGTTTAGTCTCCCCCTGGTAACCACTGTGTATTCTGTGCTATTTACTTGTATTTATCGTAAAGTATTGTGTGCCTTGTGTATATCTCTGGCTAGGAGATATCTGTATGTGTTAGTGAATATCTTATAATAAATACATATTTTTTATAAATACACTGTGTGTTTTTTTTTCACTTAATCTATACCTATAAGATTATGTTCTGGTAAAACAAGTTGCTTTACACTACTTCTGGACTAAACCTGAAGGCTGCTCTCCACAGCTACCACTTAGAGAGCTTTCTATGGTTGTCTAAGACCACTAAAATCACTATAAGGGTTGTCTGGATCAGTGCAAGGTGTCCACTTACATAAGTGTACATCATATACTGAGCCAGCCTCTCTCAACACGGTGCTATGTATTTAAAAAGTAGGACATGTACTTTTAAGTTTTACGTGTCCTGGTAGTGAAATACTCTAAAATTCGTTTTTCACTACTGCAAGGCTTATCGCTCCCATAGGATAACATTGGAGTTGCCTTATTACATTTTATAAGTGTAATTTCCAAATGAGAAGAGATGACTGGTTCATGTTTTGTGTCTCTGGAATGACAATTTAAAATCCTAATTTATGGTGAAGTCCAATTTTAAATTGCAGTCCTGAAAATGCCACTTTCAGAAAGTTGGCATTTTCCTGCCTTTGCCATTTGGTTCCTGCAGCCTATCTCTGTTCACATGACTGGGTGTAGTTGGCAGTTGGGTTGTGTGTATTCCTCCTAGAAAGCCACACACAATGGGAGCTTAGGTGTGACTGGATGGGCCATCACTGGCATGATGTGAGGGAGGAGTTGGACACAGACTCACTTACACATGAATAGGCTATATCCTGTCTCTACACAAAGGGCCTAACGACCCTGCATTGTCACTTCAGCAAGCTTGTAGGCAGGGAACGTGCAATTCAAAACCACTGTCTATAAGCCTCCCACCTTCCTGAAAAGGGGCACCAGGGTATAAAAGATGGACCTCAGACACCACCACTTTAGTACCCTTCTGGACCTGTATTTACTCTGTCAGGAAGAAGGACTGCTGTGCTGCTGAAGGAATGCCACTCTGTTGGACTGCCCTCTGCTGGACTCTTGCTTTGATGTGCTGACCTGCTGCCCTCATGCCTGGATGAGAGGGACTGGACCTGCATCTCTTGAACCCAAAATCCAGAGTGACTCCGAAGGCTAGATGACTGGCCTCCTGATCTGAAATCTCAGGGATATAACAGGCTGCCAACAGCCCTGCATCTGCACCTGGACTCTGTCATTTGTGAGTCTGCTGTATGGTGCCACCTCAGTCCTGGAACTTTGGAAGAGGGCCTAAGCTGCTCTGGCAGCCTGTAGATCTGCTGCTCGGTGCAAACCCAAGCAGAACTGATGCATCGCCGAGGCTGCGTGGATGGAACCCGTGACAAAGACCGCTGCAACCCGTGTTGCCTTGGGAACTGCAGCTGTGCAATGTTTCCCCAGTGAAAGACCCTTGCATCTCTCATCGATGGCCCTGATGACGATGCTGGATTCCTCATCGCAGCCTCGCAGCTCTTCTGAACCATCGCATTGCCCCGACTGCATGCCGAATCCCTGACACCAGACTTTGCATCGCAAGCCCCAATGACAGGATCCTCCACATCAACGCAGCAGGACCTCGCACCGCAGCCTCTCCGCATCTTGGAACTTATAAATTGCCTTGGCTGCACGATGCATCTTTGATACGGATCCACGCAATGCAAACCAGGATTGAAGGTACTTTTGTTCAGCGGGCCTAACTTGGTCCCTGCAGTTGGCCCGTGCTCCATCACGGTCGGGCTGAACTTGTGACTTTGTCCCGGTCTGGTGGACCAGATATTCACAGTTGGTGCTTTACGCCTTTTGGCACTCTTTGCTTTAAAAAGTTTAAAATTCAATATCTCCGGTTCTACTAATTGGATTTTTGTCATTTTGATCTTGTTTTATTTATTAAAAATGATTCTATGTTTCTAACTATGTTGTGGGCTCTTTTTGTGTTTTTTTTCCACTGTGTCACTGTTTGAAGTGTTGCACAAATACTTCGTGCATTGCCTCTAAGTTAAGCCTGACTGCTCTGTGCCAAGCTACCAGCGGGTGAGCACAGGTTAATTTGAGGCTTTGCTTGTGCTTTACCCAGACAAGAATTGTGGTTGCTGCTTGACCAGGGCTCATTCCCCAGTCAACCAACAACCCAATTTCTTACAATCCATGATTCTCACAAAAAGTATGCATGTTAGTAATGAGAAAATATGCAATGACCAGGATCTCTAGAATCTCGCAAGAGTGCAAGCCCGCTGTTCAATGGCCATACAGCTGCTTAATAGAGGGATATTTTTAACTACTCTATCATCTATCAATCTGCTGTCATTGGTTCCCTTTTTGAGGCTATCTGTGGCTCAAGACTGGCTGTGGTGTGCTGTATGTTGCAACACACTATCAGGGGGGAGTCATCAACCCTAAACAAATGGTGGGTTACAGAAACCAAGGGGCTCATTACGATGGCATAACGATCGCCACCGCCGAGCCGGAGGTGGCGACCGTTACGCCATCGTAACGTGAAATACCCCCGCCATATTACGATGGCGGTGGGTATCGCGGCGGACGGAAAGTCCGTCCGCCACTTTTCCGCCGGCAGGCAATCGTTACGATTGCCTGCAGGGTGGAGCAGGGGCTCCAATATGGTGGCGGTGCCTAGCAGGCACCGCCAGCCATATTAGGATGTTGATTGTTAAAGGCCTTTCCATGGCAGCGATGCCGCCATGGAAAGGCTGGCGGGGATTGGCTTTGGGGGCCCGTTGCGGGCCCCTGAGGAGGGGTGGGGGGTGCACTTGGGGAGGTACCTATGGTACCCCCCTACATTTCGATGTACCAAGTGGCAGGCACCGTGTGGTGCCTGCCATGTGGTGCAGTGGAATGCCAGGCATGCGATTTTGACATCGCGGCGGGTGCTGCTGTAAGCTTAACATGTTAACAATGTTAACATGCGGAACATGCGGAATGCGACCGCCAGGGTGGCGGTCGCATCCTAATTCGTGGTGCGGGACCGCCGCATGTCTGGCGGCCGGTCCCAACACCGCGGGGATGGCGGGCGGACTCAGGTCCGCCCGCCATCCTAATAAGCCCCTTAGTTACAAGTCATGGAGTGCAGTATCACTCCACTAATTAATACATGCTACATAGCCATTACTCAGTAGGGAACTTCACATCTAGACAGGTGTGGTGCAACTAAGAGGGTGCTGGACAGCCATTGTGCATAAACTTTCTTTCATGTATAGACATTTGGAGAAAGGAGATGCAGCCACTGGTGGTGCTGGAGGCTTGTAAATCAGCCCCAGTGTATTTTACTGGAAGTGTACATATCCACTAGACAACCTATTCTAGACTCACCAGACACTTTTGAACTATGTAGCAAAGGTGTATGCAGAGCGCCCAGCAGCCTAATTGTGCTCCATCAGGAAGAGAGCAGGATACTGGTATTTCTTAGTAGACATTGTGCTTTCCTGCTCTCTCCCTGTCATGCAATGCAGCACAGCAACTTTGGGTGCTGCGCTATGTTGTGTGAAAGATTTGTAAATCTGTGCCACTGTGTGGTGCAGGTAGGTTAAGCGTTATGTGCTAACTGAAACTTGTGGGTGAAATAAATGATACATTTTGTTAGATTTCAGAATTGGGATTGAATTTACTGTCTTTGGGTATTTTCTAGATATTCTAAATCTTTCCTGGATGATTGAAGAAAACATGGCATAACAGGCTGGGCTTCTCCTTTGGCTTGTAGCCCATAATGTCACAAATGAGCAAAAGAGTGGTAGGGAATATCTCACAATGTAATTCCAAGTGAGTAAGAATGTTTGACTCAGCCTTTCTCCTTTCATATTTCATTAAAATACCAGCAGAAATTGCAGTTGAAAAACAATCCTGACAGTTATGTTAAAATCATAAAGTGATTGCTGGCTAATATGTGAATATGGGTCTCTTCCACCTGGAGGAATTAGAAAGTATCGAAGCTCCTACTGTTCTATTCCATGGGATAGCTCTACACTCATACTCACAAATCAGAATAGAAGCATGCATATTTTGAGTTCGAAAATATGTATTTATGGTTATTTGATAGTCATTATCATGCAAAGTGAACTTAACATTAAACATTCATGCACGCGCTAGAGAAAGATATAACTAATTTTCTATATTAATACAAACATATCAAAACTAGTTTTATTTAAGTCTTTACATGTACAAAATAAACAGTAATATATATTTATATATTTTATATATAATAAAACATCAACATAGTTACAATTTAAAATAAATACTAACAACAGAACAATTATAAAAACATATTTAGCAAAATATAGTAAATAATGAAACTAATATAATCAATGTAAAAAATTACATGTTAAACACTTACAACATTTTTGAAAAATAATATAAAGAACAAAAAACATATTATGAAAATAAAACAATACAATATTAAAAACTACTACAAAAAACACGATAAATATTGTTTAGCAAGGAGGACTGGAGACTGTGCTGTAACTTGGTGGGACAACTGACAGCGAACTGCAACCTTAGAATCATACATTTGAAATACCTACACCAATTATATTACACTCCAACACAATTCTATAAGTTTGGGTTGGGAGAGAAAGCAGAATGTACTTGGTGTGGGGCACCAGAAGCAGATTTTATACATTTGGCATGGATATGCCTGAGGGGGCAGGCTTATTGGGAACAAACTACAAACACGCTCACTGAAATAGTCATGGAAAAGGTGGAATGCACACTACAGGTGTGTCTGCTAGGCTTGATCAAAAACATACAAGCGCCAAACCATAAACTAGTGGCATTAGCCTTATTATTGGCAAAAAGGATGGTCTCCATCCATTGGGGGGGGGGGGGGTGGAGTGACCCTAAAGCACAAGCACTGGTTACGAGATATGGCATATTGTCTAGATCAACTTAATTGCTATGCTGAAGAGCTTTCCCAAGCCTCACACCCCCAGTATATATGGAGCCCATTCACTACGTATCTGTTGGCTAGGAGTGACGAGTAATGAGTATAAGTGACGCTAATATTATGATGTATGAATTATACTGCTGTGGACCCCATCTTGCAGGGAAAAATGGGGCTATGGTTTGATTTATTGTACGATTTGCTATATAATAATGCTAGGTAGAAACAGATGGCTACGTTGTTCAGATGTTTGTATCTGTAAAACCTTAATTTAAAAAAATGGAAATTGTTTAGCAAACATTACATAAAGTATGTACCTTGCAAGGGCTCAGTTTACCATTTTCACTCCTGCATAATAAACTGTAGAGTAAGTGTTGGACTTTGGAATGATTATATTTACTATTCCAACTCCAGTGTAAGCAACAGTAGTGAAAATGTTGGACTCCAGGATGTTTACATTTGCTATTCTTACTTCAGTCTAGCAACAGTAGGGAAAGTGCTGCACTCCAGACTGGTTTAAGTTACTATTCCCACTCCACTCTAAGCAACAGTAGGGAAAGTGTTGGACTCCAGAGGGGTTAGATTTAATATTTCTACTCCACTCTAAGCAAAAGTAGGGAAAGCGTTGGACTCTGGAGGGGTTAGATTTGCTACTCCCGCTCCAGTCCAACATTAGGGAGTACGCTGGTATTTAGAGGGACTACAAATAGCTTTCCACCTCTTAATCATTGTATACAAAGCATGTAAATATCTGATAAGAGAAAAAATAAAATCATACTATCAAAACAAATGACCTGTTATGTAGGATAAAAAATTATAAATATATAATTTAACAAAAACAAATAATTTCAATAAACTCTACTTCCTACAAAAAACTAACAGTAAAAAACAAAAGAAAAACCTTCAATAATAATTCCAACAATTTTTTAACATAAGTAAACTTATAAAAATAACTTTAAAATCAGTAGATTAAAAATGAATATTACTTGAGTTGTTTTGTAAAACATGCTGCGTTGTTGTGAATAATTTGTTAAAAACAGTACTTAATATGTCCACTATTGAAAAAAATCACATAAATAATGATCTATTAATCAATCAATATTATTAACAATAAATGAAAAAACATTATAACTTTAGTGTCTTCCCACTCTCTTCCCCTACAAAATTAACATCCAGCTAATGAAATATAAATGACTTACACAATTATTAGCCATTAAATATACTGAAAATTTAGAAGATAACATTTAAATAAAACAACAATAAATAAAACAATTTACATAATTAATAATAAATTACATTAACAATTAACAATTAAAAATTATTTACAACTAATATTAAATTATGAATATTTTAATTCACTTCCCACCCTATTCTCCTACAAACTCAACGCCCCCGCTACTAAAGCATAATTAACACAAATTGTAAAATAAATGTACATTAAAAATAACAAAGTAAACTTAAAAACATGAAATAACTATTAAGCAATAAAACAATTTTCATAATTATCATTCACTAAAATATTTAATTCACAATAAAAAATTAGTTAACAATCAAATTAAATTAATTATAATTTATTTTACTTCCCACCCTATTTCCCTACATTCCCAACAACCCACTACTGCATTATTAATTACTATTTTTTTTAAATAATCATTTTAAATTACAAACTATACTTTACAAAATTAAAAACAATTTTACTAACAATGCTAACACCTACAATAATGTTTTAATGAATATATATTAAAACAATGAAAAAACAATAGTTTTTACAACTATTCAATAAAGGCAAACAATAATAAATAAAATGATATTATTTGAAACTATATGACTTACCTATAAGAACTATATTCTTGACACCAATATTCTGTGACATGATATTTTTGTACTAACGATATTCTTGACACAATATTTAGGTACCACAATATTAAAACTCAATATTTTGTCCAAACACCTACTTCTTGGCACATAAAGAAACTAAAACATACCCAAGCTTGTATAATGACTCACCTTACCAAATGTCAAACACTTTTGGGATCTGACAGCTAGTATTACGCTAGAGCCAGGATCTGATCTGGCCCCATTGAAATATAGACTGTGTCTAGGTGCAATTTCCCAAAACCAGGACACTTTAAGTGGTGTCCACATTTTATGTGCTTTATGTTCAAATAACTCACTTAAAGGGCCATTAGTACTCTGTATTTGAATCTGATCCTGGCTTGGAGCTAGCTGGGGTTTAACACCTTTTTTATTTTTTTATTTTTTAAAGTTTTTATTTATTGATTTTTTCAAATTGCATACAAACAAAATAAAGACATCATCGTAAACAAAACAAACAGTGGCGTGTGGGCTCATTGATTACAGTCTAAGCATGTAACAGAGCTATTTCCTAAAATATTTCGAAGATAGTGGGCTTAGCGGTGCACAACACATTACCCAACTTCGGCAATTTCCATCTAGTAGAGAATCATGCAAGACAGCTAGTAGTTTGGCAGTAGTAGAACATTGTCTTCTATAACATCCACAAGCTATGCATACAGGACAATCCCCCCTAGCACCCAACAAAAGCGAACATCCAGGTATATTGGAAAAGTAAATCACGCAGGCCCAACAGTAACTCCGGCGGCCGTGTCAACATCCGGACCTGCAGATCTAGCACGAGCCCAGTCAATAAAAGGTTCCCATATATCTTTGGGTCTGGAGGTAGGTGGCATTAGTTCCCAGAATATAGCAAGCTGAGCATGCCCATATGTAACCTCCCGAATCCAATCCCAGACCGTGGGTTTTCTCTTCCTCCCCCAACATAAAGCTATCTGTCGTTTGGCAAATAACAATAACAGCGCATGTAATTTGCGTTTTTTAACATGTGTGTCTTTGACATACCCTAATAGTCCGAGCAGTGGAGACGGGGACAGTGCCAAGCCCAGGATCTGATTTATGGATTCAAAGATTTGAGAGCAGTATTCAGTGAGTACTGGGCATGTCCATGCCATATGAAGGAAGGAAGCCTCAAACGCTCCGCACCTCCAACAGCAGTCGTCGTCTCTGACTCCCATTTTAAATAAACTAATCAGCGTTTTATAGTAGCGATGTATGAATTTAAAATGAATTAGCCGAAGGTTATAGTTAGGCGACAAGTCCGTCATCTGGGCGCAGCAATACACCCATTGGTCATCAGACAGAGGGGGAACCATCTCGTTATTCCATTTAAGGCGAGCAGCAGAGACAGCCACAGGTGCATCATTTTGCATTTGAGTATACAGTCTGGTAACCAGTTTTCTCTGTGATGGCGTAACCAGCAAATTTTCTAAAGCGGTCAGTGGAGTGGGTTGGGATGGGAAGTCAGCGTGGAGCTCCCTACATGCTGCACGGAGTTTATGATAGAAAAACATCAATCCGAAAGATAGCTGCTGGCTTTCCTCCGCTCTCGGAGGGTCCCTGAACATCCCGCCTGGGTAGAGATCAGCGAAGGTACGAAGAGACATAGTCTGCTCCATCTTTTTAGTGATTTCATCCTTAACATTTGGAAGCATGGGGTTATGCGCCAGAGGGATTAAAGGAGCGTACAGAATTCGTGCGCCTGCTCTTCTACGTAACCCATCCCAAGCCCATCTGAGAGTCTCGGGAGTGTCTATGCAGCCCAGGGGGTGTTTAAATGCCTGATACACTGCAACTCTGAGTGGAACAGGCGCAACCGCATCTGTCTCCACAGCCACATGGGGCTGAAATGGCATCTGATGTACCCAATATTGCAAGAACTGCGCTTGCGCACGCAAAGCGTACAGTTTCATGTCCGGGGCACCCAGCCCTCCCTGCCTGGTCGGTAAGGATAAAAGCTCCCAGGAGACCCTAGCCTGACCCCTGGCCCATACCAAAGATATTAGCAGAGATCGCAGTGTCTTGAAGAAGGATTGGGTGAGTATAAGTGGGAGGTTCGCGAATAGATATAAAAATTTAGGTAATACAACCATCTTAGCCAATGCAATTTTCCCTGCTATTGAGAGTGGAAGTTTAGCCCACAGGGTCACCTTGTCCTCCAGCCAGGCAATGGCTTTCCCAAAGTTTAGGCTCCATAGCTCCTGCAGATCCCTGCTTATCCAGATTCCTAGGTACTTCACAGCTCCATTTTCCCAACGTAGCGGGAACTCCGAGGCAACTGCCCTTGTATTGTCAGTGAGAGGAAATACCCCAAATTTAGACCAGTTAATGGTTACCCCAGAGAGGCCGCCAAATTTGATGAGTTCCCTTAACACTGTATCCAGATTGCGTTCAGGATTTAAAATATACAATGTGATGTCATCGGCGTATAGCGAAATTGTAAGACTTCTAGCTCCAAATCCTATGCCTTTATCGGTATGATGTTGCCTGATACGAGCAGCCAACGGCTCCATAGCGATGGCAAACAATAAAGGGGACAATGGGCATCCTTGCCTAGTGCCTCGCGTAATATGGAACGGGGCGGAGAGCATATCATTCACCCGCACCCTAGCCAGCGGTTAAGTGTATAGCAGTCGTATCCATTTAAGGAAAAGGGGGCCAATTCCCATACGTGTCAGAATGCTGAAGAGGTAAGGCCATTCGAGCGAGTCGAATGCCTTAGTGGCATCCAAGAAGACCACCGCTGCCTGAATATCAGGGTGTAGGTAATGTAAAACTGAGAAAACCGTCCTAAGGTTGTGGTAGGTGGATCTTCCTGGTACAAAACCCGATTGATCAGGCAACGCTATCATGGGGAGTAATGGTTGTAACCTAGTCGCTATTAGTTTTGCCAGGATTTTAACGTCTACGTTGATAAGTGACAGTGGCCTGTATGAGTCCAAATCAATTTCAGGTTTACCAGGCTTTAAAAGGGTGATAATTATAGCTTCCCGCATTGACTGAGGAAGAATACCCGTGTCATACGCTTCCTCATAAACAGCGAGGAGTTTGGGCGCCAGTTCCTTCGCATATGTTTTGTAAAACGCGGTCGTCAGACCATCTGACCCAGGAGCCTTATCCAGAGGCAAGCTATTAATAACATCTTTGACATTATCTACTGAGAACGGTAGGTGCATATATTCCCGGTGTCTATCATTAAACCATACCAACGCCACTGAATCCAGGAACTCCTGCATACCCTCCGGACACTCAGTTTGTGTAGCCGTGTAGAGATTGGTATAAAACGATGAGAATTCATTTAGGATGTTTGGGGAGCCCCTGACAATGTCACCCCGTGGATTCCTGATTTCGGGGATAAAGGCCTTGGAACGAGGGCCCCGAAGCATACCAGCCAGCGTTCTCCCCAGTCTGTCTCTCTCACCATATCCTCTGGCTACCGCATATTTCCCAAGGAACCTCACCTCCTGTTGCGCTTCCTCTTCATATTCTAACAATTTAACTTTTAACTCAGCCACAAGGGCGACCTCCCCACCTGCTTGTATACGTGTCTCCAGATCTTTAATTTGTGACTCAATATTACACAGAGTCGTTCGTACGGCCTTAAGGACACCTGCCTGGCGTGAGATACACTGACCCCTAAGGCCCACCTTGAACGCTTCCCATAGAGAGGCCTCAGTGTCGACGGAACCCGTGTTAAGTGTGAAGTAGTCAATAATGTCAGTACGTATCTCTTCTTTAAATGCCTCCTCCAAGAGCGCCTGTGGGGGCAGTCTCCAAGAGAAGGCCTTTCGTGTAGTGTTGGGCAAGGAGAGAGTCAGCAGGCACGGCGAGTGGTCCGATATGGTTCTCGACAGGTGCCTTACGTCCACCACCCAGCTGGCCACATCTTTCGTCAGTAACCAATAGTCCAACCTAGACCAGGCACGATGGTGTTCGGAGAAACAGGTGCCCTCTTTTGTCAGTGGATTTCGAAGCCGCCATAAGTCTACCATGTCGCCCTCCTCTAATAGGGTGTTTAATACTCTGCTGGCTGTGGGGTGATGCGTCCTAGCGGTACCTTGTCTATCCAAGTCATCATGAATAATGGCGTTGAAGTCCCCACCCCAAAGGGTCGTGGTGCAACCTGTGGCTCTAGCCTTAGCCCAGACTTCCTGAAAGAAGCCAGGGGAGTCCGTGTTAGGGCCATATAATGCTACAATTGTCAGTAAAGTGCCCCCCAAATACCCCAGGAGTATAACGTATCGGCCATCAGGGTCAGCGCGTACTTCCTTCTCTCTCCAATCAATGCCTCGTCTCACCAACACTGCCACTCCCCTAGAGAAATTCGAATACACTGACGTGTAGGTCGAGCCCCAGCGCCTATGTCTGAGTTTTGTCGATTGCTGGGATAGGAGATGGGTCTCCTGCAACAAGCATATGTCGATATTGTGTCTTGTGAGGTATGCCTGAACTAACCGCTCCTTCCTACTGTCATTAAGGCCTCGTATGTTCCATGTTAAACAATTCACCTTAGTCTCGTGATCGTCAGTGAAGTTGCTCGTGTGTCATCTTTGCGCCCTATCTGACACGTAGGCCTGCCCATACATCTTGTATCAGTGTTATCATTCAATGGCCACACACCTGCAAACGAACCTAGAACAAACCCAACCCTAACCCCCCCACCCACAACAACCCCCCAATCAGGTTGAAGCAATAACCCCCCCGATAAAACTTAAAACAGAGTATAGCAGGGAAATCTCCCATGGGGACGTATGAGTACCGGCATCTTTCCCTACCTTAGCAGGGTGGCCGAGATACTGCAAGAGACTAGACCTGTGATATAGCTGACCAAACATAACATGCGGTCGGAAGGCAAAATGCATTAATACCATCTCTCAACTTGTGGTTACGATCATTTCTCCCTCCCCAGCTGCCTCAACCGATCTGGCTAAATCAGCTAACGGGTGTGGGTGCAGTTGCGACCCATCACATATAGAGCTGTGAACCGTGATTATTGTGGCAATATGAAATTCGGTGCAAACATGTGTTACAGAGAAGGACGGACATGAGATTCCGGAACCTGAGTACAATAAATGACATTTACCAAAATTACGAGCAGATGTGATGGAGAAACCAATGTAACACAAATATTACTATTGTCTATTATTCAGTCATTATCACTTAGCTGCCTTTCCACTACGTCCGCTGGTCCTGGGATTTTCTTGTTCTGCTTGCCACCCACGTGTTTGGCGAATTTCAAGGCGGATTTGGCGTCAGTAAAAAAATGAGCAGAGCCATCATAGGAGACTTTGAGTTTAGCAGGGTAGAGCAAAGAGTAAGGAATCTGCGCCTGCAGTAGGATCTTCTTTGCAGGCAGGAATTCTCTTCTGGCAGCCTGCACCGCTGGGGTGAAGTCCGGGTAGAAGGCGACTTGATTTCCTTGGTGTGTTATTGTGCCCATTGTTCGGGCCTGCCGCAGCACCACATCCCGGTCCTGATAGTTCAATATCCTCGCCAATATGGGCCGCGGAGGAGCTACCACCGGCGGCCGCGCTCCCAGAGTACGGTGGGCCCTCTCCATTGCAAAAACCGGTGAGAGATGCGCAGCAAACAGGTCGCGAAGCAAATCAGTCACATAGACTCCCATCTTCGTGATCGCCGTCGTCTCCGGTACTCCCGTGATGCGTAGATTATTGCGTCGCGATCTGGCCTCCAACTCTTCATTTTTAGCGCGAATCACATGAAGGAGTCTGTCCATCTGAGACACTTGTTCTTTGGTTTCCACCTGAAACTCATGCAGGTCAGTATGTTTGTTTTCTAAGACGTCTAGCCTGTGCTCATGCTCTCCGACCTGTGTTTTCACTGACTCCATTTGCGTAGTTAGGGTATCTAATTTGGCGTCGATTGTACGTAGGCTAGAGCACATCTCCAACATGAGTACGCGCAGATCTTCTCCCTGATCATTGCGCTGCCCATCAGCGGACCCACCCGCAGCAGTCTCAGTGTCCGACTCTTGTTGTCTGGTGGACCGGCGCTGTTCAAAGCTTAGTTTGGGCTGTTTGGCGTCCTGTTTGCCCATGGTGAAGCGGTGTTGATGACCCCTCCACGCACTGCAAGCGCCCCACAGGCAGCTCCCCCCGCCGGCGTTGTAGTCCACCCACACCAATCCCGAGTCTTCAATACCCCAGGGTGACCAGTATGTGGTGGGATTCACCAGTTGGTGCCTCCAGTGCAGTCACATCTAACTGTGTCAGGGTCTGTCTGGGGTCTCACCTCTAGGCACCAGCAGCCGTAATCACCTCCAGGCCTGAGTATCACACCACTGCCACGAGGTTCACCACCTCCGGGTCGCAGATATTATGGCTTCGCTGGCCCAGTGGCATGTCATCCTCTTTGCACCAGCCGCGTGAACCTCTGAGCATTCGCACGTCAGCCCATACAGCGAGGTTCAGGAAATGGCGGGGGGCCAAGTCATCGGCATCGCAGCGGCGCAAAGATCACCAAGTGCAATAGGGCGACTCCCTCTGTCCCAGCCTCAGGCCGTCCGGCAGCGCACAGCAGCTTCTCAGCGACACCTGGCGATCCCGCCTCTCTGCAATGCAATCCCCAGTGCTCCTGTGACATGAACGACAGTGTCGCAGCTCACCCAAGATGGCGCCCCAGGTGTTATCCCGCAAAGTTAGTCCGCCAGGCCACCACACGGCTACATCAGGTCTCGGTTGTGGGCGCAGGCTCTCATGCACTCCCCCCCTCTTCACAGCGCGACGTTCAGGGTCGGATGTGTCTCCCAACTAGACCCGCGCTGCTACTTTGGCCTGCAGTGGAGCGGGAGAGCACAGCGCAGTTCCGCGTAGATCCCGCCTCACCTCACACGCTTAGTCCTGGCCTCCGGGGATCACCTCCAATCGGTCTGGCCCTGCACAGGGGGCGATCCCAGCGCGTCGGCCTCAGTGTCGGGTCATATCGCGTCTTCTCCGAAGTGGCAAGGCTGGCAGCTCCGCTCGGGCACGTCAGATCTGTCTAGGCCCGCGGCGAGACCACGGCCTAAAGTAGCCAAGGAGGCCAGGACACGCTTCCAGCAGCTATCGTCTGCAGGTGCCGCGCTGCACTCCGGAACCCGCGATTCAGCGATCAGCGATCGGACACGGCTCAAACTTCCTCCGCTATGCACCACATGCCATGTGCCTTCCGACGGGTCGAACAGACAGGATTTGTCTCTGTAGTATGTGCGGATTAATGACAATTTGGGTCTCGGCCGGCGGAGCTCGCTCACAGAGCAGCCATTCCGCAGCTCGGCAAGCCACGCCCCCCGGGGTTTAACACCTTGATGTCAATGCCATCAAGGATACAAGAAATCTGAGTTTGTTTGTCACTTCACGTATGCTTAAGAGATAAACTATGATTTAGGACAGGTTACTGACTTTTCTAAGCTCTCCTAAGCGATATGCATGCATTATAACTATGTCAGCTGTTTCTGTCTTTCTGAGTAATTACACAGACATCCATGTACACAGAACTTATTGAAAAGTGTTTATTACTACCAAAAGTAACCAGTTTCAACAACCATTTAATATTGAAAGTTTGAGAAAACAGTTTGATTATAAACTTAGACTTGCAGTTTGCATTCATTTCCTTGATGCTAGTTCATAGCTCACTGTAGTGTGTGACTTTTCCTCTTTCTGTACTCTCTCTCTTTCCCCTTGCTGTTCAGCCTGAGCATGTATGGAATCTTGATGATGCCTTGGAATGTTGGGTGCCTGATCTGAGTCAGTTGGTGATTACAGGCTGAGCAGCTAGGAGGCTGCTCCTGGTGGGGTGTACATATAGACCTACTTACCATCTTGGCTATACTTTAAGCTTCTGTAACTTGTGCTTGAATAAAGCTACTTCTTGGAACCACAACCTGACCTCCTGTGGACTTTGTACCTTCAACATTTTGGCGACGATTTGAATTACCAACCTGCGTGTGTTTAAACTACATTTCAACTGCTGTGGAAACCTGAACTTACAACAGTGAAAACTGACTGTACTATTGGAAACTACTTAAGAAATTTCTACTACATAAGCTTGAAACTTGAAGGTAAGGCACGTCCTCACTAGCCCCACCAGTGTCCTTTACTACCTGGACAGCCTGTTTGAGGCGTGTTATCCTTCTCAAACCTAGAGATCTCTTGAACTTTTGGTTGCAGCGTATTATTTGTTTCCTGCTGTGTTACTACAGATTTTGATGTGTAATTCTAATCTACACATTTTATGATCTACCTTCATCTGTATATTATTGCCGTGGACTGTGGATATCTTGTACTTTCTGCGAACTCTTTACAATCTAAGCTGGGGAGACGTTTTTTTTAACAGCCAGCAGCCAGTCAGTCTTGACATTATCTTTACTTTCTGGCATTGGTAGCCGTTTGAGTCATATTGGTGAGGTTTTTTTTTATTACCTTAATTTTATCTGTGGGCCGTTTGCCGTTATCCCAAGCAACATTTGAATCGGCTGACATCCGCGTGATATTGTACAGCGCGCGCACACCTTACCTCATTCTGGTGTCGCGTGAAGCTCTTGTGACGTTTTGGCATGTCACCGCCGTCTTCTAGCTGTCCTGTGATGCTGTGTTGTTCGGCGATGTTGGAAGAGCACGCACTCGATGTTAGCCACCCGGCGCTCTCTATTGCGGCGTGCCGCCATCTTGGATGCCTCATTTTCGTCTTCACGCTGCTGCAAGTGAGAGCTGCTCCACTTTTCTTGGAATACTTTCACCATGATTACGGGGTTGGAGTTGCTGCTTTCCTCATTCTGGGATGCTCGAGTGCGCTGGTTCTTGCCCTTTGTTCTACGGAAGCTACTTTTTGTCTATGTCGGTATTTCTGGCAAGTAACGTGAGTACTATTTATGTGTCTACAGCGCCAGTCTGCCACCATCTACGATACTCCTGTTGACATTAGCCCACCGCAGAGGATTGCTATGTGCAGCCATCGACATTTAATCTAATGTTTGCATGTGTTAAAGTCCCGTTGAGGTCACTTTTGGCCTATTTCTGCAACGTTTCGGGTGAGATTTCGCTCACCAGAGGTGCACCAGAGTTTTTATGAACTTTGGTATTCAGAACTGATTAATGTTTTCTTATTTCTATGGTATTATCGTTGGTTATGCTGGGGTGTAATATGCACACAAGTTTTATTTACTGACCCTAGTTGTTTTCTTTCAATGTGATATTGAATGTAGTGAGTATTGCTTGTTCGCTGCTATATTGTCATGTGCCTCGTTCAATTTTGCATATTCTGCTGCCAAATAAGTCTTCTTCTTGCTGGATATTTTCTAATGTCTACATCTACGTGGCAAAGTTTAAAAAAAAATTGCAACTTGGCTGAGTGTATCCCAAGGCTTCTCTTGTTGTTTTGGGTGAGTGTATCCCATTACTTGAATGATGTTTTCTAAGAGCGAGTGCATCTCAGATTTACTTCAGATGTTTTCGTGGGTGTGTGTATCCCATATTATTTGATGTCATTTATACGGGTGAGGGTATCCTCGTAGTTTTCTTGTGGGTGAGTGTATCCCAGTTCATGTTTTTGCTTGGCGGGTGAGTGTATCCCGGTACTTTGCTTGTGGGTGAGTGTATCCCAGTTCATGTTTTTGCTTGACGTGTGAGTGTATCCCTGTACTTCGCTTGTGGGTGAGTGTATCCCGTATCTTGTCTGGCGTTTGTGGGTATGCATTCTTTGCGCCATTCTGTTTTTACTTCTCATTCATTGTTAACCACGTACGTACAATTTTTCTATGATCTGTCTTTTGTGTCCTGCCACGCTTACAGTGCTGGTTCACTGTGCGCCATACGGCGGATTTGATTCACAGATCGTAGGGGTGCCAGAGACGTCTGGTGTACAAGTCTTGTACGTGTTGTATGCTTCCTGAGACTGTTGTCCTTTCAGGTGCCTGGTATACTGTTTTTACTTTGTTTTGCTTTTCCACTCCTTTGTCAGAAAAGGGGATGGTGTGTGTGTGCCTTCCTATGCCACAATTTATTGCTATATTGCATTGCATTTATGCCTTCTTTTATTGCATTAGTTTGTATCATCCTTTACTCCTGTTCCATTTCTTAATGATATTATCTTACTGCGTTACATCGTCCATATGCCATTTTATTCCTGCTATCATTTTATTGCATTTTGGTCTATTTCTCAATCTATCTCCTATTGCACGTATTTGCTCTAGTGATGTATTTACTTCTTGGTATATCTTCTTGCTTTGTTTTGTTTTTCAGAGTAAAGAAAGAGGATATGTAGTGTGTGACTTTTCCTCTTTCTGTACTCTCTCTCTTTCCCCTTGCTGTTCAGCCTGAGCATGTATGGAATCTTGATGATGCCTTGGAATGTTGGGTGCCTGATCTGAGTCAGTTGGTGATTACAGGCTGAGCAGCTAGGAGGCTGCTCCTGGTGGGGCGTACATATAGACCTACTTACCATCTTGGCTATACTTTAAGCTTCTGTAACTTGTGCTTGAATAAAGCTACTTCTTGGAACCACAACCTGACCTCCTGTGGACTTTGTACCTTCAACACTCACAAAGCTGTGTTTAGAGGATTGTATCTTATGATCTGTAGGTAACACAAAGATCTCTTCAGCAAAAGCAGTATTTAGACTGCAGTATTTTAGACAGACCTATTTTATAAAATGTAAATAATTGACCTGCATGGTACAGGCCATCCTTTGCTGAAGTCACATTGGCCATCTTTGTTATTTTATGATGAGTCATCGTCATCATGATGATAGGATATGATATGATTGATATGATATGATATGATAGGAGGTATTTATAAAGTGCACTGTCACTCATGACTCAGTATCCTGGTGCTAGCTCGGCAACAAACATAGTAAACCATCACCTAACACATAAGACTGTAGTAAGAAGAACTGAGGGGAGAAAGGAGAACCTTGAAACCTTTGAAATTAGTAGATCAAACGTCTACAGGAATCATTGGATAGAGAAAAACGCCAAGTTTTGAGAAGTTTCCTGAATTCCGTTTCACTGTTAGTAAATCTGAGTGGGACAGGGAGCTGATTCCAGATTTTGAACCCCATTACAGAGAGAGATTCACCTCCCTTTGTTTTGCATCTGAATACAGAGATGGCTAGCAAATTAAGGTGGGAAGATCTCAAGGTTATTGAAGGCTTGTAACATTTAAAATGGTCACAGAGATATAAAGAGCCTGAGCAGTGGAAGGCTCTGAAGACCAAAGTCAGAGTCTTAAAAAGGATCTGTTTATCGGACGGGAGCCAATGCAGTTTCCTAAGTCCCTATGAAACTGACCGTTACATGGGAGCTTCAGAGCCAGTCTAACTGCAGCATTTTGGACCACTGAAAGTTTACGTAATAGATGTTCAGTAGTCAAGTGTGAAGTAATAAGTGCTAATACTACAGTTTTCCTTGCTGCCAATGGAAGGTATTCAAAGAATGTCCTTAATGATTTGAAACAGATACTACTTGAGAGTGAACAAAGAGTGAACAATCGAATTTGAGGCCAAGATTGCAAACCACTTTGACGGGAGAGGGTGGAGACGGGAGACTGTCAGGTCACTCCAACTGAGGAGAAAATAAATTATCTTCTCCAAATAAAAGAATCTCCATCTTGTCAGCATTGCCTTTCAGGGCATTAAATTCCATCCAGTGGAAAAAAAACAGTTTTTAAAATTGGGCTTGGAGCAAGAGGAGACATAAGAGGAGATTAGTAACCATTGAAAAAGGTCGGAATCTATGCTGAGCCCTGAGGAACCCCAAATTTCAGAGTTTTTTTGTTTGCGGAGAATTGACCAATAGTTATAACCTGCATATAACCATCATCATCATCATCATTATCAGTGTATTTGTAATGTGCATTATTACCAAAAGGCTTCCAATTGTGAGTGTGGTTTCTAATGTAGAAGAGATGAATTTTTAATCATGTTGTAAAGGGCAGCAGCTCTTCACAGAGTAAGAGGTCAACAGAAAGATTATTCCATAATGTGGCTATTTACTGGGAGAAGCGTCCCGTATCTGACTTTAGGCCAAACTGCACATAGGTATCTCCAGCTATTTTAGAAAACAACAGAGTTATCTTAGTGCTATTAAACTTGCTGGGTATAAAAGACCTCTGCAGCAGGTGCTTTATCCCATGCAGTATTTTAAGGTAGCTCCTCTTTGTGACCATTTATGTAAGTCAGGGCAGCTTTACTATCAAATGTGTCATTTTTGCCAATTTTACCAGGGGCAAAGTGTTTAAAAATATATATATTCATTTACTCTCAGACTCCACTCCTCTTCACCCCTCCCTCTCCCCTGATTACTCTGCCCCTATTCTGCTATCAACCCTTGATAGTCAATTTATATAATCCCGGAGTAAACGTGGCTAAGCCAACCTAAATGTTTCCATTCTCTCCATATAATCAAATTTATAATTCCCTTCTCCAAACATCACAATTTATGAAACAGAATAACCACAATTCAGAAACTTAAAAGAGAACAACTGACACAAAAGAAACATTCACCGTGCCCCCTTCCACAAGTGCGCGTGCACACACACTTCAATTATAGCTCTGAGACATTAATCACTAGATTAATATCACAGAAAATGTATAGTTTATCCAACTTTGTTGATACATACAAAGCAAATAGATTTTAACTGCCAGCGAAGAATTCACTTCACACATTTCTAGTCTATACTCAAAGGATAATCAGTAAAGGAATTTATTTGACAGGTAAAAATGTGTCTCTATGATCAATTTCAATACTTAAGATGTGTAAAAAATATATTTGTTTAGTTGTTAAAAAGATGTAATCTTCTCGGTGAGGGACAACAATTCTTTTTTTAACTTTGTGTATGTGACACATCCCATAAATGATTTCCAGACACATATTCGGGCTCATCTACAGGTTGGCAGACGTGGGGCATCTACCAAAAAGGTCATATAACCTGTCTGCCAATATTTGGCTCCCCACTTGATCTAAAGGTGGGGAAACAATTGCTAAGCAGCCCATCTGACAGAGGACAACCGGGTCACAGTGACAATAGTGTGGGGAGACCATCAAAGAATTTCCTTGCAAAGTAACGCTATGTGGAGTATGGCCTTCCGAGGCATAGAAAATAATCAATGGCCTTTATGTGCAGGAGAAATTCCCATCACTTCCAGGACCATTAATTATTGTGTTTTACAAAAAAAAACCCTACTTTGGGAGCTTGTTTGTCAAATGCATTAAATGCAGAGCAGGCGGAAAAAAAACATGGCATCCTCTTGGCGTTCTGCTCTGTTTAAACCATAGTTAACCAACTTCAAAGTTCAGCCATTCCCTTGTTTTCTTTTTTCTTTAGTGCATGGAATTTTTGGCACAACTGAAAACACCTTAGATAAATAGATTTTTTTTATTACATATTTCTTGTGTGTTTGAACTTTTTTAAGAGACATGAGGGCATTTGGTTTATTAGTAATATATAAACTAGGAGAGTGTGAAGTTAATGTGAGGTGACGGTGTAATATGTACATTACACAATCGTGTAATGTACATATTACACCGTGGCTGCTGCCACAGTATAGTTATAGTTAAGCCAGTTTCCATAGTCAGAGCCTTTTTTCCCTCTAATAATTTTGGCACTGTTTGATGAATCTGCACAAAACGTTCGCAAAAGCAAGTTCATCCATGGAATTCATGGAAGATTTTGTGCTGCAGTGTTAAGCAGGGACCAAGAAAAAGGGGGTCCCAAAGTGCAATATCCCATGTTAAGTTCCATGAGAAAAATTGCTAACAGGTAAAGAACAGAAATGGCTGAACTGAATTACACCAAATTTGGCAAACAATTTGAGCTTTACTCAGAACGCGTATTTTATGTGATTTGGTGTAAATCCATTCAGCTGGTTTTGAGAAATTAGCTTTTAAAGAGTGGCTCGGGCTGGGCAAGAAGATGTAGTAAAGTTAGGGGTATCTGGACCATTGGTGTCCAGATGTGGTGTGATGGAGCAAGTTAAAGGGGACTAGGCAATCCTGATTGGCTGGCCACAACATGAACAATCTGTTGTGGCAGCCATTACTGGCCTCAGGGACATGGTTCCTACATCCAGAAAATGATTTAAAAAAAATATATGGAGGCAGGGTGAGCATGCCCTGAACCCCAGGGGCATGTGGGGGAGCACAGGTTTCTCATAGAAGATGTATCAACAACATAAAGGAGGGAAAAGACAGGACCACAACTGCAGTGAATCTAGCAAGCATCTTATCATGCCCTTTAAAGAAATATAGAAACAAACCCAAGAATTGCACATGTTTTACAAAATACTCATATAACCACAAATTGGTCATAAAATAGAATAAAAGCGTGCTAAATATTTCATTCAGGTATAACCTAATATACTTCAAATCGGTAAAATGATAATATGGTGATCCTCTACTGTTGTGGCTTGCCTAACTTGCCTGGACAATATAAAACTTAGTGCATCCCACAATGTGTACATTACAATCTAAAATCTTCCCCATGCTTCAGGCCAAAAGGGTACCCAAAATAGATTTTTTTGGCCAAGATTATTTAGCCTCTCTTGTCAGTTCCACATGAACGCTCTTGCAATACTTAGATCAGCTTAAATTCACAATTTAAAACATACATCCATTGCTGTATGCGACCATTGACATATCCAACCCAAGTGGGCAAGCAGCCTTACTTTTATATCGACATGGTTATTTGGCTGGTAACTCCTTCTCCCATAACCAGATGTTTCAATATCCTATTGTCACAGATCAATGAGTATACACAAAACCACGACAGATCCAAATGAGCCATGGCTTGATTGCTCCCCATACCTCCAACACCCTTGTGTTTGTCTAACTTGCCCATCAACCATACCCAATAGGACAAATATTTTTGCAAAATATAGTCCAAATGGGCATGAACTCAAAAAAACTAGTTGATGCACACTCATTAAACTCACCATATTTCCATCCGTTCTCTGTGAAAACATGATGAAAAGTAAAATAAAAAAAGTCTCAAAAACAGGCACACTAAAACATATTATCTCACTAGGGTGCACAAAAGGAGACTACAACTCAGTCGTATATGGAGAACAGTCTATCCAAGCTGTAAACAAAGTTCTCTATTCAACCCATTTGGAGCCTTCATATCAAGCTCAAAAATACATCGTGATTGTAGCTGTCTGAAGGCCTGATTTCTGTTGCCTCCTCTTTTTGTAAGAGGTATTCTATTGATTACAGAAACATTATAGAAAATTACTGTTGTCCTATTGGAGTCCAGAGAAATGTCGTCTAACAGGATACTGTTGGTCCCTGTGAGTAAAAGCACAGAGGTGTTCCAGCACCCGGTGCTTGACTGAGTGTATTGTACTACCCAGGTACCACTTGTAACAGGGGCATAGCAGAATGTAGACAGAAAATTTGAATTGCACGTAAGATGTCCTTTCATACTCCATCCTGACTTTCTCAGGATGAGCAATAACTGAGCATGTCCATGCTGTTCGTGCAAGCCTTGCAATTTTTACATGTGTAGAGACTGACAAAATGTTTATCTGTCCTTCACTTTCTGATGACAACATTCTTGCATAGTCTGACTTTCAGGGTCACCCCTCTGCTGAATGTAATGTGGGTGTGAGCATCTATGCAATCTGTTAGACTCTGTTCTGTAGTTAGAATCTTCCAATGTTTGGTCACTATTTTTTATAGCAGCATAAGATTTTTAATTGGAAGTGTTAATAAATGGAACAACCTTATTCTCTGTCTCACTAGCAGTGATCTTGAGTATCAATAAATCCTGTCTGTGTACTTTCTTCACAAGTGTGAGAGCAGCCTTCAGTGTTTCTCTAGGGTAGCCCCTTTCCCTGAATCTCGCCATTATGTTGTTACACTCAGGTTCAAAGACTTCATTGGTATTACAGTTGTGACATGCTATTAGCAATTTCCCATAGGGATGCTATCCATTAAAGATTTTGAATTTTGGATGGCTGCTTTAGGAATGTAAAAAAATATTCACTGCTGTTGTTTTTCTATGCAGCTTAGTAACTAGTTTTTTTTCACTAATTATTACTCTGATGTCAAGAAACTAAATTCCTTGAGTTCTTTGTTGCTGCCTTTACAAATCACAAATATATTGTATATGTATCCAATCCGCATGATGACATGTGAGTTGAATTGCCCCAGGGCACTCACGGCTTGCTCCTCTCACCATCGCATTAGGAGATTTGCAAAATTGGGATGAAAACAAGTTCCCATCACAGTACTCTGGATTTGCCTGATATAGCCATCATCAAAGACAAAACAATGTGTGTAAGACAAAACCAAATCATATCTAAGATCACCTCTGTATGGAACAAGAATGCTAGTGATCTTGCTCTCAAAAAGTGTCTGCACGCATTCACTCCACTTGCATGCCTGATGCTAATGTATAGATTGCCAACATCTAAGGTCAATAGTATGCAGTCTTCCCCCAATGTATAACCTCAATGCAGGATAGCAAGTCCCGACTCTTCCTGGATATAGGAAGGTACTGATGAAACAAAGCTGTGAAAGGGAAAATTGATATATTTTGATTTATTTTCTCAAAGGCATTCATGGGATGACACTATAGGTTTCCCTGGAGGGTTGCCCACTTTCTTGTGAAACTTGGGGAGGAGATAAAGGACTGGTATATTGGGTTGTTCGCAGTAAAGGAACCTGGACTCCTCCGACTCAATCAGACCCCATTCTCTCCACTCTCTTAGCTTGTCATTAAGCTCAGTATTAGTTTGGAAAATCATATCCTTGACCACTCTCTCTTAAAATTGGCTCACATTGCCTTTCAAGTACATCTCTTTTGATAACACAACAGCATTCCCCCATTTCTCTGATTGTTCCATGATAATAGATTCATCCTCCTCCAGATCTGTCATAGCTTGTTTCTGGCAAATGTCATATTACTTCCCATCCCTTTCTCTTGAGCCAATTTTTCAAAATTGTATCATCACCTCCTCAAATGTTTCAATTGCATCAAAGTGTGGGTGTAAAAGTGGATTTTTCTCTAAAGCCACTAGCACAACTCCTGTTTAGATCAATCGCCATGTCTGCTAAGTCTAAATAGCAATCCCCTTTGTCTGCAGTTCCATGGCTTAATTGTGCCAAAGTAAAAAGAAGGTCAATGTCACTAAAACACAGTTTTCTGACAGTTTCCTTTACTCGTGTCGATGATTGGTGTGCACCCCTAGTGGCATACCACTTGTGTATGTTTATTCTTCCATTAAATTTGTGAAGGTCTCTGTGGTATTGGGCATCATTAAGACAGTTAGTAGGGCTGAAAGATAAGCCAAATTCAAGGATTTTCACTTCGGTAGCTGTAAGCAGCCTTTGGAAAAGGTTTACCACTTTTGTTGTTCCTTCGAGTATTGCCCCATCTTCGGATCCCTTGCTGAAATTCTTATACTGGTGGTGTTCTTTATTTGACCTTCCTCTTCTTGTTTTCTGCCAATGCTGCCTCTGTCTTTGCCTTTTGTCCTTCATCCTTTTCTTCTCCCTCTGTTCTTGTTCCATTGCTGTTGTTTTTATCCTTTGCTATTGTTGGAATTCCTCTAAAGAGTTAGTGCTTTTGTTCATTCTCCTATCTGAGATTACTGCTGCCCCATCCTCAGAAATATCACCTTCACAGTACTCACTGGTTGAATCCTCCTCAAATTCTGTCACAGCCTTTGCCAATGTAATCTCGGTATGCACAATTGGTTCATTGCTTTTTAAGTTGTCATACTTCCTACTCAACTCTCTGATCTTGGCAATGCTCCTGACAAAAAAATATATATGTGTGTATACACGTACTGTGACGTTATAATAAGCTTAGGTGAGAGACCTTAACTTTTAAAAAAACGATATTCACTGAAAAAAGCAATGGTTAAAGTGATGTTATAGTTGGGTGTTGGAATAAAACATGAGCTTATGGTAAAAAAAAAACCAAACCTCACTGAAATATGCCAGTTATAGTTTATTGAACTAACTCTACCTTACGTGCTCATTATGCACTGCTTATGCCCTCATATATTGCATTACTCACATGTTAAATTACATTGTTGATGACATCACTAATGACATTTCAGTCATAGCCTCCAGCCAGACTCTGCATCCAATCTGCATCAGGAAATGGACTCAGTACCTAGGCTTCAGCAAGGCCATGCACCCATGCCTTCACAAGCATCAAACCTCCAATGCACACAATATTCAGCCATATGTGGTACAAGTCTGACATAGGGCTTAGCCTAGGGCCAAGGTCTGCACCCACCATCCACAAGTCCCCAGCCTTCACCGTGCACAGACTTTGGACATACACAGCAGAGGTTGTCTACAGGGCCTTGTGCTACACCTGACCCTGTGGCCAACACACAATAGAGATTGAGTGGCGAACTTGCCTATCTCCAGACCCAGCGCCCAACTATCTGCATGTGGCCAACAGCCACCCTGTATGGCCCTCAGACTTGCGCAGCAGCAGTAGCCCACAGGGCCATGCCTATGGGCAGACCCTGCGTCCACCCCTCCCTGATCACCTAATATCCTATTTGCTTTTCACAGCAAAGGTTGACCAAAGGCTCTATTGTTCAATGATGTTCAGCTGCCAGCTCACTGAGAATGACCGACCCCCTGCTCACTCATCCATCTTTTGGGTGAATAGAAGACAAATGGCAATGATATTCATCAAAAGTGCTTCACTTCTGAAATATCCAATTTCTTTTGTATCTTTCGAACGCTTACAGACAAACTTATAAGAGTCCAACCATTGATTTAGGTTGTTAAATGACTCCTCGTTCACAAAGCATTTAGAACTCAGTCAGAATCATTGGTTGATCTCATTAGTAATTTAATTAATATATAAATATAATCAGTGATGTGATCAAGGATGTTAATCAATGTCTAATGATGTTTCTTCAGGTGTAAGGTGTTCTTCAAGGCTACATTTTACTACACTGTAGTTCTAGACACAGGGGCCGATTCCGATTCGTGCCGGAAAACGTACCGACCGACTCGGAGCCGGAATTCCTTCCGACCGACACGTACCGGTGCAGCCCGACCCGCAAAGTACGATGAGAAGCGTGCAAAATCCGACCGACTCGTACGGAACACAAGCCGAACGACCGAGCCGCGCGGAAAACAGCTATCCGGCCGGAAAACCACGCGAATCGAACCGACCGACACGCACCAGGAAGAATCCCGAACGAAACGTACCCGCGAACTCCTACCCGCCAAGTACGATGCAACGCGTGGAAAACATGACCGAGTCGCACGGAGCCCAAGCCGTACGACCGACACGCATACAAAACTGCGAGCCGAACCAACCCAATACACCGCGACCGACGCGTACGCAGCATAGAAAACAGCACAAACACAGCGTGAACGACTCGGAGAAGCTCGTACGAGACAACTGCAGGGTCCGACTCGGTCACAAGAACGTCTCCTACATGCACAAAAAGTACTAAGGGAAAAACACACAAAAAAAGGCCAAACAAGCAATTACAAAGGCAATAAATACTGGGGGGGAACAGGGAACAAAGACACACCCACAACTCCACCCATATAAAGGACACAAATCCCTACCATGATCCTTTGCAAATTCAAAATACCTGCCAGCACTCAACAGACAGCAACCACACACCCACCCACAGCTCATCCATCACACAAGCCACACACCATCAGCACCTCAACAAATAGCACCCTCACATACACCCAGCAAAACACACACTCACACACCCTCACCTGCACACCAACACACACATCACTCACCATCACCACCCATCACCATGCCCCCAAAGAAGAATCATAAGTTCCTAGATAGTGAATTGGAAGTCCTGGTAGATGAGATCCTCAGGGTAGAGCCACAGCTGTTTGGTACACTGGTCCAACAGACACCCATGTCGCAGAAAACCAAGATGTGGGAGAGGATTGTCGACAGGGTGAACGCACAATCACCATGTTTGCGCACAAAGGGAGACATCCAGAACAGGTGGTATGACGTGCGCAGGAGGGTCAGGGAGCTGTTGAAGAAGGACTACCTCTTGAGCCAACACACCGGCAGTGGCCCTCCTGCCAAACCAGTATACCTCAGGCCCTGGGAGGAGAAGGTGCGGGCCATCCTACCACCAGGGAGCGTATATGGACTAGAAAACATCCCAGAGCCTGGTGAGTACACAACAAATGTACACAATATTGTGCGACAATACACACACATCACTGTCAAGGGGAGAGTCAAACCATGCACCCTTAGCAAATACACACCAACCAGAACAGAATCATCCCAAAATGTGTATGTCAGTCAGATAAACACAACACATGCCATCTCATAGTGATATGTAACTGTGTCATCACATGTACAAACACAACTACAACTACAGCTAGGCAATGGCACAAATATAACTAACATACACATCCAGACATGTAGCCACCACTACAACACCACCTCACAGTGAAGCCCACTGAAAGGAAGGAATCCTGTGTATGCTGGGCAAGTCAGTGTAGCCAATAGCATCATGGGAGTTGTAGTCACAGATATTGCCCACCCTCACAATGCGCACATCAACACCACCATGAACCATGCTCACATCACAGGGAGTGGAAAACAACTGACAAGGTGGCTGACACTGGCTACTGCTGTGGGGAGCACAAGCTCCTGCTGGCAACTGTGCACCAACCAACAGCAGGACACCACTGACTGACATCCTGAAAGACAACTTGCACTCCCTACAACGGAAGCACGTTCCATGTTGGAAAATCTGGCTGGGTGGGAAGGAGGACTGACAGCACTGATCATAGTTACCAGCAGCTCCACTCACACACACCCCTAACACAAACTCCACACAACTCACCTGGGAGAATGCATTGCCTCACACTCTAATCAAATATCCCACAAAGAACCACAACCTGGGTCATGCAGTGTGAAGCACAGGGACACACATGGGACTTGTAGCAAAACTAACCCCAGGATAACACTGTCAGCCATCTTGTCAGCACAGGCATACAACCCCACAGGGAAGCAGAGTCAAAAGGAAGGAAGCATGGGCATGCTGGGAAGGGGGGTGGAGGCAATAGCATGATGGGAGTGGTAGTCACAGCCCAACATCCCCCACCCACATGGCCCAGCAAGCTCACACCCAAGCATGCACACCTCACAGGGAGTCAAAAGCCACTTCAAAGATGGCTGACACTGGTGCTCAGTTGTGGGGAGCACATGGCCCTGCCGGGAACTGGGCACCAACCAACATCAGGACACCACTGTCAGCCATCTTGCCATTGCTCTCACACTCACACACAGTGAAGTCCACCCAAAAGCAAGTAAGTATGGGCATGCTGGGAAGTGGGGTGGAGGCAATAGCATGATGGGAGTGGTAGTCACAGCCCAACATCCCCCACCCACATGGCCCAGCAAGCTCACACCCAAGCATGCACACCTCACAGGGAGTCAAAAGCCACTTCAAAGATGGCTGACACTGGTGCTCAGTTGTGGGGAGCACATGGCCCTGCTGGGTACTGGGCATCAACCAACAGCAGGACACCACTGTCAGCCATCTTGCCATTGCTCTCACACTCACACACAGTGAAGTCCACCCAAAAGCAAGTAAGTATGGGCATGCTGGGAAGTGGGGTGGAGGCAATAGCATGATGGGAGTGGTAGTCACAGCCCAACGTCCCCCACCCACATGGCCCAGCAAGCTCACACCCAAGCATGCACACCTCACAGGGAGTCAAAAGCCACTTCAAAGATGGCTGACACTGGTGCTCAGTTGTGGGGAGCACATGGCCCTGCTGGGAACTGGGCACCAACCAACAGCAGGACACCACTGTCAGCCATCTTGCCATTGCTCTCACACTCACACACAGTGAAGTCCACCCAAAAGCAAGTACGTATGGGCATGCTGGGAAGTGGGGTGGAGGCAATAGCCTGATGGGAGTGGTAGTCACAGATATTGGTCACCCCCACAACTGTCCCATCAACACCACCCTGAACCATGCGCACATCACAGGGAGTGGAAAAGTACTGACAAGATGGCTGACACTGGGTACTGCTGTGGGGAGCACAAGGCCCTGCTGGCAACTGTGCACCAACCAACAGCAGGACACCACTGACTGACATCCTGAAAGACAACTTGCACTCCCTGCAATGGAAGCACGTTCCATGGTGGAATATCTGGCTGGGTGGGAAGGAGGGCCGGATGTCAACCAAATACAACCAATGCAGACCATGTACACACCCCAACATTCATATAGAAATGCCCAAAGTATGCAGGACAATGTGCTACACCAATATCAACCTCTGACTGTGACAACTTAGGACAATGCAATGTACAGGCCCGCATCCAGAGGTACAGTCACAACTGTCAGGTGTGTCAACCATTGATGCCTGCAGAAACATAACATACATTGTGTGTGTGTCCCAAAAACAGGTGATGATGGGGACACAGCAGCAGGCGCTGAGGATTCCCCATCCCAGGCACAAGGGGAAACGGAGCTCACTGGTGTGGAACAGCCTCTGCCCTCCTCAGATGACGAAGACCTACCTTGCACCTCCGGAGCAAGTCATCATGCAGCACCAGCAGGACCACCAGCTGCACCTCCTGCACCCACCCCTCCAACGACTGTCAACACACATACCACCCCTGCCAACATGGACAGACCAAGGAGCACCACCACCACCAGCACAGGGACCCTGGACCAACGTGGGGCTATGGACACCAACAACACCAACAACCCCCAAGGGGGCCCAGGGTCACCTGTGCGTGCCACCTCAGGTACTGCACGTGTCGCCAGGGGTGGTGGGAGGGGTGGGAGACATAGGTCGCTGATCGCAGAGGGGTCTGGACTGCATGATGACCCACAACTGGTATGCATAGCCGATGCGTACCAGTCCAGCACCGGAGACCTCAGCCAGGCAGTGGGGCTCCTCAGGGACATTAAACAGCAGCAGGCTGCCCATCATGCACGCTTGGACTTACACATGTCCCGCGTGGAGTCCAAGTGGGACACACTGCAAGAGATGACGGCGGTGCATAGGGACATATTACAATGCCTCCGCCAGATGAGCAGCAACCAGTCAACACCTCCCTGTGTGCCCACAACATCTGGTGCTGAAACAACTGCAACTGCCACAGGGAGGGAGGATGACTCTGGCGGAGAGTCCCCTGCACCGCAGCAGCCTGCACTTAAGGGTCCCCCCCAAAGAAGAGGGGTCGTCCGAGGAGGGGCAACTGAGAGGCCGATGGCCATGTGCAACCCCCAGGAAGCCAAAACCTGTTCTGGATAATCACCTTTGTGCGCAAACTGTTCACCCTGTTCACTGCAACACAACTCCCCGACATGACATGGGGAGTACAAGTTGGACCAATGTATCAGATGACTGTGGACTTTATTCAGGACATTTCTGCTACCAGGACTTCCAATTCATCGAGGAACTTTGGATTGCAATCAAAATGTACAGCACCCACCATCCTGTGCACTATACACACACACATGTATGACAATAAACACAGTAATACACCATACCTGCCTCTGTTGTGATTCCAACGTGGTTTCTGTCATGGAGATGATGACCTGCTAAATTACACTGTGCATGCTAACTGCTACAGCAAGTACAACACAGGCATGTGAGTCATGGCAACGTGACACATATGAGGGAGACACACCACCAGGGCTACACAACATATACACACCTAGGCCATCTGACTCATCGCCTACACTGATGTTGCCAGGAAATACGGTGCAATGCACAGACACAACACCTATTCACAGTCTTTGTCAACTAGCCCACTGGTGCAGTAAGCAAATGTCAGTCAGATGTGTGACCACAGACAACGCACATCACAAAGTGAAGCACAGGTTTATTACACATTTGCAACATGTTGTAACCACTACAGATGCAAGGTAATCCCACCTGGCAGCGGGCACACAGTCAACAAGTGTAGAAGGAAGGAAGTCCATGGGTGTGGCGCACATCACCTGTAGGGACACGACAGCTACCACCCTGGAAGTCGGATCACGGTGTCGGGGATCACAGTTGACCAAACGACTCTGAAAGTATCCTGTGAAGGACAGAAATGAAACACAGTCAAAAGCACTGAAGAACAGGACAGAACTGCAATACTCATGCCCAATACATGTCACAAGATGCCCACCCAGAACCAAGTTAGCATGTCAACACTGTTGGGGAGTACAGACTGCCTGTAAGGACACATCGCTACACGCATACAGTCATGTAGCACATGGACACACTCAAACAGCACCAGAGCACCACCAACACATATCATGCATACTCACATCATTGACATGACATCTCTGGATACTCACATTCAGCTGAAGAAGTTGGTGATGAGCTGTGTGCGGACATCACCATCATCATCATCATCATCATCACTGGCATCGTGGTCCAGGCCAGGATCCTCCACAGGTGGCGGATGTTGGTCATTGTCATCCAGGATGAGAGGCAACTCCTTCCGCACTGCCAGGTTGTGTAGCATGCAGCAGATGATGACAATCTTGCACACCTTTGCTGGGGCATATGGGAGGGCCCCTCCTGTCTTGTCCAGGCAGCGGAAGCGGCTCTTCAGGAGACCAAATGTCCGCTCAATCACTCTCCTGGTCCGACCATGTGCCTCATTGTAGCGCATCTGGGCTGGTGTCACAGGGTTCCTGAGGGGCGTCAGCAACCACGGCATGTTGGGGTATCCGGAGTCACCTACATACAGACAATTGCACATTAGCTGAGTTGGAAAAGAGTGTGGAACACTACATTGCAGAACACACACAATGGTACAAAGTCAGTACACACCAACAAGCCAGGCACGCTGGTTCCGCATCTGTGACATCATCCTCGTGATGCGACTACTCCTCATCACGTAGGCATCGTGTGCAGAGCCGGGGAAACGGGCACAGACGTGTGAGATGCTCATATCTGCAAGACATACCACCAGTGCATTGACCGAGTGGTAGTGTTTGCGGTTCCTGTATGCCTGCTCTTGGGCCTGTGGTGGTACCAAAGCAACATGTGTCCCATCAATGGAGCCAATGACATGCGACATCCTCCCCAGGGCATAGAAGTCACTCTTCACGTCAGTGAGTTGTCGGAGTCTAGGGAAATAGATGTACTGGTTCAGGTATATCAACATAGCCTCCAAAACATAGCGGAACACACGGCTGAACATGGTCTGTGACATCCCACCAGCAGTCGCCACAGTGTGTTGAAAGGTACCGGTGGCAAAGAAGTGTAGGGCTGCCATCACCTTCACCTTGGGGGTCAGCGATGTAGGGTATGTCCGGCCAGCTTGCAAATGTGGGGCCAACCGCACCGTCAATACCTCAATCAGCGGCCTGGTGAAGCGGTACCGTCGGATGCAGTCCCGTTCCACCATGGTTGCAAGGTCAGGGAATGGTCTATGGACAGCTGGTGCCCTGCAGTGCATAGGTGAAGAAAGAAAGATTGTCAGTCACCCCACATATGTGGCATTGACCATACTCAATATCACATGATACATCATTATGAGGCACAAGTACATGATGTGTGCAGTTCCGTAAGGACATGTATGGCACATACATGGCAAACATCTAACATCACAGTTCAACAAGTGGCTTCAACAAGTCCCAGGTTGTGCCATGGGATATGATGAGGCCATGTCACAGTTCCCATCTCCTGCTGCCACGTTCCAAACACACCCCACAGTGACATGTGAGGACAGATGTGCCCCAGGCATCACAGCTCTACGACAGGTAGATTCCCAGGGACCCTGTATTGCCACATGGACACTGGCATGACATGGTGTATCATGAATACACCACAGCAAAACAACCATGAACCCCCACAGGTAGTGGTCCCTGTTGCCTCGGCAGGACAAACATGGACGTCTGTGACACACACACGCACAACATCAAAGTCCATGCACAAACAACGTGGATGTGGAGACTGTCTCCCATTGTGCACATGGAATCAGAGACATTGTAAACACAACATGCACACAGACTGTGGAGGACCATCACTATTGTGGCAATGGGTCACCCTGGGACGTACATACCGTCCCACATGGGACTCAGGGGGTATGTGACATGACATACACATACACCAGCATGAAATGTGACCATGCCACATGCTCAGGAATGAACAGTTGCACATCACAGTGGTCATGTACACGAAACACCAAGGATTCTGTCCCCATGAACACGTGCACAGCCTGGGAGTGGCTGCCCCGAAGTGACACCCACAGAACAACATGTTCACCCCCATACACGGAATAGGTAATGCAGCCTTACATGCCTTAGGATACAGTGTGGACAGGCTGTGGTGTTGTAGGTGTGCCCCTCACTCCCTGGGAAGTATATGTGGCTGGCATATGTTCACCTGTGACAGGCATGGTGACATATGCCAGCGACTTGTACATGGACGCGTTGGACAGCAATGGACCAATCGGTGCGCACACATTGGCCATTGCATTCAATGTGAGCGGGTACGCGTTGTATTCGCAATACGCGTTGGACAGCAATGGACCGATCGGTGCGCACACATTGGCCATTGCATTCAATGTGAGCGGGTACGCGTTGTATTCGCAATAAGCATTGGACAGAAATGGACCGATCGGTGCGCACACATTGGCCATTGCATTCAATGTGAGCGGGAACGCGTTGTATCCGCAATACGCGTTGAACAGCAATGGACCGATCGGTGTGCCCGGCCGGCCCATTGCATTCAATGTGTGCGGGTACGCGTTGTATCCCGGGTACGCGTTGAACAGCAATGGACCGATCGGTGCGCCCGGCCGGCCCATTGCATTCAATGTGAGCGGGTACGCGTTGTATCCGCAATACGCGTTGAACAGCAATGGACCGATCGGTGTGCCCGGCCGGCCCATTGCATTCAATGTGCGCGGTACGCGTTGTATCCCGGTACGCGTTGAACAGCAATGGACCGATCGGTGCGCCCGGCCGGCCCATTGCATTCAATGTGAGCGGGTACGCGTTGTATCCGCAATACGGCGTTGAACAGCAATGGACCGATCGGTGTGCCCAGCCGGCCCATTGCATTCAATGTGTGCGGGTACGCGTTGTATCCCGGGTACGCGTTGAACAGCAATGGACCGATCGGTGCGCACCCATTGGCTATGGCCTGGCCTGGCAACGGACGCGTTTTCAAATCTTGAACGAGTCTGATGCTGTAAATTCAGTTGGTCACCCACAACAATGTTGCAAATTCATGGGTGTCATGAAGTTGAACTTTTGAAGGATGCTGTGGGCATGTGTAAGTGGTGGAATTCCATGGATTGGCCAGATTCAGAAGATGCAAACGACTTGGACCTATCACTTTGGACACATGGGACAGTATCTGCCTCTGCAGCACACATATAATGCTGGCTGTTCCCCTGAGAGCTCACTTGCCTGCACTACATGCTCCAGGACGACATCTGCCACCACCACTGCTGCTGTATCTGCACCCTCTGGACCCTGCAATGGCACGTACTGTGGAGAGAGCCCCAGCCTTCAGCACTGAGGAGAACCAGGCCCTGCTGGACAGCCTCCTTCCACAGTACAGCAAGCTGTATGGGAAAGCAGGGGAGCAGGTGAGTGTGCTGTCCACTGCCTTACTAAATGTGCATGTTGTCTGACTAGCAAGGCTAACAGTCTGCACGCCACTGGCTAGCAGGCTCACTGAGTAGTTGTCATCCCCCATAGTGTGTAGTTACATGCACTGAACAGGTATAGTGCAGTGACAGTGCATTTAAACAAGGTTTTACTTCCCAGGCAATGATACCATGTAGTAACTGCTGGCATACTGTCCATAACCATCGTTGCACTGCCTGTGTACATCATGTGCCCCTGTGATTGAGACATGTATATCCAACTGTGTAATGCACGGATATGTTGCATGTGTAGTAATAGCATTCTCACTTTGTCATCCTCACAGGTTGATGCCCACCAGAAGCAGAAGATATGGCTGACCATCGTCCGGGCAGTGAGATCCGTGGGGGACTACAAACGCCGGATCCGTAACTGCCAGAAGAGGTGGCAGGACCTTCGGGGCTGGACCCGGAGGATCGCACGGGTCCAGCTGAAGCTGTCGCCTCCTCGCAGGAGGGGCGGACACCGGACCCTGACCCCCACATGCTCAGGATCCTGGCGGTGGTCTTCCCTGATCTGGATGGGCAGCTGAAGGCCAGAGAGCAGCAAGGAGGGGGTGAGTCCATGACTGCATTGTGAACTTTGTCTGCCATGCTATGTGCCCTCCTCTGGCCTGGTTAAACTTCCACAGTACATCAGTCATGTGGTCCAGGACCCATATCCCTCGATTGTGCACTGCCCACTCCTCATCTGATACCCAGGTGTGGCCCTTGCAGTCAGGGAATTGTGTCACTTGGGTACTGTGTCCTTGCAGTTTGCTTGACTCAAGGTGGGGGACAGCATCTGTTCCCCTAACTCTGTGGTGGGCATCATGGGTGGGTCCATTGCTTACACAATGCATGTGTTCTGACATGTAATCTGCGTGTTACTTTGATATGTGGTCCAATTGCTGAGCTGATCCACCACATGTGCCTGGGGTATCTGGCACACACCCATGCTGCGGGTGGGAACAATATTTGGGCCCCAGGAGTGTGTATATTACGTGTGTCACACATACTTAGCCAGCTGCCTACTGTCCAGGGCTCATCCCTCATTCATGTGGGGCAGGACAGTCATGCCTACTCCAGGACATACAATACACTCTGTACTCCCACTCCCGTGTATCAGCTGACACGTTATGCTCAGTGATATGTCCCCTCAGGTGTCTGCCTCTGTGTCAGTGTGCTGTGGCTTCGTTGTCAGGACTGCTGGGGTGTTTCTCGGTTGGGGCTCAGCATGCCACCGGAGATGTGACCATAGGAGACGATACTTGTGTGACACATAGGTGTTTGATCACCTGACCGTGCAGACTGGGGTATGCAAATGTGAAGTTCAGGCAGCTGTTTCCCATTCACAGCAGACTGTGAGGTGCTCAGGTTCAGAGAGTTGTGTTTCATGTCTCCCATATGTCCAATCGGTATGACCTGGACAGATAAGGGTTCAGATGATGTGGTGTGTGGGGGATGTACATGTGCACTTGTTCAGCTCCAGGACTTGCATTCCCCATGACCTACTATTGTGACACAGTGCAGACTGTTGTTGTCTGGCTGCCCTGCCCATGTGACTGGAGACAGTGATGTATGACTTAGCAGGCATGCCTGTGCCATGGCATGTAACTTCCTATGAGTGATCCTGCAGGGGAGTGACATGTGCTACATGCACACCATTGTGGCAATGGCTATCAGGACATGGGTGCATCATGGTGTCTGTCGCTGGTATGCATCCCATGCATTTCATATTTGACACTGGGCATCCCTTTCATCCGGACACCTGTACTGACTCAGTGGCAAGAGTTGTGATGTGTGCATGTTCACATGCTTCACAGTGTTTTCTGCACTGTCCAACTACTGTGTAGGTGGTGCATGTGTCCACACTGGGGTATTGCCATCCAACAGACACCAGACAGATGGGTGCAAGGCCAGGAGGGATGTGAGTGCCATGGTTGACCATCAGACTGACAATTGGCTTCTCCTATTCTGTTTGGGCACTTTTGGCAATGTTCAACTAAGGATGCCAGGGCTTGCTCTGTAATGTGCTGTACTTACTGTGGTGTGTGAGTTCGGTGCAGGTGACTGATGTCTGTCTGTTTCCCTATTGTTTGCAGATACATCCACGGCCACAGGAGGGGACAGCTCCACGGACCAGGAGGAGCCGCAGAGCCAGACTGGGTCAGCAGCCGAGGAGTGGTCGGAGGGACCCAGTGGCACGGAGGGCGAGGGGAGCCACACCGAGGAGTCCTCAGCAGCATCCACCTCAGCTGAGGACCACAGCAGCTCGGAGGATGACTCCCATGTGGATGCGGGTGTCAGCAGCCACCACACCCCAGCTAGTGCTGCTGTCCCCGCCACCACCACCACCACCGCCCTCCCATCGGCTCCCATTCCCGAGGTCCGTGGAGGCTCCCATGTTCGGGAGCGTGTCTCCTTTGGGCCAGGCACCGCACCCCCTGCCCCTGTGTCCCCTGCTGCCCTGAGTGAGGAGTCTGTGTACCTCCTTCGCCAGCTCCATGTAGGGCAGACAGCGATGCTGAGTGTCCTCCATGCCCACACCACTCTGTTGACTCAGCTGGTGTCGTTCATGGAGGGCATCTCATCGGGCATGTCTGCCCTACAGAGGGGCAATAGGTCCATGGACTCCTCCCTGACGGCAGCAGTGTCCCTCCTCCAACAGTCCCTCACCCCTCCTGCCTCTGCCCCATCCACACTCCCCAGCACCTTACCTGTCCCAAGCACACACACACCGGCACAGGCACACACCAGCACAGACACGAGCAGCACACAGACACACACACCAAAAACAAGACACACACGCACGCACAGTCAGGGGACTGAAACCACACTCACAGGGGATGGGGCCCAGGCACACACACACGCATCCACGAGCACTGCGCAGTCCTCAGTTGCCTCTCCCTCCAAAGCCCCCTCCCTTGCCTCACCTGCAACCCCAAAGGCACAGCGGCTCTTCCTCAGTGACCTCGGCCTCTTCCCCTCCGATCCAGCTGATCCAGCATTCAGGGGGAAGAGGAAGCCCACCCACACGGAGCGGAGTGCCCCTCGCCCCCGGACACCCTCCCCCAGGTGCAGACCGACTGACGCCCCCATCCGCAAGTCCCCCCGGACCCGGAAGAGCAAGACCCCGCCACCACCCTGCAGCTCAGGCACCAAGTCTCCTTCCTCCATCCCTCAGGCCCCCACTCCACAGGTGCCCCCACCACACCCTGCCCCAGGTACCCCCACCCACAGATACACCATCCCCAAAAAGATCAGGCCTTCTCCCCCTGCCACTTGCTCTTCCGGCCCCACACCCCCGCTGCGCTTGTCTGTGCCACTGGTGTGGAGACGGTGTCCTCCCCCTCTGTCCTGCCCACCTTACCTGATCCCCATTCTCCCCCCTGGAGGTAGGCACTGCAGTGGAGTCCACTACCACCCTGTCTGACTTGGGCACTGCAGTGGGGAACCTGTCCACTCCATCTGCACGGTCCACTGCAGTCGTGCCGGCACCCACACCATCTGAGTCATGCCCCCAGTTGTGCCAGCACACACCATGTCAGACACCTCCACTGCAGTTGTCAGTGGCTCTCCAGCACCCACCACCCCTTCCCTGCCTCCTTCTGGTGAGCCCTGATCCTGTCCCTGCGGTGCCTGGCCTGCCCCCCGTATACCCCTCCGAGGGGATTGTCCCTGGTTTTTATCAGTGCAGGCATGTGTAGGGTGACATCTGCCACTGTCACCCTGTTTTAACTTTCAGGATGGACTGGCCATTGGCCTTTGTTTCTTTTTTACTGGACTTCAACTTTTGAACCCACATATGCTGAATAAAGCAACTTTCTGTTCTCTATTGCTTTTGCTTCTGATGTACATGATGTTGATGATGCTAACCATGCCCTTGCTGCAGTGATGGTGTTATTTGGTCTCATGAAAATGAAGTGTTACTGTTCAGGAACCCATGTGGTCCAGGGGGAATGTGTCCTATCCTGTGGTGTATCCATGTCATCCTTAGCAGCATCTGAGGGTGTCATGTTTTCAATATTTGGCAATGGGATTTCCTACTTACATTAGCAATTTCACATCTGTGGCTTCCACCCCTGCACATCTGTTGTGCTTGCCATTGTTCAATTAGTCTACTTCCCTGACCGTGTGGCCATCTCCACTGGACATGCAGGTTTGGGCATCAATGGGGAAGGACTCATCTGTGTTGTCAGTGCAACTTGCTATACATGTGTGTTGGATCTGTGCTGAAGATTTCGTTGACACTCCCATGACCAGGCTGATGTGACGGGAGCCTTCATTTGGTGCAAATTGTTGACTGTGTGACCAAGTGTTCTGCTGACATGATGGAGCCCTACTGAGGCAACATATGGCACAGCTTTCCTCACACAGGAGTGGAGTCCCCTCATGGCAGTGTGTACTCCTGTGACATCGCCTGCGCCCAAGGTGTGTGTTGTATGAGCATGTCTGTGTGTTCACTTCAATTTTGCTGTGCATGCTGGGATCCCTAGTGGTGTTCCTGTTTGTGATGCTTGCTGAGTTGACCTATGTTCCCCCAAAGTCTTCTCCCTGGGTTCTCTGTAATGTGGGTGCATGGCACATTACTGGTCATCAGGGTGTCACCAATAGGTGTGTTTGCTGTCAGGGCTGAGTTTGTGGGCAGACGCAGATGGGTCACAGTCAGGATTCCCCTTGGCACTTGTTGTTTACACCTGTCATGTGATTTCCAGTTTGTGTTAGCTTTCAGTTATTGTGACACGTTGTGTGTGTGACTGCTGGCACTCCTCAGGGTCAGGGCTGCAATGTTGGTAGTTGTCTATGTGTGTTCTTTGTGGGTGACCTTGGCTTCTTCATTGGTGTGGGACTGTGGCTGGGATCCCATTGGTTGGTGTGGTATTGACGTCATGTCCATGTACAGCGTAGTGTGCAGTGTGTCAGACATTCAGGAGTCTTGTTGAGTGGCCATGTGTGATGTGTTTCTGCACCTTGGTTCCCACCACCACCCATGGGATTGTCATGGGTGCATGTGCAATGTCACCAGTGCATGTGAGCTTCACTGCTGCACATTGTTGGAGGTCGAGGTGTGTGGTGTTGAGTGTGTGCAGATGAGAGTTGTTGCACGGCTAGACCCCTGCCTCCATGTTGGCCTTGGCTTACTGGCCGTGCTGATTGATTTGTGCTTGTGTAGGTGTGATGGTAGTTCGTTGCTCAGGACACATGACTGTGGTTCACAGTGTGAACGACATCTAGCTTTGTCATCACAGTGGGATTGTAATGCAGCCCAGGGTCACCACATTGTGGGGACCCTGGGGGTAGTGCTGTGGTGTCTCTGTGTCTTGCTGTGTCAGTTGCTGTTCCTACATGCTTGTGTGACATATGTGATTTGTGCTCCCTCTCATCTAACAATGCCTGATTGTCCACATAGGGTATTTGGATCCATGAGTTACCTTTGTGTGGCACTGTATGCACATCTGTGTAATTGGTATTCAGGCCTCATCATGTGTTGTGTGGTTGCCTGGGGACACTGGCACCCCCCCTCCCCCTCACCTGTTGTATTTGATGTGCAGTGTGGGTCTGCCTGTTTGTGTTTGTGCATCTGCACCACTGCATTGGCATATCTTTAGTGTGCCATTGGCTGTATGTTGTTTGGTGGGTTTCCCCTGCTGTCCCTGGGACTCCTAGGTCATCAGTCAGCACAATGATCATTGTTTGTGTGTCCCATTGCTGCCATGTTATGGTATCTGTTCACCTCACATCTACAGCCTCCACAGGGTATCTGCATTTGTGTGCCCATTGGTGCAAATATGTGGGTCTGCATTATCATGGTCACTTCTGTCATTGTGTCATTGATGATTGTTGACAGTGTCAGCCCCCATGGGTGATGTTTGTCTGCACATGGCCAAAGGTATGTCTTATTTGCACTACAGTGTTTGCCTCCCCCAATCTATGTTGCTATGGGACACAAGCACTACTTTGCCACTGATGTGTTTGTTGTTCTGTGACCAGGAATCATCCTTGCAGTTTGGCAGTTGCAGCTTTTTCAATGTCAACACTTACATTTTGGTCACTGTGATGATGGGGGTTTGGACCCCATTGCCACAATGTTCAAGATGTGCTTCAGCTATGGGCCCCACACTTACCTTTTGGTCACTGTGATGATGGGGGTTTGGACCCCATTGCCACAATGTTCAAGATGTGCTTCAGCTATGGGCCCCACACTTACATTTTGGTCACTGTGATGATGGGGGTTTGAACCCCATTGCCACAATGTTCAAGATGTGCTTCAGCTATGGGCCCCACACTTACATTTTGGTCACTGTGATGATGGGGGTTTGAACCCCATTGCCACAATGTTCAAGATGTGCTTCAGCTATGGGCCCCACACTTACATTTTGGTCACTGTGATGATGGGGGTTTGAACCCCATTGCCACAATGTTCAAGATGTGCTTCAGCTATGGACCCCACACTTACATTTTGGTCACTGTGATGATGGGGGTTGGACCCCATTGCCACAGTGGTCATGGTCTGTTTGCATTGTGGGGGCCACACACATTTATGTGTGGCACATGTGATAGGGGGTCACATTGTATGTTCGAAGTCATGTTCAGTGTTGTAGGCATTTGACACAGTCTACACACGCTTGTCATGGTGTTGGGGGGCATGTCTTTATGTTGCATTGTTTATGTTGGTGTGTGCTTGTTGTGTCATGTATTAGCCATCCTGTGAGTGGGGGTGTTGTTGGTGGTAGGCATCCAGCCCCCCATGGGTAGAGGTGGTAGTAGTGACAGGCATCCAGCCCCCCATGGGTAGAGGTGGTAGTAGTGACAGGCATCCATCCCCCCATGGGTAGAGGTGGTAGTAGAGGTAGGCATCTGGCACCCCCTGGGTAGAGGTGGTAGTAGTGGTAGACATCTGGCACCCCCTGGGTAGAGGTGGTAGTAGTGGTAGGCATCTGGCACCCCCTGGGTAGAGGTGGTAGTAGTGGTAGGCATCTGGCACCCCCTGGGTAGAGGTGGTAGTAGTGACAGGCATCCAGCCCCCCATGGGTAGAGGTGGTAGTAGTGGTAGGCATCTGGCACCCCCTGGATAGAGGTGGTAGTAGTGACAGGCATCCAGCCCCCCATGGGTAGAGGTGGTAGTAGTGGTAGGCATCTGGCACCCCCTGGGTAGAGGTGGTAGTAGTGGTAGGCATTGGCACTCCCTGGGTAGAGGTGGTAGTAGTGGTAGGCATCTGGCACCCCCTGGGTAGAGGTGGTAGTAGTGACAGGCATCTGGCACCCCCTGGGTAGAAGTGGTAGTAGTGACAGGCATCTGGCACCCCCTGGGTAGAGGTGGTAGTAGTGACAGGCATCCGGCCTCCCATGGGTAGAGGTGGTAGTAGTGGTAGGCATCTGGCACCCCCTGGGTAGAGGTGGTAGTAGTGGTAGGCATCTGGCACCCCATGGGTAGAGGTGGTAGTAGTGGTAGGCATCTGGCACCCCCTGGGTAGAGGTGGTAGTAGTGGTAGGCATCTGGCACCCCTGGGTAGAGGTGGTAGTAGTGACAGGCATCCAGCCCCCCATGGGTAGAGGTGGTAGTAGTGGTAGGCATCTGGCACCCCTGGGTAGAGGTGGTAGTAGTGGTAGGCATCCGGCACCCCTGGGTAGAGGTGGTAGTAGTGGTAGGCATCTGGCACCCCCTGGGTAGAGGTGTTAGTAGTGGTAGGCATCTGGCACCCCCTGGGTAGAGGTGGTAGTAGTGGTAGGCATCTGGCACCCCATGGGTAGAGGTGGTAGTAGTGGTAGGCATCTGGCACCCCCTGGGTAAGGGTGGTAGTAGTGGTAGGCATCTGGCCCCCCCTGGGTAGAGGTGGTAGTAGTGGTAGGTATCTGGCACCCCCTGGGTAGAGGTGGTAGTAGTGACAGGCATCCAGCCCCCATGGGTAGAGGTGGTAGTAGTGGTAGGCATCTGGCACCCCCTGGGTCGGGGTGGTAGTAGTGGTAGGCATCCAGGCCCCTATGTGTATATGTGGCATTGCTGATGGCCATCCCGCCCCTATGGTGCTGCTGTTGCTGGTGTAAGTAATTTCTGCATCCCTCTGTGTGTGTGTGATATGTCGGGTACGTGTAGTTTGTTTTTGTGGTTGGTGTCTGACTTACCTTCTGCGCCGTACGCGTCCGTGCCTGTTCCGGTAGTAGATGTAGAATATTGGTAGGATCGGCACGATGGGATTCATGGTTGGTTCGTCTCGTTCGTCTTTTTCTTTGCTTCGCCTCGTCCTCGTCGCTGGCGTGCTCGTCTCGTAGCCGTGGATCGTGTTGTGGCGCGAATCGGAGCTTATGTGCGCCTCTCCCGGATGCTTTGACGTGCCTTGCGTAGCGACGGGTTCGGCGCGTACGGAAAGCGTATCGTACTTGTCCGGCCGGACGGGGCTGCATTTTGGCTTCCGTGCGACTCGATTTTACGTTTCCGGATCCGGCTCGGTCGGAAAACAGGACCTGCATTGGGTGAGTACGACTGGGTCGGAATGTATGCAGTTGTGCGCATCGTACTTGCTCGTTCGGAATTATGTGCGGATCGGTCGGGAAACAGGCATTCGCCTGGCTTTTTTCCCGGCCGAATGGTGTTAGGTGCGCCTCCGACCGAGATCGAAATCGGCCCCACAGTGTCTGATCAATAAAAAAGTTAAACAGGTGTTAGAGAGTGGATAATGATTAGGGCGATTCAAAGTCTACCTGTAAATTTGTTAGCTGTAGTTTAAAATTAGGATTACAAATGTCTTTATTATCTAGTCTGTCCTCAAAGAATCTTATAGATTTTCTTCTAAATAGTTTGCTGTAGCAATGAACGAAATGAAAAGGGTTTAAATGTTTCTCAGTATGTCTTAAAGGAAGGTCCTTCAATTGAGATTAGTTGATTTACCGACATCACTGCAGGAACAACCTCTGAGAAAAACTGCAAAGAAACAGTCTTCAAGAATACATCACTATGATACTCACAGGCATTTCTAATAAAAGGACTGCTTTTTTTAAATGTGTCATTGAAATTAAAAATACTCTTTTAATGTGCACACGTATTTTGAATGTAATTACAGAGTGGGTGACAGTTGATAAAAAACCTTTGCTAAATTATTGACCTAATCGTCTATAATTTCTGAACAATTTTAACACCACTTAGGTAACCTAAGAAATGTTTCTGCAAACCTTTTCATATTTCAGCTCATCTTCGTCATCAAGGAGGTTTGAG
The DNA here is from genome assembly GCA_963921515.1 of Calotriton arnoldi. Lineage (NCBI taxonomy): Eukaryota > Metazoa > Chordata > Amphibia > Caudata > Salamandridae > Calotriton > Calotriton arnoldi. Next base: position 770,864 of record CAWUFW010003200.1, on the reverse strand, counting down.
TTATGATGGATATTATTCATAGAATGGTCAAGTTTATCATTGCCCTTTCTTTGCACATTACCCCAAGAGGAAAAGGAAACATTTTGAGTGGCACATGTTCATCCAAATAGCCCTGCAGTACCAATGCTTTGTTTTATGTTGGAATATTGTGATGTAACAGTGTAAGTGAGCAATGCATTCCATAGATTTAGATCCAATACAATACTCCCAAGTCTAGGACAAAAACGTTCTTTCTTTCAAATGCCATAATAAAATCGAAGATAATGCAGCAAAAAAAAGCATTGGCAAAGCAAAAAGTCTAGGCTTAATATGCTAGTGCATGGAGGTTTTTGCATGCCTGACTTTGTACATGTTCGCACAATAAAGTTAGACCTATTGGCTTTGCCAATACTTGTTGTTACTGCACGGCTGCAATGCAAGAACATGCTGACTCACATTTCAGCTTCATGTTGTGTATACCCAAAATTTTAAAAAAACAAACAGGTGACAGAAACTTATTTAGCTCTCTGCACAGGTCCCTGCGGACACCTGGAGCAACTCCAGTGTGTATGTGACAGGGCTAGTCATTCATGCCCGGCATCACGCCAACTTTTTTCATCCATGTTTGCTGGGATGGAAGTGAAGTAAGGAACAAAGGTGCACTAACAATAGTTGCTTTCGGACTTGGATGCCATATAATAACAAAAATACAGAATGATGATAGTCTGATAGCTGATACAGATCAGTTTAACATTAAAGGCTGGTGACCTCCAACTCCAGTGACTGTGCACCCCTAGTGGCATACCACTTGTGTAAGTTTATTTTTCCATGAAACTTGTGAAGGTCTCTGTGGTATTGGGCATCATTAAGTCAGTTAGTAGGGCTGAAAGATAAGCCAAATTCAAGGATTTGCACTTCGGTATCTGTAAGCAGCCTATGGGAAAGGTTTACCACTTTTGTTGTTCCTTCCAGTATTGCCCCATCTTCTGATCCCTTGCTGAAATTCTTATACTGGTGGTGTTCTTTATTTGACCTTCCTCTTCTTGTCTTCTGCCAATGCTGTCTCTGTCTTTGCCTTTTGTCCTTCATCCTTTTCTTCTCCCTCTGTTCTTGTTCCATTGTTGTTGTTTTTATCCTTTGCTGAGTTGGAATTCCTCTAAAAAGTTAGTGCTTTTGTTCATTCTCTTATCTGAGATTACTGCTGCCCCATCCTCAGAAATATCACTTTCACAGTACTCTCGTGTATGGCAGCATGCCAACTAGCTCCCATTTCATATAAAGAACCAGAAAGAGGGGCGGTCCAAACTACACTAATATCAGCTGCTAAAATTTATTATTTTGGACTAGAAGTTAACACAGAGCATTTTTAAATTGATCAAATACTGTTACAGTATTAAAGATTCACAGTGCACAAAAATGTTTGTTTGCAATGGTGTGAGAGCAGGATAGCATTAGTCCACGATGCCTGCATCCTGAAGTCTTGCAAGATTGAGGCTTTTGTTATTTATCTTGCAAAACGTTGGGTAGGTGTTAATATTGGGGACAGGCTGTCCCTCCCGATCTGAAAATGGGCAACATAATATAGTAGCTATCTTACAGCAAAGCTTGCACAAGTGTCCTGACAAAAACGTTTTTTAAAAAACCTGCTGAGGTGAAAGAACGAAACAAAAAAGAATTGGTTTCTGTTTGCAATCAATACCAGCATGACAAAAAGGTTTTAATGTGTGATGGTCCAGTGTGCCTTTCAGATGGAAAATAGTCCATAGTGTGATGCAATCAAAAGCAAGCACTACACAGACAATAACATCAAGTGAGATAGAAATATTCCGCTGGGAGGACCTAAGTCACTTTAAGTATATTGAAAAGATTCATTCGAGCTGTGGTGTCCAGCCAGACCTACAAAGCAACCGTGTACTGTAACATTTAAAAAGTCGGGTTTGGTCTGCAGCAACTTCCCTCAAACCCATCTTAGATGTTTCTCCTCCATGCTTTCCACCTCCCTTCATTCTCACTTCTCCTCTTTACTCCCCCCCCCCACTCCTCATGCACTTCCCTTCCCCTTAGCAATCTGAAAATCATGCCTCTGCATTGGTAAATGTTTAGTAAACATATAAATAAATACATCTCTTGCCTATTGACTTTGGTGAGCAAGTCATGATCCTTCTAAAGTTGTCTTATGCATTTAAAGAATCTTGGACAGAGACAGAAGTTGGACAGCTTCACTTTTTCCTAGGGTAGACTGGGCTTAATTCTCAGGGGCTTATGAGTGCCTTATTGTTCTCATGGGACAATCATAGATCTCTGCTGCAAGATGACTATCCTTTGGTTTTCACCCTTGGTCCCTTTTACATTTTTACCACTAAACCACCATCAGAGTTAGGTGAAAACAAGCACATGTCCCTCTCGACTCAGTTGAGCAGTAGGGAGCAGTGTCATGTGTTTTGGAAGAGAATATATCTAGCAGTATATTTTCACTTTGTGTTCTCCCTAGTGCCCAGTTGAAATGGATTTTTACAGCGATGCTATAGAAAAATGACTTACAAAAAAGGACCGCCTTCAGTACAAAGGTATATTTTAGGTTTAGCAGCGTTAAATGAAATGTTCTCATCATTTCAATCTCCTGTCGAACTAATCACATAATTAAGTCATTTGGTATCACACCACCTACGACTGCCTAGCCCTCCTCTATTTTGATATAATATGTGATTTTTATAATATGATCTTTCACCTTGAAGGGTTTTTTGACCATATGGAAAGTATATAAACCAAACTACTCCAACTGTATTTATTTCTTTCTCCCCTCCACCACTTTCATACACACACACAGTCATCTCCTAGTCTCAAGGAACACGTTGGACTAAGATCTAATCACTGTATCATAGAAATGGGTAAGATCGCTTTAATGTTCATTCCTGTGCACTGGCAATTTTACATGTATGCAGAGCCCCCCTACAGAGCATGTACCACGCTGGTGTAGGAGCGGGGTGGGCACCAAGGGAGCAAAGTGATTAGCTAAAGACTTTGAAAGCAGGTCTGTCTCACAGGCAGACAAAGTGCAACTTTAATAAAGTACTCACTAGCTGAAATGCCTCCGTTTATTGATATTGTCTGGACCATTACATAGCGGGAAAACAACATTAAAGATTTGGTTCCAGAAATTCTCCAATTCTGCAGTGGCAGGAAAAGCATTCTGCAAAGTACTTCAAATTGACAATGTGTGTTTACTCTCTTGAAAAAAAAAAATCACATCCTCTCTAAATAAGGTTAGAGGTTAGAAGTGATTTTGAGCTGCATTGATCAATTTGCCAGAGTTGTCTTTCAACAGATTGTATTAATGGAAATTCATTTTCCTTTTTATTCAGCACTCCACCAGGTTTTTGTTGTTGTCTCTCAAAAAAGATCGATGAGCGATTCTCCAGGCCTTTGAGCACAATAAGACTCATTTTCCTTTAGTTAAAACTTTAAAAAGGCTGTATTATTTCATTTGTGATAGAATGCATGGTCTTCCTTCATCTGTCTTTCTGCTCCCCTGCAGTTGCCTTTTCCAATATCCAGCCTTTGTTGCTTTGTATTTTAAAAGGAAATTAGTAGTGGAAAAACTGTAATTTTGTTTAAAACATAGTGATACTGTAAAATGAAGTACTATACAGGATAATGAATTTCTTTTTGCGAATAAAACATCAGTGTGAGAAACAGTAGGGGTTCAAACATAGCTCTTTCAGTGCCATTGTTAGGGTGGAAAAATATTTATACAAATTGTCATTTGATTTCTCTCTTTGCGTGTAATGATGCCTTTACGTTTTTCTCTTCATTAAGCTTCGGAGTGCACAAAGGAATTTTGACAAGAGAGGTTAGGAAAAAAAATCATTTTTTAGAAGGTGTATTGTTTCATAGATGGACATGGATCTTTGTGAGTTCTTAATTTTTATCTGTTTCAAAGCAGAATGGTTATCTGAAAAGATACAAAACAGTATGTTGTATTTCCTAACTGTATTTGCCTCTCTTTAAGTGCCGAGCTTGGGGTCTCGGTACATTCTTTCATAAAACATTTTACATTATCAAAGAATAAACATCTTCTTTTTTGCAAACAACCCATGTATTTAGAACCTTTATTTTTCGTTCATTGGAAAGGTGTTTATGAAAAATTATGATTAGGCGAAGCCAATCCTATAAGTGTGCATTTACTTTTGTTGTTGAGTTAATGAAAACCATTCCAAAGCATTTATCAATCAATAAAAACAAAACATATAGTAACAGTTAAGAATCCATGCTGATGATCTACCACAACAGGAACTAAGAATAAAATAATTAATTAAGTCTTTCTAATTTACTAGTTTTTCAGTGCAAAATCAGGTCGAAAACTCACAAAGTGAAAATTATGAGCATGATTCACACAGGTAAACCTACATTTTTATGTAAGTTTACGATTGTTTGCTATTCACAAAGGGATTTACCAGTAGTATCTTTACGAGTGCAGAGTGTCTGCACATAAAAAGACCTATGTTTTCATGTGCAGAGACTGAAATCAGAAAGATACAACTTGTAAATAATAAACTTGAAGCAATGCGATAATTGTTTGATCATAGTCTTATCAAGAAGAACTGTGTTCTCCGCATATTTTGTAGAAGAGGAATGGATTGGTTACCAGCCTTTTGAGTAAACAGTTGTACAAGAGTCATTGAGGTGCTTAAATCAGCTAGTTACAAATTAATCAGCAGAGATTAGAAATTGCACACCTGCTTTAGGTGTCAGTGAGTGGGACTCTTGGGCGAAATAGTGTCATTAGTCCTGATTTAACTTTCCTTCAAGTGTCCCAACATTAGGTCTGAAAGGTTTGCAGCAAAGATTTAAGCACACAAGTAAGGTAGGCCTATAATATTCTTAAAATAAAGTTACAGAAAGGTGGTATGAAACCACACCCATTTTTGTTCTGTCACATCCCTGAAACTCCCCCACAGAGACCAGTCCCACCCACACACTCACAACACTGTTCTTTGACTATGCTGTGACCTCTGGCCAGACCCAGTTGGCTTCACAATATAAATGAGTTATGAATGTCTTCACTGCTCCTTAATCTTCACCATGTCTACTTGGAGAGACAGAAACCCTTTAAGAAGGCAATGCATTCTTCTACCACTATTCACATCTTGTGGAGCAAGGTCGGGTATGAGTTTCAGCTTTAGCTGCAAACAAAAACACATTTTGACAATTGCAGTATTGCAGTGCAGGCACAAACATTTGGCCCCGCCTCACCACCAAGGTTATAAGTACAGTTTAATCAATTTACACTGCATCAGGTCTATTTTAGGACGTAATAGGTATAGTCTAACATGTTTCTTCTCTTCTCTGGCATTGTTTTTGTTCCCTGATGAGGCAGTGTCTCCCTGTCAAGCACCATGCTATTAATTGAGCCATAATTTCATATACGTATAACTTCTATTTCAAGAAGAAGTGCTTCATATGTCATGACATGCAGATCTGCATGAGCACTGGGAGTTAGTGTGTATTCCATAAACCTAAAATTCAGGACCACTTAATCCCTGCAAGGTTTAAGAGTGTCTTCCAACTTTCCAATATTTCAGATTTGTATTTGTTCTACAACACAAATCCACAAATGCCAAAGTTCTAACAGGTTAATCTACAGACATATATGATCGCAACAAAATACACACACTTCGTAATTCTGTAATTATCACAATCATCATTAGATTCTTTTTAATACATTTTGAATTTTCATTAACTATTCTGTGTACAGAAGATTTATACAGACCTCGGTTACTCTTTAATAGTTTTTGGCTTAAATTTTTGTCAATGCCAATGACGTGCCCGTTTTACGGTGAAAGGACTGAACATTTACCTTCAAGCACCCTATATGCATCCTGCACATTACTGGAACAAATCCTCAACAAGCATTTGCAGTGCCAATAGGTCTGGCTTTAAAATAATGTTATATAGCAATGTGAAGCATTACAAGTAGACGGCATGGGGATTGATATATATTTGTCTGGAAGAAAAGAAGTGTAGATAGCCAGACATAAACATCCATGTAGGTTAAAGACTACGCTAATCCGATCTGTGCTAATGACAGAGAAAAACACCATAAATTATCTAAGACACTTTAATAGTATTGCAATGTCATGTGTGTCTCTGAAAGTTCTATCTCAGGCAGACGAATAAATAAACAAAATTATCACAGCTGTGTGGAGGGCAAGCACTTTTCTTGTGGAATCACACATCTTCTGCCCAATTAAAACATGTACTCTGGGCTCCAAACATGTGAGCGGAACAAAAGCCCCTCTCCTGGTGATTCTCTCATTATTGTCTGGTGACAGCTGAGCTTTCCATAAAAAAGGCATTGCTGGAACAGGATTCTAAAACAAAGTGGGGTAGAGAATAAGGATTTTGCATTCCGTCAAACAAGTATTTCAGTTCAAGTCTACTGAGTTTATTTGGCAAACCTGCGACACTTGTGCAATTTGGTGATTCATCTTGTGTCCTGTATGTTAACTATAGGTTGTAGGCTGTGAAATGCATCTTTAAATGCACCTCACGGCATCACGCATGCCAAATCGCATTCTCAGAGACATGAGTCACATTCATAACAAGTATCTCGGTTTCTCTAAACAAATGTTGTCTGGATCCAGATGGTTGAAGGCCTTCTCAGATTGTTAATGTGTAACAGTGAGAGTCGGCATATGGTTCCATCCATCAGCTTTGAAAACATAGAATAAAGGCTGCATCATAATTCTGATGGGACCTATGTGTCGTGTTGAAAAGGATTCTACTGGTGTATGCCTGAACATACACTAGCCAATCAGCCTTTCAGAACATGTTAATGTGGAATGCAAAGGGAGATGTTTAAGGAAGTATCTTGGTTGACACAGTCATCCACTGCTTGAGTAATAGTTACCACCTCATGATGTCCCAATGCCCATAGTGCTACATTGATATGGTGTGGTGTCCCCTTTAGATGGTTGCGGACTCTCCCAAAACAGGCATGGCTGGAGCGTTGCTTTGTCAGGGAAGGGACCATCCAGATGGTGAATCTGTGAAAAAGTATCTAAGCTATAATAATGTAATGCAAAAACTGTGCCAGCGATTTAGTCACTGTAGTTATACCTCCTGGAACCCTCTGTGCTTCAGTAACACCAACCTTTTTGTCAGGGACAGTCTATGACACAAATCGGTTAGGGCACCAAAATAAAAGTGACTGACGTTAGCGAAACAGATAGCTGAAAAAGTTGCCCACATTGGCAAATCAGGGCAGTTTTGAACTTGTAAAGACACGTTGTATAAGTATTTTACATTCCTGTGCTGTCCTAATGTGCTGGAGGGCAACGCCCCTCACCTTTTGGCCACTATAAAGAATGTCAGTCAGGCTGCGCACAGGTCAGCCTGACAGACACTCTTTATTTTCAGGTCAGGTAGCTAGGAGCTAGACATGTGCTAAATGTGCAGTCTCCTGGCTGCCTGAGCTGAACATTGCCGGGCTAAATAGGTCACAGCTCCAGTGGGTATGACATCGTCAGCCTGGCAAAGCACCTCAAGGCCCTCCCCCTCATGACAAGGGGTAGCGTCACTGATTGCCTCAGACCTGGGCACTTCAGTTCTAAGCCCTGAAGTGCCCAGGACAGAGGGTCAATCACTGACACCTCATCACAGAGTGGAGGGGGTCAGCAGCCTCACTGACTCCATCGCACTCTGTAAGGGGTGAGGGACTGCTTCCTTCCCTCAGTGTCTGACCTAAAGTCAGCCAATGAGGGAAGGCAGCAGTCCCAACCCTCCTGGGACCTCCAAGGCTTGCGACTGCTGCACTCCCCCAGGGAAAGCAGCAGTCCCAACCGTCCTTGGATCTCCGAGGCAGAACTGCACAGGTAAGTATGATTTGGTTTTTAATGTTTGGTGCTTGCATGAATACTTGGGAATGAGTGGTGTGTGTATGTGTGTGTGTGTGCATGTGTGAATGCATGAGTGTAAGTGTGTATCAGTGTGTGTGTGTGGCCCCCTGACCACCCTCCCTGGTAAAAGTACAGTCTGCCATTGGTATTTTGCACGGTATGGGAGGCTGCATGCATTTGTGTTTGCTGTAATGTTTGTTTTAATATCACAGAAATCAACAGTAAAAACCGGCCCACGTATCCACAAACTACCCACCTGCCCACAAACTGCTAAAATACTGGCCCACACACTGATCTGTTTGACCGGCCCATCGGACACTGCCTGATTGCCTTATAGGCCAGTCCGACCCTGCTTCCTGTCTATCCAGCTATCACCTCACTGATCCACCCACCTCTAATGATCCCCCCTTAACTAATTCATAAGGAATACAGTTAGTGTCAGAGTCATCCTTCAGGTGTTTATTCCAGGCCCTAATATTCGCCCTTCTCACTGTAATGCACTGAAAAGTCCAGCACGTATTCGCTCACGGAGAGCATTGACTCTGATTCATATAATCAGGTACCTTTATGGACTCTAAAGTGGATATTGATTTTGTAAACATCATGCAGTTATTCCACCTGGCAACCAGTTGCTGTAATTCTATGTCCTAAGTCTCATTGCACTTTCCCTATCCTAATATAGTGTGCCCATTATTTAGATTGAATCCAGCCAATACATTGTTGTTGTGTCTAAGCCTTACCTTTTCCATTTTTCATGCTTTAGGGCTTTATGACAAGATTTGGATTGTTTCTCACTGAATTTCAACTCCTCTGGTTTTCTTCCCTGTGCCATCAGGTTCTTTGCTCGTAGGCCCTTCTCATGTGCTAGTCTTATGTACTCCTGGGGCCACATTACAGATTGTGCCCCAGGGATGCAATGGGCTTGTGCCCCCAGTTTCTGCATCCCCGTGGCACTGTTGTATTATGGAAAGTGGCACAGAGGCTCATATGGCCCCTTCGGGAATACTGATAGCACCGTTATACATGTAACACCTGCGCTATGTTAAGAGGGCATTCCATAATTTGCATGGGACGTGGCCCCATACAAATGAGGCAAGCAGTTTGCCTCTGCACCTGCACTGTATTATGGATGTGGTTTCAGAGGAAAGAGGCCATCGGACAGAGCACAGTCAGTGTGTCTGCCAGAGTGCCCCTCTGGACGGGGGAAGGAGGGGTTATATAGACCTCCCAGATATCCCCCTGCAGGCGGGTGTAGTCACTCACTGCACCCCTCTGAAGGGGAATCTCTGCCCCCCTTGAAAGAGCAGACTAGCGCTGCCTGCACTGTGAAATGGCAGACCAGCTGCTTAAATCAGCTGGTTCATCTTATACTAATGAGTTTCGCTGGGGCAGCATACATTTGTGGATGCCCTTGAGGGAGCGCATTATCAGTAACTGCGTGCAGTTGCTCTCTTTACACGCGGTGTGCTTACTTAAAGATGTTCCCCAGCACAAACAGGGATAGTGCTCCCTTACTTTAATACAGTTGTTGTTTGGTTTCTATCTGCCAGCAGGCCAGCTGCTTAAGCCCAGTAGTGATAAATAGGGCCAGACCGGGAACCAAAAGTAACCCTGCTCTCTTCCTCCTTGCTCTCTCAACTCTCTATTTTCTCTCTTTCCTCTCTTTCACTCTCTTGAAACCCTGCTCTAGCTCCAGTGCCTGCTGTAATTACCAGAGGAAGCAGGAGAAAGTGGTACCAGGAGTGGCATGTGCCCTAAAAACTGGCCTCCAAAGCCTCCAGTCTACCATGGAAAAGCCCGGTAGAAAACACAGGCACTCTGGGTCTGGTCATGAGATGAGAAGACAAATAGCTATTTTCTGCCCAAAATCCCCAGTCAATCCTAGCAGGTCACAAGGTTGATACATTAATTACTAGTATTATGTTTGGTGATAGTTAAATACTACAATACTTTATCTCATAAGCTACAGAGCACTGTGCACTCACTTTCAAAACCAGTAAGATAAGCACAATGCTTATGAGATCGCTGGCTCGTGATATCCATGTCAAATCTGGAGATAACAAATCAAGGGCCATACGTGCAAAGCATTTTTGCCGTTGGAAATTACCAGATCGGGTCCTTTTTGATCACAAAAATGCTTTTACATAAGTTCACAGGACAAATCGCAATTCGGTAACATGTTACCAAATTTCAATTAGTGATGGCAACTTGGTATTTGGAAGGGGCGTTTTTTGGGCATCCCTTCCAAATATCAAATCTGAATGGGATGAATTAATGTTTTCTTGTCGAACTCTAGTTGCAGAACATTAACCCCTTCGCTGCTAGGCCTTTTCCCCCCCTGTGCTAAGCCTTTTTTTGGCTATTTGGGGTAGTTCGCGCTTAGGCCCCTGTAACTTTTTGACCACATAAGGTATCCACGCCAAAATTTGCGTACTTTTCTTCCAACATCATTGGAATTCTAAAGGTACCCAGTGTTTGTGGATTTCCCTGGAGAGGACCTAGAAATTAGCCAAAATACAGCAAAAAGTTTTTTTGGGGGGGGAAAAATGAGAAAAAAGTGCTGCAAATGAAAGTGTCTGATTTTTTCCCTGCAAATGGTATCAACAAAGGGTTTGTGTGGCTGAAATCACTATTTTCCCAGCTTTCAGGGACTGACAGACTTTTGTCAGAAAACAAACATTTTTTACACAGTTTTGGCATTTTCCTGTGACATAGCCTATTTCTGCTATTTTTTGTGCTTTCAACCTTCCAGTTAAAGGTAGAAATGGGTATGAAAGCAATAATGGATCCTGGAAAGCTATACATTTTAAAACAGTAGACAAACTTCTGAATTCAGCAAGGGGTCATTTGTCTAGATCCTTCAAGGTTTCTTTATAGAAACTAACAGTTGAAAATAGCAAAAATTGCAAATGAGTTGAAAAAAACAGCCATTTGTGCCAACATTTTCACCTGTAACTTCTTCTAATTATGACAAATGTTTAAAAGCAATATACTCTTACATCCGCTGGACCTTTTTGGTTGTGGGGATATATAGGACTTGTAGGTTCACCAAGAACCTGAGGAATCCAGAGCCAATAACTGAGCAGCGTCTTGCAATGGTTTTTTATTATGTACCGGGTATATAGCAATTCATTTGGGAAAATATATACAGTGAAAAATCGGGATGAAAGACACCTATGTATTTCTGAAATTGGAACAAAATATAGAGTTTAGAAACAGTAGCTATTTGCACATTTCCGAAATTGTGAGTACCCATACAAGCATGCGAATTATAGGACATTTTTCAAAGTGACTACTTTTTTACACATTGTCTTTCATTTGGAAGGCAGAAATGCATCAAAAGTCAATAGGTAATAACAGTTGCTCTACAATTCTGTTTTACCCTAAGTCTCCCGCTAAAAATGATACCTCACTTGTGTGGGTAGGCCTAGTGCCCGCGACAGGAACCGGCTCAAAACGCAACGTGGACACACTTCATTTCTACCGTAAAAACGGACCCTTTTTTTGCAAAGCGCCTAACTGTAGATTTTGAACCCGAGCTCTGACGGCACCTAGGGAAACCTAGAAAACCTATACATTTTTTAAATCTAGACATCCAGGGGAATCCAGGATGGGGTGATTTGTCTGGCTCTCAACAGGTTCTGTTACCCAGAATCCATTGCAAACCTCAAACTTTGTAAAAAAAAAACACATTTTAATCACATTTCTGTGGTGGAAAGTTCTGGAATCTGTGTGGATCAACAAAATTCCCCCACCGCGCACTCCCGAAAGTCTTTCGAGAAAAATGGCACCTTACTTGTGTGGGTAGGCCTAGTGGCCGCGACAGGATACGGCGCAAAACGCACCGTGCAAACACCACATTTTCACAGTGAAAACGGACCCTTTTTTTGCACAGTGCCTAGGTGTAGATTTTGAACCCTAGCTCTGCCGGCACCTAAGTAAACCTAGCAAACCTATACATTTATGAAAACTAGACACTCAGGGGCATACAGGATGGGGTGACTTGTCTGGCTCTCACCAGGTTCTGTTACCCAGAATCCCTTGCAAACCTCAAACTTTGTAAAAAAAAAAAACATTTTCCTAACATTTCTGTGGTGGAACGTTCTGGAATCTGCGTGGATCCACAACATTCCACCCACCCCGCATTCCCCAGTCTTCCAAGAAAAATGGTATCTCACTTGTGTGGGTACGCCTAGTGCCCGTGACAGGAAACGGCCCAAAACCCAACGTGGACACACCACATTTTCACAGTGAAATCGGACCCTTCTTTGCAAAGTGCCTAGCTGTAGATTTTGAACCCTAGCTCTGCCGGCACCTTGGGAAACCTACCAAACCTATACATTTTTGAAAACTAGACACCCAGGGGAATACAGGATGGGGTGACTTGTCTGACTCTCACCAGGTTCTGTTACCCAGAATCCCTTGCAAACCTCAAACTTTGTCAAAAAAAACACATTTTCCTCACATTTCTGTGGTGGAAAGTTCTGGAATCTGCGTGGATCCACAAAATTCCACCCACCCTGCATTCCCCAAAGTCTTCCAAGAAAAATGGTACCTCACTTGTGTGGGTAGGCCTAGTGCCCGTGACAGGAAACCGCCCAAAACGCAACGTGGACACACCACATTTTCACAGTGAAAACAGACCCTTTTTTTGCAAAGTTCATAGCTGTAGATTTTGAACCATAGCTCCGACGGCACCTAGGGAAACCTAGCAAACCTATATATTTTTGAAAGCTATACACCCAGGGGAATCCAGTATGGGGTGACATGTCTGGCTCTCACCAGGTTCTGTTACCCAGAATCCCTTGCAAACCTCAAACTTTGCAAAAAAAAACCATATTTTCCTCACATTTCAGTGGTGGAAAGTTCTGGAATCTGCGTGGATCCACAAAATTACACCCACCCCGCATTCCCCAAAGTCTTCAGAGAAAATTTTTACCTCACTTGTGTGGGTAGGCCTAGTGCCTGCGACAGGAAACGGCCCAAAACGCAATGTGGACACACCACATTTTCACAGTGAAAACTGACCGTTTTTTTGCAAAGTGCCTAGCTGTAGATTTTGAACCCTAGCTCTACCAGCACCTCAGAAAACCTAGCAACCCTATACATTTTTGAAAACTAGACACCCAGGGAAATCCAGGATTGGGTGACTTGTCGGGCTCTCACCAGTTTCTGTTACCCAGAATCCCTTGCAAACCTCAAACTTTGTCAATTTTTTTTTTTTTCTTCAAATTTCTTTGGTGAAGAGTTCTGGAATTTGCATCGATCCACAAAATTCCACCCACCCCGCATTCCCCAATGTCTTCCGAGAAAAATGGTACCTCACTTCTGTGGGTAGGCCTAGTGCCCGCAACAGGAAACAGCCCAAAACGCAACGTGGACACACCACATTTTCACAGTGAAAACTTACCCTTTTTTTGCAAAGTGCGTAGCTGTAGATTTTGAAGCCTAGCTCTGCCGGCACCTAGGGAAACCTAGCAAACCTATACATTTTTGAAAACTAGACACCCAGGGAAATCCAGGATGGGGTGACTTGTCTGGCTCTCACCAGGTTCTGTTACCCAGAATCCCTTGCAAACATCAAACTTTGTCAAATAAAAACACTTTTCCACACATTTCTGTGGTGGAAAGTTCTGGAATCTGCGTGGATCCACAATTTTCCTACCACCCAGCGTTCCCCCAGGTCGCCCGATAAAAATGGTACCTCACTCACGTGGGTGGGTCAAGTACCCGCGACAGGCAAGCTCATGTGGATCCACGCAGATTCCAGAACTTTCCACCACAGAAATGTGAGGAAAATGTGTTTTTTTACAAAGTTTGAGGTTTGCAAGGGATTCTGGGTAACAGAACTTGGTGAGAGCCAGACAAGTCACCCCATCCTGGATTCCCCTGGGTATCTAGCTTTAAAAAATGTATAGGTTTGCCAGCTCTCCCTAGGTCCCGGCAGAGCTAATGTTCAAAATCTACAGGTTGGCACTTTGCAAAAAGGGTCAGTTTCACTGTGAAAATGTGGTGTCCACCTTAGCTTTTGGGCCTTTTCCTGTCGCGAGCACTAGGCCTACCCACACAAGTGAGGTACCATTTTCCTCTGAAGACTTTGGGGAATGGAGGGTGGGTGGAATTTTGTGGATCCACGCAGATTCCAGAACTTCCCACCACATAAATGTGAGGAAAATGTTTTTTTTTTTTTTACAATGTTTGAGGTTTGCAAGGGATTCTGGGTAACAGAACCTGGTGAGAGCCAGACAATTCACCCCATCCTGGATTCCCCTGGGTGTCTTGTTTTTCAAAATGTATAGGTTTGCTAGGTTTCCCTAGGTTCCGGCAGAGCTAGGGTTCAAAATCTACAGCTAGGCAGTTTGCAAAAGAGGGTCAGTTTTCACTGTGAAAATGTGGTGTGTCCACATTGCGTTTTGGGCCGTTTCCTGTTGCGGGCACTAGGCCTACCCACACAAGTGAGGTACCATTTTTCTCGGAAGACTTTGGGGAATGCGGGGTGGGAGGAATTTTGTGGATCCACACAGATTCCAGGACTTTCCACCACGGAAATATGAGGAAATGTTTTTTTTTTTAACTAAGTTTGAGGTTTGCAAGGGATTCTGGGTAACAGAATGTAATGTAAGGGGTTATTTATAGAGCGCACTGTGACCAAAAATGGTATCCTGGTGCTAAAACCACTATGTAAGGCACAGCAGATGAAAGAGCTGAGAAGCGGGCCGCTACTGAGGAAATAACCAGGTCTTCAGTGCCTTCCTGAATTTTTGTAAGTCAGATTGAGATCGTAGAGAAACTGGAAGTTTATTCCATATCCGGTCCGCGTTGACCGTAAAGGTGCGTCCTCCTTGTCTGACTTTTTTGTATCTGAGCTCTTGGACATAGTTACCAGTAGTAGAACGGAGGTTTCTGCCGGGGGTATATTTTTTTAGTGTGTTTTAGGGAGAGGTTTTGGCCCTTTGTTTTGTAGTGCCTTGTGGACAATACAGAGAGATTTAAAAGTTATTCTCTGCTTGATAGGTAGCAATGAAGCTCCTTCAGGGCATCTGTGGCAGATGAGTATCGAGGTCTGTTCAGTGTCAGTTTAGCGGTGATGGTCTGAATACGTTCTAACTTTTTTAGCAGGTAGTGAGGGGCTCCTAGCAACAGGGCTTAGCTATAGTCCAACCTACTTAATATTACCCTCTGGAGATCAGTAATCAGGCTGATAGATCGAGCAGAGGGTATAGCTTTCTAAGAGCCCACATCAGAGCGAAACAGGTCCTGGTAAGTCTGTTCACTTGATTTTCCAGGGATAACTCTTGGTCGATGATCACACCCAAGTTTCGCACCGCCACAGGATTGCCCAATGGCTTTTCCATAGGTAGCGGCCAGAAGTTCGGTGATAAGGATACCAGGATTTTGTTGGAGGAGCAGCAGAGGAGTTCGGTTTTATTTCCGTTCATTTTGAGTGAGTTAGAATTCATCCAGTCACAGATGTCAAGAATGCATGCCTGGAAGTTTCCAATGGTATCCTCCTGGTTATTGTTCAGTGACAGAATCAATTGGGTATCATCTGCATAGTTGATTAATTTAATATTGTAAGTTTTTATAAGTGAGATCAGGGGTTTGATGTAGACATTAAATAGGATAGGGCTATGGGAAGAGCCCTGGGGGACACCATGTGTTGTCTTTCTAAATTTGGATAGAAACGGGGGAAGAGATTCGTCCTGATAACGGTTGGACAGGTATGATTTTAACCAGTTTAACATTTGTCCCCCCACACTCGCTGCCATGAGCCTGGACATGAGAGTGTGGTGATCCACCGTGTCAAACGCAGCCGATAAATCTAGGAGGACAAGGACAACCGATTGTTCATTATCAATAGTCCTCCGTAGTTCATCGGTAGCGCAGATAAGGGCGGTCTCGGTTCCGTGACCAGGACGGAATCCAAATTGCTCTTCCTCAAGCCATGCAGAGTCCTCTAGATGTTGTGACAATAGTGAGCTTATATAAATTTCCAGGATTTTTATTGGGAAATGGAGAAGGGAAATAGGTCTAAAGTTAGCTAGATCCGCCGGGTCAGAGAGAGCTTTTTTTAGCAGTGGCTTGACTATGGCTTTCTTCCAACAGTCGGGTACCTTCTCGGTTTCGAGAGAGTGATTGCAGAGTTGTCGAAGTGGGCCTGCCAGCTCTTCTTCCCATATTAGCCACTGCTTTGGGGGCATAGGGTCCAATGAAGATCCTGATTTTATAGCCCTATACAGGGTTTTAAAGGCCTCGCTAGAGATAGGATCCAATCTAGTGAGTGTCACAGGAGACGACTTTGCAGGGAAGAGATCTGAGGGGGAGGGGGCGGGAAGCAGTTTCGATTGAACGGGGCTGTGAGGGTGTGCACCAGAGTGTTTGGCTGTGGTAGGTTTGTTGATCCCTTCCAGAATTGTTGTGATTTTACTGTCGAAATATTCCGGCAGGTATAGTGTCTGTGATGGTTTGATCTCTTGCTTAAAACGAGGTGGATCGGTGAATTCTTTAAGGATTTCAAAGGTTTTTCTCGCTTTGTTAGGAGCCGCAGTGATCTGCTCGTAAAAATAGTTTGCTCTCACTTTCCTTAACTTGTTTTTGTACTCACTCAGCGCATTTTTTAGAATGAGCTTATCTGCCTCAAAGTAGTGACTCCTCCATTTCCTTTCCAATTGCCTACATTTAGGTTTGGCATTTTTCAGCGTGAGGTTGTACCAAGGGGCTGAGAACTTTTTTCGATTCTTTAGGGTGGCCAGGGGTATAGTTTCATCTAAACATTTTATAATTTCCCTTTCGAATCTATTATAGTTTACCTCTGCCGAGTCTGCTGGTGAAAAATATAAGTTCTTAATAAGGGGTTTAGTTTTAATTTTGGGGAGCTTATTCCATGCTCTACCTTCTACTAAGTTTGCTACTGGCTCGGCGTGGGAACAGCTTTTAGCCAGTTGCAGGTGAAAAGTAATCAGTGAGTGGTCAGTTCAGCAAAGAGGAGTAATTTCCTCTACCGAGGTATGGTTTTCTGGGGAGAATATGAGGTCCAGGGTATGGCCGGCTAGGTGTGTGGGGCCAAGGACATGCTGTTTAAAGCCGATTGTTTCGCAGGTACTGCGCAGTTCCTTATATGCTGCCGACAGGCTTTCTTCTGCCCAGAAGTTGAAATCTCCCAACAGAAAAAAGTTATTATGCGTAATCCACAGGTTGGAGATGTTGTCTAGGAAAGAACCTGGTGAGAGACACACAAGTCACCCCATCCTTGATTCCCCTTCTTGTCTAGTTTTCAAAAATGTACAGGTTTGCTAGGTTTCCCTAGGTGCCGGCTGTGCTAGGGCCCAAAATCAACAGGTAGGAACATTGCTAAAAACAAGTCTGTGCCTAGTGGGCTTTCTGCCGCCCTGGGGGGGAATAAAGGGGGGCGGGTTGCCCCGATATGCCCCCAAGGGGAGCAGAAAGACTGTGGCTATTTTTTGGGGGGGTTGGAGCATTGGTATGCCCATTCTGGACAGCCCCCACCCCCATGCATAAAAAAGCCAGCGTAATCGCTGGGCCACTGCCCCCATCTGCTTCCAGGGGGGGGGGGGAGAAAGACTGTGGAATTTTTTTTGGGGTGTGGGGGCATTGGCATGCCCATTCTGGACTGATCTGACTCTGAATTAAAAAAAATATATATTTTCTGATGCCTAGTGGGCTTTCTGCCCCCCCCCGCGGGGGGGCAGATTAGGGGCTATTGACCCCATATGCCTCCAGGGGGCAGAAAGACTGTGGTAATTGTTTTTGGGGTGGGGGCATTGGCATGCCCATTCTGGGCAGCCCCCACCCCTACATCATAAAAAAATTCCCTGGTGCCTAGTGAGCTTTCTGCTCCCCCGGGGGTAGATCAGGGGCTACTGCCCCCATCTGCCTCTGGAGGGGCAGTTAGACTGTTGCATTGTATTTTTGGGGGGTGTGGGGGCATTGGCCTGCCCAGCTTAGGCAACCCCACCCCTAAATCAAAATAAATTCCTGGTTTCTAATGGGCTTTCTGCCCCCTGGGGTCAGATTGGGGGCTACTGCCTACGTCTGCCCCCCCGGGGGCAGAAAGACTGGAATTTCTCTGGGGGTTCGGGGGTGGGGACATTGTCATGCCCATTTTGGGCAGCCCCCACCCCCACATTACTAAAAAAAAAGTCCCTGGTTTCTAGTGGGTTTTCTGCCCCCCCCCCCCGGGGTCAGATTGGAGGCTACTGCCTCCGTCTGTCCCCCGGGGGGGCAAAAAGATTGGAATTTCTCTGGGGGGTGGAGGGGATGGAGGGGGTGGGGGCATTGTCATGCCCATTTTGGGCAGCCCCCACCCCAACATTACTAAAAAAAAAGTCCCTGGTTTCTAGTGGGATTTCTGCCCCCCGGGGGCCAGATTGGGAGCTACTGCCCCCGTCTTCCCCCCCAGGGGGGCAGAAAGACTGGAATTTCTCTGGTGGGGGCATTGTCATGCCCATTTTGGGCAGCCCCCACCCCAACATAAATACAAAACAAAAAATCACTGGTTTCTAGTGGGCTTTCTGCCCCCCGGGGGTCAGATTGGTGGCTACTGCCTCGGTATGCCCCCCGGGGGGGCAGAAAGACTGGAATTTCTCTGGGGCATGGGTGGGGGCATTGTCGTGCCCATTTTGGGCAGCCCACACCCCAACATTACCAAAAACCAAAGTCCCTGGTTTCTAGTGGGCTTTCTGCCCCCCCGGGGGTCAGATTGGGAGCTACTGCCCCCGTCTGCCCCCCGGGGGGGCATAAAGACTGGAATTTCTCTGGTGGGGGTGTGGGGGCATTGTCATGCCCATTTTGGGCAGCCCCCACCCCAACATAAATACAAAAAGAAATCCCTGGTTTCTAGTGGGCTTTCTGCCCCCCCAGGGGGGCAGATTGGGAGCTACTGCCCTCTTCTGCCCCCCAGGGGGGGAAGAAAGACTGTTATGCCCCAAAAATTGTGGGGAGCAAAGGACCTTGCCCAAGGGGCCGCTCCCCCCTCCCTGGTGTCTAGTGGGTGGATCCCTGCTTGGGGATCGCCCTCCTGGGGCGATCCCCAAGCAGGGATCCACTAGGGATGGGTATCATTGGATAAGGGAGATTCTCCCCTTTCCAATGATACCTCTCCCGTCTTTCTACGTGCTCAGGGGGCTGAGATAGCCCCCTGAGCACGTAGAAAGTGAAACTGAAATAAGCCTATTGACTCATTTTAGTTTCGGTTTCTGTGCAATGAAGTCAGCGCGACGTGCGCGCTGATCTTCATTGCACAGAAACAACAGAGACAGCCTCGGGAGCTGGGGCTCACGAGGCTATCGGGGGAAAAGGAAATCCCTCTGGTGCTAGGACGGCCGGGAGCCGCCCTGCACACACGAGCACCATGGGGAAGGACGTCTCCTGGCCGTCCTGAGCATGGAAGGGGTTAAGACTTTACTGACTTCATGAAGGAGGTGGTAACCCATTTGCAAAATGGATGGGGTCTCAATGGGATCCCTTCCCCTTTGAGAAAGGAAAAAATTGTTTTTATCAGTAGGCAGTGGTCCGTGGGACCACTGTCTGCTCTTAACATTTTTTTTTTTTTAACACATCTGCATTTAAAAAAAATTAAGGCTTTATTTAAAAGCAATCACAGACATGGCGGTCTGCTGACACCAGCGGGCCACCATCCCTCTGATGGTTATCATCCATAATGAGTTGCAAACTGCAAACTTCTTCATTAATGATCATGAGGTAGGTGGATTTGCGACCCATTAGGAATCGCCATCTAATATTTGTACGTTTTCTTACATTAGGAATTGTGATTAAATATGTGCGATTCAGTAAGAATCGCAGGGCCCGATTCACAGAAGTAATCTGAGACAAAATCCTAAACTTACTACTTTTGGTATTCACAGAAGGCATTTAGTAGTAGTAAAGTTAGGATTTTGTTTTAAGTCTGTCTTAAGACTGTCTTAAGTCTGTCTTAAGTCTGTCCTAAGTTTGTCTTAAGTTTGTCTTAAGTCTGTCTTAAGTCAAACTTAAGTCAAACTTAAGTCAAACTTAAGACAAAATCCTAACTTTACTACTACTAAATGCCTTCTGTGAATACCAAAAGTAGTAAGTTTAGGATTTTGTCTCAGATTAGTTCTGTGAATCGGCCCCACAATTTCTAAATTTTATGCATGTGCCCCTAACCCATTGTAATACCAAAGGGGATGATGGACGGAGCATTTGAGCAAATCAAACACTCACCCCCAGTCAACTGATCTGGGTTTAATCCATCATCATTCTTTAGCTCACTCCACCACCCCAGTTCAGACATGGCCATATGCAAATCAGTCTGACCCTGTGCCTCATGGGAACAGTCCAGCCCGAACTGCCAAGCCATGTCTTCCCTGGACCGGAAACAAGCATCCTGGGACCGGTTTCTGGCTATTCAGCCGTCATCAGCCAGGCTAGCTTGAATCCAGTGGCAAAGTGAGCAAGGGACCCACGTCTGGGCATACCCTGCCAACTTAGAGGCGAACAAGCGATACCAAAGGGGATGATGGACGGAGCATTGTAGGTCACTACATTGAGTATGGAAAGTGTGTGGTCATAAGTGTTCCGGTGAAAACTGAACATAATGCTAAAACATTCCTGTTAGTCTATTCTGACCTGTTTGAATATCAGGGTTGATACTTTCATAAAACAAATGGCTGAGCAGCCTTTGCGTTATGTTTTATTCAAACCTTTAAAGGAGTAGACATGAATGATAATGTGGCTTCTGAACTTTTGGGATGTTAACAAGAAGATCCACCACTCCATCTTTTCACCATTCTAACTGAGGGACACTCAGTCACATCAAGCTAGTTGGCCGAAATAACAAAGTGTGTCAGGTGCTGAAGTAGTCTTCAAATCCTGAAACAGAACTATCCATTCTACCAAGACAAGTCATCCTCACAAAGCTACACTGGCTAGCCCCACCCTGTGCTGTTCAATTCCCGAAACCGGTATTTCCCAAGGCCTTCTGCAAATTCAGTCTGAACTCATAGAGCCCATGTCAAATAGAATGTTTGACTTTGTCCTTTGGGGCTCTTTTGAGCTCTTGAAAAGCGACTAGGACTAAACATGGAACTCTTCACCTCTGCATCAGATCTGGCAGTGAGTTTGAGTGAGCTTGCTTCTCTTAAGCCTCACCTAATTATCCTGCCTTACTCGTAGCTTTTACAACTATAGGTGCATTGTCCCCTATAGGTCCTGCAATGCATATCTGACTCCACTGAGGACCTGCATGAAGATTATCTCCAAGATAATATTTTCTTACTCCTTAAACTTGTGAAGATAGAATTCTTGACTGGGCCCAGTCACCGACTTCATTTTGACTGCCAGCTTTCTTGGACAGTCAAGTTCTTGGGTCCCAATTGGGCTTCAAGAGGACACTTGTACACTTTTTCACTGTTCTTTCAACTTATCATGGAATGTAAATGCAATGTTTTGCATATGCTTTCCCTTTTTGGCTAACTTCCTAAATGTTTTAACATTTGTTTGATATATATATATATATATATATATATATATATATAAATCCACAGTTACGTTTGGCTAAACCCAAGCCACTTCTACGGCGGGCACACGGCAGGGGTAGCCACCCCCATAAATCCACACAAAATCCAATGCGTAACTCTTGGATGGAAGTAGAAACCAACACTGGAGCCGTGGCCACAAGTATAAAGCGTGTTTATTGACAACACTAGGTCCGACGCGTTTCGGAGTTTCCTCACTCCTTTGTCACGGGCAAGAGTAAGTGAATCGTCAGTTTCATTTAAAGCAACAGTGCTAATAACGTGCAATGAATATAGAAACCATACTAGTGATCATCATCTTGACTAATAAAGTTTCAATAACATTCATCAAATATTTCAACAATTAAAGAATTAGAAAATAACGGAAGCATGATGGTAAATTAATGCATAACCACTTAAATTACTGGTCAAATATATCGGCTCAAAAAGCTTAGTGTTGACGCAAAATGCAGTGTAATTCATTTGTATCATTGCACATGTTGGATTGCTGGCAACCAAATATGATTTCATAATGATTAAATAAGATAAAACATGATAAGTCACATTGTGCATAAATAACTCGATATATCCTTCATTGAGGGCATAATAATCCCACTGAATATCGGAGATCAACTCCTATATCAATACCGCCAAAAGGCCTGTCCTCATTTCAACAGTGTAATTACACAAAACTCATCAGGTTAAAATACATATTGGATTGATGAAAAAATACATATTGGATTGGTGAAAAAATTGGATCAATAATTAAATAAACGCTCACAGTTAAGCCCAAGTGGGCATATCACTTTTATAACCATTGAATTCAGCCAATAATCAAAGTTATTTAAAACCTCGAAAACCTCAAAAGCAACCCAAATGGGTTCAACGTTATCTCAAAATCCCAAAACAGTCATGCTCAAGTGAGCCTAGGTATCACGTTGCATAAATTATGCTGTGCAAGACATTTCAAATTCATGCTTCTCATCATTCCCATTCGTCATCTGTAAAAATCAGACAAAGATGATGATATATTAAAAACAATGAAATATAAAAGTGCATGTATCGTGAGTGTAACTGAACACAAAATCTTTAAGACAGAACAGGAGACCATATAAACATTAAAACATTAAAAATGAAAACATCATAAATGTACGGACATCTCTTCATCAAGATTCAGCCCTTTAGGAGCCAGAGTATTATACATAATAATCATTTTGGATTCAAGCCTCCTAAGTTCCATAGTCCTATTGCCCCTCTTGACCTTGGTGGAATACAGTCAAGGACACAGAATCTTAGAAGGTTGGAATTTTGGTTGTGAAGCTCACTGAAGTGTCAGGCAACCGGATACACTTTGTCATTCTTCTTAATTGCCCTGAGATGTTCTAACACTCTCTTTTTACCTTTATGGATGGTGCTGCCTATATAAAATTTATTGCAAGGGCACCTTAATGCGTAAACAGCGTATTCAGTGTTACAATTCACATGTTTATTAATCACAAAGGGAGCCTTATCATTGCAGAGTTTGATGGATTTGCAACTTGTACTGAACTTGCAAGCTTTACATTGATTGCACGTAAAAAAAACCTTAATGTCCATACGTTTTGTGTTGCCCGGCAGCATATTTCTACTCAAACTGTCGCGCAATGAACGGGGTTTTCTGAATGTGAGGGACGGATATTCACCCACATATTCTCTTAAATCATCATCATTCCTTAAGACCTGCCAAAACTTATTTAGACTTTTCTTAATCTCCCAGGCTTGACTAGTATACTTCGTAATGAACCTAATCGGCTCTTTTTTCTCTACTGTATTCACGCAAGTCTCGGGAAACAATAAATCATCCCTGTTGATTTTCTCCACTTTTTCAGTGGCTTCCTTGATAAGATTTTTGTTATATCCCCGTGCCAGGAATCTGTTAGTCATAATCAGTTTTTCGGTTTGATAGCTCTCTTCTGTGCTGCAATTCCTCTTGGCTCTCAATAGTTCGCCAAAAGGAATGCTGCGAATAAGGTTTTTGGGGGGCAACTGTTGGCGTGCAGCAAACTGTTGCCCGCCGTGGCCTTTCTGAACAACCTACTGCTAATTTTGTGGTCATTGATCTCAAGTTTAAGATCAAGGAATTCGATGGTGCATTTACTAGTTTCGCTGGTAAATTGCAAGTTCAGATCATTCTGATTGAAGACATCAACGAACTCCCGTGCCTGGACCTCAGTGCCCTTCCAGACACAGAAGATGTCGTCGATGTACCTCAACCAGAGGACGACGTGGTCAGAGAATTGTCTGGTCTTACTGACAACCTGCTCCTCCCACCAGCCGAGGTACAGTCCTGCAAAGCTGGGGGCGAAGCAAGTTCCCATCGCCGTCCCCTGGATTTGTCTATACATCTTATTATTAAATAAGAAGAAATTATTTCTCAGACATAACTGGATCATATCCAGAATCATTTCGGTATGAAAGAGGAACGATAACGATCTATTTTTCAGAAAAAACCTACAGGCTTGAATGCCCTGTTCTTGGGGAATGCATGTGTGCAGACTGCTCACGTCCATACTCATTAACAGATAATTGTCATCCCAGCTGATATTATTGATGGATCTTAAAAAATCACTAGTATCTTTCACAAACGAAGGTAATGCTTGGACCAGCGGCTGCAAAAAATGATCCACATACTTAGATGTGTTCTCAAGCACGCTGTCACGTGATGACACTATGGGTCTCCCTGGTGGCTTCATGGCATTTTTATGAATTTTAGGAAGAAGATAAAGCACTGGAATTTTAGGGTTCTTACACTCCAGAAAAGCAAATTCATTATTTTCTAATTCTTTAATTGTTGAAATATTTGATGAATGTTATTGAAACTTTATTAGTCAAGATGATGATCACTAGTATGTTTTCTATATTCATTGCACGTTATTAGCACTGTTGCTTTAAATGAAACTGACGATTCACTTACTCTTGCCCGTGACAAAGGAGTGAGGAAACTCCGAAACGCGTCGGACCTAGTGTTGTCAATAAACACGCTTTATACTTGTGGCCACGGCTCCAGTGTTGGTTTCTACTTCCATCCAAGAGTTACGCATTGGATTTTGTGTGGATATATATATAAATATATATATTCTACAAATCTCTGTGGATTCTGCTGTTTGAAAATGGAAGGAGCTCTTTCACACCTCACTTCACCATTACAGGCAGTCTTGGTTCCTTTTACCCTTCCATGAGTCCCCTTTGCGGTGCTTGATCATTTTCTTACCAGCTCTCTCTTTCTGTTGTGCATCCATATCTTGTTGGCAGTAGAGAAACATCTTTGCATCCAGAGTAGTGGCGATCTAGTCAAGATATTGTAACCAGTGATGGAATTGCTCCTTTATGTATTTTGAGTAATTGAAGAAAAGGTTCTTGTTACTGTCAAAGTAAATAAAAAATATGTACTATCCAGACCAGATATCATGGCTCCCAACACAGATTCTGCTTCACTTTATCAACTAGAGACCTTGAACTATCTTTTCCTCTGCCTCCATACACCTCAATAAACCATTCACTGATCTAAAAGTATGGCATGTGTGACTCCATCTCCAGGTACCTCAGATTATCATTCACAGATATTAGAATGGACTGTATGTGAATCTATAAACATGTACCCCAAAGAGGCATCAATATAGCTCAAAATACAGTGTTTGGAAATTAGTGCCTGTGCTCTTCAAATACCTTTCATAGCCCTGGAATTATGTTGACGCCTAAAGGAATTGGCCAAATGCTATTTAAGACTCAACATCCCGACTTAAAGATCTCGACCTTTGGAAATCCTGATGGTGCTTGACAGGTCGTATGGACCTTTGCGACTGTGGATGAATGGAGCCGGATCAAACGACAAGTCATGCATAAATCATCAACTGCCAGATCCTTAATATTCAGTCAATGATGAGAGGTTGGATACGTTTTCAAAACCTTTATTTATCTCTGAAGGTTTAGTATGGTTTTGTCATCTTTATTCAGATTAGTCCAGTTTACAGAAATATCAAATAAAGTTTGATTAGTGACAGCATGAATCAATACAGAGTGTTCCATAAAGGAAATTGTCACTATCTAGCTAAATAACCTAACCTACCTTACACAGAGAAACCCATGAGAAGTTCTTTTCAGAAAAGAGTACGATTTCGGAGCATAATTAAAGAATAGAACATCTCATAAAGGGTCGTTCTGTAAACTCAGCCGAGTTCCCCACAGATGCAGTGGCAACTGTCAAAATATCAGTGATAGAGGAATGATTGTTGCAGTAGCATTGATCCGAGAAAAGGAAGAAGAATAAAGTCACCTTTAGCAATAGCAGTCGGTAACAAAGGTTGAGGGTGAAATTGAGCGACTCTCCCGTAGCAGAGTCATGTATGAAGTAGGAAGAAAGTGATGATGATCTCCTAACTTACTAGGAACACTCATTAATATAAAATCACACAATAATGTAACAAAACTTTGTAGGTGTCTGATTCTCTCAGCCAATGGAAACCGCTTATCTGATGGTGTCGTCAACATCTGCCGCTTACACTCTCGATTCCCATGGTAAACATTCACTCCGGTATATAGTAAAACACTGTTTCAAGTGTTAGCAACGTGGAGGAAAGTACTCATGAGAACCTTCTTACCTAAGCTAAAAGCTGCATTCAGTGTCTATTGTGAATACAATGGGCAGTCAAATGCACTGAAACAAATATATCAATGATGTTGTAGCATACATAAAATATATCTAAATTACAGTTCATTCTAACAGTCTATTCATTATGAATTCAGCAAGGATAATTTTTATACGAATGATCTAATATGGTGTGTTGATGTTAAGGAAATATAAGCTTGAAGTCAGCACATTCTTAACAAGAAGCTGGTGCGAGGCAAAATATGCCGAATAAACGTCTACTTAGCTGTGCTCAAGAGTCGGAAGAAAAAGACTTGGGCCTAGGTAAAGGGGCAGATTTAAGAATGATAACCTAGTACAAAAAAACAAAAAAAATAATCACGGTTTTTTCATATACCTTTAGAGAAAGCACATTTTTTCTATGTGTTATTTTCTATGTGAAAACATTTCTGCAGAAGTTTATACACATTCTAAAAGTGCAATTCTAATATGGTCTGGAAGTCGAAATTTGTTTTTAAAAGTCCTTCCTGATAATTACAAACTGTGCAAAATGCAACCATGCATCTCAGAATGTCATTCAGAAACATTAACGTACAGTGAAGAATCAACTGCAAATCTCAAAGTAAAGTGCAATGAAATAAGTCTCCCTGCTCCTCAAATATCTTTCACAACCTTAAATTTACAGCAAATGTAAAATCACACCCATGCACTTCAAATTGTCACACACACTTAAATATATATATTTCTTCAAAATACTTAGATGTGGAGTAATTACTTAGATATACGTAGATGTTGAGTCTATGCTTACATACACTTATACCTTCACGTGGTAGCAGTGCTTAATTTGTGCTGGTGTTTGCTGCTGCTTAGCACCGGCACCTATTTTTCAACACCAACACTTTATTTTGACAGTCCACCACATGGTGGCACTGTCTTTCAATTTTGAGTACAGCAAAACAGCACAGTGTTTAAATAACTAATATACCAATGCACCTTAAAATTCAAGTTATAGTAACTCATCCAGTCATTTCTTAGAGCTTTAAATTGACACATTTGTTGGAGAATGATTGTTAGTTTATATTAGTGGCACTGGCATTTTGGCTGTGCTTGCAAGGGCAGTGGGTGGTTCAGAGTGCAGTTGTTTCCCGTGAACACATTGGGCCCTGGCAGTTACATTTTTCACAAATTTCAGCACAGCCTGTTAGTCAATATTCCGGACAGAGTATTTTGGCAGGACAGTGCATTTAAAACTCAGTGATGCAGTAGAACACCAATCTTTTCGAGCATCACTGCATTGCTTTTCCCTCAGCACAACAATTGATGTTTCCTCTAATTGTCTGTCTATAACTAAAATTGGCATTGCACACTAGAGTGAAGTAGTTCTAAAGATGGTGAGATTGTGCCTAGTGGAGGCTCATTTTTCAAACAACGCAACGAGGATTTTTGGGAGTATCACACTTTTGGAATTGCAGAGTAAGTAAAGGAGATGGTGGTAGCCCTGAGTTCAAGTAATGGTGCAGACTGACTTTATTCTTGGCTGTAGGAAGTAGCTTATGTATGTGGTTTCACTCTTGATTTGTGGGTTTCTAGCTCAGCTGCCATATGGGACAGACACCCGTCAGTGGTTCAGCAAGGAAGACATTGTACCACATAAAAATTCTATTGGTGTGAAAGAAAGCTCCATGTGTGAACTACGGGGCATATTATCAAGAACGGCGTTAAAATTATCGCCGCTTTAGCGGCAGTTTTCTGCCGCTAAAGCGGCGATAATGGGCTTGATAATATGCCCTTGAGAATTCCAACAGAAGCCCATGTTGACACCAGAACATGGGCTTCTATTGGAATTCTCAAGGGCATATTATCAAGCCCATTATCGCCACTTTAGCTGCAGTTTTCTGCCGCTAAAGCGGCGATAATTTTAACGCCGTTTCTTGATAATATGCCCCTTTATTTCCAAATAATAGTAATGGGCAGCTGGGCAAGAGGTGGGATATTAGCCAATGCACTAGTAGACTAAATGGGCCAGTGGACTTTTTGGAATGTTTTTTAAGCATTTGTGTTGTCTATTTACGTTGTGAAACTACTATTTACACTGCAAGTAAAACAAAATATTATTTAATTGTACAGAAGACAAATAGTGGACAGAAGAGAGATAGTCCTGTGCCGCAGGAGGAACAGCAGCACACAAGGATGTGCATCTGGAAGTTAAAGATATTTACACATCAATGTATAGGCCTAAGTCTACATAGTATTACCTCCAGGAGTGCAAAAGCCTACTGTGATGTATGTTGCTCTCCTAGTAAGAGCTTCAGGTGGCACTTAACTACCTTCAGAGCAAAATGTACACGCAGGTGGTGCTTAGCAATAAAGGGTCTGTTAACCTCATTTTTCAAGCACTTCCGTAATGATTTTCAGCTTCATAACGACTGTGCAAAACCTCGGGTAAATACCATGCTCCTTGCTTGATGCAATACTAGTTTAGGAGCTGGGCTGCCCAGATTGCGTTGTTCCGATATCTGGATTAGCCACCTGGTTCTGCATTTTATGAATGCAAAGGGCTGTTGGTGCATGCATCAAATTTGACCTATTCAAACTGTGCAATGAATGTTATTGGCCGAAGGAGAAATATGTATATTTTTAGAGGGTAGTTGCAGTTTCTGGTTATTTATATGACAGTCACTTACTATCTCGCTCTATTAAACATAGGCGGAAGACTATTGCTATTAATCTCTTGTTGTGTGCGGTAACATGACTCATGAAGAAGTCATCCCATTACACAATGACAGAGCTTTAGTAAAAATAAGATGAAGGTTTATAAATGATCGTAAACACATAATCCTTGGTTTATAAACCTATACCTGACCGACAAAGTAAGCTGACTCCGTTTGGCTCAGTACAATGCATCTTAACCTTGTATTTGCTGAACATCCACAATTAAGATCTAACTCATTGCCAAATGAGAAGACAAGAGGTCTGACGCAGAATCAATCGTACAGTACATAGTATAGATTAGTCATTGATCAGGGCAGAAGTGTGAAGAGGTCTGAAATTAAGCCAATCCTGGTTCAATGCTGAGGATTCACACAACAGTCAGGTATATTGAAATGTAAGTGATGTACAATTATTTGTGGGAGATAAAAAGTTTTCCACAAAAACAGACAAGCCATGTACAGTCCAAAGCCTAATGTCATGCATTTTCTGTGTGTCCCTGTACGTACATCGTAAATATACACATGCAGTTTGTTGCTGATCTAAGAGAGTGGATGTAATAGGACAGAATCAAAAAAGTGGTTAAGTAGGGAGGTCGATGTTAAAACTTAAGGGGCATATTATCAAGAACGGCATTAAAAATTATCGCTGGTTTAGCGGCAGAAAACTGCCGCTAAATCGGCGATAATGGGCTTGATAATATGCCCTTGAGAATTCCAATAGAAGTCCATGTTCTGGTGTGAACATGGGCTTTGTAGAGAGCCATCCGGGCTCTCTCCTACAATGTAACGACTCACATACACGCACGCACCTCTCGGGCGGGCTCGTCCCGAGGGTATAAATAAACGGCGGAAGACCGCTCGGGGTCTTCGCGCCAACATAGAGTGTACCACTGTGTTCGAGTGATTTATTGCTGTGTGTCCCCGCTGCGGCCTAGAGCCTTCGGGTGACACATTACACTGGCGACGAGGCCGGTTGGACCGGCACGCGTGCACGCCTCCTATTGCAGCGGCCGCTGCACTCGCCCTACCTGCTGAGGCGGTTCTACCTGATTAAGTGCGGCGCCCGCCCACGCGTCTCCTGGCCCAAAGGGAGCGCGTTCAGCTGGCGGCGCCCGTGCGGAGGCAAGACGTCGGTGTCGACTGTTCCTGCATGCGCCCGCCCACGCGTCTCCCCAGTCAGAGGGAGCGCGTTCAGCCGGCGGCGCAGAGGCAGCATGAGGGAAGGTGAGTGCGGCCCTCCGCGCTACCGTGGGGCTCTTCCTCTCCGCTCGGCAGGGCCCCGTGTGGCGGGCCACGCCCCTCGACACTCCCCTGCAGGTTTCTCCGGCCCAGGACACGTGCGCCACTGCCTGGGGAGGCAACAGACAGCCCAGCGTGTCTGTGGACAGTAAAGCACAACCCAAAAAAAAAAAAAAAAAAAAGAGAAAGGGGGAAGCGTTCCCTACTGATCCAGGACAGATAGCCAGGTGGCCCAGGGAAGGAGAGGAGTCAAAACAACGGCGCAAGAGGCCCCAGCCTGCTACCTCACCGGGCTGCAGCGAATACCTTGCCCCAACACGTGGCCAATCACCAAGAGAGGGGAGGATGAGCATTACCCAGTCGGCCGGCGCGACAGCTGGCGCCCAAGCTCAGGACGCAGACCAGGCCGCGCTGCACCCCAGGAGTCATCACACCGCCATCGCCCCTTTGCCGCCGTTCAGCGAGGCGTCAGACCCAGCGACGGCCGCACCGCGATGGAAGGCGTGGGTAGGAAGGTTGAACCTATACTTTAAAGGGACCAGGGAGACAGATGGAACAGTCAAGAGGTCGCTCCTCATTTACTACGGCGGGCCAGAAATTTACGACCTCTTCGAAACACTCCCAAACAAGGGGAAGACGATGACTACGAAGCGGCGGTGAGGGCGCTAGATAGGCACTTCGATCCGCAGCTGAATCCAGACTTTGAAAAATTCAAATTCCGAAGAGCCTCACAGACAGATTCAGAATCTGTGGACATGTTCTATGCCAGGCTGCGCAAGCTGGCCAGCACGTGTGCATTCACAGCCCCGCAAGGGAGATCAGAGACCAGATCATCCTGGGTTGTCGCTCGAAGCTCCTGCGAAAACTCATCCTGCGACAACCAGGAATCTCACTGGATGAGATCCTGGTGTTAGCCCGCTCGCACGAGTTGTCAGATGTCCGGGCAGAAGCAATGGAGGCGGCCCTCCATACGCCCGTGTCGGCTCCAAGCACCCCAAGATACCCGGTTATCAAGGAGGAAAGAGTGGACGCGATACAGAGGAGACCTGCCCAGGCCCGGCAAGCGCAACCGATGCCGCGAGGAGGCAAATGCGGATACTGTGGAGACGAACATGCCAGTACAGCGGTCTGTGGGGCGAAAGGAAAAACGTGCTCCCGGTGTGGGAGGCTGAACCACTACGCGAGAGCTTGCAGGGGTGGACGGTTCCGACAGGGCCCGGCAAGGTCAAGGAACATGTCACAGCGGATACAACAGGTGTCCCTAGAGGACTCGCCCCCGCGGGAAGATGCCAGGCAAGTGTGGGACGAGGAAGAAGATGACGTATTTGTGGTGTCCTATGTCAGTAGAACAGACAGGCGACGGAGACCTCCCCCGATGTGCTCGGTGATGGTGGAGGGCACGGACGTGCAGGCCCTGATTGACACGGGTGCCTCGGTTAACGTCATGGACGCGGAACAATACGACTGCCTGTCACCAAGGCCCGCGCTTGAGCCGTCAACAGCGAGAATCTACGTATATGGGGGAACCGATCCACTCCCGCTGAAGGGGGTCATCCAGGCCAGTGTCAGTAGTGGCACATACACCACGAACACCCAGTTCCACATAACGGAGGGAAGAAAGGGGACCCTGCTCAGTTGCCACACTGCCGAGGATCTAGGACTGGTATTCTTCGCGCACCAAATACATGAGTCGCATGCTGAGACCATACTGAAAGACTTCCCCGCCCTCTTCACAGGCCTGGGGAAACTGAAAGGGAAGAAGTTCCGGCTACATATCGACCAGACAGTGAGACCGGTGGCCCTCCGACATCGGACAGTGCCGTTTAATCTGAGGCCGCAAGTCGAAGAGGAATTGCGAAAACTGGAAGAACTGGACGTGATCGAAAAAGTCTCGGGTCCCACCCCGTGGGTATCACCGCTGGTGGTGGCCCCAAAGCCCAAACAACCAGGGGCCATACGTCTCTGCGTGGACATGCGCTTACCCAACGTGGCAGTGAAGAGGAAAGGCACATAACCCCAACAATGGACGACATTGTGGCCGACCTCAATGGGGCCAAATGGTTCTCCAAGTTGGACCTGAACGCTGGGTATCATCAGCTGGAGTTAGAACCGGAGAGCCGGTACATTACCACGTTTTCCACCCACGTTGGTCTACGGCGATACAAGAGATTAAGCTTCGGGATATCCTCGGCAGCTGAAGTTTTTCAGAACGCGGTGAGAGAGGTATTGTCAGGACTGACAGGGGTAATCAACCTGAGTGACGATATCCTTGTCTTCTCGAGCACGCTGGAAGACCATCACAAGCATCTCCGAGCCACGTTGAAAAGGCTAGAAGACTCAGGTCTGACGTTACACAAAGCGAAGTGTTCCTTCTATCAGGACACCGTGGAGTTCTTTGGCTACATATTCACGAGAGAGGGGCTCCGGGTGGATCCGAAGAAGGCGACTGCCATCCGGGTAGCCAGCACGCCGAAAAACCCAACGGAAGTGAGAAGTTTCCTGGGCATGGCAACGTATTGTGGGCGTTTCATCCCGAACCTCGCAACGTTGTCAGAGCCGCTTCGGGTTTTGACGAAACAAGGGCAACCATGGGAATGGTCGAGTGTGGCGAACAAGGCCTTCAATGACATCAAGGAAAGGCTGCAAGATAAAACAATCATGGCGTATTTCCATCCGAGGAGCCGCACAGAACTGGTTGTGGACGCTAGCCCTACAGGTCTAGGAGCGGTGCTCCTACAGGAACAGGATCCGGAAGTATGGAAACCGGTGGCCTATGCCAGCAAGGCCCTCACGGATACTGAAACCCGGTATGCCCAGATAGAGAGGGAGGCTCTCGCCATCAAGTGGGCGTGCAAACATTTTCATCTGTACCTGTGTGGACAGGATTTTCAAGTAGTGACGGATCACAAGCCCCTGATCCCGCTGTTCGCTGGTTCGTCACGGCTGGCGCCCCGAGGATTGAGCGATGGGCCGTGCAATTACAGGCATATCAGTTTAAGGTCGTGTACCGACCCGGAGCCCACAACCCCGCTGACTACCTTTCCCGTCACCCGGACCCTGCATCGCCCAGGAAGCAGGCCACTGAAGAAATGAGCACTGAAGAATTCGTGAGGATGGTTTCTCAGCAGGCATGCCCGAAGGCAATGACCCTGGAAGAGGTCGGGCAGGCCACGGTGGGGGACGGAACACTGTCAAGGGTGAAGGAAGCGCTTGCAAATAACATGTGGGTTCGCTTCATGGATGGAAGTCGCCTGTTACGACCGGAGGTTAGACATGACCGACAGCAGCTCTGGAGAGTGCGGCACGAGTTAAGCATGGGAGAACATGGTGTCATCCTAAGGGACTTGGTCGTGATACCGGAGGCCCTGCAACAACACGTTCTAGAGCTCGCCCACGTTGGCCATCAGGGCATGGCCAAGGCGAAGCTCGTTTGCGCCAAAGGTGTGGTTCGCGGCCATGGATACGAAGGTGGATGAAATGGTCCGAAGCTGCCATGAATGCACTATCACAGGGAGAGACCCCCGCCGGCGCCGGTGATCACCGAGGACCCGGTCACTATTCCATGGACCCATGTCAGTCTCGACTTCGGAAGTTTCCCAGATGGCCGCCAGATGCTGGTTCTAGTCGACACGTTCTCAAAATTCCCAGTGGTAGAAATTGTGGAGTCAACAGCGTTTTCCCACGTGAGAAGAGCGTTGGACCGGACCTTTGCCATGTTCGGGCTGCCGGAGGAGCTGAGGTCGGATAACGGGCCCCCATTTCAGGGTAGGGAATTTCAGGAGTATCTGAAGAACAAGGAAATCCGTCACCGGAAGATCACTCCGCTCTGGCCCCAAGCCAACGGGGAGGTGGAGCGGCTGATGAGGACGCTCAACAGGGCCCTGCGTATATCCGTGGAACAAGAGAGAGATGCGGAAGCAGCGTTGGACCAATTCCTTGCAGTGTATCGATCAACGCCGCACAGTACCACCCGGTGTGCACCCTCCCACCTGATGTTTCAGAGACCACCGCGGGACAGCATACCCGTTGATCCGACATGGACTCCACCGAGGCGAGACGACGAGGCCGTCCAAGCCCGCCGAGAAACTACCAACCGGAAAGCCAGTGAAGTCCGGGGGCTCATGATTCCAACGTCCAAATCGGAGACAAGGTGGTAGTCAAAGATCGACACCCTGGGTGGAAGTTTCGAACTCCGTTTGAGCCCGAAACATGGACTGTAACAGAAAGGCAAGGAACGATGGTGACAGCCCGCAAAGGACACCTCCAAGTCACCCGAAATGTGTCGTGTTTTAAACGAGTGATCAGGGGTGGTCAAGGTGGTGAAGATGGTGATGATGATGCTGAGAATCCCTGCGGGCCCTCCCGGCATCTTCCGAAGCCAGTGACCACATCCCAGAAAGAGAGCTCCCGGGGACCCGAGAAGCTGTCACCCGACCAGGTTTGGCCATGTCGGAACACGATGGTGGCTCACCAGGGGGTGCCCTAGAGGCTGCCGGAAGCAAGGCAGTGGCCAGGAGTCAGCGATACCACCTCAGGGCTAACCCGATGCCGAGCCAAAAGTTTAAGGATTTTCTGTGTCTGTCCCCATGAACTTTAATGACTTTGGTGACGTCAACCAAAAGAAGGAAGGGATGTAGAGAGCCATCCGGGCTCTCTCCTACAATGTAACGACTCACATACACGCACGCACCTCTCGGGGCGGGCTCGTCCCGAGGGTATAAATAAACGGCGGAAGACCGCTCGGGGTCTTCGCGCCAACATAGAGTGTACCACTGTGTTCGAGTGATTTATTGCTGTGTGTCCCCGCTGCGGCCTAGAGCCTTCGGGTGACACATTACAGGCTTCTATTGGAATTCTCCAGGGCATATTATCAAGCCCATTATCGCCGCTTTAGCGGCAGTTTTCTACCGCTAAACCGGCGATAATTTTAATGCCGTTCTTGATAATATGCCCCTAAGTTTCCTGTTTCCACTGTTGTCAACTTTTGCAACTAAGCAGCTAATTTAAACATTTACACCACCGTTGTTTGGCACTTTTCAGATGAAATTGCTTCCACGTACATGGCAGGGGCCACTTCGTGGAGGCAATAATCTATTCTGGCCGGTCCGCCGTGTCAGCTCATGGGATATGTAGGTGTTTTTATTAGCCCTGGAGATTGAGCACCAAAGTATGGGCACATTTCCATGAAAACATGGTTAACGCTGCATACACTTTGAGTTTTCTATGGTACCTGGAGGATATTTCAAGAGCTTTTCTCTCAGAGACAACCAGGGTTTACATGACAGTCCCCAACAGAAATGACTCCATCATCGAGTCGGCAAACAGGGAGTTCCTGAAGTCGGAGCTGAGGAGGTGAGGTGGGGCAGAGCAGATAGTAGGCAGTAGGCACACCCACGCTTTCTAGCAAGCGTTCCATTACGTCACACCTCAAAATGAGGCTTTTAATCACTAGACCGCACCTCCAAAGGGGAGGAAATCAAATTATCCTCTTTGGATTGTAATTTTTATTCATGATGGAAGATACATATTAAAGCTTTCTTGCCTAGAATTACTGGTCATTGATCAACAGCTTCTGTTTCCAAGACTAACTAGGCAGGCGTATAGTGATGCTATGGAACCTGGGAGACCTGGTGTCTTCAAGTACTCACCAAAAATGTAATGTACATAATTACCATGTTTTGGCAGAAGTAACCACCTGACCCACTGATGTTGTCTACTATTTGTATCACTTGGTGAGAATACTTAGGCAACAGAATTACTCTGGCTTCATTTTGTGTTGCAGGGTAGTTGAAAATGTACTAGTTGCCCGCTAATTATTATACTATTAC
The DNA here is from genome assembly GCA_963921515.1 of Calotriton arnoldi. Lineage (NCBI taxonomy): Eukaryota > Metazoa > Chordata > Amphibia > Caudata > Salamandridae > Calotriton > Calotriton arnoldi. The sequence continues at coordinate 735,071 of CAWUFW010003200.1, read as the reverse complement.
TACTACTACTAGTACTATAATAATAATAATAATACTTAATTACAGAATGTAAACCACACATTGGAATGTTGCTAGGCCCTTACATAATAGTTATTCACATTTCCAAAGGTAATGGTGCACAATTTATCAAGCTGAGAAAGACGAATTGGTGACCTGCAGTTGCTGCAATTAAACCCTTTGATCTGTTTATCTATCAGGGGATTCATTTACTAGTGGGAGAATGAATTACAAAGGAGCTTTTATACCTGTGCATTTTCACACTTAACCCATTAGTTAGCCCTTTTTCTCAAGTCTTACTGCTAGTGGTGGTTGAAATTAGGTTTTTTGTACCATTTCTTGAAAGTGATTCAAAATTATTCATATTTTTTTGGGCAATGCACTCGGGGGTTTATTGAGTGTAATTTTTTCCCCACAAGACAATTTCTGCTCGAAACAGTCCTCAAAGAAATTCAATTGAAATATCACATCTGTGAAATTCCCAAAAAGTTTATGAATTTCGGTAATGTGAAATTTCTTGAATTTTGCAAATCTTCCAAGTGTAATAACAATTTTACCTGGGACTACTGAAGCCAATATTAAACAAGGCCTATCAATCTGTGCCCCATAGAGTAGAGAAGCAGTTTCTTGGATAATGTTTCAATAGGCACTTAGCTTGCATCGCAGGTGTTGAGGGTGTAGTATGCTGGCCCACACGTTCAGATCATGAAGGTAGTCAAAGTAGGCGTAGCTGAGTTAAATAGTAGATTTATTAAGTAGAGTAGATATAAAGCTACAGCAAGCCCCACCAGGAGCAGCCTCCTAGCTGCTCAGCCCATCTTCCAACTGACCACACACACACCAGGCACCCAAGCATTCCACTCACACTAACATTCTACACGGAACACTCACACTGGCTGAGCAGCTAGTTACAGAGAGGTGTAAAGAAACATACATATAAACCTGAGGATACTACATTATCCTCTTCCTCTTGAAATGGAAAACAAAAGAGAAACTACAATGATGCGAGAAAACTATACACAGTAAAAATACAATAGAAGCAATAGATCCGTAAACCCAGGGATGAAGGTGAAACCACATCGCAAGAGGGAAAACAGACAAACAAAGCAAGAAAGAAGGAAGAAAGGAATAGAAAAACACTAACACTATCCTCCTCCTTTAATAGTGAACAAAGAAAAGATAAAAAGTGAAGAAATAACTTACAAAGAACAAGTGAGCATGACCTAACGTGAAGAGGAGTTCCTCACGAAAGGAGACTGTGGCAAAGGGAAAAGAAGACCCTACGCGCCACCCCTCATGTGAGGGACTGTGTGAATATGGGGATAACCCATAACAAATAAGAGTAGGTGTAACATGGGACAAAACCCAAGAACACACGCAGCACGAGATGGTGCAGCACAATGTGGTGAACGCACACATAAAGTCAAGGTGAAGCACAGGGTGACTTACACACACAAGACGACGTAATAGTACAAGGTGATGCGCGGGGCGGCTTACACACACAAGACAAAGTGAGCCGCAGGACGACTACACAGAAAAGAGAACGTGATGCACAGGGCGACTTACACACGACAATGAAAAGTGAAGCGCAGGGCGGCTTACACACTGGACACAAGAGAAAGTGATGCACAGGGCGACTTACACACGACAATGAAAAGTGAAGCGCAGGGCGGCTTACACACTGGACACAAGAGAAAGTGATGCACAGGGCGACTTACACACGACAATAAAAAGTGAGGCGCAGGGCGGCTTACACACTGGACACAAGAGAAAGTGAAGCAAGGCGACTTGCACACACATGACGTACAACGAAGTATCCAACACACGTAGAAAGGGGATTATAACCCCATAACCCAAGTATGAGGGTTAACAGCAAAGAAGAATGGTAAAATGACCATGAAATGGGGCTGAAACCCATCAGAAACTGGACATGGGACTGAAACCCATTCCCATCCCTAGGTAGGGATACAGCATATGAAACGAGGGGACAAGGGACTGAAACCCACTCCCATCCCTAGGAAGGGATACAACATCTGAAACGAGGGAAAATGGGACTGAAACCCACTCCCATCCCTTATGCAGTTATCAAAAAACATGCATGTTGTTTAACATAAGTCATAGGTGTGCCTGTCACCGTGATGATTAGACAGGCGTGAGACAACTCTTGGTGACATCCCAGAAGAAAGTACTCTGCAACCGATACAGTGCCAACAGAAGCACTTCGAACATCAGTGCTTGAAAGAAACAGAGTACATAGCAGCAGAACACAGCACTAATCAGCAGGCATCATCCCCAAAGTGGATGGAGATGAAACATGTCACGAACAAAACTCACCGCAAGAATAAGAGGCCCAGTCCGGTGTAGAATGTCCGGTGACATGAAAAGAAAATAACTTTGCCCAAACATTGAGAATGAAGAGGCGCATTGAATACAAAGGCTTTTGTCGAGTGTCCGGTGAACTTGAAGGGAAGGACTGATTAGCTGAACGATGACTGAAGAGGCGGATACTTGAGGGAAAACGAGGCTAAGACCATGTAGAGAAAGAAGTTCCTCTCTTGTGACGCTGCAGAGGTGGAATCGACCATATTGTAAAAAAAAACTGTATTGTCTACACAATGGTTGACAGGGTACTGGAGGAACTTTCACCCATCAATAACACGGGATGCAGAAGGCCTGGATCAGCCAACTCCAAGATGGCGGGACGCACAGGAGACGCATGTTGAGTGGCTCACGGCGCGCTCCTGCTGCTAAACGTCCAAATGCAGCATCGAACACCAGAAACACCCAAGACGTCATGAAAACCTCAAGAGAAGCTCCGCGCAGCATCGTAGACATGGTGAGTTGCGCGAGCCAATTTTGAACTTTTTAACGAAGCGCAACTGTCATAGCAAACTGAACTCGCAACCAACTTCAAAACATTTATGAATCTCATAAAATCTCACTATGGTCACAGTGTAGATCACCTCTTCGTCTTGCATTGACTCTGGGAGCTGAGTTAATACCACCCTTTACAACTGTCAAAACGCCAGTAGACAAATTATGCAGGCAGTGGCACAAGTGATTCTCACATAGGTCCAGCACTAGCACGAGGGAGCACACGAAATTAGTTAGAGATCCAACATCCTAAGTAGAGCAGAGTCAATAAACATCGCACTTGTTCCAAAACACAGGCAGTCACCAATTACCTTGGTTTCAGAGGCACAGTCTACATTAGTAGTGGCAGCCTTGACGTTGCTTGTTGCACCGTGTACCTTTTTGAGTATTAGGTTTTTCTGGCAAACGTAGACAGCTTTGATGACTTATTTCCAGATGTTGAGATGACTTCACGGCACGCCTGAGATTGGGCTGCTGCTGAAAAAGATGCTGTAGGGACAGCAAACAGAGCTTTTGAGATGCAGTAGGAACAGCAGGCAGAGACAAGAGCTGCATAGAGACTGGAACTGGCACTATTGAGTGGAGGGCGACCGGTGTAGAGGTCACTGGTGGGGCTGATGTGTGCCAGTAGTAGAATAAACGCAGCTGTAGTTTCAGAAGTTGCTTGAGGTTGAGAGTAGGTACTCCAGACTTGAAATTGAAGGCCTCAGAGGTAGCAGACGCAGATTCTTTGCTTCAACTCGTCGCCATAAAATGTGTTATGTCGTAGGTAAGTAGTTCCAGTAGTCTTGGTTAGGTTACAGATGATAAGTTTATTGATCTTAGATGTTCAGATAGGTTTTTCCAGTATAGATGTAATAAAGCCCCACCAGGAGCATCTTCTCTGCTGCTCAGCCCAGGATCCAACTGACCAAACACACACCAGGCACCCAAGCATTCCACTCACACTAACATTCTACACGGAACACTCACACTGGCTGAGCAGCTAGTTACAGAGAGGTGTAAAGAAACATACATATAAACCTGAGGATACTACCGAGGGGCACTTCAATTGCATGGGTATACTAGGGGCAGGTGATAGGCCTCTGGTCAAGGGGTCAAAAGCCATAATTGTCTGCGAACAACCTAAGTCCATTCTATCTTCCACAGTGAAGTATCAAGTCCAAAAGCTTTCAGTACTCAGAAATGTCTCCTCTTATTTAGAAAAACGTAGCGTTAGCAATGGTAACATTTAGTCAGTTTCTTCTCCCAATCCTCTAGGCCTAGGCAGGAGGGGCGGACTGGGAGCCCAAAGCAGCCCTAGCAAATGTTGTCAGACTAGTCCCCATATGGTGCATAGCGAGTGAGCACAGCGAGTGAGCCTGACCACTACAAGAGGGTTTGGGGGGGGGTTCTCCTCCAAGAAAATTTGGGGAAAATGGCAAAAATGGTGCATTCTACAACATATTTTATATTATATATTCAATTGTATTAGTTTTTAAAGCATAGTAAATGTTGACCTTACAGTGCACCAGGATGCAGCAATCTTTATTGGGGCTCTTCAATGATTCCCTCACTATCATCCTCCAACAGTGCCTCTCATCTCTCCATAGCCCCTCTCTCAGAGCATTTTACATCACACACACATACAGAGACAATGAATCATACGTGTGCAAATCAGTGTATAGAAAATATTACATAAGACAAAGGGGAGTACAAGTTGTAGGATACACGTCATCCATACTGGTAGGCATATTTAAAGAGTACTTGGTCTGGGGAAGCACAAACTCGGGATTCAGAATGTAACACAGTGGCTAGGGTTGACTTTACTAATAAGAATTAATTTCTATGCAAACAAGCCCTTTTTAGCAAAATTAGGATAGTGAAAAACTGGGGAAAAAACATAGCTTTCTAACCTAGGTTGCGAATGCAACTAATAAATTGCACAGTAACAAAAGGATCTCTGTGACAAAAGCAGTAACCCACTGACCTATGCACATAAAATACTGTTCTGTGATCTGCATAGTACACACTCTTTGCTGTAGGCAAATTAAACCTCTGCACTACCTTAGATGAATCAAAACTGGCTCTTGACAAAACTCTGATCTCTCTCCAGCAGGTACATTAATCACCAGAGTTGTCTTGGCACTTTTATTGTTGCCTGAAAACTGTTGGATATACAAGGAACTCTGCAGTGCTCTTAAAACTGCTGCAAACCTGGCCCCCAGTAAAAAAAGCGGCCCCCACCTTTCCAGCCTCCTGGGGAATCGTCTGATACCCGGTAAGGCCAGTCCGGCCTTGTTAGGCTGTTTAGCTTTTCCCATGAACAGAACTTCTTAGGGCAACTTTACCTTAGGAATTGTTATAGAATAGTTAAAAGATGATGTTACTGAAGTGTGACAGTTCTCACTAGGCTTGACTCAGACACAGATGGGTGAGTTTACAACATGGTGCTGTTCTTTTCATATGATGTTCTGATTTTTTTATACTCAGTTCCCACTGCCCATCCAAATACCATTCTGTCTACTCTTTCCCACATTTTATGGATTTATTTTCTACTGTAAAATACTATAAACTTTTTGGTCACTGTCTCAAAGTTTGCTTAGAGGAATCCAAAATGACTCGAAATATTTATCTTGAAATTTGGAAATGCTATATTCAGATTATATCATGTATCTATTATAATGTTACCTGGGCTGGCCATGCCAGTTAGTATGCTTCACGGGCCTATAACCTCTCTCTTCACTTGATATCTTTGTTCAATGTCTCTGCCAGCTTATACAATTTCTCTCTTTATGCAGTATAAGCTTATTTCCTGAATAATGAATTGTATTTTCTACTACTTGTAAAGTGTTCTGTTACTCACATGGCTAGGTCCACGCTATATAACTATGTTTAATAAATAAATAAATAGGTGTATGCAGCTAATTTTTATCATGCACTGCACTCACTACCAATCAGAACATGTACCTTCTTGCCTTAGGTTCTCACGCAAGAATATTTGATACAATATTACCGGCATTCCAATTTAGGGAGTTGAATCATGTCAGTCTACTAATAAGGACAATGGGCAGCAATTACGTTTCTGAGTGCAATCAGTTCAAATATTATGAGCTAGAGGGTACAGCCCTCAATTTATATGATATATTATAACATCACCCATTTCTGAATCCTAAAACCTAAAAACCTCTTTCTACACATAAACCCCATCCATCCCTGGCCCCTTAAAGACCCTTACCACACATAAACTTCACCCCTCTCTGAACCCCCAAAAAACCCTCATCATCCATAAACACCACCCATCCATGACCCCTAAAATCCCCTCACTACCCCTAAACTCTACCTATCTCTGAACCCTAAAATCACCCTTTCTACATCTAAACTCCACCCTTTCCTGAATCCCTAAAACCTCTCACCTACCTATTTATTTATTTGGAGTTTTATATAGCGCGAACATGACCCATGAGGGAATCAGAGTGCTTTACAGATGAACAGGGTGAGAGAAAACAAGCAAAGCAGACAATGATAAGCAATAATAACAGTCAAAATAACATTACAGGAAGTAGTGGTACGAGGGCAGAGTGAAGAACAACCTCTAATCCCACACAAAGAAACAAAATAGGCTATAGCGTTGAGCAACAGATCGCAAGTATAGCCAGTGTGAATTCTCAATGCCGAGAAGTATGGGTCCTGTGAGCTTGAGCAGGTATTTGTTCATCGATAACAATTTCACTTGTTTTTGAAAGAAGGCAGTGAAGGATTAACTCGGATTTCAGAAGGTAGGGAATTCCAGACACTTTGAGCAATGCCAGAGAATGCCGGATTGTACATTTTCGTCTTAAATTTCTGTGGTTTCAGTAGTAAGGATAAAGTGCTTCTTGAGGATCTAGCGCCGCCAGATAGCTCCAGTGTTTGTGTAATGTACCTCGGGATGTTGGAATGTAAGGCTTTGCGTGTTATGAAGCGATACAAAAGGGGATGATGGACGGAACGTTTGAGCCAATCAAACACTCACCCCCAGTCAAATGATCTGGGTTTAATCCATCATCATTCTTTAGCTCACTCCACCACCCCAGTTCAGACATGGCCATATGCAAATCAGTCTGACCCTGTGCCTCATGGGAACAGTCCAGCCCGAACTGCCAAGCCATGTCTTCCCTGGACCGGAAACAAGCATCCTAGGACCGGTTTCTGGCATTCTGGCATTCCAGCCGTCATCAGCCAGGCTTGCTTGAATCCAGTGGCAAAGTGAGCAAGGGACCCACGTCTTGCTCACTTTGCCACTGGATTCAAGCAAGCCTGGCTGATGACGGCTGGAATGCCAGAAACCGGTCCTAGGATGCTTGTTTCCGGTCCAGACTGATTTGCATATGGCCATGTCTGAACTGGGGTGGTGGAGTGAGCTAAAGAATGATGATGGATTAAACCCAGATCAGTTGACTGGGGGTGAGTGTTTGATTGGCTCAAACGTTCCGTCCATCATCCCCTTTTGTATCGCTTTGCGTGTTATGAAGGCAATTTTTTATTGAATTCTCACCTCAAGAGGTAGCCAGTTTAGTGAAACCAGATCCTGTGTGATGTGGTTGTAGTTTTTAGAACCGGAGTTAAGAGAGACTCTAAGGGGGGCCAACTTAGATCTTGGAAAGCCCTAAAGGGTTACATTTCTATAGCCCAGCCTGGAGATTAGTACGGCTTGAACAACTGACTTGAAGTCATCGAAGGGGAGGAAGGGTTTAATTTTCCTTAAGATGCTCATTTGGAAGTTAGCTCCTCTGGTGCCTGAACATGTGGAATGCAGTTGAGGGCTGTTAAATGTTTCAACCATTCCCCAATGTCGAGTGAATGTTTGGGGGGTGCAATTAAAAGGTTTTCAGAGTATTTCATGTAAGGTGGTTGCAGGTCAACCAATTTTGAGTTTTTGTAGAGTTGTGTTAAGAGACCTAATATCTTCAGGGGAGGAGATTTTCGGGAAAAGTTGGGTGTCATCAGCGTACATGTGATAATTGATGTTTGATGATTTCAGAATTTTAGTTAACGGTTCCATGAACAGGTTGAATAGAGTAGGTAATAGCGTGGAACCCTGCGGAACACCTAATGTGTAGGTGTAGGGTTAGATAGGGAATGATTCATTTTTATTCTTTGGGTTCTGCTGTGGAGGAAAGAGGCGAACTAGTCTAGGACAGGGCCAGAGAGTCCCAACCTGTGTTACAATAAGTCAAGGAGGCTGTCATATTTGACCGTATCGAATGCTGATGAGAGGTCGAGGAGGATTAGAAAGCAGGATTCAATATGATAAAACATTTCCAGCACTCCATCAACTATGCGAGTGATGGCCGATTCAGTGCTGTGACCCTGACGGAAGCCAGGTTGGTATTGGTGTAAGAGATGGAAATAATCTATGTGATTGCATATCTGGGTATGGACACATTTTTCAAGGAGCTTTGAGATAGTCGGGATGTTGGAGATAGGGTGGAAATTATTTAGGTCAGTGTGATCTGCCGTGGGTTTTTTAAGAATGGTGTTATCTGTCCAGATTTGAGGCAGTCTGGTATAGTGTCTTGAAGTAATTAAGCATTTACTATTTTTGTCCAAAGTGGGAGAAGGGAGGTTTTAATCTCCCTGAAGACATTCGCAGGAAGCGGGTCGTTACAGTGGTTAGAAGGTTTCAGTGTTGATAGGATTTTAATTTTATAGAATGGTCGTTTCATCATCAGATTTAAATGAACTCCACAAGGCGATATTTTAGGGGGTGAAGGCTGGACGCTCCTGCCCCAAGGGTGGGGGGGCGGAGTTTGGAATCACTGGGAGTAGCTTCATTGCAGATCTTAGGTCACTTTCAATCGTTCCAGTCTTTCCAAGGAAGAAGGTGGCAAGTTCTTCACAGTTATGTTGCATGTTAGACCTAGATAGAGGGTTGGGTGGCCTGTTAGATTGCGATTTCACAAGTTCAAACTGTTTTTTAGGTCGGTTCCTGGTTTCGTTCAGCTGCTTCCTAAAGAAGTTAGCTTTTGCACTTCGAATGCTTTTGTTGTAAATGCTTCTCAGAGATCTTAGGTGCTTGAGGTGATCAAGAGTGGCGGAGACTCTCCATGAACGTTCAGCTAGTCTGAGATTACATCTCTCCATGTTTAGGCTGCCATTGTACCAAGGCTTGAAGTCTTTGGTAGACACTCTTTTTAGTTGGAGAGGTGCTATATAGTCTATAATGTTTGTCACTGAATTATTGTAATGATCAGTAAGGACCTTGACATCTGACATGTCTTTCTGTGGGGTAAATATGTGGTTGCTAGTAGATGTTAATATGTGCAGGTTTATGTTTCGAATGTTCCTTTTCCAGTGACTTGGTTTTTTAATTTGTGCCTTATTAGAGGACCTAAACCCCACCCAGCCCTCAATGCTAAAAACTCTTCACAACCCCCAACCTCTACCCATCACTGAAACTAAAAAACCCTTACCAGTCCTAAGCTTTGCCCATCCACGAACCTAAAACCCCTCAACACCGGTACACTCCACTGATCCCTAAACCCTAGAAAGACCTCACATCCCTTAACTCTGCTCAGCCGTGAACCCTAAAAACCCCTCAGCACCGCTGAACTCCACCCATTCATGACACCTAAAAATACCCTCACCACCTCTAAGCTCTACCCATCGATGACCCCTAAAAACACATTTCTATGTCTGAACTCCACCTTTCCTGACCCCATTTTCCCTTCATCACCCCTAAACATTCTCGATCCCCGAACCCCTAAAAACCATCACTAGTCCTACACTCCACCAAAGTTTAATATCATTTTGGACTTTTTCTTAAAAGTGTCTTTCCTTTAAAATGTTTCCTTTAATTTTCAATTTATTTATATTTCCTTAAAATTGTATTTCCTTAAAATTGGTTTTCTATGATTTGTATTCCTCCAATGTGGTTTCTCAGTTTCCATTTTTCCATTAATTCACATACGTCAGGGATCAGCAGCTCAGTACTACAGTCTCTCCATTTGCTAAAAATACAACCTCAAGACACCTTTTTGGGGTACTAGTGGTCTTGTTGTTGGGTTACACTGATATGATCAGTGATCTAAAGGGATCCCTTTAGGGAAAAGAGACCTACTTAAAACCAGACAATTCGGAACATTCTATATATCACATTAAAAACGTCAATTCAGGGAAAGCTGTAGCACCCAACCACCCTAGCTCTAATAGCCTCTCTCACATGAAGTCAGTGCCATTAGTTTAAGCCAGATGACCATGGGGATCCATGGGTTGTCAATGTCATGCACTCCTAGCATATCTAGAGAAGGATTTAACAAGAGAGTTCCATCCCCTTCAAGTGACAATCATAGACTAAAATAGACCCCTCATTGTATAAATATAATCTTTTAATTAATGATATAGCATTAATAAATGTAACATTTATCAATCGTGTATTACCCCCTCCAGACGTACACAAATAACATTATCTACATACGGCTTGGAAAAGATAATAATGTGTTTTTGTAAGATAGCACTCATGCCGCAGTTTTTACCACTTGTACATGCTGTGAATAACAGATGCTGTCATTAGCTGAATTAATGCTGATCATTTTATCAACTTCATTAAAACGAAATGCCGAGCTGGTCCTATTAGAGTTCAAAACTGTGACCTGCACTTTACAACAGATATCAGAGCAAGTTTTTTAGCTTGCTAAACCAACTAGCAAACTCTAACAATAGTTAAGTCTTACTGAATTAGAGCTCACAAACATTTAGTACAAAAATCCAAATATAGTTTGTTCTTTTAAATGCTTTATTATAATGAAAGCTAGCATGAACATAGTGACACTTTCACTTTAATCATTTAGCTTTTTTTACAGGTAGAGGAATGATTTGTTGATAATCTCTTGCCCCATGGGAATGTACTAGCCTATTAATTCAATAATGTAGTAACTTTTGAGGCAAAGAATTAGCATGGCACTGATCAATCAATCAATCGGGTTCTTGTAAAGTGCAAATACTCATCTGTTAGGGTCTCAATGTGCTGTGGGCGCGGGGGGAGGTACGGCAGTTCAGTCGAAGACTCAGGTCTTGAGGTCCTTCCTGAATTGAGGCATTGATGTGGATTGCCTGAGATGTAGAGGCAGGGAGTTTCAGGTCTTTACATTGAGGTAGGAGAATGACCTTCCTCCAGCCGAGGTCTTGCAGATCAGTGGGATGGTGGCCAGGGCCAGTTGGGCAGAGCAAAGATGTCTGGTGGGTGTGTAGAAGGAGAGGCGGTGGTTCCGAAATGCATGTCCGGCATTGTAGAGTGTTTTGTAGGCGTGCATGAGGAGCTTGAAGGTGATTCTTTTGGTGATTGGGAGCCAGTGGATGTGTCTGTAGCGGGGGATGTTCAGTATGAGTCTGACGAGGCATTCTGGACATCCTCAAATCAGGCACTATAGACTCAGATGTATGTCATTCTATAGATTATTCTGCCAAGATTGTGTTCAGACCGGCCATATAGTCCAGTTAAACTCTCTTCAAACACATCAACAGGAAGATCCTGACTGCACAGTTCTTCAGGATGTCCTGTTACTAAGAGAACCTACAGTTAAGGTCGCCTAGCTGGTGAGGCCAATTTGCTCCTGGTCCGGCGAGAACTGAATCTTGCATTTGGGACACATGGAGTTTGCATTGTTCAGTACACTGCCCATTTCACTTCAGGGTTTCTGGGATGACCACAAAAAGGCATATTTGTAGAACCTTAACGTTATGACTAGTACAACATCCTATCTTTGCAAAAATACAAAATGCTTTGCAAAATACGGTATCTGCATGACGTGCCTGACAAGTCTTGTCACTGTAAATGAATGGGCCACCTAAACAAATATATCAATGATGGCTTTGGACATTGCCTGGCTTTTTTCTGTGAAATACGTCTTTCCTTATCAGACACTATGCTACCATCTCCTGAGAGACATATGTTGCATGGCCAGGATAGTCAACCACCACCCCTCAACAAATGCGCATAAACATTACTCTGCTGCTAGAGCCTTAATCCTAATTTCATATTAATGTAAAGGTGAACTCGCCAGGAGGGCCGCTGTTATGGTCAATCAAGTAAAGTGTGAGGGGAAGTCTGACATTTTTAAAATTGGAGCACTGACGGTTGATAGTTACAGGTTCTGGGTGGTGAGGCAACACGTGTATCATTGACTGGATAAAATGATGGTTAAGAAGAGAAAGTGATGGTGCAGTCAAAAAATTAAGATAACACTAAAGAAAGCTCAAAGAAGATTAAAACAAAATAACGTCTAGATACGCATTTCTGCACCCTGGGTGTTGGCCTATATAGCAATTACAGGGTTTCTGAAGGTAATTGATGTACTGGTCAGCAGCCATGTCTGGGGCAGACTCGTGATAGCCTGTAGGGAAATGGAGAGACTGCAGAACATGCCTGGGTCTTATATCGATTGGTAGGGCTGAGTCACAGTCTGACACAAATCGGGCAGTAAGGAAATGGAGAACATTCTGGACATGATACAGCCATGAAACGGGTGGTAGGGTTGAATTTGAGTCAAACACTTATTAGTCCACAGGGAAATGGATTGCCAAAGTGCCTGATTTAGAGTGTGGTGAACAGGTTACTCCGATTACAAATGGGATGGATATTCCCTCCACCGTATTAGAAGATTATTATATCTTATAACCCTTGTGATAAGCCAGATGGAACATCTGTCACATTTGTGATGGAGTAACTCATCCACCAAACTCAGAATAAGGCCCAAAGTGTTATTTTACACTAATTTAGAATTACTCAGTAGGAATTATTTAGACCATTACCTCACATCATCCAGATCACTACACAAATTTGTGTACAAGGACATTTCTTGATCAGTACTCACATTGGTCAGATTGAAAAAGCAGCCTTGTTATGGAAGTACTTATAAACCTGTGGCATACTGGCAAACCACCTCAGTCTCAAATGGTCATCCATTAGTAGATAAGAACTTGGTCATTCTCTAAGTAACATAGTGGTTAAAGGTTCTTTGGAGTTGAGCTACCACATGTACCACTAATGGGCGTATTATATGGCATATGGATGTTGGTGTGACTTGAAAATTTGATGTGACAGGAGTTTCCTCGATGGCCGCTTAAACAGGCCTGCGACTGAGCGCGCAACACACCATACATCCTGGTTCTCGACTGGGACAGTGCCTACGGATTTTGATAAAATATCCTTTCTCAGATCCCGTGATCAGAAATAAATTTAAGAAATCGCCAACCGATTTGGGCTAATACCCTGTGGAATCCCTTTTTTTCAGTTTTGTGGACCATTTACTTGCCCTGAAGAAGCCCGCAAGGGTGAAACGCGTTGGCTGTTGGCTGTTGTGTATGAAATAATGAATAAAAGGATCTACAACACCATCTAGAGAAAGAATGATTATTTCTGTCATCGTCTTCCTTTTTCCTCTGTGGGATTAAACCCTATGAATGTTGTTTTTACAATAATGCCTCTCTCATCTTTTGTGTTCTTAAGGTGTAAAATATCTTCTAAAAGCACAAAATGTCAATTAACACTATTTGGCCACTATTTGGTCACTCAAAAGTTCAGACCGACCGCGATGGAGTGCGAGTCGGATACAGTCTTATATTAGTCCTGCTGAAGGTTTAGCTTCTCAAATTTTGTGTCAAGAGTCCAGTTCACCTTGTAGAGGGTGATTGATGCTGCTGTGTGAAAAGATGGGCTGGCGTCAGCTTGAGCTGGTTTTTGGCGTGAGCAGCGTGGTCTTGGGGCGAACAGGCCTGTTCATGGTCGCAAAGAGCCCAAAAGCTTGATTTAAGCTCGCTGCTCCACACCTAGGGTCCAGGACCTGAGGGGCACCCCTTGGGGAACAGCAGCTTACTGAAGCTGGGTGCAAGAGCTGGTTGGGGAGCCTTTTATGTTCCTGAAGCTTATATGAGAATTCCAGAAGACTAGCCCTTGGAGTCCCTCTGGGGTCCTGAGTTCAAGATGAAGTTGCAGGTCCAGTTCTTCTTCCCCATGCAAGAAGGCAGCAGGTTAGCACAACAGGGCACCAGTTCCATTAGAGCAGCATTCCAGCAGAGCAGCAATCCTTGTAGCAGCACTGCAGTTCTTCTTCCTGGCAGAGTATCCACAGAAGTGTTCTGAATAGAATGGTGAAAAGATGGAGTGGTGGATCTTCTTGTTAACATCCCAAAAGTTCAGAAGCCACATTATCATTCATGTCTACTCCTTTAAAGGTTTGAATAAAACATAACGCAAAGGCTGCTCAGCCATTTGTTTTATGAAAGTATCAACCCTGATATTCAAACAGGTCAGAATAGACTAACAGGAATGTTTTAGCATTATGTTCAGTTTTCACCGGAACACTTATGACCACACACTTTCCATACTCAATGTAGTGACCTACAATGCTCCGTCCATCATCCCCTTTGGTATCGCTTTGTTCGCCCTAAGTTGGCAGGGTATGCCCAGACGTGGGTCCCTTGCTCACTTTGCCACTGGATTCAAGCTAGCCTGGCTGATGACGGCTGAATAGCCAGAAACCGGTCCCAGGATGCTTGTTTCCGGTCCAGGGAAGACATGGCTTGGCAGTTCGGGCTGGACTGTTCCCATGAGGCACAGGGTCAGACTGATTTGCATATGGCCATGTCTGAACTGGGGTGGTGGAGTGAGCTAAAGAATGATGATGGATTAAACCCAGATCAGTTGACTGGGGGTGAGTGTTTGATTGGCTCAAGCGTTCCGTCCATCATCCCCTTTTGTATCGCTTTGTTCGCCCTAAGTTGGCGGGGGTATGCCCAGACGTGGGTCCCTTGCTCACTTTGCCACTGGATTCAAGCAAGCCTGGCTGATGACGGCTGGAATGCCAGAAACCGGTCCTAGGATGCTTGTTTCCGGTCCAGGGAAGACATGGCTTGGCAGTTCGGGCTGGACTGTTCCCATGAGGCACAGGGTCAGACTGATTTGCATATGGCCATGTCTGAACTGGGGTGGTGGAGTGAGCTAAAGAATGATGATGGATTAAACCCAGATCAGTTGACTGGGGGTGAGTGTTTGATTGGCTCAAACGTTCCGTCCATCATCCCCTTTTGTATCGCGGTGTGAAAAGATGGGCTGGGGTCAGCTTGAGCTGGTTTTTGGCGTGAGCAGCGTGGTCTTGGGGCGAACAGGCCTGTTCATGGTCGCAAAGAGCCCAAAAGCTTGATTTAAGCTCGCTGCTCCACACCTAGGGTCCAGGACCTGAGGGGCACCCCTTGGGGAACAGCAGCTTACTGAAGCTGGGTGCAAGAGCTGGTTGGGGAGCCTTTTATGTTCCTGAAGCTTATATGAGAATTCCAGAAGACTAGCCCTTGGAGTCCCTCTGGGGTCCTGAGTTCAAGATGAAGTTGCAGGTCCAGTTCTTCTTCCCCATGCAAGAAGGCAGCAGGTTAGCACAACAGGGCACCAGTTCCATTAGAGCAGCATTCCAGCAGAGCAGCAATCCTTGTAGCAGCACAGCAGTTCTTCTTCCTGGCAGAGTATCCACAGAAGTGTTCTGAATAGTTGGTGTCTTAGGTCCAGTATTCATACCCAATTAAGCCTTTGAAGTGGGGGAGAAACCTCTAGAGGTTTTCCTTTGAAGTCTCCAGGCTTGACACAGCCTATTCAGGTGTAAGTGGGGCTGTGACCAACTCCTCCCTCCCATCCTGCCAGTGATGGCCTATCCATACACACCTAGGCTCCCTATTGTGAGTGGCTGTCTAGGAGGAATACACAAAGCTCAACTGTCATCTACACTCACTCAATTGACCAGGAACAGGCTACAGTCACTAAATGGCTAAGGTAAGAAAAGGCCAACCTTCTAAAAGTTACAAACTGAGGAGTAAGGCCTTTTCTCATACAGCCAAATTGGACCTCTGAAACTTTTACAAACCTGAGAAAATGGCTGTGGTTATTCAAGCTTCCTCTTCGGAAAAACAAGGTCAAGTAATTACATTTTCTTGGCACGTGTATTTATTTCATAATTCACTATATATTATTTTCAATAAGTATATTTAAACTCTCACTATGTAATGAAAACATAGTCGAAATGGACAAGGGAATCCCTTTCTACAACCATTATGGAGTAATGGCGGCAGGGAAATGAACACGAAAAATCAGAGGAATTGAAACGGGAAGCCAGCACCGATGATAAGAGAACTAAACCAGCCAAAGTCCTGATGAGAACCCTTATTCACAGCGGTTTGAAACTTTCTAAAAGTGGCATTTTCAGAATTGCAATTTAAAATCCGACTTCACCATAAGTTAGGATTTTAAATTGTGATTCCAGAGACACCAAAAATGAACTGGTCATCTACTCCTAATTGGGAATAACACTTATAAAATGTAATGAGGTCATTCCAATGTTATCATATGGGAAAGGTAAGTCTTGCAGTAGTGAAAAACAAATTTAAGTGTTTTTCACTAAAAGGACATGTAGAACTTAAAAATACATGGCTTGTTTTTTTTAAATACATTGCACCCAGCCCTCTGGGCTGGCCAGGGCCTATCCTAGGGGTACCTTACATATATAAAAAAAGGAAGGTTTGGGCCTGGCAAAAGGTTTATTTTGCCAGGTCGAAATGGCAGTTTAAAACTGCACACACACAGGTTTTGAAGGGCTACTTAAGTCGGTGACACAATTAGGCTGCAGACTCACAAGTAGAATTTCATTTACAGGCTCTAGGCACCTGTAGTGGCATTTTACTAGGGACGTTTAAGTAAATGAGATTAGCTAATTTGATAAGCCAATGTTACAATTTTTTAGGGAGAGAGTTTAAGCACTATAGCACTGGTCAGCAGTGGTAAAGTGCTCAGAGTCCTGAGGTCATCAAAAACAAATTCATCAAGAATAGGCGGGGTGAAGGCAAAAGGTCTGGGGATGGCCCTTCAGAAAGAACCAAGTCCAACAGTCATACTATGGGTGATTTTAAATAGGTTATCCTAGAAAATGTCCATGACAGTGCTAATTTCTTTTTCAAAATGGAACAAAGATGGGTGTTGCTAATGGAAATTTCAAATGAAGAGGGGACAATAAAAAAAATCTGTAGGTTGCCAAGAGCTTTCTGGAGACTATACCCCTTCCACTCCACCAAGTACTTCAAACAACCTTTGAATATGCAAGAGTCTAGTATGACCTCAAATGCACATTCAACATCCTCTCCCACAACCAATAAAGGAGGAAGGGTAAAATACCTCAAAGGGACTGGAGGAGAGGCACATCAAACCTAGGATAGATTTTCCAATTAATTGACAAGACTCAATGCACAGAAACTGGATTGACATCATCTCTCTCACATAGGGCCCACCAAATTTAGGTATAAACTCAGCATGACTACCTGGAAGATGCAGATAACATGCGGCTGAGTGGACAACTATACAAAATGCTGCACCTTATATATTTGAGCATTTGTGCATCATCGGCCAGCAAACATTCTGCATGCTTCTTAGTATGTGTGAGGTGTAATACTACTGACTTATATATGCTACGTAAGGGCTGCACTAAATCAATGACAGATGGTATAGAAGAATTGGGCAAAGTACACGGGTGGAAACCATACTTCCACAAGAAGGGTGAAAACTAAAGTGAACTGTGGTATGAATCATTGCGCATACATTCTGACATAGGTATCTATTGTACCCATTGTTCTGAATGGTGAGTTCAAAAACAAAAACAATATTGTTAAGTGGCTTGAATCTCCATATGTCCATCTCACTGATAATGGTTACTTCTTGACTTGTTACCTTATATGCCCAATAAATTAAGTGGTGTAGCCCAAAACCAGGAAGTAAACTAGATCCCTCTATCTATGGTTATAGCAGTTGGTAACCATGTAGAATACAATATCTTGCATAGAGTTTGAAGCTAACTGTGAAGCTATAGGGAACAAGGTGAAAAGAATGAAATGCCCCATTTGGGTGACTAAATCTACAGCGAATAATAGTGTTGTACAAGAGTCTCACATAGCGTGGTCTACAAAGAAATGAAGAGAAATGGGTGCCCAAGTGTAGCTAATGAAAGCAATTTACTATTAAGCTTCAAATGCCTAATCCTTTCTTGTAAACAAGCTTAACATGCATGTACAGATTTCTGCACATTCTGTCACAAGGTGGGCAGCCAACAAGGGTATCATGACTCCATTGTATGGTCTGGTTTTGGAGTTTTTGGTTGTCATGAATATTTTACCCTTATCACACAACCAGCCATGAATTGAAACTTGTTTACATAGGTCTTTATAAAATCCATATTGACCTATTGTGATCATGTTATGCTTTCAAAACGTGTTCAGAAAAAGAATGAGGTGCTATGATACTATGACCAAAAAGAGGTAAGATAAATGGAGAAGGTTGTGGGTCTAACATGTTTTCATGATGCTGTGATAAAGCATTTGTCTTTTCTTGATGATGATGGAATTGAATGAAGAAATGAAATCTGGAGAAGAAGAGCAGCCAGCGAGCATGTGCACAGATGCAGTGTAGGATGTGCTTACTACTGCTTGCAGGTTTCGTGCGACATGCTACTTTGAGGCTCGTAAGCATGCATGTCTTCAGGAGTGGAGGAGGATGAAGGGGTGCATAGGATCTGGATGCTGTCTGGGCAGAATCCTGCGTCTTAGAAGGGTGTGTTTCATGAAACACCTGAGTAATGACAAAGAGGACTACATGTTCCATGAACAAGCAGCAATCTCACAAGACTGGCTGAAGTTAGCAACCATCTTGAAGTTTAAAATATAAATTCCTTGTGGTCCATAGTGTGCTTGCCAGGCAATCATGATTCATAGTTGACGCAGCTTGTGCTTGTTGTTGGAATGCTGTTACGTATTCTATCCATTTTTTGTGAAGTCATCAAAAACATGTAGGATCTAGAGAAGTATTTTGCAAAGAATCAAAATGCATTTGTTTGCTTCACAAAAAAATTCATAGCGATTATGAAGTCCATGGGATTTGCTAGTTTATAAGCAGTCATCCGCAGTGAGTATGAATTTTAAAGCACTTGTTTGTTTTTAAATGAGTTGTGCAAAGTAATTACAGATTCAATAGCACTTGTTTGGTTCATGAGCATCATCCAAACCATTATGATCTCAATGGCACTATTAATTCGGCAAGGAATCAACTGTGTGGATTATCAAGCTTGATGGTTTTCCAGTTACTATTATCGATATCCAATACAGAGAGAGAGAGAAGCTATGAACAACAAAGCCCACTCTGCTTCCAAAGTATCTATCAAAGGTATTAAGAAGGAGTGGGTGTCATACTAATATTACTCTGTAGAACATTCTCTTAGGACCCTCAACAGTCATTTTCGGTCAATGGTATGTTTTTAGCCATCAACGTGCTAATGGCTGGTAGTGTCATCATCGGGTATATATATATATATATTTTTTTTTCTCCACCAGAAAGCAGTCTTCCTGTTCGGTGAAACTCTGTGGGATCCAAATCAAAAAGTTATCTAAAATTACCTCCTACCCAACACCTCTAAAATATAATGAAACAAGGGTAGGGGTAAGATTAAAAACAAGAAACAGATGTACAGAGGGGTGTCTTAGGTGTCCCTCACATCAAACATATGCTTTCGGTCTACATATTTCTGCCATACTTGCGACCCTGTGGGTCAGTGGATTTCGTCAGGAGCAATGGGATTGAAGGATCCCTTTTCTGTGCCAGATAGGACACTCTCCTGGTTTGTACTTTGTTGCGGCTAGTCACTTTTTGTGAGTGCGGGAGAAAGCAATGTTCCCCTCTGAAATGAGAAAGAAAAATAGAGGTATACTGTACATATACTGTACATATGAACTATTACTGGTTATTGGGTTTCAGCTCTGAAGGAAGGATAATTTTAATTTGCAATAGAGAGTAGAAATACTGAGTCAGCAGGTATATCACAGTCAAAACTTCAAGTTAAAACATTCATGTTCAAATTATAGTTATAGTAAAGTTCAACTTTGCTTTTTAAATGTCAGCACTCCAGTAGTGAAGGTTATGCCCAGCTGTTTAACTTGGCGTGTAATGATATCCAGTGTTTCCCTCTCTTGTCCAATTCCCCTTTCTGTATTTTTTTTTAATAGTTTTATACAGCGCGAACTAGACCTGAGACATCAGGTATCAGAGCGCTTTACATGAGCACCAGTTTCGTTACGGATGGATACATTAATTTTTGTTAGGTATGGGAAGATTAAGCGATTTGCCCAGAATCACAGGATGTTGAGCATCGTTGCCGAGAGTCGAACCCGGTTCCCCAGCTTCGAGGTCGACCGCTCTAGCCGTAAGGCTACATCTTCTCTAGGCCAATTGTATTGTGGAGCTATCTTTGGGTTTGATGAAGTGTGTAAAATATCCTCACTCCTCTCAGATCTAGATTTCCAAGTTAATGTGGTCAGTCTAAATTCTCACTTTATGGATGGCACCTTCCAAATAGTTACTCAAATAAACACCAGTGACATCAGTCAAAAGTGTCTGATAATCACAAGTTTACGAGGTGGTATAGTGTTGTTAATGTTCTAGAGTAAAATCACCTGATAGAGATCCCAGGTGCTTGCAGGTCCCAGAGGCTATTATGAACAGCCAGGTCTTGAGGGCCATTTGGAATTCAGGAAGTGAGGTGATGGTCTGGAGTTGCTTAGGGAGGCTGTTCCTGGTCTTTGCTGTGATGTGGAAGAAGAAGCATCCTCCACTTCTGCTTCAGTAAATGCGGAGTATGTGCAAATGAGTGGGAGGTGGAACGTAGTGTTCTCGACAGTTGGTGGAAGTTCAAGCGGTGGTTTATGTAGGTGGGTCCTTGGGTGTGTACAGCCTTGTGTGCGTGGGACAAAAGCTTGAATTGGCATCTCTTCTGTACGGGGAGCCAGTGGAGTTACCTGAGATGGGATGTGATGTGGGTTCATCGGGTAAGGCTGAGAATGAGTCTGGCTGTTGCGTCCTGTATGGTTTGAAGTTTTTGTAGGAGGTGTGCAGCGATTCCTACATAGAGGATGTTGCAGTAGTCAAGTCAGCTGGTGATGAGGGCCTGTGCCATTGTGCGTATCATGTGTAGGGGTAGCCACCTGAAAATCTTACGTAGCATGCGCAGACTGAGGAAGCAGGTGGAGCAGACGGCGTGGTGAGCTTGTTGTCAATGATGATTCTGAGGTTTCTGGTATGGTCGGAGGGAGTGGATGCGGGTTCTAAGTCTGATGGCCACCAGGAGTTGTTCCATGTGTTCCTGCTGTTGCCAAAGACCATAATATTAAAAGCACATCAGAGCATAGATCTTTGCTTCTTTTATCAAAAAGAATGTACATTATTTCACCTCTTGAGTCTAGCAGTTATAACCAATGCAGACCAGATTAAGCGGCAACTGTATGGTAGATGCTTTGTTTATTGTTGCCAATGCATAGGAAGAGAGCACCCGCATAGTTAGTGACGTTATATGAGTTCATTACAGGACATAGTAAATTTGCTACGGAGGTTTAGGGTTAAATGGTAGGAAAATATCAAATGTGTTATGGACTCAATAGCCCCTGTGTCACAATCACATAACTCATTGTTGGCTTCCTTTTCTCCCATTTTGAAGTATACATTTAATAGGCATAATGACTAGCCTCAACTTGATATATAGTGCACAACGTAAATCAGGATATATCTTGGCCGAGTACAGTTTGAAACCAGCATGGGTTTTATTCAGGAAGAAGTTGTGTACCAGAGTGCCTTTCTTTGCATTATTATGGATTTCTTATATCCTGCACAGCCTGCATGCGTCTTTGATTCCTTGCCTGAATTAACGCTAAAGGGGTTCTCCCATAACTCATCATGTTCGAGCAGCTTCAATGTCATCGCTATATGCTTAATCCACTGGACTGACGTTCCTCTGTCAGAGCACCTGATCTCCATCAGAGTTTTCATGTCGATACCCTCCTGTCTATTTACTTTTTAATCGAACCCAGAATAATATTTGCATTAGAAAAATAATATCAGAGATTGAAATAATCCCTAGTTCCAGGCGCAGAATGGCCAAAGGGATGCCCAGATCTAAACTCAGAAGATATTCCAAAAAGCAATTTTCAACTTTTTGCAATGTCACGGTATCCATATGACCCAATAATTTACACAGAAGGAAGCTGTGGCCATAGCTTTTAGGGGATATACATGTAGCAGAGTAGATAGAGATTGACCCCAATTTTCTACATATATCTCAGACTAGCAGCGATAGTCTGCCTCAGTACTAAGACTGCTTTCGCTCTGTATTAGGACCATTTGAAATTTCCTGTCAAAACGGATACCAAGATGGTCAAACATGACTACTAACAACAAAGGAGATTTATAACTTGGCAGTAGGCTTCAGGATCATAGTTTTGGTCTTAGACTCAAAGTTTTTGCAAATTACCGACCAGTTTTTTTTTCGGTAATTTGCGACCCCTATTAGCGAAATCGCTATTTTAAATTGCTTCTAGGAATCGCAATTTGCGATTCCTTAAATGCAATCGCAATTTGCGATTTTTGCATTTGGGATGATGCATCCCAAATGCAAAAATACTGGTCGCAAAGGGGTTGATTCTGAGAATCTGCCCGTTTGCAAGCGGTTTTTGCGTTGACGCCTGTGCCCCCATGTCTTTTAAGAACAGCAAATATCATTTTTGGTACAAACATTTGACACTTGACTTCTATTGTTGACGTTAGCACATAAATATCCCAGCTAACTATTATCAGGGGAGTTCAATAATGTGCCATACTATTCATTACCAGCAGCCTGTCTATGAGCGCCATAGAGCAATGTTGTTGATATATAATAGGTCTTGTAAGAAAAACGTCTGTCCCCTCCCGGGACCATAGATGTTGCAGTTGGGGCTAAATCAGCTAATACAGAAGGTAGCCAAGACCAGAGATGTTCAGTTATTCAGAGTGAATGGATATGCTTGTCCTTTTCCTGTTTAGGCCAGTCACTAATCATCCTCCCTTTCTCACTACCACTTACTGTTTAGCATCAAGTATAAACTTATTAGATAGACTGAAA
Source organism: Calotriton arnoldi (assembly GCA_963921515.1). Classification (NCBI taxonomy): domain Eukaryota; kingdom Metazoa; phylum Chordata; class Amphibia; order Caudata; family Salamandridae; genus Calotriton; species Calotriton arnoldi. The sequence goes on along the minus strand of CAWUFW010003200.1, from coordinate 712,239 downwards.
TGTCTAAATAGGGCGATAGCAGGTTGTTTCTCTACCATGGTTAGACACAAGTAAAGCCTCAGGTACGTCACAATCTTTCTTAGCACTGGAATAACGAGGACCGTATCAATACTCTTTATTTATAGCTTGCCGGCATTTTCAATAACCATTCTTACTACATTACAGCTAGCAATTTCTATACGAGTAATAGTAATCTTGATATTAAGTCGTTATCCAGTGATTTAAAATGTAAGTTCCAATTCATGTTCTCCTTAGTAGTACTAAAGGGAAAGGCCTCGACATGTTCCTGTTGCATTGATATTGCATAATTGTTTGGCCTTTCTGTTATTGCAGAGACGGACACCTTTGCTGTTGCGTCTATCAGATCTTTTGCAGTTTGCTGATGGACCTCTGGAATAGAACTAGGGGCCATATGTATCAAGCTGAATTGCGATCGCAAACGCTGAAATTCGCAGAATGCATTTAAGGAATCGCAAATTACGATTCCTTAAATGCAATGTAGGAAACACCCAAGTTGTGCGATTTGGCTTAGGAATCGAAATTACCACCAACTTCAGGTTGGTGGTAATTTACGATTTCTTTGAAAAATGCACTTTTTTGCATTTTTCAAAGTGCCATGTGGCGCACATACATGCCCTTAGGGCATGTATGTGCGCCACATCTGCACCCATGCTTATTTCAGGGTGCAACAGGGTGTCCTTTGACACCCTTGCATCCTTGAAATGCATTCGCAATTTGCGAGTACCTAATGGGTACTCGCAAATTACGATGTCTCCCATTCATTCCTATGGGCCTCTAGGCCCATAGGAATGAATGGGGAGGTATTCTTAATTGCGAATCGCAATTTGCGATTCGCAATTAAGGAATATGTAGGATTCGCAAAAGTTTTTGCAAATCCTACATACATTGCGTTTTGCGATTCTCAAATAGCGATTCGCAAAAAATCGCTATTTGACAATCGCAAAACAACATTTTGATACATATGGCCATAGGTTCCGTAGTGATATGGATGGTAAAGACGTAGGTCGCTGCAGATTCATTTTTAGGTAAAGTATCAAATAAGGGACCATTCTCAGCCAGAGAAGCAACAGCTTTCAGTATGTGTCATCAATGGCGATGCATGGTCTATGCCTGCCACATTTGTTTGCAATACAAAGAGAATTGAGGAGAGCTTGTGATGTTTCCGAAAGCATGGATTGATTATCAAAAGGCTGACATTCAAATACCATGCATAATTGGAGTAGCAAACCCAGAGTTTTGTGTCGATTTGGAGCCATTGACAATCTTGTCCTTAGTAATATCACAGCCATGAGGAGAGGGAATTTTAATACCTGCCTGTCTGTTTTGTACAGTTTCATTTCATTCGGTACATATAGAGAATCCTTAAGAGCATAGTCAGCAATAAGAAAGGAGGAAGCTATAGGGCTTTCAAAAGAAAGTTATAAAAAAGAAAGCGCTGACACTTATGTTAAAGGTGGTCTTGTGACTGTCAGGCAGGCAGCGAGGCTTCCTGTCAGTCAGTTTCATATGCCAGGCAGAGCTCTGTGCTCTGCCTGGCCTCCCTGAGGCTGATGCCTAGGAAGAAGCCTCATTCTGTGGGCTGCCGGTTCCTCCAGAGGCACACATAAAGGGAGGAGCTTCCTGTATCCACAGCTCCTTTCTTGGGGTCATAGCCACAGCCCGTGATTCAGCATCACTACTGCTCAAGAGCCACAGGTGTACACTCCTCCATGCCCGCTTCCCCCCCCCCCCATGTCGCATTAAGGAGAGGCAAGTTCCACTTACCAGGCTCCTCACCAGCCTGAGACAGCGTGGCCTCAACAACCCCCCCCCCACTTGCAAAGAAAGTAGGGAGGCAACACAAAGCAACATGGAGTAGTACGAAGCGTTGAGAAGCAAAGAAAAAGAAGCGAGAACCTTTGTCCATAGAAGAATAGTGGGGTGATCTTGGACATTTGTCAAAGACGTGTCAGATACTATAGACAAGGTTCTTTCTTCAATGTAATTGGGGCAGTGCAAGCCAAAGCTTCATTTATCAGGTAAGACACCATAAAGGATACCCTTGTGGAACCCAAACAAAAAGCCTCCGGACAAGCTAAAAAAGGAGCTAGCACTGAGCTGACACTGAGCCAAAGGAGTCGAAAAGGTCTCCATGATTTTTGCATGTGCGGCATTTGAAAAAACTGAGGGTCCACCCATCCTATTAGAGGCATCTGCCTCTCTGGAAGCATTTCCAGTGACTGCTGTGGGCTCTAGATTATAGGGATTAATCTGGGGTGATTATGTTGATGACGTATATTGACCTGCAGTTGATTAACTCTGTCAAGTAAAATGCCTAATTTGGCTTTAGCTGTCTGTTATTCTCTTTGCGTCTCCTATATAGCGTATCATAGCAATTACGGGGTTAGTTTTAGCATCCATAATTTGCAGGGCAAACTGTCATGAATGTGGGAAATCAAGGATGATAAAGACTGACTACCTGCCTCCCTGTAGACTATGAGCCACTGTTATCTGTATATATAAACAAAAATGGGGTGGACTAGGGGGGAAATAGGGTATGGGAAGGCCAAAAGTCACCAGCTTCACCGAAACCTTATGCATCAGCTATTCGACAAACTGGAGCCCTATTCAGCCATAGCTTGCTGCCTTGACCCGTTGAGAATTTGTGACTTCTATTTCAGAGACTAAGTCCGAAGGTAAAACTTCTGACTGGGTCAAATCTGGTTTGTGTATCCGACCCATGCTCCAGTGCAGTTGGTCAAATGCAACCATCTAACAGTGGGTTAGACCTGTCAGCGTTAGGGTGGTCTTCACCCCCCTATTTTTACTGATCTTGTTGTTTCTAGACTTAGGGTTCTCTGCGCTTTACCACTGCTAACCAGTGCTAATGTGCTTGTGCTCTCTCATTTAAACATGGTGCAATTGTTAAATTAAATGCTACCAGTGGGCCAGCAGCACTGTTTGTGCCACCTGTAAAAAGCTGGCTCTTTATATAGTATACCAAAAAGAGGTGTACTGTGCAAAGAGTATCCCTTCTAAGTGGACAGGGGCTTGCTCAAGCAATCTCAAAGTGCTCAATTAGGAGGTAGTGTGATTGAGCAGCCTTAGGCTTATCAAAGAGGAGTGTTAAACATCTGCAGCATACACACAGTCAATAACTGATACACACGACGAAATAAGGAGATCCACACCAACTTATAAAAATAACACGTATCTTTCTATAATTTTTGCCATCAAGATCTTCAAAATCAGGTAAGTACGTTTCGAGATAGAAGTGTTTATAGTTTTTAAAAATCAACACTGCAATTTTCAGAAGAGGCAATGTTATCCTAAAAAGGGAAAAAAAATACTGCATACAAGTACTTCACAGTGACTTAAGACTCAAGAGACCAATCTCCTGGACTTAAAGGGGGTATGGGGCAAGGTCCAAGGCAGCACCAACAGGTCACTTCGGGCAGCACTGGGATGGCCAGGTACAAAGGTGCTAACAGCGTTGGTTGCCCCGTGTAAGTCAATGGGGATTGGTCTGTTCGAAAAGAGGCTGCAAACTGGGACTGGGGGACCAGTCCGGCTGAACCAACAAGGGGCTCAGGTCTCATGATGCTCGGGCGCGTGGGGACACCTTCAGTCCTCTTATCCTCAGTCTGGGTCGGCCGGGTGCAGAGGTGTTCTGAGGCATCTGGTTTCTGTCACCAGAGACACTCACGGTAGAGGGGGTCTGCACAAAGAGGCTGCAGGTGGAATCTGTGAGTCCACAGTCACCTTGGGTTTTCCATGGGCAAACCCAAAGCATGGTTCTTCTCTGGAGGGTCGGGGGACTATGTGGGCCTCATTGGCTCACTTCAGCTCGGGCTAGGAGGCATGGATGAAGTGGTGCTGTCTGGTGTCAGGTTTGCGGTGGTCCGGAGTCCTCACAGGTCTCTTGGGGGGCCTGCAGGATGCAGGGAAGCAGCTCCACTGCTACACAATAGTTCCTGGGTCTTGGGTGAAGTGCTGGCAGTCCTCCCAGGCTTTTGGAGGCACAGCAGCTGCAGGACGAGTTGACTTTGGTGCAATTGTCGAGGACAGCAGGTAGGCCAGCAGGGTTGGCACCAAGTCAGTAGCTGCTCCTCTGTTCTTGCTTTTGCGACTCTTCAGGGTCCCTCTTCTTTTTTCAGGTTGGCAGGATCTGATTTCCTGGTGCCAGGCGCTCTCTAAATACTAGGGTTGTAGCCAATGGTCTACTTACCCCTTGTTGTAGCCAATGGGCTACTTACCCCTGGGGGAACTATGCCCTCTATATGACCACTTCCTGTGGAAAGTGGGCATTACCCTGTCCCAGAGTTCCTAATTCTGCGATCACAAAGATGACAGACTTTTAAATACTGTGTCCACATCAGGTAGCCCACCATAGTGGTGGAACTAGCCTGAGGGTGAACACGCCTCTCTGACTGCTAATTTTCCTGCCTGCACAAGGTTCATATGGGCCCTGGTCAGGGGGGTGGCACCACCTTTGAAGGAAGCCAGATTTGCATACCAAAGGCAGCTGGCTCTTTGAGTGCCATGCCTTGGAATGCTAATTTAAAGGTCATCCTGCTGCAGGGGGTTTTAAACACCTTCTGCTGAAACATGCTTTGTTCCTGACCTCCTGAGAGCGTGGGTCCTCACCCCTGGGGGTCAGAAACTTGTCTGTGGTGGCAGGCTGGTCAGCCAGCACACTAGTAGTTGCCAGGTGTTCAGGGGGCACCTCAAAGGTGCCCTCTGGGTGCATGTATTAATAAACCCATCACTGGAATCAGTGTGGGTTTAATAATACAAAATGTTTGATACCAAAACATCTTTGGTTTCAGTGAAGACATCATGTAGTTGGGGTACTCGTTTTTACCAGTGTCCAGCACATGTACTTAAAATGGCTTCCCTGGTCACTTGCGCTGGCAGTAATTGAACGGGCCAGCACAGGGGCATATCTGCTCATGCAGATATGTTCACACATGTAGTATAGTGCACGCTGCCTTAGGGCTGTATGGCCTGCTGTAAGGGTGACATATATATATATACTGCATGTAGTGTCTGCAGGTATGGCACACAGGGATGTAGCCCTTGACCCCGGGTCTTGTGCACTGCTCCACCCTGGCCGCTGCCTCGCTCTGTGAGTTCAAAGACATCGCCTTGCTCCCATCCCTTGAGGCCCTCATGGTTCAATCCCATCTGCTACTGGTTCTTTTTTATTGTTAATTTTTACTGTTGCATTTGTGGCTCATATTTGCTGGTAAATTCCTAATTTTATTTGTTTGTCGCTCAGGACACTTTGGTTCATTTCTGTGTAGGTTTAGTTTATTTTCCTCATTGTTGAGCAGTTGTGGTTTTCTGCCCCCGCCCGCTCCTGCCGTTTTTCCCACTCCCACTTTCCCTCTGGTTCCAACCCTCCCGCCTCCCTGCCACTCCCTCCCACCTCCCAGGATTACTTATGGATGCAACTACGTGACCTACAAGAAGTAGTCTATGACCTCTGGTCTTGTGCGCCTCTGCCCCTGGTCGCTGCATACCTCCGTGAGTTCAAGGACAACGCCTCTGTCCCAGCCCTCGAGGCCCTCATGGTTCGATCCTGCCTGCCACTGGGTCATTTTTACTTGTTTATTTTTATTGTTTGGTTGTGCTCATTTTAGTGGTACATTTCTAATTTTATTTGTGAGTGGCTCAGCCCACTTTTGTTCATTTCTATGTAGGTTTATGTTTATCTCGTTGTTGGGCAGTTGTGGTTTTCTGCCCCCGCCCTCCAGCTCCTGCCGTTTTTCCCACTCCCGCTTTTCCTCAGGTTCCCGCCCTCCCGCCTCCCTGTCACCCCCTCTCACTTCCCAGGACCACTTATGATTGCCACTATGCAACCTACAAGGGGTAGCCATTGACCCCTGGTCTTGTACGCCACTCCCTCCAGTCGTGGCATACCTCAGTGAGTTCAAGGATGACACCTCGGTCCCAGCCCTCAAGGCCCTCCTGGTTCGATCCCGCCTACCACTGCCTTGTTTTTATTGTTGATTTTTATTGCTTGGTTGTGGCTCATTTTTAGTGGTAAATTCCTAATTTTATTTGTGTGTGGCTCAGTCCACTTTTGTTCATTTCTATGTAGGTTTAGTTTGTTTTCCTCATTGTTGGGCAGTTGCGGTTTTCTGCCCCTGCCCGCTCCGGGCATTTTTCCTGCTCCCGCTTTCCCCTTGGTTCTCTCCCTCCCACCTCCCTACCAGCCCCTCCCACCTCCCAGGATTACTTATGGAGGGCACTGGGTGGCTGCGCGGCTGGCACGCCAAATGCAAGCCCGTCTGAGCCCATCCGCACCTGGACCGCACCGAGCGCCAGGACACCTGGCCCTCCTGCCATCCGCCGATACATTGCCAAGTCCTCCGCCATCATCTTCAAGGAAACCGTCTGATGCACCGTCACCAACGATGACCACACACCTCCATTGGAACACCTCAACTTCCATCTATAGACCAATGCCAATACCACAATAAGAGGCACCCTCATTTACAGACACCGGGCACCCCGACCGACTTTCTGCAATGCCATCTCCGACCTCAACGCCCCCCTAGCCATTGACTCCTACCACTACATCCTACTCTGCGACCTCAGTTTCCACATCAACGACCCCAACAACATCAACTCCATCACCCTCCTGGAGAACCTGAACAACAATTGTCACCCTCAACTGGCCACCGATCCCACGCACAAGACCGAACACATACTCGACTCCATCTTCACCTCCAGCGACAAAATCAAATTCAGCCATGTCACAAAACTCACCTAGATCGACCACACCATCATTCACTTCACCATCTTCAATGCTCAGTCCACCATCCCCAAGCATCACAGCTCCTCCCACCACAGCTGGAGCAAGGTAACCCAGACACAATGGAAACAGGACCTCAGCACAACCCAACCTGATACTTGACCAGGTCGTCCAGAACTTCTCTGCATGGATCACCAAATGCGCCAACAGAGTCGCCCCATTGAAACCATCAAAAATCAACAAAACCTCAAAACAAGCCAGCTGGTACACCCCCAGAGCTCAGAACCACCAAGGGCAACTGCTACCGACGCGAGAAACAATGGTGCATCACAAGGAACCCTCCAACAGAGTTGTTCACCAAGCCCAAGCAGCCCTCAGCAACTACCATATGCGCATCAAGAAACCCAAAATAAGAGCCATCACAGCCTGCATCGATACTGCAGCCAACTACACAAAGAAACTCTTCAAAATAGTCAAGGAATTCTCCAACCCGACAGCCAAAGAGAACATCATCCACACTCCCAAGAACTCTGCGACACCCTCTTGGACTACTTCCACAACACGATTGCCACCATATACAATAACTTCAACCCCCAACCCACTGCTCTGAACCTCAACAACCTCAACCAGACAGTACACATCAGCTGATTGATCAGCACCTGGTCTCCTTTCACCACTCAGGCCACCAAGGCCATTATGTCTCCATCCATTCTGGGGTGCCCACCAACTCCAGCCCCGACCATCTCTTCAACCTCAGAACCAACCCTATCAGCATGAAACTCACCAGCATCTTTAACACCTCCATCTCCACAGCAGCCTTCCCATCAGATGGAAACATGCAGAGGTCAGACCCCTCCTAAAGAAATCCTCCGCCGACCCCAGCGATCTCCAAAATTATTGACTGATTGCCCTGCTCCCCTACCTGGCCAAGGTACTCGAGAAAGCCATCAACCTACAGCCTACTGAATATCTGGAACCAAACTTCCTACTTGATGCCTCACAATCAGGATTATGTGCCAGCCACAGCACTGAGACCGCACTTAACTCTACCACAGATGACATCAGAACTTTACTTGATCGTGGAGAAACTGTGGCCCAGATCCTCCTTGACCTCTCTACTGCTTTCAACACCATCTCCCACCACACCCTCATCGACAGACTCTAGAACATCGGCATACAGCAAAACGCCCTCAAGTGGATCGTCTCTTACCTTACAGGACACACACAGAGCATCCGGTTACCTCCCTTCGCCGCTGAACCCAAGGACGTCATATGCTGTGTACTCCAAGGAACATCCCTCCGCCCCAACCTGCTCAACATCTACATGACCCTCCTTGCCGACATCGTCAGAACCCATGGCCTTAACATAATCTTCTATGCAGACAACACACAACTAATCCTCTCACTCACTGAGGACCCCTACAACACCAAAACCAACTTCTGCAATGCCATGACCAAAGTAGCTAACTGGATGAGAGAAATCTGCCTCAAACTCAACTCACCCATGACAAGAAAGAAGTTCTGATCTTCGGGAAGAACACTACCGTTTGGGACCACAGCTAGTGACCAGCAAAACTCAGACCAACACCCACACCAACAGACCATGTATGCATCCTAGGCATCATCCTCGACAGCGAACTGAGCATGAAATGACAAGTCAACGCGGTCACCTCCTCCTCCTTCGACTCCCTTCGCATGCTGTACTGAATTTTCAGATGGATTCCAGTCAACACCAGAAAGTCCGTCACCAGCCACCTTGACTACGGCAGCGCTCTCTATGCCGGCATCTCCACCCAGCTCTTCAGAAAACTCCAGACCATACAGAACGCTGCAGCCAGACTCATCCTGGACCTATCCAAATGGAACCACATCACTCCCCACCTCAGAAACCTCCACTGGCTCAACATCCAGAAAAGATGCCAGTTCAAGATCCTCACACACGCCTTCAAAGCTCTACACGATCAAGGACTGTCCTACACCAACCATCCACTGAACATCCATCAACCCACAAGACACCAGCACTCCTCCTCACTTGCCAGCACGCACTGCCCCCACATCCGTTGCAGCCACAGTGGGGGCCACTCCTTCTCTTACATCACCACCAGGACATAGAACGACTTGCCCCTCCACCTCCGAACAGCACCCTCCCTGGCAGACTTCAGAAAGAAACCCAAGACCTGGCTTTTCGACTGAGATGTGGCCACCTTAGCGCCAAGATACCCCTAGGGGTAACAGTATCGCGCTATACAAATGCTGATTGATTTATTGATTGATTGATTGATTTTTTTTCTCCAAATATTTTTATTAGCATTTTCATATTTTACACATATCACATATTAGTACATGTAGATTGAATTTGTTTCATGCATTTCTTGCATTCATCCTATGAATCCTTTGTAATTACAGTCTCTTGCCTGGGATGGCGTTTACGTTATACACTATATAATTGTACTAATATATATAATCACATTGTTATGTGTACCTTTGCGTATGGAAATGTATCTCCTTCCTTTTGAGTACCGGCTTAAGAACTACCGGTGTAGGTTCTCAACTGTTAACTGGGGTGTTGAACTGGGATAGTGTTCATGAGATCTGAGATTTTTGGTCAGGCGGGGCACTATAACTGCGTGTTATCCTGCCGGTGGTTACATTTGGTTTCTTATGTTTAGGGCACGTATAGCCATCTCCGCATTTCTGACTTACCAGTTTAGTGTATGGCTAGATTGTCACTCAACATTACATGTTTGTGGCTGCTTGGGGATTAGTGTTCATGTCTGCTTTCTGGGTCTGAGTTTGCGGTACTGAGGGGTCTTGAGATGATATACTCAGGTCTCCTCGTGTTGTCTGTTGTTTGAATTGATGTAAAAGTAAAGTCCATTCCATGGATATATGATGTTTGTGTATTCCTTTCAATTCCTCATTCCTGATTGCCTCCTCTTCTGCTGTTCCCCATTTGTTCACCGCTCCCACCCTGGCTGCTATCGGGGGTCCTGTTGGGGCCCGCCAGTGCACAGCTATTCCTCTTTTCGCTATTAGTATTGCTAGTGACATAAAGCGTATTTGCATTTTGTGCTGTTTCCGCCGTCGGAATACTCCTAGTGCACAGGCCTCCCATGTGTTCATTTCTGACAGGCCCGTGAGTTCCCTCAGTGTTTCATGTATAGTGCTCCAATATGGTTGTATTATAGGGCATGCCCAAAACATGTGGCGAAAGTCTGCGTCTGACGATTGGTATCTGGGGCATAGGAATTGTGTGGCTCGATAATATCGCTGAAGACGTGCCGGTGTTTGATATGCTCTGTGTAATATGTAAAATTGTATGTTTTTAAACCGTGCGTTGTGGGACACCTTCTTTGGATATTCGAGTGCTTTCTCCCATTCTTTATCATGTAACGGGCGCCCGATTTCTTCCTCCCATGTTTCACGCAATGTGTTTAGTGGTTTGTTTATAAGCTCTCGTACGGCTTTGTTTAGCCATGTATCTAAGTGTCGACCTGTTCCCATATGCAGGATCGTGTGTATGACCAGATGAGTTGTGGGTTCTCCTCCTGTTAAATCGTGATATGGGAGATAACTTGCTATGAGCTGTCCATGGAGTAAGAATTGTCCGGGGGGGAAGGTCAAATTCTTCCATTATCTGGTTGAATGGTCGTAATTGTCCGTCTTCGAATAGGAATTCTATCTCTGTCAGTGAGTGTTCCGTCCATACTTGTAGCATGCGGGTTGTATAGTATGTCTCTCGTCTGGGCAATCCTATCAAAGGTAACAGAGGGGAGTAGAAGGGCGTCCCTGTGGACATGCGATGTATCTTCTGCATACACTTACGGGCCACCGACACTTGTAATGGGTATGTTCACTTTGGTTTCGTGCCGGGTAGGAGCAATCGGCAGATCTCATGTATTGGTATAGGGCCTGTCTCTGTATGGGTTTCCCCTACGTGCTAATCCGCTGTCCAGTAGGAAAGCCACTGGAGTTGTGCTGCCAAGAATTACGATTCGAAGGAAGGTGCTCCCAATCCTCCCTGATCGGTGGGTAACTGCAGCTTAGCTAATACGACTCCATGTCTACCTGTTCCCCAAATCAGTGAGCTCAATATCGAGTCCAAGTCCCGAAAAAAGGCTCGGGGTGGGACGATAGGTAAGTTGGCGAAATGGTATAAAAGTTGTGCTACTATTATCATTTTGGCTAAGGCCACTCGCCCTATCGGGGCTAAATGAAGCTTCTTCCAGAAGCCCACTGCCGCTCTTATCCTTGCCAGTGCTTTACGGTGATTGCTGCTGAATATGTCAGATGGAGAGTGATATAATCGGACCCCAGGTATCGTGGGTGTTCTCGCTCTAGGCTATACCCTGTTCCCCTATACTAATACTCCGAGGGGCAAGGCTCGGACTCAACGGATATATCGTAGATTTATCCCAGTTCACTCTGAGTCCTGATGCCTCTGCGAACTCCTCGAGTGTTGCCCATATAGAAGTTAGGTCTGCTGTAATGTCCTGCACGTATATTAACAAATCATCCGCGTACATGGATATGCTATGCATGGTGCCCGCTATGGGGATACCCCAGTTCTCTCCCTCCAGACGCAGACGTATCGCCAGAGGCTCTACCGCTAGGGCGAATAGTATGAGCGAGAGTGGATACCCTTGTCTTGTGCCTCTTTCCACCTTAAATGAAGATGATATGTATCTCCCTATGCGTATTCGCGACGTAAGTTTAGTGTACAAGAGTCGTGTGTATGCTAATAAAGTAGGACCTATCCCTATCCGCTGTAGGACCGTGAAAAGATATGGCCATGTGAGAGAATCAAATGCCTTCTGTAGGTCTAGAATGAGGCAGGCCGCTCTGGGGAACGTAGCGCTCGCTTGGTCTTGTACTTGGAATAGCCGGCGTGAATTTTGGGATGTATTCCTCCCCGGGACAAATCCGCATTGATCCAGGTGGACTATCGGCCGTAGGATTTGTGCATATCGATCTGTCAATATCTTCCCCAATATCTTGCAATCAGCTGACAGTAATGTGATGGGCCTGTATGAGGCTAGCTGTTTAGGGTCTCGGTTTGGTTTTGGGAACGCTACTAAGACTGATTCCCTGAGGGATCCTGGGAGCTCCTCCTTCTCTAGAGCTTCTGTAAACACCTCTACGAGGCGGGGAACCAGCAATGAGGAGAAGGTGGTATAATATTCTAGGGGGAAACTGTCCATTCCCGGCGCTTCATTACGTGTTAAAGCCTGGATTGCTTGGGTAATGTCTGCCAGTTGTATCTCTGTGTCTAGTGATGTTTTATCTACTGTTGAGATTTGTGGTATAGTCAGTGGGTTTAGGAATTGTTCTATTGCTCCCTGCATATTCTGTGCTGGATTTCTATATACCCTGGTATAGTAATTTAGGAACAGCTGCAGTATTTCTGTTTGCGATCGTACTAGGTTACCGGCTGGATCTAGTATTTCAGTAATTGGTTTGGCCTCTGTGTCCTGTCTAGCTAGCCAGGCTAGAAGTGTCCCGGTTTTATCCCTCTCCCTGTGTGCTCTTGCTGCGTGTGCTTTAAAATTATATCCGCGCAAATCTAATATAGTGGCTGCGTATGATGTTTTTGCCTCTGCCACCTGAGCTATGGTTGCCCTGTTCACATCCTCTTCTCTTGTCAGGGCCGCTGGCTTAGTTTCGGCCTGTTTTAGTGCACGTTCCAGTGTCCTCTTGACCGCTTCCAACGCGTCCCATTCCAATAATTTGGACGTCGCTGTACCTGTATTATTAGAGAAGTATTCCTGTATGCTTTGTCCCTGTTCATGTCTAAATACCTGATCAGTCAGGCACTCCCATGGTAATCTCCAGATGGATACTGGTGGATGGGGGGGGTTTCCATTTGAGACTTAGTATATGAGCATCGTGGTCTGAGAGGACCCGGCTGAGATAATCAGAATGTTGGATTTTAGGGACTATCGCCGCTGAGCAGAGAAATCTGTCCAATCTGACCCATAGGTTGTGTGGGATGGAGTGGAATGAGTACAGTCTGGTTTGTGGGTGTCGAGCTCTCCATGCATCCGTAAGTGCCCAGTGTGTGACCCATGTTTGATATCGCTCAGTTTGCTTGTGGGCGGGAGAATGTATGGGTGGAGGGTGGGACCTGTCCATGGCGAGGTTCAGTACGCAGTTATAGTTTCCTCCCAATATCCATGGTATGGATGTGCATTGAGCTAGGACTCCTGTAAGGTGATCCCAAAACTTTTCTTGCTCCGTGTTTGGGGCATATATACTGCCCAAAAGTATTGGTTGTCTCTCTAAAAGTCCCTCCAAAAGTGCGTACCTCCCCTCTCTGTCCACCGTCCTCCTGAGTTCTTGGACAGGGCTTCCCGGTCTAACCCAAATCAGTGCTCCTCGAGCATATGCAGAATATGATGTGTGGGACCTCGGGATGTCATCTATTACGTAGCTTGTCTAGCTCCCGCGAAGTTAAGTGTGTCTCTTGTAATAGGGCTATCTGTGCGCCTTGGCGCTTGGTATAGGAATATACGGCGCATCTTTTGCTCGGTGTGTGTAGGCCTCTGACATTTAATGTAAGAAGACTGATGTCGCTGGTCATAGTTCTGTTAGACATTTTGCGATGTCTGTGAGATCTGGTGTATCATGCCCCGGATGGATAAGGGTGCCCACCATTTCCTCTCCTTATTGGTGGTTGTGTATATATCTTAGTGCTACCCACCTGTATGATGCCCTTAACCAATGTTGCGTGTTTACTTGTGGGGAAGGGGTTAAACATAACAAGGGGACACCGTCCCAACTCTGAGGACCTACCACGCGTGGCGGTACGTCCAAAGTAGACATACTGCAATTACGTTAATTCGTTCCTAAACGGTGGGGGGGGTCGTGATTCCTAGTTCTTGTGGTGTATGTTTTATGTAGCCCAAGTTGACCAGTGGAGTAATCATGGTGCCGGTGGTTCCCTCCGTCAGCTTTTTATTGAGCCCCACTAGTGCACGTTTTTCCTAATTGTGGTTTACACTTGGTTGTGGGTGGGTGAGGGTGTGGTACATTAAATTCTCGCTAGGTGAAGGCGGGGTGTATGCGGTGCATTACATACCTTATTGCATCAGATCAGTTCTTTCAGATGAAAGTGTCCGCAGTCTGTGGGGTCACCTCCGGTGGGGTAACCGAACCTTCCCTGGAGGTATTAGTGTCCTCCACTTCATCTTCTGAGGAAAAGATATGAGGACTCTCTCCGTCTGAGCTTCCCATGGTAGGCCCTAATTCTGCTGCCGCTTGCAAGGCTCTCCGATGCTCTGCAATGATTTGTTCAAGATTTGGGGGGCCTCCTGTTGGTGTCTCTTTTCGGGGTTCGGACTGCGTTTGGGTAGGCTTTTTCGGTTGTCGGTGCTTGCTTTTGAGTTCTCGTTTTTCGTGCATGACATCCCGAGGTCCCACACTTTGTAGGTGCTGTTCCACCCAGTCGTATGCATCTTTTGGGGTTGTAAAAAAGTTAGTATGGCCATCGTATATTATTTTAAGCCATGCTGGGAAGAGCAAAGAGTATTGGACTGCTTTTTTCCGTAGCATGCGTTTGACTTCCAGGAACGATGCACATTGTCGTTGCACCGCCCGGGAGTAATCTGGAAGTAACATAACTGTCTTGTCCTCCACTCGTATGGGTCCTTGTTGCCTGGCAGCTCTGAGCACTGCATCTCTGTCTCTATAGTGTAAGAGTTTTAATAGTAGAGGTCTGGGTGGGTTTCCTGGAGATGGCTTCCGTGCTGGAACTCTGTGTGCCCTTTCTACCGAAAAATATGGGGTCCGCTCCGGGGTGCACGTTTTGAGCCACGACTCTACATATTCAATAGGGTTAGGGTACTCCGCTCCTTCAGGCAGGTTTATCACCCGAATATTGCACCGTCGTGAGCGGCCTTCTTGATTGATTGATTGATGTGTGCCATGTCGTATTTTCACTTGTGTCTGCACCAAGACATGCAGCCTGCAATGGTAGTCAGCATGAGTTAGGTGAGGGATCTCTTAGGGTGGCACAATACATGCTGTAGCCCTTAGGGCCCCTCTTTAGTTCCCCTGCCCTAGGCAAGAGGGGTACCATTTACTAGGGACTTACATGGGTGCCAAACCTATTGCCAATTGAGGGAACAATTGTACAGTTTAGTGAAAGAGATCTGGCACTGGGGACCTGGCTAGAAGGAACCCGGTGTACTTCCTGTCAAAATTGCATTGAATACCAGGCAAATAGTGGGGGCGACCATGTCAAAAAGGAGCACTTTCCTACACAAACCCGCCCCCCAAACGAAAGAGAAAGTGACTAACCTTTCCCAAGATAGTCTTCATCATCTGAGGGGAAAAACCTGGAAAAGCCATCTGCATTGGCATGGTCAGTCCCAGGTCTGTGTTCCACTATAAAGTCAATATTGTGAAGGGAGATGGACCACCTCATCAGTTTGGGGTTTTCACCTTTCATTTGAATTAGCCATCTGAGAGGCCTGAGGGTAGTTTTAACAAGGAAGTGAGAACCAAACAGGTATGGTCTCAACGTCTTCAAGGCCCAAACCACAGCAAATGCTTCCCTCTCAATGGCACTCCAATGCTGCTCTCTGGGGAGTAACCTCCTGCTAATGAAAGCAACAGGTTGGCCATGACCTTTATCATTGTGTTGGGATAGGACCCCTCCTATCCCATGTTCAGAGGTATCTGTCTGCACTATGAAGTGCTTAGAAGAATCTGGAGTTTTCAGAATGGGTGCTGAGCACATTGATTCCTTCAAGGTGTCAAAAGGCTTTTTACAGCTCACAGTCCAGCTTACCTTCTTTGGCATTTTCTTGGAGGTCAATTCTCTGAGGGGTGCCACAATAGTTCCATACCCCTTCACAAACCTCCTGTAGTACCCAGTCAAGCCAAGGAATGCCCTGACTTGAGTCTGGGTGGTTGGAGCTACGCAGTCTACAACTGTTTGGATCTTGGGTTGTAAGGGTTGAACTTGGCGTCCACCTACAAGGTGGCCCAAGTATACAACAGAGCCTTGTCCTATCTGGCACTTGCTTGCCTTCATAGTGAGGCCTGCTGACTGCAAATCCTCACAAACCTTTCCAAGGTGGATCAGGTGATCCTGCCAAGTGTAACTATAGACAGTAATTTCATCAAGATATGCTGCACTAAAAGACTCCAACCCAGCAAGGGATTTGTTCACCAACCTTTGGAATGTGGCAGGGGCATTCTTTAGTCCAAATGGCATTACTGTAAATTGGTAATGTCCATCTGGGGTTAAGAAGGCTGATTTTTCTTTTGCTCCTGGGGTCAGACTAATCTGTCAGCCCTCCTATGTTAAACCGAAAGTACTGAGAAATGTGGCTGCCCTAACCTGTCAATCAGTTCGTCTGCCCTAGGAGTTGGGTGTGCATCTGTCTTGGTCACTGCATTGAGGCCCCTATAGTCCACACAAAACCTCAGCTCTGATTTTCTACACTTGGAATGAGGTTTTGGGGCTAAAATAACTGGGCCGGACCAGGGGCTTTTAGAGGGTTCAAAGACTCCCAATTCCAGAATCTTGCTGATGTCAGCTTTGATACTCTCTTTGGCTTGGTCAGACTGCCTGTATATTTTATTTTTGACAGGTAGACTTTCCCTGGTGTCCACATCATGTGTACACCAGCTCATCTACCAGGGGTCAAGGAAAAGAGCTCAGCATACTGGTGCAGGACTTGTCTGCAGTTAGCTTGCTGTTGGGCAGAGAGGGTGTCTAAAAAGACAACTCCTTCTACTGACCCATCCTTAGGGTGTGAGAGAGGAGGTCAGGGAGAGGTTCACTCTCTTCTTCCTGGTCCTCATTAGTGACCATAAGCATGGCCACATAAGCCCTGTAATGGTAGGGTTTAAGGTGGTTCACATGGATGACCCTCTAGGGGCTCCTAGAAGTCTACCATTTAGTGACCTCCTCTTTTCTTTCAAGGATAGGGTAGGGTCCACTCCATTTGTCCTGGAGGGCCCTAGGATCCACAGGCTCCAAAACCCACACCTTCTGCCCTGGTTGGAACTCCACCAGTGCAGCCTTTTGGTCATACCAGAGCTTCTGGAGCTCTTGGCTGGTCTCAAGGTTTTTGGATGCTTTTTCTGTGTTCTCAACCATCCTCGAACATAGGCCAGGTTCATAGTCCACTATGTCCTGTTAAGGCTCTTTGAGAGGCCTCTCCCAGCCTTCCTTTACTAGACACAATGGCCCCCTTACAGGATGACAAAACAGAAGTTCAAAGGAGGGAAATCCTACTCCCTTCTGTGTTACTTCTCTTTAGGCGACAAGCAGACATGGCAAAAGGACATCCCATTTCCTTCTGAGTATTTCAGAGAGTCTGATGATCATGCCTTTCATGGTTTTGTTGAACCTTTCAACTAAACCATTGGTTTGTGGGTGATATGGGGTGGTAAACTTGTAGGTCACCATAAGTACAGGGGCGACTCTCCGCCCCTAATCCAGTGGCACAGCTAAATGCTCCTCGCACAATTCTTCCATTATATAATTTTAATCCTGGTTTTCTTTCCTTTCATCCTATTTTATTCACGAATCCCTCTGTTTAATTCCACACGCAAGGTGTCTTGCCAATTTCCTAAGGTTTCTCATGTTCCAGTTTGTCCATCCGGACCTTTTCTAAGAACAAATACAGACGCAAACGTTCATCAGAGGCAGTATTTTATTAGCCCAATGCATTTCGAGCCATTCATGCTCTTCGTCAGGGGTGACTAAAAATAACAATGAAACAAGCATTATTTTTTGAAAGTGCAACACTATGCGATCCAACCATTACAGTAATAACTAACAAAATCACTGCACCCCATTCTCATGAATTTAACATGTTTCACAAAGTTTTAAATTCCTATCCAAAACTCGAACTACTAAAATGCAATATATCGTTACCACCGCTTTAAACCATAACTGGTACCAGCGCTATTCTCCTATTAAGCTTCCCTTTCCAAACCGGTGATTACCTATTTATTTACGCCTGAGTCCTGACTCTCACTACGCATCCCCTCTATCTCAACATTCTTACTATAACTCTGGTCTTACCCCTCTATTCCACACAACCATACTCTTATCCGTCAGCTTTTCAACCCTATTCCTCCGTTCCATACTTGCTTTACCACCATCCCCCCACACATCATTAACTTCAATACCCAACATTAAACAACATTGAGCGGCGGATATGTTAAATATATTGTTTAATAGGAGAATAGCGCTGGTACCAGTTATGGTTTAAAGCGGTGGTAACGATATATTGCATTTTAGTAGTTCGAGTTTTGGATAGGAATTTAAAACTTTGTGAAACATGTTAAATTCATGAGAATGGGGTGCAGTGATTTTGTTAGTTATTACTGTAATGGTTGGATCGCATAGTGTTGCACTTTCAAAAATAATGCTTGTTTCATTGTTATTTTTAGTCACCCCTGACGAAGAGCATGAATGGCTCCGAAATGCATTGGGCTAATAAAATACTGCCTCTGATGAACGTTTGCGTCTGTACTTGTTCTTAGAAAAGGTCCGGATGGACAAACTGGAACATGAGAAACCTTAGGAAATTGGCAAGACACCTTGCGTGTGGAATTAAACAGAGGGATTCGTGAATAAAATAGGATGAAAGGAAAGAAAACCAGGATTAAAATTATATAATGGAAGAATTGTGCGAGGAGCATTTAGCTGTGCCACTGGATTAGGGGCGGAGAGTCGCCCCTGTACTTATGGATTTAATATTCAGGTGCCACTAGGGCAAGGCACCATATCCGTGTGCACGCAACATTGGACTAATATTGTGGACTAATAATGAAGAATTGTGAATTAAAGAGGTGTGCATTCCCTACCTTTGAAAATGTAGTCGTCATAAACTTGTAGGTCACCCCACATTCAGCCCACATGGCTTTCAGGTAGCCACTCATGCCACTACTGCCTCTGTCTGACATTGCCTCCTTAGGGAAGCCCAGTCTAGTAAAGATACTAATGAAAGAACTGGCAACTGCAGGAGCAGTGGTAGTCCTAAGGGGAATAGCTTCAGGGTACCACCACCAGTATAAATATGTTCTCTGATGCTGTTGGAGGGTCTAGGGGGGAAACAATGTCAATCCCTACCCTTTCAAATGGAACCCCAACCACTGGAAGTGGAATTAAGGGGGCATTTGGGTGGTTACCCTGCTTTGTTGTGCTTCCCAAGAAATATAAAGTCATTTATATTTTTTTATTGCTAATTCTCTGTCTCCTGGAATGCCTCACTTTTACCACTAACCCATTCCAATCCCTTGAGGTTCAACCTGAGTTCACCTCTTTTCATCCTTATACTTGTTACCTTTCTGGTATTATTTCTACATTTGTGTTCTCCTTTTGACTACATGCAGATTGCGTAAAAATATTTGTTCTCATATCTCCAGTCCTGTATTGCTGAGGATATTACAACAACTGATTACTACATTGATTTTGCTCTCTTATGTAAGCTAGTCTGTAGGAATCAGCCTTTTTCACATGGTCTCTCTGAGTTTTTAATTGACTGACTTGCAGGTATATTTGAATCTTTGAGTAGTGGAAGGCTACCAAACAATTTCCGGAATATGTACTGTGTCCCACAGAGTATGGCGCGTAATTGGCTAACTCCAATTGGCATATCTGACTTTTAGGAAAAAACACTGTAAAAAGTTTACAAAAACTGAACAAGAGTTATAAAATACAAATGCCACACACTGGCAGTGCTATATCTTCGAATGCAACTAAATGATTGCAAAAAAAAAAAATGGCAAGAGGGATGCCGAAGCAGTCCTGAACTGCTGTAGGCCAAAGCTGCAGTGGGCACATGACAAAATAAACCTATTGTAATTTTTAAGAGCCTGTTTAAAACATTCACAAAGTCATGGGTAAAATGTGCCTTGCAGCGTGCAAGGCCTAGAGTGAGTGAGTGAGTGATACATTTATAAAGCGCAACTGTTGCCGAGGCGTCTTGGCGCTGAGCTGTAATGAGAGTGGTAACTGATGTGTAGTGAGCAGGATTAGGTAGATTTAGTTGGAAACAGCCAGGTTTTGATCATTCCCCTAAACAGAACTCTGTTAGGTTGTAGCCTGATTGAGATCGGCATTCTGTTCCAAAGCTTGGCTGCCCCGTAGGAGAGGGTTCTTCCCCCCATCTAGCTCTACGGATTTTTGGGGCCTGGACTAGTCCTTTATTGGCCGACCTGAGTTCACGACTCAGGATGTGCCAGCGAAAAAGTTGCTGAAGGTCCAGAGACCCTCCTCCATACAGTGCCTTATGCACAAAGCTAAGCACTTTGAATTCGATGCGCTTCTGGACCGGGAGCCAATGGAGCTCCCTGAGACTGTTAGAGATGGGGTGGTATTTTGGGATGTCTAGAAGCAGCCGAGCCGCAACATTTTGCAAGGCTTGAAGTTTCAACATTTGACCTTTGTCAATACCTAGAAATAGCACATTGCAATAATCGATTCTGGAAAGGATCAGTGCTACTACCACCGTTTTGCGAAGGCCTTGAGGAATGAAGGGTAAGACTTTACGCAAAACCTTTACGAGGAAAAAACATGAGGAGGTCAGGGAATTACACTGGCCAGCAAAGTTTAGTTGATCATCAAACAGAATTCCTAGGTTTCTCGTCTTCCTAGTGGCTTCAGGGCACCGCCCGGCATTCGCTGGCCACCATTAGTGACTCCAAATGGATGGGCCTTTACCGAATTCCATCACCTCTGTTTTTTCGGTATTCAGTTTAAGGAAATTAGAATGCATCCATTCAATGATGTGTTTCATACAATTGTGGAACTTTTTCGCCGCTGTTTCCACATTTGAGGATATAGATATCACTATCTGCGTATCATCAGCTCACGAGATCAAAACAAAGCCATGTGCTTTGATCAATCTAGCCAGAGGAGTCACGTAAATGTTAAACAAGGTCGGTGATAAGGCTGACCCCTGCGGGACTTCACATGGAAGGGAAAAGGCCTCAGAAGTCAGGTTACCCCAACACAACCTCTGTTCCCTGCCAGTGAGAAATGAAGTAAGTAGGGTTAGGGCCATCCCCCCCACTCCTAGATTCTCCAGCCTGCGTATTAATACTTGGTGGCTGACAGTTTGAAATGCTGCTGAAAGATCCAGTAAGATGAGGATGGCTCTCTCCCCACTATCAACTTGTTTGCGGATCTCCTCAGTGGCCAAGGCCAGGGCTGACTCCGTAGAGTGACAAGATCTAAAACCGTGTTGTGCGGAATCAAGGAGATCGTTGGATTCTAGGTAGCTGGTTAGCTGCTGATTGATAGATTTTTCTAAGAGTTTTGCAGCCAGCGGTAAACAGGATATGGGTTGGTAGTTTTTTTGTTCAGTGGGATCTAAGGAGGGTTTCTTCAATATGGGTCGTATGGATGCTTTCTTCCATGAGGAGGGGAAGGAGCCTGACAAACAGACAATATTTATGAGAGGGGTCAGGTATGTGCTTACCCTATCTGCAACCATATGGAGAATGTGAGGGGGACAGGGATCCGCCGGGGAGCCTGATTTCGTTACTTTTAGCAGTTTGCTTACAGTCTCATGCGTTAGTGGCGAGAAAACTGATAGTCGACAGGGGGAGGGGTCATCCAAGGTGGCACCCTCTATTCTCGTCCTGCTATTTGTATTAGAGGTATTTACTGCAAGCTCGTTGTAGATCGTTTTGACCTTATTCTGAACGAAGTTAGCCAACCTCTTACAGAATGCTTGATCCGGAGTAAATTGATTAGTTCGCTGCAGTTTGGAGAGAGTGGTAGTGGTTTTGAATAATTCTCTTGACGAGCTTTTAGCGGCCTCTATTTAGGTGGTAAAATACTTTTTTTTGGCGTGAATAATTGCTTCATTATATTCCGCTAAAGCTAGCTTATAGTCCAATTTACCTCGCTCACTGTAATCCACTCTCCAGGCGCGCTCTAGGCGCCTACATTTACATTTAATAGTTTTAAGTTCTATGCTATACCATGGTGCTGAAGGTTGAGCTCTTCGTTGATTACTGGTCGTTTCTGGGGCCAGGCAATTTACTGCAGATCTAATCCAATTGTCAAAATTGTCTGCAGCCTTATTATTATCTAGGGCTGGGCTAGGATGGCCAATACCAAGAGCTTCCTCCAGGTTAGTTTTGTTGATTTTATGCCAAGGTCGAGACTTAACCACTGTTGTTCTGCCATGGGACATAATTTTTCTTTCTGGACAGAGGAGTGTGAAAAACACCGCCTTAAGGTCTGTCCATGTAAGTGGCAGAATTTTGCCTAACCCAATAAGGGGGTTATCCGTGAAGATGCCGTCCAGTGTACGACCCGCATCGTGAGTGGGTCCAGTGACTATCTGGGTAAACCAAGACTTTCCATGTTGTCTAGCAGGGTGAAAGTATCTAAACTGTTCCCACACTCCAAATGAAAATTAAAATCACCAACGGCAGTAAAGCTTTGGAACTCGAAGCAAGATTCCATGAGAGTATGCAGTGATCGAATGAAAGTGGCATGAGGCCCTGGTGGCCGGTATAGGAGCAGACCCGGGAAGCTGTGAAAGTCATCAATTTTAATATTAAACACCACAGCTTCTGCGTCTGTCTGCTGGATAGGGTTGCAGGTGGCCTTAAAGCATGAGCGGTAGATAATAGCAATGCCACCTCCCCTATTATTTTCCCTGTCCATGCTGTACTGTTCACAGCCCATTGGCAGTGCCTCATTCCAATATGGCTCGGATGTTTCCGTGGCCCAGGTTTCAGTCAAGAAAACCAGGTCAAGATTAGAAGTCTGCATCAGGTGCTCAAACTCAAGTCTATGTTTAATTAGGGATCTGGTGTTCAGCAGGAAGCAGGCAAGTGGCCTTTGCCCACATTCCTCATTGTTTATTTACCTCTGACCAGGGGCGTGCGGGGGTTCCACTATATGAGGGGTTCCATCAGCACTATCTAAACTATTGTTGTCTCCTGTCCTAAGTCTCAGATCAGTGGCCCCTAGGAGATTCGCTGCTGTATCGTTACATGGCACTGAGAAACCACAACCTTTACAGTAATAAGGGTCCCCCTTCTTCCCATCCCATAATGGGGAGTGACAGCCCTTACCTATATCCAGGGCAAGTAGTTGGTCTCTTGTGTAGGTTTGGGGACAAAAACGGCCAGGGGTCCTGGCGCATGGCACGTTCCGGGCGCTGACGGGCGCAGACGGGCGCAGACGGGCTTGCCTTTGGCGCGCCTTCGGTTCGCCGGCAGTGTGCCCACTACGCGGTCGCTTCAGCATGCACTTTTATGCCCCACGTAACACAAGAGCTAAAACGCTGACCTTATGGAGGCGGGCCGGCTCTTACATACGGGCACCGCAGGTCAGTTAGGCAGCGCAATTACGCGGCGGCGCTACAAGTGCAAAATCACAATTTTAAAATCGGAGTCAGTCTAAAAAAGGTAAAGCGTCATTAAAAAGAGCCAAACGGAATATACCAGCTTTCTAAAGACGGAGTTGTGCAGCGTGGTTAGCTTTACCACATCAGTCTACCAGTACACTCCATTACATGCTGTACAGTCGCGTCAGCATGCACTTTTATGCCACACGTGATCCAAGAGCTAAAACGTTGACCTTATGGAGGTGGGCCGCTCTTACATACGGGCACCGGAGGTCAGTTAGGCAGCGCAATTACGCGGCGGCGCTACATGGGTAAAATCACAATTTTAAAATCGGAGTCAGTCTAAAAAAGGTAAAGCGTCACTAAAAAGAGCCAAACTGAAAATACCAGCTTTCTAAAGACAGAGTTGTGCAGTGTGATTAGCTTCACCACATCTAAGGGTGGGCGAAGTTGGGGGAGTACCACTACGCTCCGTCCCATCTCATCCCAATTAATAAAACAGAAACCTCACATACCTTTGGTAAAACAAGTAACTCTATCTTTACATGCTAAAATGCATATAGTCATCTCATAAAAGTGAAAAAGAAGCCAGCAGTGAGAGAGGTGTTGATTTTGGGGTCCTCCCTAGCCTAGGGAGAGAACCAAGCAGATGCCTTGAACACAAAGAGCACATCATGCTGAACGATTCGGTGGTGGTCCCATCCTCCTAGGACCACTCCAAGCACAGTTATGGGCAAAAATTCAATCCCAACCAAAGGCCCTGCAAAGCATTATGGGACGAGATTCTAGAGTGCAGTTAATATTATAGTATCCAATATCAAAACATTCCTCAAGCTGCAGCTGCTCTCTGGCTCAGCTGAGAGCTAATACTATAATATTCACTGCACTCTAGAATCTCGCCCATAATGCTTTGCTGGCCTTTGGTTGGCATTGTATTTTTGCCCATAACTTTGCTTGGGGTGGTCCTAGGAGGATGGGACCACCACCGAATCGTTCAGCATGATATGCTCTTTGTGTTCAAGGCATCTGCTTGGTCCTCCCCCTAGGTTATGGGGGACCCCAAAATCATCCCCTCTCTCATTGCCTGATATTTTTCAAAGCTCACTTTTGTGAATTGGTTAAGTGCTTTTTAGCATGTAAAGGTAAAGTAGTTTTATAAAAGGGTTGTGGGTGCAGTAGCTAACTCTGCTAGTACATACCATTATATGCTGCTTGGTGGGAACACAATATATAGAAAAGAGATACAGTAAGTAGTTTACAGGCAATATTGCTGTACTAACATAGTTCTTAAATTCTACTTACTGCACAGGCTAAATCTGCACTGTAATTTACCTAGGGACCAGCTAGAGAATCAAAAGCTGAGGCATGTTGCTCAGCATTAAAAATTTAATTCATTAGTGGACTTAGAGTAATGTCACAAAGGTGATTTTTAGAAAATTAACTTATCTCTGCTTCGGCCATGATTTTCCCATAAACTGGATCTATCATGCTCTCCCCTATGTCATTGATAGTAAGTAGATGTTACCAGTCCAGAGTTGAACATAAATAAGTGTGAACAACACATAGCAGGGCCTTCATTGAGAAAAAAGGACCTTTTGATGGTAGCTGTCTTTCCTGTGGCTTCTGGTTGTATGACCATGAGGGTTAATTATAGCAACAACAACCTACACTTATCAGAAGAATATCCCGTGCGGAGAAAGATGTGATACCAAAACAAATGGATTGTGTCTATGTGAAATTAGAGATATATTGAATATCCGCCTATTATTCTGGCCTTTTCCTATCTAAGCTGGCTCCTATCACTCAGTGGGATATCAAGGAAGCAGGACCAGTTTTGATAGATTTTTCTTTGGTAGGGAGAAGGATGTACTTAATTTTGATAGGCAAACCAAGAGCAGGCTTGGCTAGCTCCAGCTGCTGATATACCCTTCTTTATGGGATAATTTAGCTATTAGTCAGAAGAATTTCTGAAACATTGGGTAGGATCCAGCGTGAGATCTTTGGTGGTCATTTAGGGCTTCTTTGATTAGGTGTTCCACCACAAATTGATGGAACTCCCACTTTGCTAAACCATGATTACCCCACCCCATTTAGAGATGCACAAACTACTGGGTTTCCAATGGCAGAACCACAGCTTGCTTCACCATCAGAAACCTTTTACCCAGTAGGCTGTCTACCACAGGGTCATCCGGTCACAGTGGTGAAAGCTCTACCTTCTTTAGGGCAGGGCTGCCACAAAAAGTGAAGAAAAGGAGAAGGATCTCTTCTGGACTACTCAAATCTGCAGTTCTGGGGAGGATCTGCTACAGTATCATCATCAACACACTTAATCAAATCATCCCACAACAAATGCAGTAGTTACACATGACAAAGCTATATGGCATGCTAACGCCTGCAAGTGCTGTCCCCTTAGGTTCAACAGCACTTGTGTTGCCATGTTATCCTCGGTTCCTGAGCTAAGCTCTCCCACACGGTCATGTGTGTTCTGGTACAAGATTCTTATTGCTAACTACCATGGCAATTAAAAATAATGTAATGTGCGTATAGTCAAAATTATGCCCTTCACAATAATAATAAAACAAATTGTTTACGAGTACACCTTCAGCAATTAATTCAATATGTTTAGCACATATAGGATTCTGGAGTCCCTTTATCAGGACCACTTATTTGAATTGGTAGTGGCAGTGTCCCTTATTCAATAAGGTCCCTACAGCACAATGAGGAACAAACTTCTCTCAAAATATCCCATTCTTAATGATCTTTACAACTATCTAAAAAAGAGATGAGTCATGTATTGCTAAGAAACTAATGGATCAAGTTATTCTGGTACAAGTGATCAGCTATTATACCAACCTCATTAGTTTGAAGCATCAAATGCATATCAGTTTATTTGTCCCATATCAATGTTTTATTCAATCACCCAGGCAGGGTTCATCATTCACCAACAATGTTAAAGAACACGTCAAGCATCATGACAATGACGGTAAAACCGTCTACCACTGATATGGATTCTGTGTTAGAATGCTACATGAGGCATAGCTTACGCCCGTGGATACTCACACAAACCTCTCTGTACAGTTACAGCAATCTCAATCATGAACTCAAAGCAACATGCTGAAGACATGTGTGGGCAGCTCCATGACTTTTAAAACATGGTGGAAGCCAGCTGACGGATCAAATGTGCAGTGTGTTGCATTCAACAGCATCCACCAGTGGGGTGATTGGAGAAGGCACAAGTGGATATTACAATGTTCAGTTATTTTGTTTGCACTCACTTATAGCCCATCTCTTACCAGTTACATTGGTATCATACTCTAATGGATCTAAGCGAATGCCAGTGCCATATTGTAGAACACTAGAAATCACAACATATACTGTCATAGGTCATAAACAATTTAGCTGCTAAGGATGATCTACGTTTTAGGTCCCTAGTAAGTTAAAGAGTTACTGTAGAGCATATTGTTGTCAGAACACACTTAGGACACCTTTTCTTCAGCATACGAAAGGGGCTTCTTTATAGTCAAAGTGTGTGCAGGGCTTGAAACCCAAGGTGAATGTGGCAGCCAGGAAGTTGGAGGCATGGGGTAATCGGTGGACTCATATGGGTGCAATCACAAACAGCATGGTTCCCATTCTAAAAACGCAGTATCAGTCCAGACTTCAAGTAGTCTAATATGATCTAATTCCCTATCAAAGACGGCACCTGCTCAAATTCAGGTCAGAAACAAATCCTTTTCCATGGTACTTGAGGTAAAGTCGGTATATAAGTGTGCCTGTACAAGAGCACAGTGCTGATCATTCTGTGGACTAATGCAGCCACTCCAGGGATCTGTGTTTGAACTCGTGGTCAGAGGTCCACTCAGCCATTCTGAGGATGATAAAATGAGTGCCAGTGAGTTGGGCAACAATAAACATCGGTTATATGTCAATAGCATGCTACAAATATATCTGTTATGGTATGCCTGGCAACTTATCCTGTTGGTGGGTTTTATCCACTGCCATGAGTTTGTTTACTCACCCCTTCCCTTGATTCACCTTTCTTGTTTTCCCCACATTCTACTTTGGGTTCCTCCATCCCTGAATGCTTGCAGATTGCTTTTTTGCACCTGTATTTTTTTAGGTCGAGCCTGGGCAGCGCATGCGCTGCTCTGTGAGGCATGCTGTATTTGAGTATGGACTTGAAGCTCCGCCCACTCTCCGCCCATATTTTTCATTGGCTTGTGTCATTGTTCTTTGTAAATGCTGAGTTCTGATTAGTGAATAGGCTTGTTAGTCCCTCCTTAGTATCACCTTGTCTTCATTTGTAACCTCCCATGAGGACTGGCCCTTTTACTTCTGTTGTTAAACGATATGTCTTATTTAGTCTGTAAGCACTATTTTCTTTAATGAGTTTCTCCTACTGCAGGCACGCCATGCTTTCCTACAACAATCAGCACGCCATGCGTGCTTTCACTTTCCAAGCGGCCCAAGCAGCCCAGGACAATGGCAGCCACTTCTTTGAAATGAAATAGGTCTCACATTTACAAGAGTTTGAGCTATTGGCATTGTAAATGACAATGCCTTTTATTTGTGTTAATTATCAAAACTGATAAATAAAAGACATTGTCATTTACAATGCCAATAGCTTAAACTCTCGCAAATGCGAGACCTATTGCATTGCAAATTCTTGTTCCTTGCTTCTTATCCAGACCTCTAGTTTATCTTCTTATGGAACCAGTTTCCATCTTCCTATCCTCTGAGTTAGCAGGCCCTGAGATTCAGAGAAGATGAGTGTAATTTGATATCTCAATCTTGACAAACACATCTGTTACCACATTTTGCCTTTTTCTAATACTCTGTTACTAGCTGTTTTAGAAGCTGGAATGTTTCATGATGGCAGGTCTACGTTTCTGAGAGCGGGAGAAATTTGAATTATGCACCCAGAGGTGGTCTCTGCCTACCAGATACTTTTCGAACCTTCATCTGGTGAAGATTTCTACTTTCGGATTAAGTCACTTTTTTGAGCTTGGATTTCTCCAGCAGGGCATGTCTGCAGGATGTAGCTGAACAGGGCTCCTCAAGGCTGGAAACCTTCACCGGGAAGTTCAGCTGATTCGGATTTGCTGTTGCAGAAAAGCCTTGGGTGGGAGCAACTCTAATCTTTGGCCCACTGGCAATGCACCTTCATCAAATTGGATGGCAGGTTGACCTTGGACCTCGAAAGGTCTTTGGAGCCAAAATGTTTCAAAGTCACAGGTCACACACAGTAGGTCCAGTCCTCTTCTTTTCTTCCACAGATCCAGAAAATGTTTGGAGGGGGTATTCTGGGTTCTAGGCTATTCTGGGTGCCATATTTATATCTGACATGACCAAGAAAAGGGGTGGCTCGTTGCCCCTCCCTAACCATTGGGCTAAAAGTTCCCAGGGGCAACCCTACCCACCTTTACAGCACTGCCTATGTGCCCTACTACAAACAATCCCACTGAGCCCCTCTCTACGTAAAGCCAATGTGGCAGAACTTTTCTTCCCCTGTGCAGAGCTCCTGAGTCCATCCTAGAAGTGTGTCAAGGGAAATAAGCAAGCCCTCCACTGATGTCCCTCTAAACAAGACATGGGGGCAATCCCACTCCCACTGGGCTTGGTACCTGTCTGGCTAGGGGACAAAAGGAAAGGGGCAGGCCCAGGTATTAGATACATCTGCCTTTAAGGGGTAGGCCTCTTTGAAGTTAAGTAATTTACTGGCCACAGCCCAGATGGGCAGCCTGCCAGAAAAACCACCCATCATCCAAGGCCTTTGTTGCAACTCTGGGAACAAATTCACACCTTATCAAGGGAGCTGTCCAGCTGCTGCGTGAGAGGTCGGCTCATGCAAATGTGCATCAAGAGGCTTTAGGTAGGGGAATCCAACTTCATCAATGAATTGGGCTTGTAATAAATATTTCAAAAAGTCAAAAAGTGAAATTTGTAGCTGTTTCCTAGCCAAAAATAACATTTATTAAAGTCAATATGGTAGATCAATGCTTTCCTATGCAACAGCCAACCCTGCAACAGTGGAAATAGCTTTTAGGGCATTTTTACTGTAAGAATATGTGTAATGTTAAACTTCTACATGTCCTACTTTTAAATATCATGCATCATGCCTTATTAGCAGTAAGGCCTACTCAGGGGTGGCTTATTAATATTTTAAAGGAATGTTTAGGCCTGTCAAAAGTGGCTATTTTAAAATATTGAATTGCAGTTTAAACTGAGCAGCCAGGCTGCAGTAAGTCGGCCGGCAGTCCTGTTTACACTGTCAAGTCACAATGTCACAAGGCAGTCCACTTGTGACATTTTAACTTACAGGCTCTGGGTACACTGTTGTACCATATGCCAGAGACTTATAGGTATGTCAAATATGTTAATAAGAGGTATGCTAATTTCATCTTGTTGAAACGAGGAGCACAGACACCTTAACACTTGTTAACAGGGGTAAAGTGCACAGAGTTCTACAACCAGCAGAAATATTCAAGGCAAAACAACTGTGGGTAAACCACGCAAAAGATGGGCGTTTCAAACAGACTCCAAGTACTTTTTGTGCACTCCCATTTATCAAATCGTATGTGCACCACTCTGAATATAATTTCTTCTTATGCATTTTTTTTTAATTTATATCAACTTTTTAATTTCTATAGCAGATGCAATTCTGAGATGGCCGTGAGAACGTAAACCAGCTTTCCCAACAGCAATTTTCAAATCATAGAATGAGGAAAGTTCGACTTCCCGGTAAAATAATAATAAAAAATCAGGTTCGACAAGTTTTAGCAATAAAAAATTCTGTTTGCCATTGGCAAGCTCAAACAATGTTTACCCAAAGCCTTCCTCTAGTTCTTAAACCGCCAGCCTCAAGATATGTGATGTGCGAACAGATTGCACTTTCCTGGACTAAACCGAGCAAGCATAACAAAGCTGAAGGAAAAAACACAAACTGCAACGACTTGAAATAAAATATTCCTTCAAGAATTTGAAGTTGTATGCGTTTTTTCTCATTCCGTGTTCACTCTCAGCCGGATGAACTCCCAGTACATTCTGATCGTCTCCGTCGCACCGTGTCTGCACCGGTGACAACTGATTCATCTGCCTATTTGCATATCCCCTCGGCCCGCGGCGGTGGAATACAGAGCGGGTCCTCATGCTATGACAGATGACACAGCTCTGGCAAATCAGGGGGAGCTGTCAAAAACAGCTGTCCTTTAAAGACATTGAGAAGAAGCAGCAGAACTGTTTGAAAAAGGCGACGCGTTGGGATTTAATTGGCCCAGCAACCGCTGAAAATTATGATTTAAAAAGAGGAGGAAATGAATGTGCATTTTTTTTACGCTAACTTATTTTCGGGGCCAGGATTTGGATTCACGGTACGATGTTCAAAAGTCTTGTGGCAAATAACGCTTTTTCGAATTATATGTTACCTGTAGAAGCTGTGCTTGTTTATTTGAAGCGCTACAACAGGGCCTACTGTGTTGAGGATCCATACAGCAATGTTCTAACCTCAGGTATCAAGGTTGCATGTGGATGAAGCACGTAGTGCTGTCTCTTTCTTTCTCACACCAGGGGCAACACACACTTTTGCATTTTGGTGAGCGTCTCAGTCCTGCAGTAAGGCAATCCGGAGCCACATAACATAAATTAAGCTTGACTAGGGCTGTTTTAAGCCATGGTCTGCGATGTGGTTCTCGAGTGATTGGCATTATTCTAAGTTGTGTTGGTGTCCTGGTGCTGTGATCACACATTTGCAAAGTAGTAAATTACTGTTTTTCGTTGTTACTTTAGCTAAATATCCAGTATTTGACTGCAAATGATCAGCATTTGCTGAAGCCTCTAAAATAACTGCATCACACAAAATAACACTATGACACAATGAACCAACACTATAAAAAACGCAACAAAATATAACAGTACACAACTGAGCACAACAAAATTTACAACGGAATACAACACAACAACAATATCATGTAAACATAACAGTACAAGACAATAACAACACACATGCCCAACACAAATAATACCCCACAAAACTAAATAATAACAATACAACATATAAAGCTATCACAATAATCCAGCACAAAAAGCACTACCGGAAACGACTCAACAATAACCTAAGAACACAAGTATTATCAGATTGGAACACAACATAACATTTCCATCAACACAATACAACTCAGTATCAACACAACGAATATCACAATACAAAAGCATTGTAACAGCATACGACAGAGGTGTACCACAAAATAATACAGTACTTTAATACAAAAACATAACAGTACAAGGGCACATCCCAGTACCAACACACCACCACAACACAAAACAAAAACCGTAAACACAGCTACAATAAAGCACATCATAAAACAACACACAAAAGAGAGGGCAGCACAAAAACACAGCACAGCCTAACAAAACAACAAAATGCAAAAACATAGCGCTGTAGCATTGTTGTACTGTTGTGTTATTTATCAATTAGTGCTGTGTTGTTATTTTGTGCATTGTGTTGGCTTGCTGTGTTATTTTTGTATGTTGTAAATGTGTTATATTGTTGTGTTGTGCTAGCATACTACTGTGTTGTGATCGCATCATATTTTGGTTCTTATGACGAAAAGTCGTGTTGTCATTGTGCCATAATTAGGGTGTGTTGCTTTGTGCTATGTATTTGTAGTGTTGGAATTTTGTAGTTGCATTGTTCTGTTTGTTATTGTGTTGTTCTGTTGAGGGGTTATGTTATTGTAATGTGCTGTTGTGTTCTTATGCTATGTTATGCTGATTTATCCTTGATGTGTCACAGCTACAGTTGGCTGCTTTAATATGCACAAACATTCTTCTCACACAATACTACAATCACAAACCCACTTTTATGTTATGGTGTAAAACTTGTTCACTCTACAATTGTGTTAAACACTAAAGTCAACCAACCCACAGCTTCGTGTTTGCACTAGAAGTATGAAAAACTCAAACTCGGGGAACTCAAAATTTGATGCAATTTATTTTTAAACTGTTGCTGAGGGCTGATAAGATCAGCAGTTCCCTCTCACCCTTTGGCAAGCTCTCACTTCCTGGAAAAGCCCCAGTAGAACCCATCTACTTGTCCAATGCATGTTATATTGATTTTGTGAAGTTTTATTATAATATCAAAGTTTAAAATATTGTTTACTTTAATATGCTTTTATGATGGTGTTTTTATTTTATAGTATTATGTTTTCATTTTGTTTCATATGTAATCAGAAAAAGCTTAATTTGGTTAAAAAAACGTTATACTAATGTTTATTTGTTCAGTTTGTTTGGTGTATTGGGTATTGGATGGGTAGATTTTTAATTATGTATTGATGTTAATTGATTAATGTGCCAATTACTTTATATATTTCAAATTTTAATTTCAGGTTACTGGATTTATGGGGATTGGGTGGGTTGTATTTTTTAATTATATATTCATATGTGCTAATTGATTACTATTTCGATTATTTCATATTTTTTAATTGCTGTTTATTTGTTTTAATTTTTTATTTCTTTTTAATTTTGGATTGTGGGTTTTATTGGCTGATTCTGTTAGTAATATATTTAATTAGATATATAAATTGATTTTAACATGTTAAAGTATTCCCTATGCCATTTTTACATTGCAAATTAATTAATTGTTTGCCTAATTAAATAGCTTTTGTTTTGTTACATTTTTTAAAACAAATAGTTTAGTTTTTCCAGTTTTAAGGTATTTTAATGATGCATAGGCTTTTCAATGTTTTAAGCTTGAGTTCCTTAAATAAATTTTAATACACACATGTGTTATTTTAGTGTGGGGAATTTGACTCATCCAAACATACAATCTTTCCCCACTGTTTGTCAGACTGGAGTTAGAAAAGTAAATTTGACACCCCCTCCACCCCCCATGCGTGAACTTTCCCCAATGTTAATTTAACTGGCAATAGAATAGTAAAACTGTTCTCCCCAATGGATGTACTTTCCCAAATGTTTGTTAAACTAGAGTTAGAGTGGTGAATATCCACCCGGAGGCTCTGCCCAGTGTTTGACTGGAGTTAAAATAGTAAATCAGACCCCTAACCCCAATTATGCACTTTAACAATCTTTTTTCAGGTGGTGTTAGAATAGTAAATTGAGCTTCCCACCCCACTTAGGTACTTTACCCAACGTTTGCTGCACTGGACTTAGATTTGTAATTCTGACCTCCTTACCAATGCATTCATTTTCCCCAGTATTTGTCAGACTAGAGTTAGAATAGTAGATCAGACTTCCTCAATGCAGGTAGATGAGCACATTTGATCACCCAATGTATGCACTTTCACCAAAGTTTTCTAAACTAAAGTTTCAATAGTAACTCCAACTTCCTTCCCTCAATTTATGACTTTTACCCAACTTTTGTTCGATTTGAGTTAGAATATTAAATCTACCCCACACACAAAAGATATATTTGAATTATTTAATTATTAATTTTATTTTCTGTTTTTAGATTGCCATTAAGTTGCGACTTGCCGTTCAGGCTTGTCTGTTCCTATTGGAGCAGGATCAAGGCTGGTTTGCATATGGGTGGGGCCAAACTGATGTGGCATGGTGGGCAAAAGAACAATAGGTTAGAATGCTACCTCAAGCGATTGCCAGTGGTTAGACTTATTGCAAGCATTTCTCCCATCACCTTTTGCATGTTTGATGCACTGCCCTAAGTGGCAATGGTATGCCCAGAGATGGGTCCCTTGTTCACTGTGCCACTGGGAACAAGCTACAGCTGACTGAGGAGCTCCAATAAGGGCGAAACTGATCTCAGGTTGCTGGTGTTCTGGTTCGAGGAGGACCTGGCCTGGCAGTTTGGGCTGGACTATTCCTATTGGGATGGGGTCAAGACTGATTTGCATATGGGTGGGTCCCAACTGTGAACGATGTGTTGTAATGCTAGAAACATATCATATTTATGTTTATCTATGGCATTTGAGATGTCATCAGTAATGTCATCAACTATGTCATTTAACACGTCATGAGAGATGTAATATGTGAGATCATAAGCAGTACATGATGAGGGCACTTAGTTAGTTTGCTGAACTTTCCCAGATTTGAGTACTCTCACTTTTAACATGCACATTGCTTGCTTTCTTCATGCTCAAGGTCTTTTGTATTCTTCTTGCAAGAAAGCCATGCACCTAATAGTACCATTGGCTACAGTTTTGGTTTCTGTCACATGTATCCTCCTTCTACTGCCTATGTGATGAAAATGTATTAAAATTGGAGGAATTTTGGGAGGAGCTATCAATAAATGCTCCACTGCTTGGAGAGGCAAAGCCCTGTCTCTGTTTGCTGTGATACCACTATTTTTCCTTGTTTTGTCTATGAGTACTTGAAGTCTAAAACATGCATATTAGGCAAAACAAGGAAAATTAAGCTATATCCTAACCCTGCATTTGTGGGCAACCCCTCCATTTGTGGGCAACCCCTGTTGTGCACGCAAACACAAATACACGCACAAACACACAAGCACATACACACACGCACACAAACACACACACATGTATATACGTATATTGTACCATGATTGCATGAGAAATGGGTATTTTGGTTTTCTTTTAACTATTGCACCGTTAGACCAATCTTCACAAAACTTTCCCAAAAAAGTCATATCCACCTCAGCTCCTTCCTGTTGATCCATCAAGCGGGGCCAAGAAAAAGGGCGGATCCCCCCAAAAAATGTCCCTGTATAATTTTCCATAGAAACATTAGATACAGTGACAGCCAAAATGGGTGAACAGAAATACACCAAGTTTGACAGAATACTAGATCTTGGTCCAGAAAGTGTTGTTTTTGTGATTTGGAGTAAATCCATTCAGTAGTTTTGGAGAAAGTAAGGTTCAAAATGTATGTATGGAGGATCCACGGACCCGACAGATGAGACCTTTCTGTGCAAAATTAAAAGCTGGATCTGCTACATTGCCAGACCAAAAAACATAACATTTGTGAATTTCTCTGGATTTTATGTATAATGTAATAATATATTATAGTTGTTAGAACTGGGGGTCTCTAGTTGGCAGAGGTAGGTACCTTTGTCCAAATAGGGACCCTTGCTTCTAGTCAGGATAAGGGGGTACACTCCTGAAATAACCCCTGCTCACCCTCTTGGTAGCTTGGCACGAGCAGACAGGCTTAGTTCAGAGGCAGTGTGTAAAGCATTTGTGAACACATACAGTAATCCAGTGACAACACTACAAATGGACACCACACAGGTTGTATTATAAAAATAAGTATCTTTTATATAGATTTACCACAAGACCATAAATGCCATAAATAATCCACAATACTGTACTTTAAGAATGGTAGAATTAGCTTGAGTCTCTTAAAATGAAAATGCGACACTTTGAGTTCAATGTACCTTAAGATGCGTAACGCAGGGCAACGAAAAGTGTTGCAGGGAAGGTGATGCGGTAGTCCCTTACACGCAAGGACGGTGATGCGTTGAAGATCTGATGCAAAAGAAACAAAGTGGCGTCTTCTTGAGGTTGCGACAACGAAGAGGTGATGCGTGCACGCCCGACGGCCGTGCGACGATTTCGATGAGTCTTTGGAGCCGCGACAGGCCCTGCGACACGCTTCCCTGGCGATGCGACGGTGTCTGATGCGAGGTCGACGATCTTCTCCTGGGATGCGGGGCGCGCCTCGTGCTGCGATGCGTTGGCGTCTGATGCGAGGTCGATGCTCTGCCCCGGGGATGCAACGGCGTCTGATGCGACGGCGACACTCTTCTCCGGTGCTGCGAGGCGCTTCGAAGGATGCGGCGCGCTTCTTCGGGGATGCGCCGGCGTCTGATGCGACGGCGACACTCTTCTCCGGCGATGTGAGACTCAGCGGCTGCGGCGACACGCTTCTTCGTGTTGAGTCGCGCTTCCAGCTCCCAGAGACACGCAAGTGTGTCAGAAGGTCCAAATTCCCAGCAAGGGAATACAGGGGAGCTGGTGGGTGAAGTCTGTTGTCCCTGAGACTTCAGCAGGAGGCAAGCTCTAAAATCAAGCCCTTGGAGATCCTTCACAAGTTGATGAAAGTACACACAAAGTTCCCTTCTCCTTTCTTTTGGCAGTCAGTCAACCACTGCAGGCAGATCCCTCTCAGTTTAGGGATAGTCTTCTCCTCAGTTTCTTCTTGGTTCCGCTCCTCAGCAAAGGTTTCTTCTTGTTTCCCAAAAGTGATCTAATTTCCTAGGGGTCTGGGTCCCCTTTTTATACACAGTTTCTCTTTGTTCTCTGAAGGCAGAGAGGCCTCTGCCTAGTCCAAAACCAGTTCTGGTCAGTCCTGGAGCACTTTGTTTTCCTGACTCCTTCTTTCCTTTCAGAATGTGGGGCAGAGTGCTCAGCCGCCCGGCAGGAGGTGGAGCCAACATTGTGGAAAGCAGGCACAGCCCTATTCAGACCCAGGTGCAACTCCTCCCTCCACTCTGGATGCAGATCTTTCTATTCAGCCCTGTGCTGACTCACCCTGTCTCCTGTAGCCACCCCCAGCCCCTGTCACTCAATCTCCAGACAAGGAATACACAACCTAGCAGAGGCAGGCTTGGATAGTTAGGCAAGAAAATACCCACTTTCTAAAAGGGGTATTTTCAAACACAGAATGTTAAAACCAACTTCACTAAAAGATGTATTTTATCATCCTGAGTTCAGGCATACTAAATTCGTTTTTCTACCATGTTCCCTGGGTCAGTTCTGACTATAAGGTGTAATAGTCAGTCTGCCCATTCTGGCCTATGGGGAGCAGGTAGCCTTGCAATAGTGAAAACGAAAATGGCTGTAATTCACTATTAGGACATGCCACACACACCAGGGCATGTCCTACCTTGTACTTACAATGCACCCTGCCCTAGGGCCTACTTTAGGGGTGACCAACATGCAGTAAAGGGAAGGTTTAGGGACTGGTAAGTGGGTGTACTCACCAAGTTGACATGGCAGCCTAGGCTGCACGCAGGCTCTGCGATGGCAGGCCTGAGACACATTTTACAAGCCGCTTCTGTGGGTGGCACAACCAGTGCTGCAAGCCCACCAGCGGTATTGGATTTACAAGCCCTGGGCACACTCAGTGCACTGTACTAGGGACTGACAAGTAAACCAATCATCCAATCATGGAGTCACTAATACATACATCAATTTACTGAATAGCAGTGGCACAGTGCCCAAAGCATCTAAACCAGCAAAAACAGATCAATAACATTGGAGGCATCTTCAAAAAATGGAAGGGAGACCCTCGCCAAGGATGCCAGGTCTAACACGTGTCCCCTCCAGCTGAAATGTGGGGAGAACTACCCTACCTCATGGGAGTTCTCTTCACTAAGGCGGAAAAATCTGGACAGACCATCAGCATTGGCGTGTTCTGTACCAGGGCGGTGTTCCACCGTGAAGTCCATCCCCTGTAGGGAAATGGACCACCTCAACAGCTTTGGATTCTCACCCCTCATCTGCATCAACCATCTGAGGGGCCTGTGGTCTGTCTGAACCCGGAAGTGAGCCCCAAATAGGTATGGTCTCAGCTTCTTCAGTGCCCAGACCACAGCAAATGCCTCACGCTCAATAGCACTCCACCTCTGTTCCCGTGGAAGTAACCTCCTGCTAAGGAAGGCTACAGGTTGGTCTAGGCCCTCCTCATTCATCTGTGACAAAACAGCCCCCACACCATGCTCTGAAGCGTCTGTCTGAACGATAAACTCTTTGGAGAAGTTGGGGGACAGGAGCACGGGCACCGTGCACATGGCTGTCTTCAAGGTGTCAAAAGCTTTTTGACAGGTGTCAGTCCAAATCACTCTCTTGGGCTGCTTCCTGGAAGTCAGCTCTGTCAAGGGTGCAACCATGCTGCCATACCCCTTGACAAATCTCTTGTAATACCCGGTGAGTCCTAGGAAGGCTCTCACCGCTGGCTGGGTCTTGGGGGGCTCCCAAGCCAGAATGGTATCTATCTTGGGCTGTAGGGGCGCCACCTGGCCTCTCCCAACCTGGTGTCCCAAGTACACCACAGAACCCTGCCCGATCTAGCACTTACTCGCCTTGATCGTGAGGCCTGCCCTCCGCAGCACAATCAACACTTCCCAGAGGTGGCGCAGATGTTCTTCCCAACTGGCGCTGAACACTGCGATGTCATCCAGGTAGGCGGCACTGAACTCTTCCAGTCCGACCAACACCTGGTTGACCAACCTCTGAAAGGTGGCAGGGGCATTCTTCATCCCAAAGGGCATCACCCGGAATTGGTAGTGCCCATCTGGTGTGGAGAATGCTGACCTCTCCTTTGCCCCATCAGTCAAGGCGATCTGCCAGTACCCAGACGTTAAGTCAAACGTACTGAGGTACCGGGCAGCCCCTAACCGATCTATGAGCTCATCAGCTCTGGGGATGGGGTGTGCGTCAGTCCTGGTGACGGAATTGAGTCCTCGGTAGTCCACACAGAACCGGAGTTCGGGTGTGGCACCAGAGCGCGGCAGCCTTTGGGACCAAGACCACTGGGCTGGCCCAAGGGCTGTGAGAGGACTCAATTACCCCCAATGCAAACATCTTGGAGACCTCCTCCTTGATGCAAGCTCTCACCCTGTCAGTCACCCTGTAAGCCTTGTGCTTGACAGGAAGACTGTCCCCAGTGTCCACATCATGGACGCACCAGTCAGTGACACTAGGAACCAGGGAGAACAGGTCAGGAAACTGCCCCAACAGTTGGCGACAGTCACCTTGCTGCTCAGGTGTCAGGGAGGTAGAGAGGTTCACACCCTCCACTGATCCATCTTGCTCTTGGGCTGACAGGAGGTCAGGAAGAGGCTCAGTCTCCTCCTCCATCCCAGCATCTGTATCTAAGAGCATGCCCACTTGGGACCTCTCCAAGTGGGGCTTCAGGCGGTTGACGTGCAGGACCCGCAAGGGGTTCCTGGGAGACCGCATGTCCACCAAGTAGGTAACAGGACTCTTGCGCTCCACCACCTCAAAGGGTCCGGTCCACTTATCCTGGAGCGCACAGGGCTCCACTGGGGCCATGACCCAAACTTTCTGACCAGGTTGAAGCTCAACTAGAGTGGCATTCTGGTCGTACCACCGCTTCATTTCCTCCTGGCTGGCTTCCAGATTTGCCTCAGCAAGTTGCCTGAAACGCCTAGTTTGGTTCCTAAAGGCCAGCATGTAGCTATATACATCCTGGGGAGGTTTCCTGGGAGATTGCTCCCAGCCTTCCTTGACCAAACTCAGAGGTCCTCTCACTGGGTGACAATACAGAAGCTCAAAGGGGCTGAACCCTAGAGACTTCTGTGGCACCTCCCGGTATGCAAAAAGAAGGCATGGCAAGAGGACGTCCCACTTACGCCTCATGGGTTCTTCCGGACCCATAATCATGCCCTTCAGGGTCCGGTTGAATCTCTCAACCAACCCATTTCCTTGGGGGTGGTAAGGAGTGGTGAACTTGTACGTTACACCGCACTCCTGCCACAGGGACTTCATATACTTGGATATGAAGTTAGTACCTCTGTCAGACACCACCTCTTGAGGGAACCCCACACGTGAGAAAATTCCCATCAGTGCCCGTCCCACCATGGGGGCCGTCACTGTCCTCAGAGGGATGGCTTCAGGGTACCGGGTGGCATGGTCCACCAAGACCAGGATGAACCTGTTGCCCATCGCTGTCTTGGGGTCCAGTGGCCCCACAATGTCAATACCCACCCGTTCAAAGGGGGTGCTGACCACAGGGAATGGCTGGAGAGGAGCCTTCTGCTTCCTCCCACTCTTTCCACTTGCCTGGCAAGTCTGACAAGTCCTGCAGTGAGTGGCGGCACTCCTGAGCATCTGGGGCCAAAAGAAATGGGTGACAAGCCTTTCAAAGGTCTTGTCCTGCCCCAGATGTCCTGCTAAAGGCACATCATGAGCCAAACCCAGTAGGAAGGCTCTGAAGCGCTGGGGTACCACCAGCACACGGGCTGACCCAGGCTCAGCAACCTTAGTCTTGCTATACAGGAGACCATTCTCCCAGTAGATCCAATGTGATCCACACTGATCACCTGCTGCCTGGTCTGTGGCCTGTTGCCTCAGACCCACGAGAGAAGGGCACTTGTTCTGCTCCTCGCAGAACTCCTCCCTGGAGGGTCCTCCATCTTGCTGCCAATGGGTCAGCTCAGGCAGGTCCCCCAGTTCAGCTACCTGTTCCCCTGTAGGCTCCAGGGCATCCCCCTCAGGTTCTGCCTCTTCCTGGACCGTGGGAACTTCGGGGGCCGGTTTCCCGCACCCCCTGCCTCTTCTCTCTCCGGCAGGCACCTGGGCCTCCCTCTCAGGCTCCAGGTCCTCTTGAACAGCTCTGGCTTGCCATGGACCGGGTGGTCACACACGCCCAATCAGGCAAGCCCAACATCTCCAAATGAGCACTCCGCTCCACCTTAGCCCAAGGGGAGCTCTCCAAATCGTTCCCTAACAAACAGTCAACAGGCATGGCTGGCCTCACAGCTACTTGAAGAGTACCAGAGACCCCCCCACTCAAAGGAAACCTGAGCCACCTTGCAGTGGCTCTCTGTGTTGTCAGCAGCAACAACTGGATAGAATGCATCAGGGACCACCTGCTCTTTAGACACCAGGTGACACTTGACAGCTGTCACACTGGCTCCTGTGTCTCTCAGAGCCTCCACCCTTTGGCCATTGATGGTCACCCACTGCCTGTATTTCTTAGTGTTCTCAGGCAGTTGGGTCCTAGGGACCATCTCAGAGTCTCCTAAAGAGACAAGGGACAATATTACAGGATCCCACCCATCTTGGGCACCCACCTCCTCCCCCAGGGCTACACTAGCCAACTGCCGGGGACTGCACCAGGGGGTGCTGGCTTTCCAAACAAGGGGCACTGGGGTTCATTGGCCCTGTGGCCTAGGGCGCCACATCTGTAGCACACCAGGGGTCCCCTATGGACAGGTGGACCTGTCGGGGCCCGTGCTTTTTCTCAGGGGAGGCTGGGAACCTTTCCCTTGGTTCCCTTGGGGTTTACTTTGGGGCCCTCTCTGGAACTCCCTCTGTTTACCCTTGTCCCCCACTCCTCTGCTGGGGACCCTGCCCACACTTGGCGGAGTCTCCCACGTGACCCTTGTGGACCCGGGTGCTCACCCAGCGGTCCGCCTCCTCAGCAAGCTGCCTAGGGTTAGTCAGCCTACTGTCAATCAGGTGCTGGCGTAGCTCAGGAAAACAATTACTGGACAAGTGCTCCCATGCAATCAAATCAAAGAGCGCCTGAAAATCATTTGCTTTGCTACCCTTTACCCAACCATCCAAGGCTCTGCAAAAAAGGTCACATATTCAACCCAGGTACTGTTTTCAATCTTCTTACAGTTCCTGAACCTCTGCCTATAGAGTTCAGGAGTCAACCCATACCTGGTCATCAATGCATTTTTCATGTGGCTGTAGGAATTATAGACTTCAGAGGGCAAGTCCAACAAGGTATCCCGTCCCTCACTAAGGAACCGACCCCACAACCCCGCTCCCCAATCCTTCTCAGGGACCCGGTGGGAAGTCATGGCTACCTCATAGGCCTTGAACCATTGCCCAATATCATCATTTTTACAAAACTCCTTAACCACATCTTTAGGAATATACACCCTGGCCTCACCAGGCACTGACGGTGTGCTGCCACCAGAGGGAGTAATCTCTAATTTCTTGGCTCTAAACTCCACCTCCCTCAAACTTTTTTCATGCTCCTGATCCATTCTTTTCTCTTCTA
This sequence comes from Calotriton arnoldi, assembly GCA_963921515.1. Lineage (NCBI taxonomy): Eukaryota > Metazoa > Chordata > Amphibia > Caudata > Salamandridae > Calotriton > Calotriton arnoldi. The sequence continues at coordinate 670,443 of CAWUFW010003200.1, read as the reverse complement.
AGGCCAACTTTCTTGATTGCAATTCAAATTCCAACTGCCCCTTGAACTTGAGCTTGGTCAGCTCCATTTCATGCATCCTACTCTTTTCTCTGTCCTCCAGCTCTTCTGGGGACAGACCTCGGGCAGAAACACTGCTACCTATGGGGGAAGATGCTCTCCTCTCCCCAGGACCTACTGGCCCATCCAGCTGCTCAATTATATTCTCAGCCCCCTCCTCATTCTCAGGGGTATTCCTTGCTTCGACCCAGGCCCTCAGCGCCTTTTGGAAATCATCCTTCTTGGAGATTCCGGTCATAGAAACTTTGAACTTCCTGCAGAAATGCTTGAGCTGGTTAACGGTGTAGCATTCCAGTTTCTCCTCTTCCCAATCATTATCAACAGATACTACGGATGCTGCTTTTTCCATGGTGATTAAACTTGGCAGTTTTTAGCAAAAATAGAAAGTCCCAGAAAAGAATATCTACCAAAAGTATGTGGTTGCGTTATGGTCTGCACTCACTAGGTAGTGTTCACCAATCACTGTACATGAGTCACAAATGCAAGTCCAGAATCCTCACCGCTGACCACCAATGTTAGAACTGGGGGTCTCTAGTTGGCAGAGGTAGGTACCTTTGTCCAAATAGGGACCCTTGCTTCTAGTCAGGATAAGGGGTACACTCCTGAAATAACCCCTGCTCACCCTCTTGGTAGCTTGGCACGAGCAGACAGGCTTAGTTCAGAGGCAGTGTGTAAAGCATTTGTGAACACATACAGTAATCCAGTGACAACACTACAAATGGACACCACACAGGTTGTATTATAAAAATAAGTATCTTTTATATAGATTTACCACAAGACCATAAATGCCATAAATAATCCACAATACTGTACTTTAAGGATGGTAGAATTAGCTTGAGTCTCTTAAAATGAAAATGCGACACTTTGAGTTCAATGTACCTTAAGATGCGTAACGCAGGGCAACGAAAAGTGTTGCAGGGAAGGTGATGCGGTAGTCCCTTACACGCAAGGACGGTGATGCGTTGAAGATCTGGTGCAAAAGAAACAAAGTGGCGTCTTCTTGAGGTTGCGACAACGAAGAGGTGATGCGTGCACGCCCGACGGCCATGCGACGATTTCGATGAGTCTTTGGAGCCGCGACAGGCCCTGCGACACGATTCCCTGGCGATGCGACGGCGTCTGATGCGAGGTCGACGATCTTCTCCTGGGATGCGGGGCGCGCCTCGTGTTGCGATGCGTCGGCGTCTGATGCGAGGTCGATGCTCTGCCCCAGGGATGCGACGGCGTCTGATGCGACGGCGACACTCTTCTCCGGTGCTGCGAGGCGCTTCGAAGGATGCGGCGCGCTTCTTCGGGGATGCGCCGGCATCTGATGCGACGGCGACACTTTTCTCCGGCGATGTGAGACTCAGCGGCTGCGGCGACACGCTTCTTCGTGTTGAGTCGCGCTTCCAGCTCCCAGAGACACGCAAGTGTGTCAGAAGGTCCAAATTCCCAGCAAGGGAATACAGGGGGAGCTGGTGGGTGAAGTCTCTTGTCCCTGAGACTTCAGCCGGAGGCAAGCTCTAAAATCAAGCCCTTGGAGATCCTTCACAAGTTGATGAAAGTACACACAAAGTTCCCTTCTCCTTTCTTTTGGCAGTCAGTCAACCACTGCAGGCAGATCCCTCTCAGTTTAGGGATAGTCTTCTCCTCAGTTTCTTCTTGGTTCCGCTCCTCAGCAAAGGTTTCTTCTTGTTTCCCAAAAGTGATCTAATTTCCTAGGGGTCTGGGTCCCCTTTTTATTCACAGTTTCTCTTTGTTCTCTGAAGGCAGAGAGGCCTCTGCCTAGTCCAAAACCAGTTCTGGTCAGTCCTGGAGCACTTTGTTTTCCTGACTCCTTCTTTCCTTTCAGAATGTGGGGCAGAATGCTCAGCCGCCCGGCAGGAGGTGGAGCCAGCATTGTGGAAGGCAGGCACAGCCCTATTCAGACCCAGGTGCAACTCCTCCCTCCACTCTGGATGCAGATCTTTCTATTCAGCCCTGTGCTGACTCACCCTGTCTCCTGTAGCCACCCCCAGCCCCTGTCACTCAATCTCCAGACAAGGAATATACAACCTAGCAGAGGCAGGCTTGGATAGTTAGGCAAGAAAATACCCACTTTCTAAAAGTGGTATTTTCAAACACAGAATGTTAAAACCAACTTCACTAAAAGATGTATTTTATCATCCTGAGTTCAGGCATACTAAATTCGTTTTTCTACCATGTTCCCTGGGTCAGTTCTGACTATAAGGTGTAATAGTCAGTCTGCCCATTCTGGCCTATGGGGAGCAGGTAGCCTTGCAATAGTGAAAAACGAAAATGGCTGTAATTCACTATTAGGACATGCCACACACACCAGGGCATGTCCTACCTTGTACTTACAATGCACCCTGCCCTAGGGCCTACTTTAGGGGTGACCAACATGCAGTAAAGGGAAGGTTTAGGGACTGGTAAGTGGGTGTACTCACGAAGTCGACATGGCAGCCTAGGCTGCACGCAGGCTCTGCGATGGCAGGCCTGAGACACATTTTACAAGCCGCTTCTGTGGGTGGCACAACCAGTGCTGCAAGCCCACCAGCGGTATTGGATTTACAAGCCCTGGGCACACTCAGTGCACTGTACTAGGGACTGACAATTAAACCAATCATCCAATCATGGAGTCACTAATACATACATCAATTTACAATAGGGAGCACTTGCACTGTGGCACTGAATAGCAGTGGCACAGTGCCCAAAGCATCTAAACCAGCAAAAACAGATCAATAACATTGGGGGCATCATCAAAAAATGGAAGGTAGACCCACGCCAAGGATGCCAGGTCTAACAATAGTCTTTCTACTTTATATTTATTAACACTACTGGGGTGGCGTAGTGTTCATCCATTGAAGCACAGGAGTTGATTTTTTTTGTTCTATTTACCTACCAGGATTTGTTAGTGGGTGTGCTAGCGCTTTGTTATTACCACTGCCATCTTCCTTTTCTTTCTTACCTAGATTGCTGCTGTGGCAGTCAACTTAAAATAGGCTGGGCAGTCTGCTGCAAGGTGTGCAGACGCAAGACATTTACCACCCTGACAGCCGTGGCGTATTGCCTGCCAGATAGTCCTTTCTACCTGGCCCTCTCTAGTAAATATAAAGCTCTTTAAAAAATGAAATGAGTGTTATGCCCGGCAAAACCTACTACCAAGAGACCAGTACCATGACAGAATAAAAACTATGCTTGTTTTTTATTTCTACATGAGGCTTCACGCTCTCTCTTCTCACTGTTTGAAAGTTAATGCTATTCTGAAGCGGTGCGCATATTCTCAAAGCACTGGGGACGGCTCACAAATGAATATCCTGTATGCATAAAGATTTAATTAATTTATCTATTGATGGTAAAACACTGCACTAGCGTTTTTATGAATTATTGACTAGGAATATGTAACTCAGGAATGCTCTGCGTAGGGTAGGGAGAGAGGATGAATGGTTTGTGACTCCATGCCTTATTGGTATGTATTTGTCAACATTTTGTTTGGAACACAAACTTGTGGATAGACCCTTGGCCGTTAGAAGTCCATTCTATCTTTTTCAGCCAAGACTTGATAAATTGTTAAGTGCAAAACATAGCTCGCTTGAAATCTAAGGTTATAAAGCAAACTGAGGAAGGGAGCAATTGTTCTGACAGTTGCTAAATTATTTCCAATAGTGTTCTTTTCGATAATCCTGAAGGCATAAGAGTGGGGAAATCCGAACATTAAAAGAAAAAAGAAATTAAAAAATGTCACATCATTTCATTTGAATGGCAATCTGTTTTATACAAAAGCCAATAACATGACGTATATGGTTTTAGCTGACTTCTGGAAACTGGAAGTGAAATTTAGAACCTAAAGATGCATTGTTATTTCATACGGAGACATAACAAGCATAAAGAACATAACGATAACATTAACAATGACACCATGTAAATGCACAATAATTCATGAATCTCTTGCCCTAAGAACTTTTCCTAAATATTTGATTGGTTTTGTTAAGCACCTGGGAGCTGAAGATGGAAGGGACCTCGTGTTTCTCTCTGTCCTTAATAAATTGATGAAATCCTAAAGAGGATAGAGCATTAGATCTGTCAGCTAAGTATCGTTTAAGTCTAACTTTGTCTTCCAGTATCCTACCATGAGAGAATCACTGAACAAATGACTTTCCATCCTAAGAGTCTCCAACTAGTCCATACAGAAAACTTTAATAGTGAAAGAGAACCTATAGTGAAAGAGAACCTTTGCCCTTGTTTGTGCTCGACATAGATTCATAAGAAAACAATGCAAATGCAATAAAAAGTTCATAATTGCTTTCGATTCTTTGACTTTCGCGTTTATTTATTTATGCGTTTTTATATAGTTTGTACTTCGCCCGAAGGTGTCGGAGTGCTTTACAATAGAACCAGTTACATTACATAAGGACTTCAGAGAACACCGATTACGTATAAGATACAAAACAGATACACAAGTCTAAACACAAAAGGAAAACGTTACAATGGTGTTTACGGAAGATGTGCAATTTAAACAAAGAGTGCAGATATAATCTGCCAGTACTGGCAGGATGTGAGCGCAAAGGATATAGACATAACATAATGATAATATATAGCATAACATTATGGTCTCGGCTGGTTGGTTAGCTCGAAGATAAGTCCAAACAATATCCAGGGGCCCCAACCGCTAGTCCTGTCCCCATTGTGGTGCTACATGGGGGGGAGCAAGCCAGGCTGTGGACAACGTGCCCTAGGCAGTACAACCTTCCTGGTTGAGCTCTGGCACTGCACCAGGGAGGCGGAGCAGTCTGATCTCTTCACCAAAGGTCAGTTGAGCACAGCTGGTTGGGGGAGGCTGAACTGCAGAGGCACGCAGCGACGGTCTCCTCACCTCCAATATGGCCGCCATAGTCTCACCATTCCCCGCACCGGCAGCTCGCAGCATCCCGGAGACTGGAGAGTCGGCAGCAGCCCGCCCCCGCAGTTGGTCCTGGCTTGAGTTCATCCCCTTCCTGTGGGACGGGGACTCGCCTCTCCCTGGGGGAAATGGGGAGAGCAGGAGAAGCAGTGCTGGTGGCCATCTGCATGCACTCAGCAGGCAGCAGAGGAGGGCGTTGGCGGGCTCTCCCACTTCATCTGAAAACAGGGGCGCAGGAGAACGGGAGCGGTAGTGGGCCCCCACAGCTAGAGCTTGCCTAGGTTCCTGTTCACCTGGGAGCCAGCAGGGTGGAAGTGGAAGGCAGCACTGGTGGTCGTCTGGAGGTGCCCAGCGGCCCGGGTTCCTTCTCTCCAAGTCGTGAACCCCTCACTCGTTTCGGCGAGGAGCTGTACTAAATCAGCAACCAAAAAAACGAGTAAACAATCTAGGGTGCCTTTTAACTCTTAAATATCCCACGTCATTGCCATTGCATAGCGTTTGTGCCTAAAACTTAACAACCTACCTTCACCCACACCTGCAAGTCCGATGAAATGGTTAACTAAGCAGATGTTTATGATTTAATTGACTTACTTCTTACTGCTTTAGTCTGGGCAAGTTTCTAAGAAACCAAAGTGCGAAACTAATATGAAATTCAGCAGAATTTGGCTCTGTATTTATAAATGTGGATGTATAAGACTTTGCAGAGCAATGCTCGAGGCTACCAAACTTAAGGAGGACTCAGCATACTTACTCAAACTCACGTTCCCAGTGCAACCTGATACTCAACAGCTACATTGCACAATTAACTTCCCAGTTCACTGCCATCTTTCTTTTCCTGACAATGGCCATCTCCAAAACATTTGCAGAACCTTATCACTGCCTCCTCTGTTACAATAGACACTCTCCCTCCTGTCTGTCCAATTTAACTCCTGTTCCACATTCCTTCCTTATTGAGATGAACCTCCATCTCCTAACTAGTCAGCAGATCATGCTATTCATACAGTTCTGTCAGTTGTCATATACAGTTGTCATATTCGATACAGTCAAACACAGCAACCTACTAGACCTCTTGAAACATAGAATGGGTTTATCTGGAACAGTGTTAAACTGGTTCACTTCCTTCCTCCAAGACAGAACGCAAAGATTCAAGATCAACCAATCTTTATCTAACCCCACCCCAGTCACCTTGGGAGTACCCCAGGGATCTTCCCTCTCCCCAACACTCTTCAATCTGTTTATGGAACCACTCACTGAGCTTCTCAACTCCTCAAACATCCAATATCACATGTATGCCGACGACACACAACTGTACATTAAGGTCCACTCTCTCGAAGACATCAAGTCCCTTAACTCAACGCTCCAAAAAACACAGACCTGGTTGGCAAGCAACCATTTAAAACTTAACACACTAAAAACAGAATTCCTCCTTATTGCTCCCCCCAACCAAACAGCCATGATCCACGAGTGGATGAAGCACCTAACTGCACTCGATGGTCAACCTCGCATCATTGATTCCGCTAAATCCCTAGGAATAACTCTGGACAATAAACTAAATATGCAGAAACACATCAGCGCTGCAACTAAAGGAGCCAATTTTCAGATGAACATCCTGAGAAAACTGAAACCCTTCATACCCGCGAATGACTTTAAACAGGCAGTTCAAACTCTAGTAATTCCCAGAATGGACTATGGGAGTGTCGCTCTCTGTGGCCTTCCCAGATCAACGACCGCTCCGCTAAGAGCCTCAATCAATGCAGCCGCTAGACTCATCACAGGCTCCAAAAGAAACTGCCACATTTCCCCTGACCTTCGTGCCCTCAACTGGTTACCTTTTGAGGCCAGAATCCATTTGAAAATCGCCTGTATGACACATAAGGCATTGCACCACAAAACCCCGAGATACCTGGCGAAGAAACTAGTACTATCGGGTGGTAACAGAACTACTAGGAGTTCTGACAATCTTCTACTTAAAACACAACGCTTCTCCAAGAAAAAAACATACAATCGTACCTTCTCAGGAATGGCCCCCAGGATTTGGAACGCGCTGCCCCCAGAAACGAGACTTAATCCATCCGCTGCTTTCTTCAAAAAGAAGTTAAATCGATTTTCTTGTCCAGATTCACCTGAACTCTCTTATACACTCTTGTAGATATGTGCTAGTCTCTAATAGTTACCAGTAATGTATTCGCATAACTCTTCGTATTTATATGTATATGTCAATCACCTGCATTTGCCCTGTAAAGCGCTCTGATATCCGCAAGGGTCTTGTTCGGTGCTATACAAAACTGTCAAAATAAATAAAATAAAATAAAAAATAAAATAAATAAAAATAAAATAAATAACTTTCCTCCCAGAGTAGTGCACTAATTCAATTCAATAAGCTTTATTCGGTCATCAGACCATAAAAGTGCAAGATGCATATATACAGCCCTCATATGATAAAAATCATCAGTCGCGGCTCCTGGAGGGAGTGCTGCGGGGCGGTGGGGCGGGGGAGGGGCAGGGTGGGGGGTAGTAAACTCCGGCATACGGCCGAACGGAGGTAAGTACAGAAATAAATAAATAAATAAATTACATTGCGCGCGCTGCAACGCCAAATGGCGATGCGGCGCATGCAATGTAATTCGTTTTATTTATTTATTTCTGTACTTACCTCCATTCGGCCATATGCCGGAGTTTACTACCCCCCACCCTGCCCCTCCCCCACCCCGCCCCACCGCCCCGCAGCACTCCCTCCAGGAGCCGCGACTGAAAATCATCAGTTACACTTAAAAAGACAGAATAAATAACTTTAAAAAACACAAACATTCTGTTAAAATTGTAACAGTACAGTGGTTGCCTTACAAAGCTACTGGCTAATCAGTTCGTATTGCCTAGTACATAAAAACACAAACTTGTTTAAAAACTACAACACTAAGGATTGTACATTGAGCTATTATCCACTGGCATAAGTACACATAGCAATCTAGGCGAAGTAGTTGCTCAGTTAGCTGTAGTCCATAAGGGTTGGGATGGATTGCCCCACCAGCAGAAATTATTAGGGATGTGCCGCACTATGTGCCTGTTAAGGGGGATGATGGAGTAGGTTTCTCAGCCTTTCTTCTAATTCCCCACATATGACCCAGGAACTTCGCTGTTGTGCACACAAATAATGGTCTTGTGTCTGATTTTAGTATGCGCAAAGCTGCCCCATAGTTGTGGGTTCTAAACTGTTTACAAATAGGAATTAGCCATTTTCTTCTGGGGCCAGCATATGCAGGGCAGCCAAAGAAGACATGGCCAAGTGATTCAATTGGGGCAGAACAACAAAGGCAGCCTTTGATCTGGGCAACGTTACCTGACCAAGAACTTGTAAAAGAGTTCAGGGGTAGAGATCCGTGCCTGAATTGAATGTAAAGCTTTCTATCCGCTGACACCTGGATAAAGTCAAGGTATCCTTCCAGGGTATATACTAATTTAAAATCCATAAATTCCTCTATTAGTCTACCCCGCCTACTGCCCCTGATTTTGTTCTACAAATCCCAGTCCCAGTACATTGTTTTAATTTGTTTCTTAGTGGGTAATTCTGGACAATTAGTGCTACTTCCCTTTACCCCAATTTCATTAAGGAGTAGTGCACTATATTCATTCACTCTCTCCCCTCTGGTATTTACCCAATTTGTTTTAACTCTCTTTTCATCCTACCACTGCCAAACAGCAATGTCTCAGTTTCCAAGTCTATCCATCTATTATCTGTATCTCATCTAGGCTTCTTTTCTAACACATTGGGTAACTGCTGTCATCTAAATCAATGTTTGTCTGTCCTCATTTGATCTGCTCTGCCTACTGTAATCTAGTTTTTGCAGACCTTTTCTTATGGAGCTGGGCATCACGAATATCTAAATTTCTGCCCACCAAAAGCACATTTCTTCTATGCTCATCCTCCCAGAACTCTCTTTCAATGTTCATCACATTGTTCCCATACAGCCATGACTGCAATACTTGGGGGGAGATTTACTAAGATTTTGCGCTGTGTTTGCATCACAAAAGTGACGCAAAACGGCGCAAACTCCTTTTTTCCTAATTAACTTTCCAGCGCTAAACTTGTTTAGCGCTGGAAATAACGTAAAAGTAATGCGAAGCAGCACAATCACATTACTTTGCGCCGTGGGGGCGTGTCAAGGGTGGTGCCTGGGCATTCCCATGCAACCACCCAAGCTTTCTCACGCTAAACCCAATTTACTAAAAACAGTAGATTGGGTTTAGCGTAAGAAAACTGCGTCCTTTTCAACTAGGTGCAAGGAAGGAGAAATGCTTTAATTTCTCCTTCCTTTTCCGACTTTGCATGTGTGCTGCACTGTGCAGCACGCATACAAAGTGGGAAAAGCTTTCCCTCGTGTCTAGCTTAGTATTTTGTACATGAAGGGCACCCTTCCTGTACAAAACCTATGCTACAGCGCTAAGGTATGTGCATGGTGCACGGCTGCTGAAATCAGCGCTGGGGCAAGGGAAAGGGGAGGAGGGAGCCATATCTTTAAAAATATGGCGCTCTCCTGCTCCCTCCCTGTTGCGCAACGCAGCGCAGCCTCGCGGGGGGCTGCGTTGCGTTGCACAACTTTTTTGTAAATCTCCCCCCTGGTTCCTTAAACATTGGTGGCACGACATTAAAGAACTACTCACTCTAGGTTTCCTGATTCTTATCACTCCCTAATTCCACCTTCAGCTCACTTAGCATCCTTCATGGCTCAGTCCTAGGTCCACCTCTAACTTTCCTGAATGACATATGTTATGACATTACAATAATAGCTAGCAAGGTGTCTGTCAACCGTTCAAAAGACTGACTACAAAATACGCGCCATGGAAGTAGTTTAAAGTGAGCATCACCCCGTATCTCCCTCAACCTCTCCCAGCTACTTACAAGTTTTTCCTCAACTTGCTCAGTCTCATCAATCTTGATGAGCTCCAACCTCCTTTTAGATTATTGCGATAGCTTGTTCATTGGGGCTACCCAATGGCCATCAGAAACCTGCATAGAATACAAACTCATGCAGCCAGAATGCAGCAGTGGTAGCTTGCAACGACCACATTTTTGGACATGATAAAAATACTGCACTGCCTCCCCATTGGGGCGAGAATTACATTTAAAGCCCTGGCCATCCTATTCAGTTCTCTGTATTAGGTTTGCACAGCATACTTGCAAAAAGGATTTGTATGGTATGCTGTCTTACACCCCCTGTCTCTCGAACTTATATCTGGTGCGCAGTGCAGAAGTACACTAGGAGATACACTGCTCCAAGTTATAGGCGCAGAGGTGTGGAATACTTCTCTTCAACAATTAAGCAATCACAAAATATCCCTGGATAAATAAGTCTCGCAAACGTTTCCTTCACCTCAAAACTTTGAAAGTAATTCTCCTCTTCCTGGAGCCAAAGTCTCGTATAATGGTGGAAAATGCCTTTGTGACTCTTTCATGGCATATTTTATTATGGGAACAGAGTATATCTGTGCCTGTCAACAAAATTAATGAAAGCTAAGTAAGTGTTCCAGATGTTACCATTGTATATACAATAATACTACAAGAGGGTCATATTGAATCAAAAATTTAGATCACCTAGTATATGCTTTGGTTAATCCACTTAAGCTAGTGCGCACTCCCTCTCTTCATTTATATTTTGGATACAAAGCTTTTTTTGTGGTGGCCCATCTATGGTACATCCATCCATCAGAATTTATAATGCAGGGTACCAGTTCTCTTTTTCTTAGACTGCTGAAAATGTGACTTTTGGGCCTATTAACCAAGGGGCAATTATCAAGAGAAGTATCGCCGCTTTAGCGGCCGTTTTCGGCCGAAAAGCGGCGATAATTCTAACGCATTATTAACAAGGACACGCTAGTGCGTGTATCCTTGATTTAACTCCCGCTTCTGTCACCACTCGCTACGCATCGATAATGAGATGCAAAGTAGGCGTGGCTGACAGAAACAACATGGGAAAATATTGCGAAGGCAGCTTCGCGATATTAGCAAGGAGGGGTAGCGATGATAATAATCGCGCTACCTCTGGCCTAACGCAGGAATTTAACGTCTGCTAAATTCCTGTGTTAGGCATACCTAAAATGGGAGGTGGATTATGGGGTTAAGGCCACAGGGCCTTATCACCAAGATCATCGCCGTTTTGGGAGGGACATCGCTGTTTTTTAGGCGATGTTTGGCCATTTGCCCGCTATCGCTGGAATATTTATCGCCAGAGCACTGAGCGTTGGTAATACCGCGCTAGCTTGGCGAGATATTCCAGCGATAGCCGGCGATAAAGAAAAGCGCGCTAAGCGCGCTCGGTGATAATTATCGCCAACCCTAGATAATATGCACCCAGGTGAGTTAAGGTTGTACGCTTTGTGTCTCAGCATTCTGACTTGGAAGACCTGAATGACACTATTGTATGCTCATTCATTCATTTACTCATAAAAAATTTATTTGACTGAACCTGAGTGACAATAGACTTATCTGCCCAAACCTCTTCAATGTTTAGTTTGTTCCAATGTTCAGACACTTACTGTGAATTAGACTCGCTGGTCAACTCCATGCTACCCCCTAAGTCTCAGAGATCAGCACATCGGTCCACACCTGTGCCTCCAGGATAGCACACCTTGGGACATATTTACAATAAAGTAGCGAAGTGTGTCATTAAGCCAAGAAGGCTAACGACATGCTTCGTCACTTTAGAAACGCAGGGCTGCACCATATTTACTAGAGTATGGTGCAGCCCGGCGTTTCCCCCTGCGCAGGTGCTAACTTTAGCTGCCTAGAGCCAACTCAGGCACCCTTGCGCCATAGCGCAAGGGTGCCTGTGTTGAGGGGAAGATTGTTTATGTGCAGGAAGCATCCCCTTCCTACACATAAACAATATTTAAATGCCATTTAGTAACTTCTATGTTTGCTGCTTAATGCAGCACACATAGAAGTTGCAAAACAGCATTTTTTTTTAAATGATTGTTTATGTGCAGGAAGGGGGACCTTCCTGCACATAAACAATCATTGGTGTTTTGCTGTTTCTATGTGTGCTGCACAACTCAACACACATGGAAACAGCAAAAAGGAGAAGAAATAAAGCATTTCTCCTCGTTTCACCTTTTTAAGACCAGGTTTTCCCTGGTCTTAATTTTGGCCCTGCCTCCTATTTACGCTGCTCTTGTAAATAGGGGGCAGCGCCAAAATCAATGGGTGCTGCGGTGGAACGCCCACCACAACACCCATTGCCCGCCCCTTTCACGTTAAGTGTAGCATGAAAGGGGGCCTTATTCACAAGGCAGCGTTAAGCCACATTAAGTGGCTTAACGCTGCCTTGTGAATAAGGCGAAGCTCCTATCGCCGCCACAACGTCACTAAAAGTGACGCTGTAGTGGCGATAGCGGCTTGGAAATATGCCCCCATAAGTCAATAAATACACACAAGCATCGGTATTTATTAACTTGCAGATCACTTAAGGCAGAAGTTTAAAAAAAAACTATTTTGGTTGTTGTAATGCTTTATTGACCAGATCGTTCGCACACTTGATAATTTGAGGTGCAATATATTTTTTCTATTAACAATAACGCTTTGACCAACCATGAATATCATGCAATGAAACCAATTTCTAAAATGCTGTTCTCATCTGAATATTCTTAGACAGGGCGGCTTGCTCCTGCTACACCTCAAGTGGAGCAGAAAGAAGCCACATTTATTAGACCTCCGAGCATGTGCGTCCTATCAGCATCATTGTTTGTGCCGGTTCGCCTTGAGCTCTTCCCTTGAGGAACGTTTCAGCCTTTGTCTCTAAACTGCTTTTAAGCTACAGTATGTTGACTGATGAAACCTTCGGGGATGGATGGAGCTAAACAATCTAGGAGAAATTCCCTCACAGCAGCCAAGACCTAAAACCACTTGCTCCAAGCAAGGAGCTTCTTGTAAATGCAATGTGCGTTGTATGAGGAAGACAGATAATACATGGTGAAGGGTCTACACCGCACTTTGCAGGGAGAGACAAATATCCTAGATGTTAGAGGTTTTATTTAAGCACAGCTGAAATCCATGTACAAGTGAGTCTTGCCGCCTGCCTTTCTGCAGGTCTTGCTTTCGTTTCTCTTTATTTCTTAGATGACTTAATTTTATTATTCATTAAAATGAACTGAAAAACGAATTCACAATGACGTTATGTAGCAACACCAGTTATGTTTTGTTAGACTCATTTATAAAGTGCACATTCTGCCATTGTATAGCGTCATAGTGCTTTCAAGAGACAGGGGCCCATATATATGGAGCCTTTGCATTATACTTGCATCACACATGGGGAGAGGATCTAGCCTTACAGGTAGAGCGGTTGACCTCGAAGCTGGCGAACCCGGTTCAAGTCTCGGCAGGGACGCTCAACATCCTGTGATTCTGGGCAAATTACTTAATCTCCCCGCGCCTAACAAAAATGAATTTGTCCATTTGTAACGAAACTGGTGCTCATGTAAAGCGCTCTGATATCTTCAGGGCAAGTTTGCGCTAATACTCTCAAAAAAATTGTTTTTTTAAAGTGCAGCGTAAAGGCTTCAGTTATATTTTCAAAGCCACACAGGAACTGATCTGCATGGCCTTCTGTAAAGAAATTTATTGAAATGCAGCTGCTTGTGCTGCATTATGTTACATTTCTACTGGGGAGGCATTCCTTGGGTGGAGCATGGGTGTTCCCATACATCCACCCATGGAGTTTGGTGCATTTCCAGATTTAAAAAGACTTGCAATCCTGGGAATGCATCAACATGCTATGCCTTTACAAGTGAGGAGTAACAAGGAGAAATATATTTATTTCTCCTAGTTATTTCCTCTTTCCACATGTGCTGAATTCGGCAGCACACATCGAAAGAAGAAAATGCCTCTAAGGATTGTTTTTGTGCAGGAAGGTATCCTGCCTGTAATGCAGAAACCCTTGCATAACGTGCAAGGGTGCCTGTGTTGGCACTAGACTGTACGCAGTGCGCCAGCACAAGGAGAGAGCAAAAATGCTCCATATCTTAGTAAATTTGAAGCATTTTTGCTCTGTCCCTTTCACTCAATGCAGCGCAGCAACTTTGCTTGCTGCCCTGCGTTGTGTGAAAGTTTAGTAAATGCGCCCCAAGTGCTTTACTTCAATATTTCAAACTTTCCGTTAAAGATTGAAGACTGATTTGGCTTGCACAGATGTGTTATCAGTAATGTGTTTATGTCCAATTTTTGGGTAGAGAGATCGTTCATGTTCATTGAGCTATGGGTGTATCTTCTTGGTGCCTCAGAGCTGAGGGGGAAGGGCATTACCAATTGCTTATGCTGCTGATCAATTGGTCAGTGAACAGCCCAGTTCCGCTTGCATTTCATGTAGTGGGTGCTGTTCGGTGCAAATATTTCCAATCAGGAGACCAATTTAAGCAATGTTTTATGAGCACGGGAAGAAGTACTACAGGTCTAGTCTTACATACTTTTATGCTCCTTTGTAAATTGGCCCTAAAACATCTACAATGGGAATAAAATGGGAATATTTAGGGAATATTCATATGAAATTAGTACAACTAGAACTGAGTGTTCCCTCTTTGCACTTTTACTAATAGGGCGTTGGAGGTTTTGGGGCTAATTCACAAGGGCATATCAGAGTATGAGAAAGAGTACCCCATAGTACTTCTTACAATACCATAAATGCTTTTTGAATTTGTCCTTAAGTTCTTTACATGGGCCGTGTTCGATATGAGTAGTTTCAATTCTCATGCAAACTACGGGGCAGAGTTTATTTTTTCACACAATTCATCATGGCAACTTGCTGTGTTATGTTGCATTAAGTGAAAGGAAGAGAACAGAAATGTGTCATATCTACTAAGATATAGTGTACTTCTGCTCTCTCCCAGAGATGGCACACTGTGTCTTACCTCATAGTGCAAGGGTGCCTGCATTACGGGCAGGATTGTCTTTGTGCAGAAAGGGATACATTCCGGCACAAAACAATCCTTAGAGGCATATTTCCCTTTCTATGTGTGTTGCACACATGGAAAGGGAAAATGACGAGGAGAAATTGAGATATTTCTCCTTGTTACCCCTCTGTCGAATAGGTGTACTATTTTGGCACAAACCCAGGTTTAGAAGTGTTTGTAAACCTGGGTTTGTGTCAAAATACATGGGTGGATGCATGGGAGGAGGCTTGGGGGTGAGGTAGGGGCAAAAGTGCTTCTTAGGTACTTCTCGCCTGAGGCCCTACCCCCCTCCTCACACGTTGAGATTTTTGTTCAAATTGGCAGGTATGACTTACGTTATCATACGATAAGAGAGAGCAGAGGGATCATAGAAATGTTATTAGTAGGTCTTGCCAAAAGGTTGATTTTAAGGCGATTTCGAAAGCAGGTAAGATGGAAGTTGCCCTAAGCCCACGTATAGACAGAGCACACTGACCTTGTTGGTGCCACGGCACACCTTTAAACAGGTTTTAACAGGTGCGCTGGGTACAAACAGGGACAGTGTGCCCTACTACAAATATTATAGAAATCTAAATGTGATGTGGAGAAAGAGAGATATGCCAAGGTTAGAGGGGAACAGGCTTTGGATTGATTAAGTAGCCAGGACAAGAGGCTTAAACTGGCTTCTGCTTCTGGCTCAGAGTCAGATAGCTTTCAGGCAGTAAGGGAAACAGGTTCATGGTATGGGAGGTAGAAAAGGACTTGGGTTGGATATGTGAATAGGTTGTCGATGGGAGCTAAGGTACGCTAAGGAAGACTCAAAAGTAATTTATCGCTGAAGTCAAGTTTATTGTCTATGAGTTTTTTTGCTGCTGTGAATCGAAGGAAGAGACCTATTCATTGAGGTTGATAGAGTAAGGCAATTACAATGTTTGCAGGCATTGAGCTTGAGGGACTTCAGCACGGTCCAATCATGGAAGTCTCGCAGGCAGTTAGAAATTTGTATTTTAGGAGAGAAAAGGAAGGGAAAGGAAAACTATTTGGGTCTAAGTAATACAAGAAAGAGAAGGAAGAGATAACAACATCCATGAAGGAGATTTAAAATGGGAATATAATGCAAATACAAGTGGAGACTATAGTTGCGGAGTTATTAGAGCAATATGAGAGGACACTGAGAATGAATGGCTAGAGAGGTAGGAGGTATACAACTCAAGAACAGGTGTTACAATAATAAATATTGAGAGTGCCTTGAGCAAAATCTACTAGTGCATAGTATTGAAAGCAGCAGATAGGCCAAGGTACATGAGAGTAGAAGACAGTTGTGTTGCACTGGTGTGCTGAAGCTGGAAACAGATTGTAAGGGCTTTCTCATTAAAGTGTATAGTGTAGTACTTCCACAGGAGAGGGTCTAATTGCATATTACATGATATGCTAGGTAGTGGATGCACCTCTTGAATACAATTTTTTTTTTTTTAAATAAACATTTAGGAGAATGAAAGGTATTTGAATGGGTAAGAGATTTGCTGAAAGTGTATCATAAGACTTATTAAAAGGATTACTGATCTTCATCTTGTTGGACTTTTTTCTGATCGTTTTGCTCATTGCATAAAGAATTCATAGGCACGCCCCTGACAATTTTGGAGATATCATGTTTTTGCCAGTTTTGTTGACTGGGAGTATTTGAAGTTTATTTTGTAAGATAGTGCAGTTACTTACAATTACTTTTTATGATTTTGATATATTTCACTCTTGTGCATGTTTTTTGGGAAACATTCAATGAAAATGAATGTGTCATTAGGATGATCAACTTCACTCCGGGTCATTATGAGCACTCTCTCCTGTCCTGAACTATTCACTTATAAATCATTTCATTTAAGAGAATTAGACACATTGAGGCACAGCAAAACACCTCTAGGGGCTTATTTACAAGAAACTGATGCATCGCTGAGTTAAATGAGCGAGGTGCTAGTTTCCTTGCGCCTATGAGAGAAACCCTTTAAAATACGGCGCAACATGGTGCAAGGATTGACAGATGAGTCAGAAATTCTGACGCATCTGTCAGCGCAAAACCCATGCATTGCTGGAGTTGTGTCGTAAGCCTGATGCAACTCCAGGACTGCATGAGGGAGGCCTATTCTTATTGTGCTGCGTCACTCCTTACGCCTTCTCCAAGCAGGCATTAGGTTTTGACGTAGTGGCATCCTAGAAGTGGCGCAGTGAAATCTTGAAGATTTTGCTGTCTCATTTTGCCTTCTAGGCTTTCTAGTGTGGGAACGCCCACCCTGCAAACATTATACCTGACGCAGGTATAATGTGGCGTAGGGGTTTACAAGGTGATGCATCTGCCTAGATAAGTCACTTTGTGACCACAAAAGAACAAATTAGCAAGTAGGGGCTAATTTGTTCTTATACATTGTGTTAGACTTGGTCCTCTCTGCAGGGTCACCCCCACACAAGTTGCCTTCACCCCCCCCCCCCTGTTTTCTGAACCTGTTTTTGTTGGCATTTAGGTCTCTGCTAACCAGTGCTAAAGTGCTTGTGCTCTCTCCTTGGTAAAATTGGCTTACACACAATTGGCACATTTAATTAACTAATACGTAAAGTGATATTACATGTACCCTGAGTCTGTCAATTAAATGCTGCTCGTGGGCCTGCAGCACGTACAGTGCCACCTGCTTAAGTAACCTTGTTAAACATGTCTCAGGCCTCCTACTGGAGCCTGGGTGTAGTTTTAAACTGCCAATTCGATTTGGCAAATAAACATTTTGCCAAGCCTAAAACTCCCTTTTTTATATATATGTCACCCCTAGGGTAACCCCTAAACAGCCCATAGGGCAGGATGCCTTGTATTTAAAAAGTTGGACTGGCACTTTTAAGTTTTTCATGTCCTAGTAGATAAAAACTCACAAATTCATTTTTCACTACTGTGAGGCCTACCTGTCCCATAAGATAATATTAGGTTACCTTATTACATTTAATAAGTGATAACATTTGCTTGGGAACATGTAGAAATTACATTTTTTGTCTTTAGAGAATTGTAATTTGAAATCCTCTTAAATGATAAAGTTAGATATTAAGACACAATTCAGAAAATTCCACTTTTAGAAAATTGGCATTTTCTTGTCGTAGCCATTTGGTACCTGCAGTCTGTATCTGGAGTCCTATGACTAGGTGTAGTTGGCCTTTGTGCATTCCTCCCAGACAGTGTCATAAAGGGGAACTGGGTGTTGGCAGGATGGGCCATACTGATTACTGACTTGATGTGAGGAGCAGAGCAGTCATATACCACACTTGCACTATAAAAGGATCTGCCTCAAAATCACACAAAGTTCTTCACACTAGACTTGTGTGACTCCAGACATCCTGGGACTCAGGCAGGCAGGAAGGAAATTCCAGAACCAGATGAGGAGGTAAGTCTAGAAGATTCTCCCACTTCAAAGCTGGTACCAGGTATACATCTGGGGACCTTAGACCAACTCAATAGTACACTTCTGGACCTGTGGATACTAAAGAAGAAAGACTGCCCTGCTGCTTGATGCGGGTCCTGCTGTCTGAAAAGGAAGATGGCACATGTTCCCTTCATTCCAGGCTACCTGAAGTGACTTGAAGGGTCTGCTGACTGACTTCCTATTCAGAGTTACTGGAACATAGCAAGCTCCACAGGCCTCTCTGCAACTGCCCAGCTGACCTGCTGCACTGGACCTGCCTTTACCTGCAACTAGATATGTCTGAGTTCTGCTGGCCTCTGCTCGAGTGAGTTCCTGATCCCCAAGAGATGCCTCCCAGGTCCTGGACCCTTGGTTTTACATCAGTTGAGTTCCCCCTCAAGGTTTCAGGCTGTGCAAGACTGCGAACGCACCTGTACCTGTCAAGATCTTGCTGCCCACAATGACTATCAATGTGAAGCTCAGGTGGAACTGACACTTCACGCTACACCAGTGATGAATGGCAACGTGAGATCTGCACTGCGCACTACAGCATCGGTAGCCAGTGGTGAACACAAATCAAAAGCTTCACCCATGACCGTATGCAACACCCGATAGGATCTTCGCCTTACAGTGATGACCATCCACGACACTCTCCCTGCTTCTCATAGCCTCCTCCACTGCAAACTGGACTCTTTGTGTCAGACTTTGAGAAGCTAACTTTTTTTGCCATACTGGTCCCTGTATCCGCCCCGCCCTCTATTGTAGTCAGCCTGCACTTTTGACTTTCCCCTGGGCTAGCTAGACCACATAACTGTGAGTGGTTCTTTGTGCTTTTAGGCACTATACTTACCTAAATCTTTGAATATATCCAGTTCTAATGATCAGACTTTTGTCTTTTTTATGTCAAATAATAGATTAAATGCTACTCTATTTTTCTAATTTAATGTCGGATTATTCTTGTGTTGTGGTATCACTTTATTACTGTTTGTGTGCTGCAAACATTCTTTACAAATTGCCTCTAAGTTAAGCCTGACTGCTTTGGTGCCAAGCTACCTGAGGGTTAAGCACAGTTTAATTTAGCAACTTTTGTGGTTCATGCTGACAAGGATTGTGGCTGCTTCTTGAGAAGGGCTCACACCCTCCACAAACAGCAACCCAATCTCTCGCACAATACCTAAACCCTCATTGGCAAACCATCAGTCCCTGGTGTTATGCCTTTGGCTAACAGCTCAATGATCTCCTTAATCTCTTGTATGGGTACAGGTTATTCCAGCACTACCCAATGTATGCAAAGTGACATTCTTCAAGTAAGATATCATCCTGTGCTCACTGTGGCCAATTTGTGCAGCATATAATGATTCATAATATTACATGAATATGTCATTTATTTCCCACTGTGTGTGTACTATAGTTCCTACGTTAGATCAAATGGCACATATCGGCTTCATGTTGGCTTCAACACATAGTACACATGCCAGTAAATAGCTGGCTCTATCTTCCTCACACTGTTGTCTGGCCAAATATTCTTTATAGTGAACCCTACTTAGTCTGTCCACCAGCACAGTATGCTTCTTCATGGCTTCTAATCTGCACTTATGGGGACCAGGTGTGGACCCTGAGTTATTTTCAAGATCGCTAATTTCAGTTCTCTTTTATATGATCTGACTATTAATCAGGTGTTCAGCCCTAACCCCCTCAGATTTACCTGGGTCTGGCCCTGGACCAGACAATGCCCTTGTAGACACCGCTCACGAAGACTTGCTCCCTCTGGCTCTTTCACTCTTTCTCACTCGCTCTCTCTTGCCATTGCTCTTTCTTTTGTGCCCTTGTGTTTGCCACTTTTTCTCTTCTGTGCCTTTTATTCTTGCCACTGTTTTTGTCTTGTGTGCCCTTGCTGTTGCCACTGTTTCTCTTCTGTGCCCTTTGTTCTTGCTACTATTTTTATCTTTTCTACCCTTTGTTTTTCCAGTGTTTTCTGTTTTGTGCCCGTGTTGCCAATTTTTCTTTTTGTGCCCTCTGTTTTTTCACTGTTCTTCTTTTTGGGCACCTTATTTTTGCTACTGTTTTCTCTTCTGTGGCCTTTGTTTCTGCCACCATTTTTCATTTCTATGCCCTTTATTTTTGTCACTGTTTGCTTTTTTGTACCTGTTGTCTTTTGCTTCTTTCCCATGCTTTTCTGATCCCTTCCCTCCTCTCCACCACTTCTTACCTGTTCCTAGCACCACCACTCACCCTTTCCTGCACTTTCTGCTCTCCTGTGCCCCTACCAGTCCTTCCCACCACCCCTGAACTCCTCACTACTTAATAGCAGCCACAGTATGGAGGCTCTGTGGGTCCGCCAAGGCCAGACCAAAGGCAAACCCATCTGCGTCCGTCCACACCGGGACTGCACCCAGGGCCAGGAACCCACTGCTATCCCATAGGGTTTCTCCAAACCCTCAACGAGGGCTGCCACTTGCTGCGCTGCTGCCGCGCCTCACCAAAAAACATGGAAGGAGCCTTCACCTGCTCCTCCTGTTGCGACATGTGCACCCCACACCAAAATCCATCACTCCAACACCCATCACGATTGTGCCAACGGCACCCAGCATGTCACCCGCTCAAACACACTCAAAGCAGGTTCCACTCACACCCTGCTCCTTACTCTCATGCATGCTCCTCAACACCTGCTCGCTGAGCAACACACCACAGAAATCTGAGGCATGCTGGTCGAGTCCACTCAGAACCTCCTCTTCCTCACATAAACATGGATAACCCCAGCATCAGCACCAGACATTGCCACTGTCATCCCCACCAGATATAAACTCATCACACAGACCCTGGGGCGGAATTTCCATCATCCACAAGGACTCCATCAGCTGCACTGCCTCCACGGACACCAAAACCAACTACATGGAGCACCTCACCATTAAACTTCAAAACACTGCCATTTTCACTTTATGAATTAGCCTGGTCACCCGACCCCAGAAACCCATGCCAACTCCACCAGCAAAATGGTGTAATTGACTCCAGCACCTTTATCCTCTTAGGAGACCTCAACTTTCACTTAGAGGACAACCATGTCCCCAGCTCAGTCGCCCTCTTCAAAAGTCTCAGAAACCTCAGACTCACTCAGCAAATATCTGACCTCACCCACACTGATTCTGAACCCCATTTTCACCTCATTGACCAACATCACAGTCAACAAACCAACACCCATCACCTAGACAGACCATGCACTCATCAGTTTCAAAATTAACATACTGCACCACAGAATACCCACCACCACAGGCCCAGCCTGCCAGGCCTGTGGTGGAAGGAAGTAGCCGGGAAGGATTGGGCTTCTGACCTGTCCAAGAACCATCCCGAACATGCAGGCAACCGACCAGTAGACATCAAGAATTTGAATGGCTAGATCACCACCTGCACTGACACCCTGGCCCCTCACGAACAAATCCAAACAACAGGAACATGATCTCAGGCCAACTGGTGCACAGACGATCTCTGGATAGCCAAGTGACACTGCAAGCAACTGGAATGCAGGTGGAGATTGAGCCAAGAAGGTACAGATAGGGGCACCTTAAATTCTGCCTTGTGGCACTACCACCAGCAAATCCAGAACACCATGCAGAAGACCGTAGAAGATTGCATCAGCACCAGCTCCAATAGCAGTAAAGAAATCTTCTCCATTATCAAGGACATCATCACACCCACATTCACTAACAGCAACATCACCCCATCTCAAGTACTATGCAATGACCTCTCGGAATGTTTTAGCAAAACAATCACAGTCATAAATGACAATTTTGACCCTCAACCTGACCTCAGAAACCTTGCAGCCAGTCTGCCAATCAAGGATGAAGAACGCATCATGACAGCCTGGAACACCATTTCCCCAGATGAAACCACTACAGTTGTTAAGTTCATCCGCTCCTGGGCATATCAAAACCTTGCCCCAACCACGTGCTAAGTTAAGGACTCACCCCCATCAGAAAAGTCCCTGCCTGCAACTTCAACACCTCTATTGACATATCCACATTCCTGGAAGCGTGCAGCTATCAATGCCTGACTTTAGAAGCCTTTAGCAGACCTGGCTAAGCTTGCAAACTACCAACCAATCTACCTCCTGCCTCACCCAGCCAAGGTCCTGGAGAAGGCCATCAGCAGACAACTCACCGAACACCTCGTCAACTACCAACTCCTCAACACAATGTAGTTAGGAATCAGATACAACCAGAATACAGAGCCAGCTCTCATTGCAGCAACAGATGACATTTGGAGGATTCTAGACGGAAGAGAAACTATGTCCCTCATCATACATGATCTCTCTGAAACTTACACTGCCTGTCCCTAACAAACCCCCCAAACAATGAACAAATTCAGTGCCTGTATGACCGAAGTGGCCACTGATAAGACAGAAAAGTTAGCCACACCTGTGGATTGGGTTAGCCAGACCTGCACTCCAAGGAGAGAATTTCTCCATTTAGATTTTTGTAGAGGAAGTTGTAATGGCAGAGGTTGGCAACTTGAAACCCAATGGTTGAGGTGCCCCCCCCTTTTACCAGCCCAGAATGGGGAACAAATATGGGAGGGGAGATCTGCAGGAGCCCCTCAGATCCCTGCCTGAAACATATGAAAAAGAGGGACTGTTCTGCTGGACACTTGGACTGCACCACAGACATCTGCACGCAGAAGGGCTGCACCTGCTGCATTCTAAAGGCTCCACACAAGAAGAACTGTGCCTTTCTTAAAGGATAAGGAGTGGACTCCCTGACCAGCAACAGGTAGGAAAGTTCTTTAAGAAATCACCTGCAACATCCATTGAAAGGACAACTCCAGCTGACCAGCATCACCTGGATTTTCCTGGAGTGGCCAGGTGCATTGTGAGAGTTGGAGTCCCAGGCCCCAAGAGGTAAACCATGGTATCTGAACCCTTGGCTGGTGCTGTAAGACCCTTCCTGGCCCTCAATGAACCTTTCAGAAGAAGATCTGAAAGTTTGGTAACTTTTTGCCAGGTTTTGTGAAAAAGCTCCAGAAGAAGACCAGCATCACCAACGAGAGTCAAGCCAACTGCGACTCGGCCTGATTGCATTGGTTTGTCCTGCTGAAAGCTACTGAGCTCCTCACCATCGAAGACAAAGACCTCCAGGGCTCACTGAGGTGTCGAGGTGCAGCAGGTCGCTATCATCGACGCAAAATCTGGATCCAAAGACCCGATCTCTAGATGTTGAGAGAAAAATATCAGAAAAAGTGACTATGCCAGAGGGTAAAACCTTGACCGGGACCAACCGCTCATCGTATCTGACCCGCGCTCCATCCCAGTCGGCCTGAAACTTTTACTTTTCCTGGTCCAGTAGATAGCCGCAGTTGGTGCTTTACAGTTTTTGGTGCTAGAAAGCAAATTTTTTTGTTAAACTTTTAAAATTCATATCTCTAGTTCCCTAAATTGGATTTTTGGTGTTTTGGTGTCATTTTAAATATAAAAATATTCTCTACTATTATAAATTGGTGTTGGATTTTTATTGTGCTGTGACTTTAACATATTAACTGTTTTGGTGTTATTAAGGGCCTAATTATGAGTTTCGGTGGTGCAGGAGCGGGCGGGCGTGCCGCCACCGCCATGCTCCCGCACTGCCAAGACTCACCGCTGCTTGCCAGATTACGACTTAAAAGTGGTCTGGCAGACGGGTGGTGTGGTTGTCCCGCGGCGGTGCCTCTTTCAAATGAGGTGGTGCCTTTGAAAAAGGCACCGCAATGGGCACGTCACACAAGGGTGGCACATGTTATGCCCACCTGTGTGCATCCACATGGTGTGAGGCACCAGTGGGCACTGTTGGGCCCCCTTTGTTTCCTCTCCGCCCCGGTTTTCATGGTGGTGGAGCCACAATGAAAACGGGGGCAGAGAGGAAACTCGTAATATGCTTGGCGGGACCACGGCAGTCCCGCCAAGCATATTGAGGCCTCAGGACTGCCACGCCACCGCTAGGGAACAGTGGTTCCCTGGTGGCTGCAGCGATCCCAGGGCAGTCCAACCACCAACCTGGAATGGGGCGGTCAGACTACTGGTGCGGAAGTGGCTGGACCGCTGCTGCCGAACCAGCACAAGTCTTGTGGTCCTTGGACTACCAGATTCGTAATTAGGCCCTTAATGCTTCACATACCTGTCTCCTAAGTTAAGTCTGACTGTTCATATGCCACGCTACAAAGGGTCAAGCAGGGATTAATTTATTGAGACTTGACTGGACCTTATTAGTGATTGTGGTGTTATTACTAGCTGTAGGCACGTACATGCACCTACTAATAACCCACCTTCCTACACATAGGTTTTTGTCATACCCATTTTTCATTCATTATATTTTACCATATGAATTGCTGTTCGGTCAGAAAACACTGAAACATTTTTATAGGCTGCAACTCGGTTGTTGATTCTGGGTATCGCTTGTTTTTGGACACGAATAAACATCATATATCCATGTGACCTGAAGGGTCTGACTGACATAACGGGATGTCACATTTGTAAATTTTCCAACAATTAGTTTCTTTAGGAAAACCATGAGTAATGTACACAAATATCCACTTGCTAAATTCGAAATTTGATCTCGTTTTCAGAAATGTAATGTTTTTCCAGGTTCACCTATAGGCTTTACACTTGTTTTCACCACAAACTGCAACCACACAAAATAGGAAAATTGGACTATCAGCTGGAAAAATTCAAAAAGTGTGGCAATATTTTTTTTTTTACATCTTATCACAGCAAGCCTTTTGTTGATGCCATTTTCAGAAAAAAATATGCTTTCTTGCACAGCACTTTTTGTTCATTTTAAAAACAAAAAAACAGTAAATTCTAGCTATTTTTCACGGTTTCCTCCAGGGAGATCCACAAACTCTGTGTACCTGTAGAATCCCCAAGACGTGGAAAAAAAGTGCCAATTTGGCCTGCATACCTTTTGTGGAAAAAGCTACAAAGTTTTAAGCGTGAATGTGCCCAAACATCCAAAAGAGGGTACATCGGCAGGGGTGGAAACCCCAGCAGTCAAATAATTAAGGAAACAGTTTCTGGGGTATTTTTTGTTCCATTCATCCCCCCCTCACTATTATTGTCCCTAACTATTTATCTGTATTTGGATTCCCGTTTTCCGTATTTTCTTGATTGTTCAGTCTTCTTTCAATCTGGTTCCTGTTGGTTCCTTGTTCCATATCCAGCTTTGTTCTTCAAATTTGTCAAACACAGTTGATTCTGGTTAAGATTTGTTTTTTGTCTTTGGCTTTTTTCCTCTTTTTGTCTGCTTCTATAAGGCACCTTTCGTGTACAGGTTGGCACGAGGTGAACTGGAAAAGCTCACATCTTCTTCAAGCATGTAGAACGAACCAGAAAGCAATGAATAATTCTTCCAGACATTTCAACATACATTGGTCACGTCTTCTTTATAAGATCAAGCCCACAGAGTCTACACATCTGAAGCGTGCTAAATAATCTGTTCATGATTGTATTGAGATACACTTCCAGATCATCATGTACAAAATGGAAGGCCTATTCTTGAAATAATAGATTCACAGCAATGATTATTAAAGAGTACTTTGGGGCATATGTACAAGCCTCTATCGCCACAGGAACATCACTTTTTATGACGTTCCTGTGGTGATAGGTGCTTTGACTTATTTACAAAGTGGCGTTAAGTCACGTAATGTGGCTTAACGTCGCCTTGTAAATAAGGCACCCTTTCACACTATACTTTCACACTATACTTAGCGTGGAAGGGGTGGGCAATGGGTGTTGGGGTGGGTGTTCCACCGCAAAACCCATTGATTTTGACACAGCCCGATATTTTTGTAAATATGGGGCAGCGCCAAAACTAAAAACAGGAAAAACCTGGTCTTGGAGAAATGCTTTATTTTTCCTAGTGTTTGAAGTTACTATGTGTGCTGCATTGTGCAGCACACATAGAAACAGCAAAACTCTATGAATGATTGTTTAGGTGAAAGAAGAGACACCTTCCTGCACATAAACAATCATTCCCCTCAACACAATAACCCTTGCACTATGGTGCAAGGGTAACTGCGTTGGAGCTAGGCACCTTAATTTAGCACCAGCGCTAGGGGAAACCCAGGGGTGCACCGTATCTTTATAAATGTGGTGCATCCCTGGGTTTTCAGAATGGCAGAGAGTGGATTTAGCAAGTTTTGCCTAACGCCACGCTCTGTCATTCAGTTGTACATATGCCCCTTTGTTGTTGGAGACTGGAAAGGGAATTTTTGAACTGCCAGCCAACCGTATCTTGGAAATCCAATGTACATTAGTTTCCTTGAAAAGTTTGCAGGTACTCTCTTTACTTTCATTGCTCATTTGTGCTTGATAAATTACGGCTGGGGAAAGTGCAGTCACCGACTTTCTTTATTTCAACAGGAATTGCTCCCAGACCGATACATCCTGCACCCTTAGGTGTCGATTATGATGTCGTTCGGAAAGGCTCCGAATGGCATTCGGGTCGTCCGAATCTGATTCAGAAGCCTTGTTTCTTACCGACTCGGAAACACTTCCGAACGACCGATTACGATGTTCAGAAACCCTTCGGACTTTCTGACTCGTTTCCGAACCGCATTCGGGGTAACTGAGTCATTCGGAGCCGACTCGCACAGGTCCACTGTACGTTTCCAACTGAGCGATAAAGATGTTGGGTTCGGACATCCTTTCTGATTCGGTTGTTCCGTCGGAATCTGACTTTGGGGGCCTGTAGCAGGCCCCCCTTCACTTGGGGGCCTCCGAATTGGGCCCGTGGGGGCACCCATTGGTCCCCCCCTTTCCAACCATGCACAATGTGGCAGGCACCCTGGGGTGCCCGCCACAGGGTGCACGATTTTCTCCAACCACCCCTTTCTTCAATGGGCGCCTGTGTATTCGGTCGGAACACAGGCACCCATTGAAGTCAATGGGAGTCCACCCGAACAGTGTTCGGAACCATCGTAATCGGTTGGACGGACTCCCAGAATCTGATTCGGTCAGACACCATTCCGAAACCGATTCGGTCGGAATGCTTTCCGTATAACATCGTAATCGACCCCTTAATGTGGGAATCCATCTTAGTTAAAATGATAAGTACAGTGGGAGGATTTCAATCCATGGAAAGGTGCTCCATCGTTGCTCGTGGGAATCCAGTGCACCCTGACTGGAAAAGGTTCTTTTCCTCGGATGCCTCCTGGGATCTCATTTCCTTATTTTCCGTTCTCCCCACCCCTGCTGACTTATGCTCAGTTTGCCCCCGTTCCACTCTTTGCAGCCTTGTGGTGGCACACATCATGATACAAATAACCATCCTGACCTCTTATCTGCCCACTAGCTGGCAGAAATAAAGGATGCCAGTGAAAACTGAAAACGATTTATTAACTGCATTGCCATTATAAATTTAGAGGAAACGAAAGCTGAAATAGAGACAAAGAAAGATCTGGCTGAAATAACACAGTGCTGCGGGCCAGGGCTGCCTGCTGGCCGTGGTTTCTGAAACCCCGAGCTCCATCCGAAAATTATTTGGAACCATTACAGGGCATTAATTATAAATGTGCCAGGGAAATAGAAAAGGGGCGCACTGGGCCTGGTCGGAACACAAGATGATCCGAGCCATTATTCAGAGAGGCCCGGCAGAGCTGTGCTTTCTCCCCTTCTCAAGAGTTCCCCGTGTTTGCTATCATTTCTTGGCCTGCGCGTGTCAATAATTACTAAATTAGCCGGACGCTTGTACAATTTCAGCTCGAGTGTCATTACTGACAACTCAAACAATGGAAGCTGATGGGAAATATGGGTCCACGTCTCCGTATTTAGAGGGGGCTGCGTACAGCGAATTCCGATTCAAACCCCTTTCCTCTTCGTGACGGCTGGAGGGGCGGGGGCGACCGAGTTGTAGGTGGCAGAGATGGGAGATGAGGAGAGAATGGAACAAAAAAAGCGAAGTTTACAATAATTGTGCTGGCCAAGGACGCCGAGATTGAAGAAAAAAGCCATTTTGATGTAAACACCTCTTTCCTACAGTTTCCAGAGAATGAAAAAACCGAAGGTTATTTAAAAGAATGTTGGAAAGAAGTAATTGCATTTTTCAGATCTCTGAGGAATAATGCTTGTGTATCCCTTCAGGTGACCCATTTTTCTGGCGTTAAGTGTGAGCGTACGCCGGCTCCTTTGGACAGCTTTGTCTTCCTCAGCGAAAAATGTTCTTGTTGTGTAGAACTGAGACAGTTGAATCACTTTAAGAAGGTGCTTCATATGCCAAGCATTGTGTTTGGTTACGAGCCATTTGTACAGTCTCTCATACACACTGCAAAGGGCTTCGGGTTCGGGAGCGCTAATTGTCTTTAACAAATTATTGCCTGCCTCTTTCATGGAGAGCGATTACCCTCTGGGGCGCAGCGCCAGCCCAATAAATTAAAATGCATGAAAACAAAATTAGTGGCAGGTTCAGGGGCGCTCACTGCGCAAGATCAATGTTTTGTTGAGAGCAACAAGTGGAAAGGCGTGTGGGATGGGCTAGCACTTTCAGCATCTCTTATTGACACCTGTTTTGATACAAGTCTCATTTTGAGGCACTTAAAATCTTTCCAGCTACTTAGTGATGAATGGCTGCGGAAAAATATGCGAGGTCCTTAGGTCCTGGAAGAACCATTCCACAATGCAGGCAGGCTCTCGACGCCTCTCAGACGTGTTACCTGTGCCAGCACCGATGAATCTCTTGCCGAGGCCACTAAAATAGATGGTGATGTCGCCATTGTTCGCAGTGCTGGCTACCGAGTTGCAGAGCCGGTCTTGATGGTTGGGTGAACAAAACCGTATTGTCTCGCAGGGGTCATTTCTGTCCGTAATTGAAATTCGGCCTTCTGTCACAAGCACGCGGACTCTAATATGAACTGTTCTCTTATGAATGACGTATTGTTTGTACACCAAAAAAGGTTTTTGGGACGGTTTGCGATCTAAGACGAAAAGTGCGAGGAAAGAGAAAAATCGACTTTCGAAATGTGTGTATTTTCACATCCTAATTGACCAATTCATTTTACCTCAACATTCTAAAAATACAAAGCAATGCTCGAGGTTACGTGTCTGCCTGAAATAAAAATACGGGTCCCCCCCTTTCTTTTTTCTTTTGCACATTTATGTAGCGCGAACTCGACCCGAAGGTATTGGAGCGCTTTACATGAGCACCGGTTACGTTACACAAAGACACATTCATGTTTTTGGTGGGCACGGGGAAATACAGGGGCATATTATCAACGAGGCGATAAACAATTATCGCCGCTTTTGCGTCCGTTTTCGGACGAAAAGCGGCGATAATTTTATCGCCTAATCAGCAAGGTCACGCTATCGCGTGAATCCTTGCATTATCGCCCTTTCCCCCAACGCCCATCTTTGCATCTCTAATGAGATGCAAAGTGGGCGTTACTGGGCGTACCCCGGATGGACTACGTTGCAAATATCGCTGATGTTCACATCGCGATATTTACAAGGCAGCCTACATGATTTTAGCAGAGGTTAGATTTTGCCGAAAACGGCCGTTTTCGCCAAAATCTAACGTCTGCTAAAATCCTGACTTAACCATCCCTAACATAGGGGTGGATTCTGCTGATACGACCACAGGGTCGTATCAGCAAGATTATCGCCGTTTGCAGGGAACATCGCTGGAAAACCAGCGATGTTCCCTGCAAAACGGCGATAACCTCGCTATCTCTGGAATTTTTATCGCCCTGGAGAAACGCGTTGTAAATAACGCGCTACCAGGGCGATAATTTCCAGAGATAGCCTGCGATAGGACTATTATCGCTAAGCACGGCCAGCAATAATTGTCGCTGGCCATTGATAATATGCCCCTAAGTGATTTGCCCAGAATCACAGGATGTGGACGTGACCCTGAGGCTCGAACCTTGGTTTTCAACTCCAAAGTCGGCAATCTAGCCGTCAGACCACATCCTCTCCCCTATCCCCTTACAGCAAAGAAGAAGCAGAGAGGACAAAAAGTGCTTCAATGAAGTGTCCACCACAAAAAATGCGAGGTGCCAAAGTGGATACGAAGATCACGGAAGTACTAAAGGTTATGCACAATATTGGCAATATACGCGGGGCTGATCTTCAAGTGTTTTGCCTCAAGAACAATTCAGCGACCAATACTGACACAGTTTTAAATAGTTGTCTTTTGGCTTCAACCGTTACAGATCAGCCTTTACCAGACCACTGCCGCCCCAAATACTGACCATGATCCATCCTAACAGGAACACAAGCATGGGCGTCCGCAGAAATTTTTCCAGGGGGGGGCAAAATGTTAACGCCATCACCATCCTCCGACATGATGTGTGCCATATCATCCTCAAAAGGATGAATGCAAGTGGTGACCCACTGGAGTTTGAATGCTATATGTAACTGACACTAAGGTCTTTGTGGTATGACCATTAACACACTTCGTTCTATATATTAGAGACAGAAACTGCTAGACTGCATAGCGCACACACAAAATGTGGTTGCACGAACCTAAATCACAGCCAAAGCTCAACGCTTACCCCAAAAAAATCCCATAGAAGGTTCCATTTGAACCACAGCTTCACTTAGTTTCACAAAGCACAGAAAGCAGCCTGCAGGATTCTGTACCCCAGTTCCAAATTCGGCAGCTCTGGCCATAGTGCCACATCTTCTCCCCCACTGAACACCATACTCTACCACTAAAAGAAACTCGCACTGCCTTTAGATGCAATCCACTTGTGTCCCGCTATAAACGCCTGGAAGCAACTCAATTCAAATTATGCACTAGACAAGAGTAATCTTCTGTCTGAAAAAACAGTAACAACCTCCTGGAAAAAGCAAACACTCACAGGGAATGCAAGACTAAGTAAGGTATGTGAAATGTAAGCATGGAACAACATGCTTACCTTAATGCTTGTGCACTTGTTATTCAGAAATCAATGTGTGTTTTTGCCTGAAAAGCTAAGGACATGACTACAGGGCCCGGAAGGGACCCGTTTCAATGTCCATTGCTTAGATCCTTACAAAACATAAGGAGTATGGTTTTAAAAGACCACATTCATGAACATAAAGCTGCAGTACACTACAGATTTCATAAACTACTAAAAGGAAAACAGCTGGTAAGGATCACATGAAACATTTTCTACACCACGCATTAACCAGATATCGCAGTACCTCCAGGAATGGTGAACTTCCTCACCTGAGGAAAAAATGCCATTCAAAGACGAGAAAAATGAAAGTAATGCTACCTTCACTGGGAAAGTCTGTTGGCGCTAAGGTGTTTGGGTGTGAATAAAACCAATCTGGCAACTTTTTGACCACTCTGTCTTGCTCATCCATCCATCCATTTACCCTTTCACTCATCCAGCCACCCTTTCACGTACTCATCCATCCACCTAGTCACTCATCCTTCCACTCATTCACCCTTTCAGGCATCCACACATCCATCCTCCCTTTCTCTCTCAATCGACCCTTTCACTTAGCCATCCACCCAACCATCCATCTACTCATCCACTCATGAATCCATCCATTGACCCTATCACTCATCCATCCTTTCAATCATCCATCCATCTTTTCTCTCATCCATCCACCCATTCACTCCTTCACTCATCTATCCAACCTTTTTCCCATGTACCCTCCCTTTCACTCACTCATCCATCCTTACATCCTCCCTTTCATTCATCTGTCCATCCATTCACACTTTCACTTATCGATTCATCAATCCATCCATCATTTCACTCATCCATTCACCCATCCTTCCTCTCATTATCCATCCATTCACCCTTTCATTCATCCATTCACCCTTTCACTAATCCATCCAGCCATCCACCCATCCCTTCACTTACTCTCTCACCCACCTTTTCACATTAAGTATGAGCTGAGCCTTCGTCTGCAGAGTTGCAGACAGAAGAGACCCATCAGGAACTCACCCCTCGTTGTAGTTCCTAAAGCAAAGGGAGGTGTTCAAGATGCCCCTGCACACAGTCAATCTGAAACTTTGGAAGTCATGAGTCATGAGTCATGCATGATGCACAACTGGATTCTCTCGTAACAGCATGGGCGTTTTCGTACATTTCTTCCTTCTGACAGGATGCCCGAGGCTGGAGGAGGCCCACCACACGCTTTACCAGCCAGACTGGCCCATTGTCATTCTGTATGTGGCAATAAGCTGCATACAGAATTACAATGGGCGGGGTGGAGCTGCTCTTGCGCTCAGAGGAGTGCAAGGCGGCCCCGTCAAGGCATTGAGGATTCTCACAGGGGAACAGTGATGTTCCCCAAACGCCAAAATTACGGACAAAAGGCGGCCGGCTGGGTGATCCAAGGGGGGGCAAGCGCCCCTCCTTGCCCCCCCCTGCGGACGCCCATGAACACAAGCAATGCTAGCCGTGATCGATAGTCAGCATTGCCTTTTAATTACCTATAGTTAGACCCAGCCATGCCAAGGCAGATTGTTCAGAATTTGGGGGCCGATTCACAGAACTAATCTGAGACAAAATCCTAAACTTACTACTTTTGGTATTCACAGAAGGCGTTTAGTAGTAGTAAAGTTATGACTGCTAACTTTACTACTACTAAACTGAGATAAAATCCTAAACTTACTACTTTTGGTATTCACAGAAGGCATTTAGTAGTAGTAAAGTTAAGACTCCTAACTTTACTACTACTAAATGCCTTTTGTGAATACCGAAAATCGTAAAGTTAGGATTTTGTCTCAGTTTAGTAGTAGTAAAGTTAGAGTCCTAACTTTACTACTACTAAATGCCTTCTGTGAATACCAAAAGTAGTAAGTTTAGGATTTTGTCTCAGATTAGTTCTGTGAATACCGCCTTGGTCTTTTTGTGGAACATTTCTCTGCCAAGAGTTTTGTTATTAATACTCCAAGGAAGAATAACACGATCAACACAGTCTTTGATCCTATAAAAAAGAGCGGCTGCTCTTCAGGGAATATATACCAATCAAGACAGCTTGGTACTGCATCAAGCTTTATATGTTATGTGGTAGTTCCACTGGTTATGCATACAGCCTGAGAATTACTTGGGTGAAATGCAGTATACATCCTGCTGGTCGCATCTTCTACATTAGGAATCAGTGAATGGTTATGTGGGATTGTGCTTAAGTCACTTACACACAGGAGTATGTGTTATGTTCTCTCGTATGGATCAAAGCAACAAGAAGATTTATAAAGGTAAGTTTATTCAACAAGGAGGTGAACAACTAGCTTCTCCATTTAGCCTGAGCCAACTGTCCTTGTGTGGAATCTGGTCCCCACATTCCGTGTTTCAGATTCCACCCAAGACTGGCAGGATACCACACATCCCCCTTCGTCAACAAGAAGAGTTACATAGGCATTTCAACCACAGAACATGCACAAATTAAACTATATACAAATAAACAAGTTTCCGCACATGTTGAGCCCATGAGCTCTGAAGTGGACAAGTTAATGTCCCACATGATAATCCTTGCACCAAGCCGGTCTCCGTCTCTGTCTCATATCACAGTGCACTTGTACATCCCTTGCTTGAAGACCGATCTCTTTCCTCCAATTTATTTTGTCTCTCACAAAGCTTGGACCTTGGTTGACATTGTCTGGACATAACCATTGTGTAACTTTCACAACTTTGGACATACTCAACACATTGCCATCAGATAATTCAACCACATGTTTTCCAACCCTAACAACTTTCATTGGAGCTTAGAACCTAGACTCACCAGATCTCACCATCCTCCCTTTCTTCACTTGCACCCAATCACTCACTCTCAAGGGCAGCAGCAGTTCGTTATATTGTAAAATCCTAGTATCAATTTTGTCGTCCACAAATTTTTTATCATTTACTCTTGTAACTAACTCCATCATCCATCTCTGAATCAAATTACATAGACTATTTCTTCCTCTCATTTTTTCAAAGAGAGAAATGTCTCCATTGCTCCTAGGCGTGTTCCTGTAGCTCCAAAGTAAATCCTCAATAGCTTGATGGCAATTTTTACCATTGCTAATGGCTAGTTGTATGCCTTCCTTTAACACTGTTACAGCAAGCACACATCATGACACACATGAAACACACCAAGGCACAGATTTTCTGACAACCAGCACGATCTTAGGACCCGAGTCAGTAAATATCACCCGATATCATTACTCCCACATCATAGCCCTAACAAACACTGTAGCGATACATCAGCCCATATGATGCCTCAGCATACAACTCTCACGGAGGATCTTAACATCGTTTCATTGAATGTTAAGGGCCTAAACCACCCGATGAAACGTAGGAAAATATTCGATTACTTAGCTAAAACTAAAGGAGACATTATTCTTCTCCAAGAAACAAAACTGTCCAAAGAGGACGTAAGTTTCATCAAATACAATTGGATTTCTCATCTGACCGCCTCACCGGCGTCCCACAAAAAAAAGGAGTTATCACCCTCATCGCCAAAAATCAAACATTTCACTTGTTTCCCATACACACGATGACGAAGGTAGATTGCTAGTCACACATCTACAAAGGGGAGAGGACCTTATTCATGTGATCAATATATACGGTCCAAACTCTGATGAACCTCATTTCTGGGAAACAGTCTCGAATACCATAGCAAATCTGCCCCAGGACGACCTTCTGGTGGTGGGTGGGGACTTTAATATACCACTAGACCCCCTCCTGGATAGACAATCAAAGTGCAAATTTCACCCGTCTCGATCGCACGACATACTGCGTAGAATTTGTACTAGATTCAACTTGAAAGATACCTGGCGCCTACAACACCCTGATACAAGGGATTACACATTCTATTCGGCCCCTCACAACTCCTACTCTAGAATAGACTATATTTTAATATCCTCCACATTTACACACTATCTAGATCAAACAGATATAGCCCCGATTCTCATATCCGACCATTCATGTATACACACCACACTCGCAGGCACCCACCCTACATCGCCCCGAAGAGATGGCGCTTTAACGAGGAAATACTGTCAGACCCTGAAAACAAAGCGAAAATTGACAATGCGATTAAAGAGTATATAGAATTGAGCGATCTCCCTGAGATCCCTATATCTACCTTCTGGGACGCTCTTAAAGCCACCATTAGGGGCGTTATTATCGGAATTAAGGCCCAAATAAATAAAAATTAAATCTAGAACTTAAAACTCTAGAATGTGAGATTAAGACTCTGGAAAAAAAGCACTCGGAGCGAGTGGAGGATCAGGCTATCCTAAACGCGTTGACCAAAAAGAAGTACGAATATAATACAATTATAAGCAGAAGGGCTGGTGTCTGGATCAACAAATTCAAGGCGCTCCAACTTTGTGAGGGCAACAAAGCGGGAAATTATTGGCCTCCTACCTTAAGCATAAACAGAGGCAATTCACGATCTCCTCGATTAAAGATGACAAGAATATCACCCACACCAAACATAGCGAAATTTTGGATACCTTCCAAACGTTCTACAAGGACCTCTATAGTAACAGTTTAATAGTCAACTCAGATGCCTGCGACCAATACTTACAGTCATTAGACCTCCCAAACTTTCAAACACAGATAGCTCAAAGCTGGGGGCACCTATCTCGGATCTAGAGATATCGTCGGCAATAAAAACACTTAAAAGTAACAAAGCTCCAGGG
The DNA here is from genome assembly GCA_963921515.1 of Calotriton arnoldi. Taxonomy (NCBI): domain Eukaryota; kingdom Metazoa; phylum Chordata; class Amphibia; order Caudata; family Salamandridae; genus Calotriton; species Calotriton arnoldi. The sequence continues at coordinate 634,573 of CAWUFW010003200.1, read as the reverse complement.
CCAGACGGCTTTTCTGCCTCTTTTATAAGGAATTTGGCACTTCACTCCAGCCGACGCTAAATAGGCTCTTCAACTCTGTAGCCCATGAGGGCAACATTACTAACTCAATGAGGGAAGCCAATATCATTGTCATACCCAAAGAAGGCAAGGACCCGCTCCTACCCAAAAACTATCGACCAATTTCCTTAATAAATGTAGACTGTAAGATCTATGCCAAAGTCCTAGCAAATAGATTAAATAAATTTCTTCCCCTCTCTGATCAGCAACTCACAGGTGGGTTTTCTCAAACATCGTATGTCTAATGACAACACTAGACTACTATGTCACATCTTAGAAAAGGCCAAAACGCTCCGACACCCCTAATTGCTATCACGCTAGACGCGGAAAAGGCGTTTGATAGAGTGTCATGGCAGTTCCTGAGACAATGTATGCAAACTTTCAACCTAGGTGAACCATTCATCTCCATGGTAATGGCCCTATATGTTAACCCGACGGCCAGGATAGCCATTAATGGCACCCTATCGGATTCATTCCAGTTAGAACAAGGAACTAGACAGGGCTGCCCCCTCTCCGGCTCTCTTCCTCCTAGCATTGGAGCCGCTGATCCAAGACATTAAGCTCCATAAGGACATTACCGGGGTTCTCTTTGGCGACTTGCGAGTAAAACTAGCCGCATATGCGGACGACATACTGATCATCACGGAACAACCGGAAGAATCCATCATAGACCTGATGACCACGATAGACACATACTCTAGACACTCTGGTTACAAACTCAATCGCGATAAATCTGAGGTCAAACCGCTTAATGTACATAGTACGCGTGAATTACTAGGCAACTCGGGCCTCACATGGCAACCGAACCATATCAAATACCTGGGGATAGAATTCTGCTCCACTATTCTAGAGACACTCCAACATAACGAGACCAAAACACTGGAAAAGATTAAATCCTTATTGGATGCCTGGTCACCCAGATTCATAACTTGGTGGGGCAGAGTTGAAACCATAAAAATGATGGTCTCCCCTAGTAAATTATTTGATAACAATGCTGCCCCTCGTTCTTTCCGAAGATTTCCATCACAAACTAAACAAACTTCTCTCGAACTTCCTGTGGAGAGGAAAGAAGGCAAGAATTAGCATGAAGAAACTCAGGCTCCCTAAAAGGTTAGGTGGGGTTAATCTAGCTGATTTTAAACGCTACCAGTCGGCCTTCCTCGCAAGACAGGGCTCTCATTGGCTGACAACCCCAGTAGGATACTCACCTGTATGGCTTGACATTGAGAAACATATCCTTGATGGTATACCCCGGCAACCCTTCTAACCATGAATATGAATCGAATTCCTTGTTCAAGCTCTATACTCAAAAACACTAAATCTTCCCTCTTGAAAATAGACAAACTACTAGACATCAGTGTTAAGAAGTCTAACTTGGTATCCATTTGGAATAATAGCAAAATTTTATATAAAAATGCACCTTGTACAATGCAACATGGATCAGTAAGGGCATATATTTTCCTCACCAACTCTACGCAGGCACACAACCCTTATCCTTTAAGGATCTACAGTCCATCTACCAACTTGAGCCAATTGAATTCTACTATTTCTTAAAAATAAAAGCTGCCTTAGCTAAGGCAAATCTCTCAGCCCTAACACCATCCCTCCCGCAATACCTCTTAAAAGTAAACGCGTTAGGTCACCAGGTCTCCCGATTCTACAAACTACTAAGCCCCCAACACTCTACACTTAATAAGAAGGCCATAGCCTTTTGGGAATCGAAATCCAATACCCCGATCTCAGACTCAGACTGGTCCTGGACGTGGAACGCAGTATTTAAAAATAAAATCAGTCCAGTGCTATCACATACAAAATTCTGGTTACTACACAGGGCATATTGGACTCCAGCCCGACTTCACAAGCAGAAAATCCGCGCAGATGATATATGTTGGAACTGCAATGGAGCAGTGGGAGACTTAGAGCACCTACTGACCCTTTGCCCGTGTGTGACTGCCTATTGGGATAAAGTTCTTAAATTCATATCTAAACTCTTCCCCCTGGACATGGGTAGGGACCTCCAGACTCTAATATTTGCCCCTACTGGAGCAGACTCCTTGGGGGATGATGACAAAGCACTCCTTGACCTACTTCTCACAGCAGCTTTTAAGATAGTACTCAATAATTGGAAGGATACTAGTAAATCATCCTTTAAACACTGGCTGAATTGGGTCACTAACCTGCGAGGAGCTGACAATATAGCGCTCCACAACTCCCCGTGGAAGTCCCCCAGTAGAGGCATGTGGGAATCCCTTGATCTCTTCTTTGAATCCTACAAACCACCGTGAACAGTCTCTTATAATACCCTACGCTACCACACAATACCAAACAGAGACCCTTCATGACAAACATCCTTACCATGCCACTTAAAGAAGCACACATCAAGGATCCCTGACGTCTAATTGCTGCCCAAGTCTAATGCGGGGTGCTATATCTGCTCTGAGAAATAGCCGAAAGTCTTGAAACCACAAGACGCACACCAAAATACATAGCCTTCCCTGCTATATGTCTCTGCCTTCGGACAAATATCTTAGGCCATCTATACTATCGTCACTTATGTCATTCTGATGTCGCAGTGCTGATGATGTATTCATTTCTTCTATCCCTGTTTGCGGTTTCTAAGATTTGAAATGTGCTGTATCTCCTTTTGCAATTGGTATATTATCTATTTAGTTATTATATATTGTGTTTTTCTATTTATTTGCTATGCTATATGTATTATATATGGTTTTTGCTTCGAACAATCAATAAAAATTTATTGAATTCAAAAAACACTTTAATCCACCTCTCCACAATTCCATTGCTCTGGGGATAATAGACTGAGGAGCGCTTGTGTGCAATACCATGATTCTCAAGAAACACCTTCATCTCATTAGACTTCAACTGCACACCGTTGTCCATAAGTAGCAATTCGGAAAACCTTCCCTTTCAAATATTTCATTCAAAAACTGAATCAAAATTCTTGATTTAATTTGTGGTACCAACTTAACTTCAGGCCACTGAGATAGTTGATCAATCAGAACTATGGCATACACAGTATTACGTCCTATACACATGGGTCCAGCTATGTCCAACAACACCTTCTTCCAAACTCGAGATGGCCTTGAAACAGGTACCCGTTCGTACACCACTGTTTTCTGGGACGTATCGCTAATACTGCACTCAACACAAAATCTGGCCTTCCTTTCAATATATCTGTCCACTGCAGGCCACCAAAATTCACTTCTAATTCTCCTCTTCATACTACTCATACCTGGATGTCTCTCATGAGCCATGTCTAAAACAGTTTGTCTGAGATCCTCTGGTCCTACCAATTGCTGACCTCTCAATAAAATGTCATCTTGTACTGACAATTCTTGTGCCACCTGAAAGTAAGGTAAAAGGTCTTGAGCCAACTCAATTTTTCCTTGGCCAAGATGAATTGACATAACTCAACACCTTTTTTAGGGTTTCGTCTTTATCACAAGCTATTCTCCATTGATCCTCTTTGATACATCCCTTAGACACATCACAGATGGATACCACTCTTTCTAAATCATTGTCATCAAACCCAACACTTTCATCCTTCACAGGTAACCTTGATAAACAGTCTGCTTAAACATTTTTTATTCCAGGAATGTACTCAACTTTGAAATGAAAGTCTTGTAGTTTGTATTACCACCTGGCAATCATGGAAGTTGCTTTGCCACAACCCTTTGTCGTAAATAATCCACAAGCGGACGGTGATCAGTCCTTACTCTGAAGACTGTACCATAAACATACTTCCGAAAATACTCGATGCCCCACCAACAAGCAAGCATTTCTTTTTCTAATGTTGAATATTTTTCTTCAGCACCTCACAATGGTCTAGATGCAAAAGCAATGGTGACCAAACATCCCTCCTGGTTTTGCATTAGGACCGCGCTAATACCAACATTACTGGCATCCGACACAATAACAGAATCACAAGCTGTGTCAAAGGTGCCCAGTGCCGGGGCAGAAATTATATCTTTCTTTAGTTTAAATGCTTAAATTCATTAGCACAATTATCACTGCATACAAATTATTGATTTTTCTTCATTAAATTCCTCATGTGGATGGTTCTGTCAGCAAATACAAGGATGAATTATGCGTAATATTCCGCCAGTCCTAAAAAGACCTTAGTTGGTCCTCATTCTGGGGTTCAGGTGCCTTTTCTATAGCCTTGATTAAACTTTGTTTGGGAGAGATACCATCTTTACTGATGGAATGACCATGATAATCCCCAGACTCCACCCCAAATTTACATTTCTCTTTTGTTAGAGTCAAACCATTGTCATGTAAGACACATAAAACTTTGTGTAACGTTTCCGTATGTTCTTGTACCCTGAACCCAAAGACTAATATATCGTTTTGAAAATACAATACTATGCTCATGTCTTTGAATAACTTGTGCATGACCCTTTGGAACACAGATGACGCTGAAATGAGTCCAAATGGTATCCTTTTATACCTGAAGGCACCTTCCGAAGTAATAAATGAAGTGCACTGCTTACTATCATCATGCAACGCTATTTGAGGTATGCACTTGACAAATCCAAAGTCGAAAATAACATAGCCCCTTTGAGTTTGGCAAACATCTCCCCAATATTAGGTAGAGAGTGCCTGTCCACCCACACACTGTCATTTAAATCTCTTAAATGGACACATAACCTGACCTTACCATTGGGCTTGTGTGCAACAACCACAGGTGACAACCATTCAGAGGATTCGATCTCCTCTAAAACATCTTGTTCACATAACCTCTCCAATTCTTTTTTTACTGCCTCTCTCAAAAGCAAAGGAATATTCCTAACTTTGTGCTCTTTGGGAACAGCATTGTTTTTTAAAAAGATTTTGTGCACAACATTTTTTAATAAGCCCAATTGTGAAGAAAATACCTTGGGATACAACTTCTCCCACTCAGTTACTACATTGCTACCAACTTGTATAGCTAAATCCGAATAACCTAGCACCTGATCCGGATGATTGGGATCAAGAGTCATCATAAGATACCTTTGTTGAGGCCAACCCAAAAGGCAGGACCCTTCTTTGGCCACGTAGACCTTTACTGTGATAGTTTTACCTTTAAAGCTCAAATTGGAAGTGAAGTATCCTAGTACTTCAATGGGTTTTTTCCCATACCCCACAAGCTTTATGTCAGGAGGAAATAGCTTTACTCCCAGAAACTGTTTTAACCACTCATCTCCTATCAGAGTATGTCTTGCACCTGAATCAGCCATGACTTTTATCTCTCTATCTCCTATCTTTATTAAACAGAATGGGGCATCCTTGACATTTCCATTGATCTCACACACACTTAATAGAAATTCTTCTTTCTCAATACACAATTAACTTCTTTTATGTGGTCGGTATTTTGATTTCTAACTTCCATACTCTTGTTTCTAAACTTGTTTCTGTTCTTGCACATTCTTCCATAATGCCCTTTTATTTTACAATACCTACACACTTGACCAACAGCAGGACATCTTTTGTCATTGGCCAAATGAACAGGCATTCCACACTTAAAACAGGTATACTCTTTTTTTTCCATATTCTGCAAAGGAGAAATTTTACTTTTAGATTTACCAAAAGTGAATTTCTGCTGCATGTTTTTCAGATAACTCTTTCATGCCTAATTTCATATCTTCAAAAAGATGTGCAATGTCAATAGCTCTCGTAAGAGTCAAATCATCTGCAGATAACAATTTCTCTTGTAGCTTAGCATCTGCCACTTTATGCACCATCTGATCCCGAACCATTTAGTCATGAAATGAGGAATAATTGCATTTGGCAGCTAAAATCCTTAAATCATTTACGAATGTATCTATTGACTCATTTGGCAATTGCACTCTACTTAGAAATTTATGTTGTGTAACTACCTCATTTACCTTTTTAACATATAACTTATCCATCTGTTTAACCCGTTTGCTGCTGCTGTCGGCCAACGGCCGTCGCGAGCACTACCTCGGTAGTGCTGCGCACGTCCGTTGGCCGACGCGGCCCCGCCCGTTTAATAGAACGTTCCGCACTGGCGCGGAACGTTCGAAGCAGCAAACGGGTTAATAGGATTATCAAAAACATCAATGTCATCTTCATCATCTGTTACCACTGAAGGTAAATGACTTAAAATCCATCTGCCTTCTGCGCCTAAACAGTGTTTTAATAAAGCTAGTTTCCGTTTGTCTGTATAGCCATCTCCACCTATTGCCTCTATGTATGCCTCCAGTCCTTCTTTCCATTGTCTCCACTCCAGCACCGATTCCCCTGGTGTCGCTAAAAATGGTGGTGGGGCACCTATACCATCCATGTCCAGAATTAAGGTGTGTGAATCACCAAAATATTTGTGGTAAATTGACAACTAGTAGTAGTCAAGCAAGAGGAATTACAGTAAAATGGTGTTTGAATCACTGATGTTTTGGTGTCCACAGAGACATAAAAATTATAGGCTCGCACTGAATGGGGTGTGCGAATCACCGTATTTTCCTTCTTCTTATTCTTTTGTTATTTTTTTAAACTTTACTTGAAATCACGATATTGATAATGGTGTGCGGATCACCGATATGAATGACTGCAATGCCAACAGAAATGTGGTGAACTGTCAATGCCCGAATACCAATAGAAAGCGCGTTGTCGGTAGTGCGCTAGCTTTTGCGGTTTCGCAGCAGAAGCGTTCTAATGTGCGCGCATGCGTGTAGAGCACTCGGCTCAAGATTGACTCTCTCAGGCTTCGCTGCGCACTCGTGTCGCAGCACGTTAAGATACCAGCCAAAAGAGTAAAAAATGCTTAAATTGAATAAAGTCTCACCACATGCTCCTACAACTTTGCGGTTTTCCAGACAGCAGGCAGTTCATGGGACAATTCATGCCACCAGTGTCCCGATGGCTTAAAAAGATCATCGTAGGTGTCAGGCTCAGCAGACTCATGTTCTGCACCTCGCAGGGCTCCAGGCTCCGTAGGTCGTTCTCTGATCGTTGCCAGTGTTATGTTCTCTCGTATGGATCACAGCAGCAAGAAGATTTATAAAGGTAAGGGGCATATTCACAAGGAGCCATCGCCGAGTTAACGGCACTTTATCGCAGCCAAAGTTGCGATAAATACATCGCCCCATTCACAAGCTGGTGTGAACAGCCCATAACACCAGTTTACCCATGATAGCAGCCGCAAAAAACATCGCCACAGATGACCCCGGCAACTATCGCTAATGAAATGCAGAGTAGGCGTACCCGTGCAAAAAGCTGCGAAAACACCACTCCGCAACATTCTCAACGACCAGCCAGATCGGCGAAAAGACCATGAAACATGCGATAATGTGCGTTAGCAGCAGGAAATTAACACCTGCTCTGACCTAATGTAAAGTCGGACGGCAGCCTGCACCACAAAAGGGAGCCCAGCCCACAGCCACACCTGAAAAACAACAGATGCCATGGAGCCACTCACCATGCACCCCGGAGCCCCAAGAGGGCAACAACACCCACCGCCACCACCCCCCTGCCCCCCCGCACCAACACTGAGGTAGCGCAGACAAAGACAGCGACCCTCTGAAAATGCACCAACCCCACAGACCCAACACCAGAAAATGTCATTGCCCACTATATGCCCAAAGGGACAACCCTCCTCCGCATCCTGACCACCTTAGCCCACAGGCTGACGGTACCAACACATCGGACAACCAACATCCCACCGCAGACAAAGCTGCTGGCTGTGCTGCACGTGTTGGCCTCTGGTACCCTCCAACCAACCTCCACCTGAGACGGAGGAGTCACACAGCCTGGCCAATCCAAGTCCCCCACAACGGTCATGGAAGACACCATCAGCTTGGTACCCCACTATCCATACCTCACACACACTGCACAGGAACAGCTGGAGACCAAGCAAGGCGTGTACATCACAGCTGGCTTTCTGCACATGTCAGGGGGCAATTGACTACACACATGTCCTACTAGTGGCCCCTGGCAACACTGCACACAATAAGTGCAACAGAAAGCGCACGTATCCCACCAATGTGCAGGCAATAGTGGACCACCGTGGAATCTCCGCCAATGACGTCGCCAACCACCCAGGCAGTGTGCATGATACCTGCACCCCCCAACAGTCCATCATCAAACTGCGCCACCAGGATGGCACCCACGGAAATGCACTGCTCGTTGGCCAATACCAAATGCACACACCACACACCTCAACTCCACAATCATGCAACACACAACACAGGAAATGCACATGTCACAAGCTCACATACAACATGCACACCCACCAGACATGACAGCACAACTCACTGTGGGAACCTGGGCCAGCCATGTACATGAGCCATCAACGGCATGGCACCTCGGACACACAATAGCAGAATGTCGGAAGAGGTGGGGACCAGGCATGTGCGAAGGAGGCAAGGGACCGATGAATGAGAATGTACACAATGCCAAGTGTGGCGTGGATGTGCTGGCCAGGCTGCAGTATGCAGACCACACACATATCCATATCGACACACACCGCTGGTGTTTGGAGTGTAGTGGACAGTGGACGCAACCATGTCACCCCAGCCAGTGGGGAAGTCGCGGAAATGTAGCTTGTGACGTCCCCCCCCGTAAGCGTGAGCGGAGTGGGCTGGCCCGGCGTACACCAGGCCAGCGGAGGGGTGTGAATAAAAGGCACGTAACCCTGGGCGTGGTCCTCTTCCGGAATGCCCAACGTCTCTGCCAGGGCGGCGCCCCTCACCCCGCCATGAGGCTGACGCCGTGAGCGGTGTTGCCAGCAATCCTGTGCGCCTGCTGCACCGCGGGACGCTGGTCCCTGAATCAGTCCTGCCCGCCCCTGCGCACCCAGGCCTCAATGCCCACCTTCCGACACTGGCATGTGTCGATGAGGGCCCACCACGTGCCGGTGCAATCTCCAAGCCCGAGGCCTACGACCTTGGCAGCCTCCTCAGACCATCACGGCCTCCGCAACACAGGCCCGCAGTATTCCTTTCACGTTGACGTACTCCACCGGCATGCACAGCGGACAAGTAGGTCAAACAATTGGAACTGAGTCTTGATTACACCATGGCAGAGCACATAAATCATGGCTGAGTGTATGTCACTATACACCCTTCGATGTGGTGCCAACGGGTCTTAGTGTTACATCACAGCCGCAAGATTCTGTGGGCCCACGCGGACTACTGCTCTCGGCCTACGCTGCGCTCGAGTAGGTCACAGAATTGGAACTGAACATCGATTATTCAAAGGCAGAGTAGGAATCATTGCACGCAAGGAGAGGCATAAGAGGATGACGCGTTGCATTTGGGAGGAAAAAAGGATCATCATTATGGAGGTGATCGAACACTATCGACAACTGCCCTGATGTCACTAACTCTGTGCATCGCAAGCCTACGACACGTGGCTATGGCCCACTGCTGACCGCTGCCTCCGGCCTACACTGCGGTCCAGTAGGTCACAGAGTCTTGAATCGTCAATGCCGGAGTTCATATCAGTGTACCGGCATCATCGCAGACTGCATCCCCTCTCAGCCCCGGTGCCACTAAGTCTGTTCCCCCACATTCATGGACACTCTCTGGTCGTACATTGGTGGCGTTTGAGTCTATGGAGTAGGGGGCAGTTTTCATCCTCATGCAGGTGATACCGAATTGGTGGTGGCAACGAGGCAGTCGTTTTTCACTCCTCCATTTGCTGCTTCCGGATAGCTTCTGCCCTCTGCATCATGCCCTGGAAGAACACCTTTCACTGTCCACCGAAACACTCCGCGACATTCACCTTCGACATTGATGAGGACCCGCTCAGTCTGCATGGCCCTACCTCAGTGGACCGCAAGTCACCGTCCCGTGGCGGTGTGCCTGTGCCTGCTGCTGTGCCCCCGGGGTCACTAACTCTGTGCAGCTCAAGTCAGGGACCCTGTCTGAATGAATATTGGATGACCTCTTTGACGGTGGTCTTGGGGTCATCGACGCCATGTGCATGTGGCCCTGAACTGTCCGTTGCCTCCGGCCTCAACTGCGGACCACCAGGGCTCACACATCAAATCGAGTCCTGACCGGCCCAGACGTCGCATCACCGCAGGAGGCACACGCCACCATCGCCAGGGCCAACTCCAACCACCATCTGCCAGAGTCGAGACAGTGGTACTGGCAGACTGACGGAGTTGCTCAGACCTGTCGTGGATGCCATCATCTGCCTGATCCCCTGCTCAGCACTCCAGGTGCCACTGACTAAGTACACCGCAACCAATGGACCGTTACTGATTGAGTTTTGTAATGTGGAGATGTTGCGCAGCAATGTCACCTCAGGCAGTGTGGGAGACCTGGGACGTTGATGAGGAAGTTGCTGCAGGTCTAACACACCCCACTGCATCTGCATCAGGAATATCCCGAATGGACACAATCCTGGTTATTTTCATCACATGAGCGCGCACAGCTCTAGTGCCCCAACCTCAGTGCACTGCAACTCACGGACACTTCTGCTTGTATGTTGGGTGACCTCTGTACTTGCTCTGGCTCCCTCCATGTTGCTCAGCAGTTGACTCTGTTATGCAGGTGTTTTCTGTTTCCATTGCACTGGTGTCCACTGTTCAAGTTGTTGCCAGCACCGAGCACTCCGTGCGGGCTGGGTTATGCTCACCCCACACACATCCAGCACAGGCGTCACTGTACATGTGGCCCTGCCAATAAAGGGGCCGGGCGCACGTGCCCGTAGCCAGTTCAACATAATATCTGTGTGTGTCTCTATGGCAGTGTGGGTCTCCTTTGTGGGGTGTAGGTGGTCCCTGAAGGGTAATTGACACCCACGTATGTGATCTAGTTCGCCTTCCATGGGTTCTGACCACACCCGCACCTGTTCGGCCACCTCCTTTTGGCGTTCTGACACCTGGCATTGGGGTGCCATGTGTGGGTCGGTGAAGTGTTGTGGGCCAGCCGTGCTTGCATGTGCTTCATGCTGTGTGGTCTGTTGCAGGGGCTGGGTTCTCCTCTAAGTAGCTTGTCTGCCCTGGTCCTGGTGGTGGGTTGCGTGGGATGTCCATGGGCTGTTATGGTCGTCGGTGTCGAAGGTTTGTTGGTCGTGTCCTGCATCACTGATGGGTTGTCTGGTCTGACCTGCTGGAGGTGTTGTTTGTCCCTCTGCAATGTGAAGGGGAGATGCATGTTGACATTTATGTTGGCGCATTGTTCTTGTAGACATGCTGACTTTGTGACAATGTACATTGTGACTGTTTGGGCGGTGCTGGCAATTCGAGGGGGGACAGTTGACATTTGGACTACATGACTGTTGTGAGGTTGTACCCGTACATATGCATCTCACAGTTCCCTGCTCTGTCAAATGTGATTGGTCTGTTTCTGCGCATGGGCGGACCCAGTTGTGTCCCCTGTTCTGCAGTGTCGGTGATGCACTTTGTGCCACATTGTCATGGGATGTGCTGTGATTGCCATGTGTGTGTGCTGCAGTGTGCCACGGGGATGGGGGACATGACCCTGGGTTATTGTGGGTGTGCAGTGTGCTACACGTCATTGTGCATGTGTGCCATTGTGCCCATCTCCCCCGTCCCCCAGGACCTGTTCGTTACTCACCCTGTTGTTGTTGTGTCAGGTCCTCTCGAGCTGTGTCCGTACTCCCACCTCCTTGCACCGTCTCCACACTGATGGCTGGCCTCCATTTCCTCCAGCTCCTCCTGTGGCGCAGGACTCCCACCTCCTGTCGCCGTAGCTGCCTTCCTGTTGGCAGCGGCTTTGGGTCTGGTTTAGGTTTTCACGTCATGCCAGCGCCTCTTGGCCTCCTCCATTGGCCTCCTCAGCACTCCGGCTGCATTCAAGGTGGTCTGAATGTGGATCAGTTGCTGGTACTGTTCTGTCACATCCCTGACGCTGGACTTGTTTTCCTACGGACTGCACACCGTCTTCCTCTCCCTCTTCTCCTTGGCCTTCCCCGACCCCGTTGGTCCTTGCTGGTGGTCTGTGGGGCTTGTGGGGTTTGCGTTGGCCTTTGCGCTGGGTCAGGGTGCATCCATGTTGCTACGCACTTTGGATTGTTTCTGGTGTGTTGCTTCTATGGTGCATTTTCCCGCCAGACGCGTGGGATTTACAGGCCTGCTGCTGGTTTTCGCTGCTTTTTGTATCGCGATCGGCCTCATCGCAGCTATTTTGGCGTTTGTGTTTCGCATTTTTGCGGCGTGACGTTGATTTTAACGCGGTCAGTTGACGCGTTATCTGGAGACTATCGCATGGTACCGCCGTGTTGTGAATACTTGGTTAACACGGCGTAAATGTCCCGCAATAGACTGCAATGTTGAGGGTTGCGTTAAGTCACTTTTGCGATGGTTATCACACGTTCTTGAGAATATGCCCCTAAGTTTATTCAACAAGGTGGTGAGCAACTAGCTTCTCCATTTAGCCTGGGCCAACCGTCCTTGAGTGGAATCTGGTCCGCACATTCCATGTTCCAGATTCCACCCAAAACCGGCAGGATACCACAGAATGGCTGTTCAGTAAGCTGTACAACTTTGACACTGTGGCTTGTGGAACAATTCAACATTACAGCAAAGTATTCCCTAATGAATTGGTTTATAAAAATGACCAAAAAGGTCAGTGCTGTGCTTTTCATGGCAACAAACTGGTAGCTGTGAAATTCTTAGATGGAAAATGCATGTGCTCACTACTATTCATGAAGAGTCCATTTCTCTAGTCACAGATTGGGGTCAGTTGTCAGAAGTTCATAAGCCCAAATATATACTGAATTACAACACTTACATGTGTATAGTTGGTAAAATAGATCAGATATTTCATGCATATGGTGTGACTTGTAAAATTTGCACCTGGTACAAACAGTTGGCTCTCAACTTTAACCATTTGGCATTGTACAATGTATATGTTGCCTATTATCAGACTACCTTGGGAAAATAATGTCTTTCCTTGACTTTGATTTGGCCGTAATTATTAGTCTTACTGCTGTAGAACCAGTAGGCTCTACTTGATCTATTGCAGAGGATGTTGCAGGGCTTCAGTGCTGACACTTTACTGACCTCATATGTGCAAAAGAGAAGAAGCTTACGCCATATTGCAATTACCAAGTTTGTACTTGGTAACGAAATACTACAACTGTCCTTAGAGCCCATATAATTCAGGCCTGTGCCTTCAACTTGCTTCAGTTTATATCATTTTATACCACAATAATGATAAGTTGTGGGTGAGTTAGTGTGCGACACTGAATGGCCATGTTCAGACAGATACCTTCCATGGCCCTTTACTTGACTTGCCAATGTAGCCTTTCAAAGTGTTCCATTTGTTCTGGAAAATCTTTCTAATGATTCTAACCCAAATAAACAACATAATCCTTAACTAGTAAGGGGGGGGCTCCCTGAGGGTAATCTGTTGACCCATTCTTCAGACAATGTGAACACATTTTTATTTGAACTGTTTGGAAGAATCCTGGTACAGACTATCTGATGTTCCATAAAAATAATTTTCTGAAAGACTGTAGAGTTTGGCAGACAGGCACTCTGTCGAACCGTGGTGGGTGTCATGTCTGTCATTATATGAAGTGTTATTGACTGTAAAGCACTTGTAATACTGTGCAGGAATATCCACCATATTTTGTTGGAGGTTGAAGGTAGCAGGCAAGCCAAAAGTATGACCTATGTGAGTAGTGGTGGATGTGGTGATCAGTGTGTCACTCCTCCATTGACCATCTATCTTCTGCCTCCATGAGATCCCAATCAAAGCAAGTCTAGAGACGAGCTTCTTGTGAATGCTCAGGCCATGGAGGCGAGGCGGTCCGGCCATCTTGGAAGAGGGACAGAGAAAGCCACGATTTAGCGGCTCTGCAGAGTGGGACCAAGAGAACGCCGCCTCGGAGAAGTGGACACAAGGGACCCCGGCTGAACTGGAAGCGAGGTGAGAACCTCTCATCGCTCGCCCGCTGGGATCCTGCCAGAGCTGGCCCTGCCTGCTTCTGCCTCTGAAAGTGTGGTGGGGGGTGGAGGCCAGCCACGCCCAACGGAGCGGGGCATGTCCCAGCGACCATTAAAAGCACGGCACTAAAGGGTGATTATGGAGGTCGGTGGCCCGAGATCAGGCATTGGGGAGGTGCTGACGGGTTTGTCCCCAGGGGCGTGTGCTGCAGTCCGGGGGAGCGAGCAATTTGAACTAACGGGGGGACCAGCCACTCAACGAACTTACGAGCCATCCAGGAAGGAGAGCTGAGAAGATTAGCAGTAGTGATTGAGGGACCAGTGGTAGGCCTGAGAGGCCTGACGGCTTATAGGGCCTGAGTCTCTGGGGCCGTATGAAAGGCTGGGGGGCCCGGAGCTTCACCGCCACCTCCAAAGCCCAGAATCGACATGGAGTCCCGTGACTGAGCGACAGGACATATCAAGAGGTGAGCCTCAACTACGCTATAAGTCCTCTCCTTACTCCCAGAGCTCGAGACATTTGACTTCCCTCCCGAATGCAAGCGGAGGTAGTCTCCTAGAGGCTGGATTCCGGTGTTGAGAGACAGTTGTTACACAGGTGGATCCCTGGACGGGGCCCTGGAGGGCGCGAGGCATGCTATTCCTCTGTCTGTTGTGCCAGTACTTGGTGGTTGGTGGGGGAGACGCCCCTGGAGAGTGGGAACGATAGTAAGCCCTGGTGGATGCTGATCGTGACACGAACCCCGCAAGAGCTCTGCTTGAGTGGAGGGGAGGTGGAGAGACAGGCCTGCGCGAGCTACATACCTTTTCTTCTCGCGAGACCCCAGTAGGAGTGTTCAGATGGGGTCTGCAAGGGCAAAGAAAGGGGGCTCCATTAAGGACATGCTCATGAGGCCCCGGGAAGGGGAGCCCAAGGGAGGCCCAAGCTGCGCAGTCTCGCCATTGAGAGAGGATATGGAGGCCCCGGTCATGCGCCCATACCTGGAGGCCCTCTTCTCAACCCTGAGAGAAGACCTCCTGTCAGTAAAGAAGGACCTCACGTGCAAACTACAAGCGGTACAGAAAGAAGTGACGGACATCGGTGACAGGGTCGGTGACCTAGAATGATGGGAATCCTCACGGGATGAGGAAATCGACCAGCTACAACAAGAAGTAATTCGCTTGTCTGAGCAACAACTAGATCTACTGGCCCATGCGGGAGCCTTGGAAAATTGCTCTAGGCAAAACAATATCAGAATACGGGGCCCCCACGACGCAGAGGGAGAAGACATAGAGGGTTATGTGAAGGCTCTGTTTGCTCAAATACTGGGAGTCATACAGGCAGCTGAGATTCATTTGGATCGCACCCACAGGGTGGGCCGATGGAGCCCCGGCTCATCCCGCTCTGTAGACATCTTGACATGTGTTCACAGTTTCCCCCTTAAAGAGCGGGTTTTGAGAGAGGCCAGAGCATTGACGGCAGTAGCTTTCCGGGGTCAGACCCTCCATCTCTACCAGGACATGGCAGCCTCTACTCTACAGAAGCGATGAGATTTTCGTCCAGTTATGAACTTTTTGCGAGAAAAGAAAACTGCCTACTCCTGCGGTTATCCGTTTAGATTGATTTTTCTCTGGCAGGACTGGCTCTACCAAATCCGCTCCATGAATTCTGGTGCAGATTTTGTGGGAATGCCCTAAGCTAGCACAGTTCTGGGGGGAGATCCTGACAGACATAGACACGCATTTTTCACTCAATTGCCCAGATTCCCTGCATACGTTGTGTTGGGCCTTCCCAACCCACAGACTTTCCCACTCAAATCTAGACGAGGCAGGCATATTGCATTAGCCCTAGTGGCAGCACACCAATCCATTCTTGCATTTTGGGGCACTGACAGGGTTCCAACAAGATTGAACTGGCTACATTGTCTCTGGCATCTGCTGTGGATGGAAAGGCTATCACTGACACTTGCACAACAAAGCAACACATATAGTGAGATTTGGCAACCGTTCATCACATTGTTGGCACTAGAGTTCTTAGAGCTAACCTATTTGAGATACCTAAAACTACTAAGATTGACAACACAAACAGAGTGACCCACCGATGCTCCCTCAAGAGAGACATGGGCGATTTGACCTCACTGGACATTGTAGCTGACACTTGCACCCAGGCGAGGGCAGGGGACGGGAGGTGGAGGGGGGAACACTTTCGTTTTTAATTTCTAAAAGTTGCTATGATTGCCGACGGGGGCTGAATGTTGAAGCTCCTATGGCTGTTGCTTATCATGTACCTTCTGCTTTGGTTGCAACAACAATAAAAACAAATTTAAACATATAAATCAGTCTCAAGGTTCCAGTACTTATCATAAATGTATGCCAAAGGTTGCCAAATGGAAGGGCTGTAATTCTCTTAAGCTCAATACAGAAAAGATTGAGATCCTAATTGTATCTGGTCAGAATACTTTTCAAGCTTTTCCTTCTGGTTTCTGGCCAAGGCAGCCGGGCTTTTAACCAGTTGCGAATTCCTCAGTCAGCAATATCAGCTTTTATCTGGGCCAGCAAACTCTCATCTATCTGTTTTCTTTGCCTTAAATTACTTTCCAAAATTTAACGTCATCCTCCCTATGAATCCCATCAGCTGGCAGGGCAGGTTACTTTTCTCATCTGCCTAGACTACTCCAAATCTATTTTTTAGGTTCTAGTGCCTTTCTGACTCAGAAGCTTCCCCATATGGAGAATGCACTGCTCATTTGGTGCTAAGTCTTCCCACTCACTCTTCCACTTTTGCCTTTTTCAAAACTTGTCACTGGTTGCCAATTGTCAAACAAAGTATTTTCAAGCCTATATGTTGGTACTCAAAGCTTGTCATCACCAACCAATATCCAAAAAAAGCCGTTTCACTTCAAACACAGGTTGTACTCTTAGATCATCAAATCCATGACTCGCAGATGTCCCCAAGGTTTGTCACTTTCACATAGGCAGTCAAGCTTTTCTGTTCTGACAACCAAACAATGAAATCTTTTACCTAACCATCTGTGGGCTAAGGACCAGCAACCTCCATTTCAAAATGCCTTGAAAATCTGGCATTTTTCTATTTTAGGTTCTGCTGCATAGTCAGGTTCTCTGTTTCCTTTCTGAATCCTAGCACCATGACATCTTTTAGTAATTAAGTGCTACAGAAAACAAAATTCAGTGCTAAATGGGAGGATCCTTTGATTAAAAATGCCACTCTACGGGGTTGAGGGTTTACCTTCCTCAAGAACTTCTATCACATAGTCAAGAGAATATAACAACACACAACAATAAAGTGGAGAAATGTCATGATACATTACTAGTGGAATTTCGGTATCTGTGTTGTAGTCTCATGCTACCTGTGAATAAGGAATGTTACACCATTCTTCCTTCTCACACTTCTCTCAACTACAATTATACCTGGCATGCATGTATATGCTTTTGTATGGGAGAGGAAAGATTTGACACTGGACCTAAGTGAAATCAATGATGATTTAATCTAGGGTAAGACAGGAGTATAAGGGCCCATGGGTATCCAGCACCCAGAGAAATCTACCAACCCAAACATATTCTGAAAAGTACACATTCAGAGGATTCCTGGGTGCACCTTGCATAGATCCATACATATTGTCATTGAGCTGCAAATGTCAACATTTGAGTACGAAATTTAAATTACCCAGATTGATGTGACTGAAAAACTCAGGAACATATGGGGATTGGCAAAAGCCTTACCAAGCTGCATTTCTGTATTTACGTGATGAAAACCATGCCCCAAATGTGTGAGTGGGCCTATTGCCTGAAAAACAACGGACCAAAGCAACGAGCAGGAAAAGTACACATTGATAGTTCATTGTCTTTGCATGGTCACATTTTTCATCCATTCCTGTTGTGGGTAATTGGGTTACAGTGAGAAGTGTGGGAATGCTGGGTGGTAGGACTTTGGTGATTTTCTGCAGATTACTGAGAAAAATCTGTCATTGTAGCCAAAGTTTAATGTTTAGTGGATCGTCCGGCTAAGAAAAAGTAGTGGGATCAACATAAGCCAAACCACTCTGGACTCTCAGGCTGTCTAGTTCTCAGTGATATCTGAGGTTGGTAGGTTTGCTTGCTGACCTTGGGCCAAAATACCGCAGTTATCAACCTCATGCGAAAGACTTTAATTTCAAGAAAAATCTTGATATCTCCATGTAGCATTTGGGAGCCTTTCCTGACGCAAGTGAATAGCCACACTCCATTGTGGTATCTTTTCAATCAGGAAAAGTATGGGGACAAAGAATAGTAGAATATTTGTTATAATCTAATTAATATCAATGCATTTTTGGCTTCGAAATGAAAGTCAGTGTGGAAGAACACAACTCTGTTTTCCAGAGCCGGATCGATTCAATACTGCTTATAGCAATGTCCAAGAACATCCCCATGCATCCTTAAATGGAAACGGGTTTTCGCTTTAAACGCAATTGCTGAAAACAATGATATTTCTTATGTAACATCTTGTCTCTGGTCTGCTTGTAAAAGATGTTCAGCCTTCTTATCCGCATGAATTTTATAGTGGGGTTTCTGTAGCTCGCAGCTAGCAGAGTCTGAAAGGAAACAGTAGAAATGAACTCTGCGGCTACTTGTCTTCGTGCATTCTCTAACTCTGGTGGGAGAACAGAAAGCGTCCTTTGAACATTTTTGAAATGTGCTCTCCCCGACTTGACTGTACAGCCTGGCAAGCAGACAGGGAGCCGAGGGACCGAGCTCCTGACCGCTACCCTCGCACATCAAACCGCAGTGAATATGAAGTGAGCTTGGCTTTGGCGCGCGTCAGATAACAAGGCTTGTGCGGTGTGTTGTGATGTCAGCCACTGCATCTCTAGACGCATCCTTGCAGACGTCGTGAGAAGTCTTTTGATTTTTAAAAAGTTGAACAAAAAGTCAGGTGCAGAAAAAGCAAGGGGGGGGGGGTGGAGGGGGCTGGTAAAAGTTTTAAAACTCTCCATTGAGGGATAACGTCGCTGACTGGTTTTTCTCCACCCCTATCTCTCAGTCTGACGCTCAACTATAGGTATGCAAGTGGATTTCATTTAATAAATTAGTTCCGTTCTGCCTGAACTTACACGCTGGAAACCAAAGTAGGCGCAGCATTGTGGATCTCAGTGCCAGACCTGTGCAAATTGACAACTTTACGTAAATATGAAATGGTTTGTTCACCGTGGATACTCTTAATTTTTTTTTAAGTAATTGGTATTCCAAAATTTCAGCTTGGGGTTATGTATGTAGAATACAAATGTTCCCAATAATGTAAATAATTGCCGGTCTGTTGTATGCGTAGTGGGATTGAGGTAAAGAAAGATGCCTGTTATGTGACTTCACAGGAACCAATAAAGACTGAAGTTTTCCTTTTTTAAAGTCAAACACCAGTACGTTTGGGTATCGGTTTCATATGAGCCAGTAGCGCTAGCGACCCACCAGAACAGCAGCAGTCTGCTAACTGGGCCAGATCATCTCATGCACGGTAGCCATGGTGATCAATGGATATTAGGTCACAGGCCTGGGCGAAGTTCGCGGAGTTCTGCCACACAAAACTCCGCAAAGTGCCTAAAAAATTCCACCGCAGTCCGCAGAGTGCGGTAAGTAGCGCTGCTTGCGCTGATATTTAGCGCTAGGAGTTTGTTCCGTGCTGTAAAATCACAGGGAACGGCACCACGCGCAGCACAAGAGGGCGCTGCTTCTTTCTGTCCCTCTAGTAGATGTTCTACTCGAGCGGTAACTTCCTCAACACGAGTGGCAGGTTTCTCAATGCGAGCGGTAGCGACCTGCAGCGACCACCTGAATTGAGAAATCTCACCAGGAGGTGGTCTAGCTTATGATTTTCCTCGCTCGCACTCGCCAACTTAATGTTGGTGAGTCACACGAGAGCAAAAACTCTGCTCTGCTTAGCAGAGTTTTTCAGAACTCCGTGCTCTACGGGGACTGGGTAAAACTCTGCGAACTCCACCGGCGGAGTGGAAGTTGTTGCCTACCCCTAATTACGTCAAGGAGTGCTAGTCTGGCCCCTCCATGTGACAGGTTAGTCTACCATGTCATGTACTGCACACCAAGTTTGTGTACAGTGGAATATGGCTGAATAATATGCATTGTAAAGTATATTGTGTGATGTCACTATAGATACACTGGAGAAGGATGCTCCCAGGCCTCCTTGCACACCCCTGTTTGATTGGGATGAAAAAAGTGATAACACACGTGCTCTAACAGGAATCTCCAACTATACAAAGGAAAAAGTGCAAGATGGAGCAAGCATAAGACAGCCAGATCCTTTTGTTGTTGTTCTTTATGTGTTTCTAAGCTCTTCACTCCATTTTCCTTTTTCTCAGAATTAACTTTCTGCCACATATAGAAGTCAATGGACCTTAAAAAAACAGGTGCAAACTGTTTTAAGTAGGGTGCTAGCTAATTGCAATGCACTCACTCATGTTTTAGGATTGCTTCACCACCATCTTTCTGCTGGCGGTAAAACCAAGGCCATTGCTAGAAATTGGGGTTCTGGTTGGCAGAGGTATGCACCCTGTCCAAGCAGAAACCACAATCCTAGCCAGGGTAAGTGTAGCACACTCTGAAAGTTTACATGTGATCATCCTCTGGTAGTTTGGCATAGAGCAGTGAGGCTAAACTAAAAAGGCAGGGGCAGATTTACAAGAAAGTGATGCATCTGTAGAGATGCGTTACTTTCCCTGCGCCACTCTGAAAAACCATTGTGCCACCACCAAAGTCACGCATTGCTGGAGTCGTGTCGCAAGCACGACGCAACTCCAGCAATGCATTTTGAGGCCTATTCCCACAACACTGCGTCACTCAGCAGGCATAAGGTTTTGACGCAGTGGCGTCCTAAAAGTGATGCAGTGAAATCTTGTATATTTCACAGCGTCACTTCTACGAGGCATTTTTGCGTGGGAACGCCCACCCTGCATACATTATACCTGACGCAGGTATAATGTGACGCAGGGCTTTACAACGTGACTCATCTCCCTAGATGCGTCACGTTGTAAATGGGCCGCATTTTTACGCCGCCGCTGCGTCACAAAGAGTGACGCAACGGCGGTGCAAAAATGACGCAAGGGGCTTGTAAATCTGCCCCGCAATGTGTAAAGTATTTGTGCACACACACACACACACACACACACAACCACACACAGTAACACAGTGAAAACACTACAAAAGTACTCCACACCAGATTAGAAAAATAGCCAATATTTATCTGAGTAAAGCAAGACAAAAACAACAAAAATCCACATACACAAGTCAAGATATGAATTTTGCACGATTAAATCAAAATGCAGTGCTTTGAAATCAATAGCTCCAATTGGGGCTATCTGGTCGTACTTGACCAGGGAAAATCCAAAAGTTCAGTCCGAACGCAATGGAGCATGGTCCAGATGCAGGAGTCATGCAGACCTGCTGAATGTACCTTCGATGTGTCGAAGCTCAGGGACGATGCGTTGAAAAACAGAGGGGATGTGTCGCTGTCGAAGACGACATGTCGGTTCCGAAGTGGGGCAACGTGGTTTATGTGTCGATGTCAAGAGCGTCGGGCGTCAGTTCAGAGGTGTCGAGGTCGAACCGCTGGGCTGTAGGCGATGTGTTAGGTGCGTCACAGACTTCTTCGATGCGGTTTCCGAGATTTATGCAGTAGTGGTGATTCGGAGGCGCTGCGTCAGCAAAGTCGGAGCTGCGCTGTAAGTCAAGGTTATTATGTCGCGCAGTCGGTGAGCTGTGTGCATGGTTTCAGTGCAGGCAGCGGCGATATGTCGATATTGCAGAGAACTCTCCAGTTCCAAACGACGCTTCGGTGTCGATGCACTGGTTTCTTGGGTTGCAGTACTAAACACTCACTACCAAGTGCCCAGGACTGGATTTGGTACCACTTGGCAGAGCAGGACTCACAGCAGAGGAGCCCAGGTGCTGGTAGCAAGATGAAGGTGAAGTCTTTGATATCCCTGAGACTTCAGAAACAGGAGGCAAGCCAAACGAGCCCTTGGAGAACCCTTAGAGATGCAGGATTTAGAGAGTCAAGTTTGGTCCTCTCACTCCCAGGCAAGAAGCAGCAGACAACAGGCCAACACAGCAGAGCATGAAGCAAAGTGACAGTCCCCCCCCCCCCCAGCAGCACAACAGCTCTTTTTCCTGGTAGAATGTCTTCAGTTCCAGAAGTGTTCTGAGTATATGGTGTTTGAGGTCCAGTACTTATACCCATTTTAACCTTTGAAGTAGAGAGACTTCAAAGAAAGGTCTTTGTAGTGCACAAGACCCTCTCCTTCCCTGGCTCCAGACACACTACAGGGGGGTATGCAACTCTTTGTGTGGGAACAGGCACAGCCCTCTTCAGGTGCAAGCGTCAGCTCCTTTCCGCCACTCTAGCTCAGGAAGACCCATAAGCCTCATGATGGACCATCAGGATATGCATGGCACACCTCAGCTACCTTTCTGTGTGACTGTCTAGAGGGAATGCACAAAGCCCATCTGTCACCCAACCTTGATGTATAATCCAGAGTCAGGCAGAGGCACAGAATGATTAAATTAAGAAAATGCCAACTTTCTAAAAGTTGCATTTTCAGACCTGCAATTGAAAAATCAACTTCACTAAAAGATATGCTATTAAATTGTGAGCCCGGAGACACCAAACTTACTCTTCCTATCTTTTCTCAATTGGAAGTTACACTTGTAAAGTGTTACAAGGCATCTCCAATGCTAACCCATGGGAGATAGGCCTTGCTGTAGTGAAAAATGAATTCAGCGGTTTTTCACTACCTGGACATGTAAATCTCCAAAGTACATATCCTACCGTATAAATACACTGCACCCTGCCTATGGGGCTACCCATGACCTACCATAGGGTGATGTATATGTAATAAAAGGGAAGGTTTGGGCCTGGCAAGTAGGTAAACTTCCCAGGTTGAAATTGCAGTTCCAAACTACACACACAGGCTTTGCAGTGGCAGGCCTGAGACATGTTTGAAGGGCTACTCATGTGGGAGGGACAATGAGTGCTGCAGGCCAACCAGTAGCATTTGATTTACAGGCACTGGGCACATGTAGTGCAGTTTATTAGGGACTTATCAGTAAATCAAATATACCAATCATGGAGAAACAAAATGCCATCACATATTAGACACAGAGCACATGCAATTTAGCAATGGACAGCAGTGAAAAAGTGCACAGAGTCCTAAAGCCAGCAAAACCGAAGTTCAGCAGGAGGTCAGAAGGCAAAAATTCAGGGGAAAGCACGCCAAAAGATGCCAGTAAGTCATAAAAGCAAAATCAAACAATATTGCATACACAATGGCCATAAAGTCTGCAGTTTTGTGATAGTACCAATTTTTAGAGCCAATCAATAAAATGGTCAGCACACCTGGGGCTGTATTATGTAGAAGTCGACGGACCTCTAAAAGCAAGTGGAAACTGCTTTAAGTGGGAGCTAGCTAATCGCAATGCACTCACTCATGCTTTGGGACTTGCTCATCACCATCTTTCTGCAGGCGGTAAAATCAAGGCCAAAGAAGTAAAACGAACTAATATTGCATACAAAATGGCCACAGCATCTGCAGTTTTGTGATAGTTCTCAATTTTAGTGGCAGTCAATAAAATTGTCAAAACATCTCTACACCTAGGGCTGTATTATGTATGTCAATGGTCCTCTAAAAACAAGTGCAAACTGTTTTAAGTGGGGCGTTAGCTAATCGCAATGCACTCACTCATGTTTTTGAATTGGTTCACCACCATCTTTAGATGGCGTTGAAATCAAGATCATAAAAGTAAAATTAACTAATATTGGAAATAAAATGGAAACAAAATCTGGAACTTTGTGGTAGTCCCCATTTTTGGTGCCAATCAACAAAATGGTCAAAACACTTGTACACCTGGGATTGTATTGTTTTAAATGGCACATTGTCTAGGTCTGTGCCTGGTGCACCTGCATGAGAGTCTGCTGGGTGCTGAATGTGCACCCTTTTATAAACAATATGCAGTTGTCTTTGCAGGGTCAAACTTTCCCCTGCAGTGGAGCGATTGCAGCATTGAAAGTCAGAAAGGCAGTTTGAAACCTCCTGATTGCCCTTCAGTGCTGAAAGATCAGCAGCAGGACAGTGAGGAAGATGCAGGGATCACCCTTGCAGGTGGATGAATTGTGTAGATGATCCCCCTTGGAGGGATTCCTAGGGGATCCCTGCAACCCTGTGCCCTCTTCTCAAAGGGTGTTCTTGGGTTAAACACTGACTCTGCTACAACTCATATGTGGTGCAATCTGTGTGCCTCTCAACAGCTTCATTGCCTCCTGAACCTGCTTTGTAATTTGGCTCTAAGGCAAAGGCATGTTTTTATTTGCATTGGGTCATGCCCTCCTTCAAATGAGGAGGTTCCCTTTGGGATTGCACCATCACACTGTTTGCACTAGTGCTGTCCATGGTATAGAAAGGATCTGTTCAAGACTCTGCAATCTCTTCTGTAGTATCAAATTTGTGAATTGCAGTGTTTTTTGGCTTTAAAACATTAGTTTTATCTCATTTAAACACATAACTAAAACATCACTATAATCTTTGTTTTTTTTGTGAATTTCAGTTTTCTAAATGTTAAAGATCCTGTTAACATACCTAGCTATATTGTCACTTTAGCCTGCGTTTGTTTCAGTGAATTTCTGTATTTTTTAATCATATTTAAACTTGAGCATACATCCAACCCCTCAGGCATCCTGCAGCCATGCCTTTGGCTATGCTCAATGAGAGGATGGCTGTAGGGCCTGGCCTGAAGTGAGGCTGTGCACCCAATCCCCAGCACACCGGTAGCCAAACCCATGCTGCGCACAGCCAAAGCCTGGGGTAAAGTGCACAGCCGCGGTCTGTGCAGGTAACAGCAGTGGGGCGGTGGGGCCGGGTCAGGAGGGATTTCAAGGGACGATGCCGAGTGAAAATTAATTATTAATCGCAGCTGAAAGTGGAGGGCCTTCAGATGTGCGCAGCAGTGGGTAGTTGCAGCGTGTAGCCACTGGCCTGGCCCTGGTCTCAACCCCCCTGTGAGCAGTCACACCAAGCTCCGCACAGCCTTTGGACGTGCACAACAGAACAGATGGTTGGGTGCAAGGCCTTACCTCCGGCCATGACCTCTGCCCAGACACCCAAACTCTCACAGTTGCCCAAATCATCCACTGTGCACAGCCATCTACAGTGTACAGTTGTGGATTGGCCCTGTGCCCAAACTACTGCTGTTGGCCAACCCCTACTGCACATGGTTCAAGGCCTGCACGGTGTAGGTTGGCCATAGTGTCTGATCTATGTCTTTTTGATACCATGGTACCTGTGCCTGTACCACAGTATTACAGATGGTGCAGTTCTGAGTACCGTGGTACTAGGGCCTGATACAGTGATACAGGCACCCCCGAAAAATTATATTTTTTTAGTTGACATTAAGGGGGCGTATCCTTTATTGTCCTGCACCTGACCGATCAGCGCAAAACTTTCAATGTTGGAGCCAAAACGAGTGATAATTTTTTGGGAAAGGTTTGTGCAGATTCGTTGAACATCGCTGACGTTCTTAGCAAAACATAAAATTCTGTTGTGAGTATAACTACTAAGGTGGCGACCACAGCTCTGCAATTAATATAAATATATAGATTTTTTTGGGACATCATACATATATATATATATTCATATATATACATATATATATGTCCAAAAAAAGATCAGTTGCGCACTCTGAGCAAGAACACAGTGACGACTGAATCGAAGCACGCCACGTTTAGTTTTTCCACTGATAAAATATTACATCAGGGCAGCCAGAGTGTGCACCAGATCTTCTTTTAAATGCAATTAGAAATTTGGTTTGCCCTGCTAAAACCATGACTCCCCCTGTTGGATGGAGAAGGAGATTTGGAGCAGATAGAACGAAATTCATATATAGACTTTGATAAAAAAGCAGACATTTGAGGTGAGCAAATTTAGAGTGTCGCTGGTGTTGAGGGTGCTCTATACAGGAGCTGCTTTCCACCTAAACTTGAGAACTACCCAGAGTTCTGTTTTTTTTATCATATTCTTTAAGCATTGGATTAGCACAGTGCCATCCACGCCATGATAGAAAGGGACAAAGTATTTTGCCATTTCTGCAGCAAAGTTTTTAAGCATAGGACTAGCGAAGTGCCATCCATGTCGAGCTGTAAAATGACAAATGCCTTTTACCACTCCAGGCACAGTATTACAGCTTTGAATTGGTAAAATACCAACCAAGCCAACCTGAAATGAAT
This sequence comes from Calotriton arnoldi, assembly GCA_963921515.1. Classification (NCBI taxonomy): domain Eukaryota; kingdom Metazoa; phylum Chordata; class Amphibia; order Caudata; family Salamandridae; genus Calotriton; species Calotriton arnoldi. The sequence continues at coordinate 608,378 of CAWUFW010003200.1, read as the reverse complement.
AAAAGCAACCCATGGCATGCGTTTCGCTCTCATTATAGCTCTTCACAGAGGTATCCCTTGCGTCTGGACAAAGCTATACCTCTCTGAAGAGCTCTAATGAGAGCGAAACACATGTCAAGCTGTGTAGCCCACCTTCCCTGGGCCGATTTCGGCCCAGGGAACACATACTCTGGGGCCAGGCATTTTTGGAATGGGGAGGGCGATCACGTGGCCCCCCTCGTGGGCTGATTCTGGCCCTGGGGACCCCATAACATTATAGTTAGATGAAAATTTCAGTGAACATAACATTTTAAACTCAAAAACACTTACATTCACTAGTTATAGCTATGTCAAGTAACTATAACTCGCGCCCTAAATTAACTGTAATTCACTCCCTCACCATTCACTGATAATTACACCACATGGTACATTAGTCATGACATGTTATATGACATCATTGATAACACCACTGCAACATATGAAAAAACAAAATTTATATCAAAACTGTGCATGGTAGGGGCATAAGTTATAGTCACTTTAGGGCACGCATTATAGTTACTTAACATAACTATAACTGGTGAATGTAAGTGGTTTTTTAGTTTAAAACGTTACGTTGTCACTGAAAATTTCACCTCATTACAATGTTATTTTAACCTGTGTTTTTTCCAGTGAAAATGTATATACACACACACATAAAAACACAGAGGTAGAGGTTGAAGTGACGTTATAGTTAGATGCAGTACTACGAAATTATCTAACGTTATAAAAACCTCACACATTCACTGTAAACAAAGGTTAAAGTGACATTATAGTTAGCCATTAAAATAAAAAAACGAATATTTAAAAAACAAAAAAACTCTGAAATTCACCTGTTATAATTTAGAGTGCTAAGTGCTAACTTTAACTTGCACCTCTGCCATGCCTTGCTTATGACCACATGAATTGCATCATGATGGTTAAATAACATTATTGATGAAATCACTGACAACATCTCAAATGACATAATTCAGATGGTGTCAAAAGCTACAGAGAGATCCGGGAGGATGAAGCCAGTGGTGTATTCTATGTCTGGTGCGAAAATCTACGTGTTAATTGTGATGTATGTGTTAAATGACTCATCTGATATAGAATTTTAAGTCAACAGCTTCACATCTATTTGATATTCTGGTTACAGAGCACAGCCACTAATAAGTTTCACTGCTGACTTTGTTGTCAGTATTTTTTAATCATAAATTCATAACATCAATTCATATATCAATTATGAAGCGCCTAGCACCTTGAGACCCTTACGGGTGAGTTGTCGCGCTTTAACAAACCCCTGATTGATTGAATTATAAAAGACAAGTAAAATTGCAAAGAATGATCTTGGATGTGTTGACACGTCGGAGATGTTGAAGAAAAAGACAGCCAACACATGTTTCGACGTAAAGACGACTTCTTCAAGGCTCTATACTGGTTGAGAAGATCATACTTTGGATTCTTCGGAAACTTTCAAACTTTGTGAGATGTATCCCGGCAATAGTATCGTGACGGTTACTTTGAGTAGAGTAAAACTAGTATACACTGTCCAAACTCGTAAAGAGCAGTAGTAATCAAGATGACGCGCTAATCGATGCAACTGGTAATCAATCTGTCCAGTATCCAAGTGTGTATTCTTATAATATGTAGAGAATCACACAGAGCATTTATTTGCTTGCGCCAAAATAGAAACAGACCCCGTAGTTCTGTAGGGGCGTTATTTAGCAGTGCAGCATCAGAATCCCTGCTGCCCGCATCCCGGTATAGACGAAGAACGCGTCTCTGCTCTTCTGGAGAGAATCCTCGGCACATTCACTGTAAACAAAGGTTAAAGTGACATTATAGTTAGGCATTGAAATAAAAAAAAAACGAATATTTAAAAAACAAAAAATCTCTGAAATTCACTTGTTATAATTTAGAGTGCTAAGTGCTAACTTTAACTTGCACCTCTGCCATGCCTTGCTTATGACCACATGAATTGCATCATGAAGTTTAAATAACATTATTGATGAAATCACTGACGACATCTCAAATGACATAATTCAGATGGTGTCAAAAGCTACAGAGAGATCCGGGAGGATGAAGCCAGTGGTGTATTCTATGTCTGGTGCGAAAATCTACGTGTTAATTGTGATGTATGTGTTAAATGACTCATCTGACATAGAATTTTAAGTCAACAGCTACACATCTATGCCTTAGCTACTGACAAGACATGAACAGTCAGGCCCTAGGGACAACCCTCTGCAGTTTGTAAAAATACACTACACATATTTCGGCAATTAGCAGACTGGTGTACTTGAGCAGCAGCTTTTTGACCACGAACGGTCTCAACCTCCCGCGAGCGCTCGTGTTGGAGAAAAATCGCCAGGTGCTATCCTTGCGACTGAAAATTGTGGTAGAGGATGTCAAATCTTGCTTGCGCTCACCACCTTACTGTTCACGAGAAAAAACTCCACCACACGGCAGTTGGCGGAATTGGGCCGGAACTTCACTTTACAAGGGTAACATAAAGTGGCCAAAGTTTTGCCAATTTCGCCGGTGGAGCGCAATATATTGTCCACCCCTATTTATAATCTCACATTTTACATCATTGATGACATCTGAAATCTATGGCAGTGTCAGTTAAGCATAAATGACTAATTTCAATGTATTTTTGTTTTTAAATAGTAGGGTTTTTTTCAGTGAACATCTAAAGTTTGTTTAACGTAAGTTAAAATCTTACAACTTTACTCACGTATAACGTATAACTCCATTTTAACCTTTATTTTTTCTCAGAGAATATATATATATATACATATATATATATATATGTGTGTGTGTGTGTGTGTCTATTGATATATAATTATATATAAACATGTACATATACACACATACACATAAACACATAAGTACACAAAAAAACTGAAACACAAATACACACACATGGCTATGTCTTTATGCCATTATAAAAACCAATAATAACGTACCTGCCTGGTTATGTCCAGCCTTGTATGGTACCTAAAATGACATGTGTGTTACTTACCTGTGTGGTAAAGATTGTTTGTCAATGCGATGAGTGGTAAAGGATGACATGGTCCAAAGGTGACATATCTATTCAGCATACTTTACTCTGTCTTATGTGCAGGTTTTTGCTGGCATATCTAATGTTCATTTTCTATCTTTTGTTTGCAAGCCCGCCCTTTCATGTCTCTATGGCCAGTTTCACTTGGGTATGGTCGGAAACGCCTCCCTTCATTTTGCTTCGCAATGCGATGGGCATTAGACAAATGTTTTTCCTCACAGGAGTTCTGTGCATTAGTGAAAAAATATAACTCCTATTTCAGGGGTTTAGTAGTCTTGGCCCCTTCAAGAACAAAATTGCCTGTCATGATTAGGCTTGAGGAAAATTTAAATTGCACCGTCATAATTTGTGTAACTTGGGAATTTCTTGTTATGCCCATCACATGACATTCACGAAATGATGCCATTCTTTCACACTGTTTGTGGCAAAATTATAGCATCTCAACAAGGGAACAATGTGAGTGGCTGTTGTTCGGAGCAATAGTGTTGTGTATTCTTTAGTGCAAACCCGCACTTTAGTCAAAAATTGCCTTGAAGATGCATTTCAAGCTAATATAGAGCACTAATTGACAGATTTGCATTTTGCATGATTACTATGATTTTTATGTAACTTTCCAGAAACTCCAAGTGCTTACACAATAGCAAATTATGCATATCTTGCACACTGTTAGTTGCAATGTTTCAATGTGCCTTTGACATGGTTACCCCATGTAAGCTGTTCCTGGCCTATTTTGTAATGGGTATATTTTCCCGTTCCCTCCAGTCATTACATGGTTGCTGCTAGCCTCTGCAGGAATCCTAGATATTTTAGCAGTTAGTTTCGGTTTCCCACTGTTTGATGTATACCTGTCCCTCTCGCATGATGTACCCTCATGTATTTAAATTGATACAAAACAATCTCCAATCATCAACTGTCCATATTTTTACAATTATACTGGACACTGTTTTCTGTAATAGCATTGTAACTCCACATTTCACACGTCCTGCTCATTCCTGTGCTTCACCTGCTCTTCTATTCATACAATTAACACTTTTATCAGCCATTCCTTTTTATTATTTTTAGTTTTTTTCTATTGAAAATGTGTTTTCTTTATCGTAGCTAAATATATGGATTTAGAAGCTGTAATTTACAGTTTTTCCTCTTAATGTAATGGCTCTGTCCATTTAGTTCTAAAATAAGCTTTTTAAAGCTCCCACTTTGCACGTATCCATGTTTAGTTGTCTTATGCCCAGCACAATTTAGTGCTAGTAGAGACACTGACACTCTCCTCCTGCCCTGCTCTGTAGGCTTCAGTGGTTCCTTATGCCTTCAGTGCGTCTCTCTGTGGTACTGGTGTACCAATTATTGTGCTTTCAGGATTCTGTTACTTGTGGCCATCTGATGCAGTTAAGGTAGACTGTTATGTTTCATATAGAGGCCCTAATATAGACGCGTTCATATATGCCGTATATGGTCATATTCGCATATGCCCTATTATGGTCATAATCGTATATGCCCTATTTTGGTCATAATCGTCTATGCCCTATTATAGTCATGATCTCCTATGCCCTAATATAGGCATGATCTTTCACCTACATTAGTTCCCTACAGTACACAATGAGCTCTGAGGGTTGGACGTTATCTAGTCTGTGGTTAGAACACTGCAGGGTTTTTCCCGAACACAGGCCTACAATGTACTCATAAATTATGCATGAGCATTCACCAGCTACATCTCCTGCATAATATGTGTGTACAAAGTTCACCCCTGACGTCTTCCTCATGTCTAACAAAGACCAACAAACCATACTGAGGGACGAGACACTTTAGGGTATAAATACACCACATCTTGCCTCGGTAAGATAGAGGGAACCGAGACTTCCATGCTGACAAACTGACCAGAGACGCTGAGGCTCCTGCATGCAGTCGCTCCTGCTGACAGCGGTCTAACACAGCCCTTGCGGGGTGTCCAACTCGAGACCAGGACGGGGTCCCACACTCTTTCTATTCAGGTATGGGGGTTCGACTAAATCCTAGAAGGATTCTTGGCTCTCAGGCTTTTAGACCTACACATATGCTAGGTACACTCAGGTACATCTAGTTAGGCATCGTAGGAGTACGTGCACTTTTTATAATGCATTTTATATTCATGTATGTATTCATGATTATTGCAGTATGGTAGAACTGTACTATCCCTTCACTTTTATCGTACTGCTGATAATATGTCTCTGCTATTGTCTGCTGGTTGCTGCAGCACATATATTTTACACTAGAATAACAACTGTTCAATAAATACTTATTGAAAGGCCCAGACTGTTTATTCTGTGTAACTCTCTGAGACAAACCGAATAATTAAGCACGAGTGACTGAGCGAAAAGTAGTACATTGTTTCCACGATTCTGAGGGATCAGGGTTGTCATGATTTAAGGTTGCCAGAAACTAATCTCTCCCCGATAAGAGGAGATTCTAGTAGCACTGTGAGCTAGCTAATGCAAATCCGGCTAACATACGCGGTGGGGGTGCACAGAATCAGTCTAACACCAAGCCCACGGTTTATGTTATCCAAACACGCAGGTCCTGCAGGGGTACTATAGGAACTACACGACATGGCGCCCAACGTTGGTTGGGTACTTATTTAACAGTAGAATCTGAGTAGTTCAGTTGTGCTATTCTCAGAGAACCTACTCACAAAACCCCAGAGATGTCTGGAGTGGGTGGGCACAAAATACGCCGCAGCTGAGTAGTACGAAAATACTATTTATTGGCTGTTGGTTATTCAAGCTTGAAAGGACATTGTGTTCCTAAAATTGTGCCTAAAACCTTATCATAGTTTCTTTGAAACATTAGTCTGTGTTCTATACACAATGACTACCGCGGTCATAGATCCACTACAAATGCCACAGCCCCTGTCAGACGATGAGGAAGATCCTGATGATGCAATACAGATTGCACCAAAATTCAGAAGGACAGTCACCATAAGACTGTTAGAAAATGGTTTACAAGCTAAGGGTGGCATTGTAGTTTTCGGGAATGAGGCACACGAATCAAACAAAACAGAGGTATTCTATTCATGGGTTAGACTCCCAGCAGCAAATGCAATAACAAAGACATTTCACTACTATATAGAAGGAGATGCACCACGGGAATATTGTCCATTTGAGGACATAGAGATTCCACTCACTTACCAGGAACATTATTACTGGTTTAATGGCGCCCTACCCCACGTACAAGAAAGAGTAAGATTAGGCCCGCTCGGAGGAGACGGAGCCACATGGCCGATACTAGCGGCTTACACACCGCATCCTGACATTGGCACAATGACACAGCCAGACTTACTCATACAACACAGAGATTTAATTAAAATCTACAGAAACCTGACACAATTTGTCATGAGGACTTTAACAATCCAACCTGCACCAGGTGCAGCAACTAGTACTCCAGCTCAGGGTACAGGAAATAAAATTACTCCTCAAACATTACAGGCGGTAATGGGCAAAATGCCCGCAAAACGCGAACAAATACCATTCTGGATAGCTCAGAAAATAACTCAGCTTGAAGCGGTATTCCCAAATACTACCACCTGTGATAAACACAGAATACTAACAATCTGCTTGCCCATGGGGATCACACCACAAGTAGAGGACTGCACCTCTTGGGGTACAGTCTTTGCTGCCATATATACCAGAACGCATGGTATCCCGTCATTAGCAGTAGTTCCTAATGTATTGAGACAAATACAAAATGAGTACGGAGCAGAGCCTGCCCTTAACTTAAGGATGAAGTTACTAAATAACTTTGACCAGGTATCAGCCATTATACTAGCCAACATTAAGGGGGAAGCAGCTTCAGTAGCGATCCGCCAACGCCTAAGGGAGTTCAGTCCAGTAGATCAACCACACGAACTACCCAAAATAATTGAAACTGCATATGCAGAACTAGGCAGAGACAGTCTAGGTGGGAAAGCATTAAAACCACAACTGGTGGGCAGTCCTGAAAAGGACACTACAAAGCAGACACCTACTTCTTCTAAAAAGAAGTGGGAAAATAAAAAACAACCAAAGTCTAAAGACAGCAGATCTCAATCCAGAGGTAGGTCTCCTCAACAGGAGCCCTCTGAAAGGAGGTATAATTTCCAGAATAGGGATAATATTTAAAAACCTGACAGGTATCAGGAGACTGATACACGAACCTCTCGTTCCTTTCAGGGTTCATCAAAAAACTCCGAGAGGGAAGGACGGTCAGAGGAGCGTACAAAGTCCAGAGACACGCAACGCGCGGCTGACTACGCACCTAAAAACGAATATAAACAAAAACCTCAGTTCAAAAAGAAGAAGGTAGCAGGTCTTAAGATCAGACATGCCCAGAATCTGAGGACACAGCTTCTGAACGGGGAATGGGCTTTGACGATGCTAGACAGCGCGGCAGAAGTAACAATAGCTCACCAGAACCTGAAGGAATTTCTGGTGACAGCGGAGTTGAGTGAGTATATCACGGTGGAAACACCTGATACTCGGGTAAGTGTCCCACATAAGTTACATGAGATAACACTCCGGATGGAGGGGGACAAGCCCAGGAAAATTAAAGGTCTATTTTGGAAAAATCTGTCATCTGGATATGACATCCTATTAGCAGAACAAGACTGGCCGCCAGCATTCGTCATGGAGTGCCCTAAGGGAGAAAAGGTAATTTTTCCAGCATTTTCCGACCTCGTTCCCATACATTTAAAACATGCATATGCGCAGGACTGGGCGGTTGCCCTAGCTCCAGCATTGTACAAAAATCATGCTGGTTGGGATGAGGATTCAACCCACCACGTGATCCCGTTAAAAGTTTCCCCAAATGCTCAAAGGCAATATCCTATAAAGCAGGAAGCTAAAAAACAAGTCAGGGAGATCCTAGATCAACTAGAGTAGCAGGGTGTGATAGAAAATTGCACCTCACCAATGAACAATCCTTTGTTTCCCGTATCAAAACCTGACAACACATATCGTTTAGTTTTAGATTACAGACATTTAAACACTTGCACAAAGACATTTGCAGTTCAAAATGCACACAGTGCTGCATTAATGAATAACATTGTGCAACAAAAATACAAAACAACACTTGATATCTCCAATGGATTTTTCTGCCAAAATATAGCGCCTGAAAGCAGGTACTTGACCGCTTTCTCGGCGCTAGGGTCACAACGGCAATTTTGTCGTTTGCCCCAAGGGTATAAGAATAGCTCGGGGATGTTTTCAGCAAGGGTAACAGAGTTACTCCAAAATTTGGATGAAGAAGCATTGTCCTATGTAGATGATATTTATCTGACGGACGGTGACTTACCGAGGCACTTGACCAGGGTGAGCACCATTATTATGGGATTCGCCTCTGAGGGCTATAAATTTAATTTAAAAAAATCAAAAATTGCCCATCTCAAAGTCCTGTTTTTGGGATATGAGCTGTCAAGTGAAGGAAAAAGCCTAGCAGCTAACTTTTTAGAAAAGTGTGCGCTGCTCCAACCTCCAAAATCATTAAAGAATTTACAATCAATTCTGGGATTCCTAAATTTTGGTTAGAACATACATTTTGGATTACGCAGAAAGAGTAAAACCTTTCTACGACTTAATAAAACCTGATTTTTCAGTCAGACAATGGACACAGGAACATACAAATATCCTGCGTTCCCTACAGGAAGACATGATAGCTTCTAAACATTTACAGACACGCGTAAACGTACGCAACTTAGTGATCCGAGTAATAGCGGGTCAATGCGGGTACACTTATTTAACTTTCAATGAAGGCGAAACAGTACCAATCGCATACAAATTACACCTGTACACAAACGCAGAGATGCGTTTTACTTCAACAGAAAAAATCCTGACAGCAGTGCAGACCGCTGTAGCAAGAGAAAGAGCACTGGCTCAGGGAAAGTGCATAATAGTCGTGACCCCAGTACCAGCCTTAGAGGCTGTTACAAAGGCTAGCATTCCAAATGCAAAAGCCTTACATCCCAGATGGATACAATGGGCTAATTCTCTTACTACAACGGATGTTGAATACAGATTTGATCCAAGTTTAAAAACACAAGCATTTCTGCAATACGAACAAGAATATCCTCTACCAAATTAGATTTTGCCTCTAGATCAGAATGAATGCATTATTTACACTGACGGATCGGCTCAACCGGCCATAGGGAGTAAGCAAGCTTACAGCGCAGCGTGTGCAATCGTTTAAGGTCGCATGCGCGATGGAAAGTTCCATCCAAGTTGCACTAAAACACAATCTCTAGGAGACTGCACGGCTCAGTTAGCAGAATTAAAAGCACTAATACTGGCACTGGTAAACACAGAACACGAATTCCCCACACTAATTGTGTGTCATTCCTTTTACTGTGTACAGTCGTACAATGAATATTTACATCATTGGGAACAAAACGGGTTCAAAGATGCAAAAGGTGGCACAATTAAGCATAAAATGCTATGGGAACAGGTAGTGGAGTTGAGAAACGAACTACCAAGGGCTCACGTGATACATACACTGAGTCACCAGCGTAATGGCGTTCAAGTTGAAGGGAATTCATTGGCTGATGAAGCCGCAAAGGGGGCTGTACGCACAGCGTCCGTAGCTGCAGTTACTCGTTCAAAAACGAGAATAGACGGCGAGATTATGGTAACTGTCAATGCTTCACGCAAAGGTAGCACAGCAGTACCTAAAACATTTCCACTCAAGTACTCCTACAAGTTAGATGCACACAACATTCCATATGCTCAGATTCCTGGAGTGGGGGATAGAGTAATACCAAATATGGATCGTAGGCAAGGCTTAATTCTAGCAGCACACGAGGGTTTGGGTTCTGCGCATACAGGCGTCACAGCGACTATTTCTTTACTGAAACAGCGCTACTGGTGGTCAGGGTTAACAAAGCAGACCAAAGACTAAGGGGTCGATTCCGATCTCGGTCGGAGGCGCACCCAACACTATTCGGCCGGGAAAAAAGCCGGGCGAATGCCTGTTTCCCGACCGATTCGCACATTCTTCCGAACGAGCAAGTACGATGCGCACAACTGCATAGATTCCGACCCAGTCGTACTCACCCAATCCAAGTCCTGTTCTCCGACCGAGCCGGATCCGTAAACGCAGAATCGAGTCGCACGGAAGCCAAAATGCAGCCCTGTCCGGCCGGACAAGTACGATGCGCTTTCCGTACGCGCCGAACCCGTCGCTACGCACGGCACGTCAAAGCATCCGGGAGAGTCGCACATAAGCTCCGATTCGCGCCACAACACGATCCACGGCTACGAGACGAACACGCCAGCGACGAGGACGAGGCGAAGCAAAGAGAAAGACGAACGAAACGAACCAACTATGAATCCCATCGTGCCGATCCTACCAATATTCTACATCTACTACCGGAACAGGCACGGACGCGTACGGCACAGAAGGTAAGTCAGACACCAACCACAAAAACAAACTACACGTACCCGACATATCAACACACACAGAGGGATGCAGAAATTACTTACACCAGCAACAGCAGCACCATAGGGGCGGGATGGCCATCACCAATACCACATATACACATAGGGGCCTGGATGCCCACCACCACTACCACCCCTACTCAGGGGGTTCAGATGCCTGTCACTACTCCCACCTCCACCCAGGGGGTGCCAGATGCCTACCACTACTACCACCCCTCCCCAGGGGGTGCCAGATGCCTACCACTACTACCACCCCTACCCAGGGGGTGCCAGATGCCTACCACTACTACCACCCCTCCCCAGGGGGTGCCAGATGCCTACCACTACTACCACCTCTACCCATGGGGGGCTGGATGCCTGTCACTATTCCCACCTCTACCCAGGGGGTGCCAGAGGCCTGTCACCACAACCACCCCTACCCATGGGGGGCTGGATGCCTACCACCACTACCACCCCTACCCAGGGGGTGCCAGATGCCTACCACTACTACCACCTCTACCCATGGGGGGCTGGATGCCTGTCACAACTCCCACCTCTACCCAGGGGTTGCCAGATTCCTACCACTACTACCACCCCTCCCCAGGGGTGCCAGATGCCTACCACTACTACCACCCGTACCCAGGGGGTGCCAGATGCCTACCACTACTACCACCCTTACCCAGGGGTGCCAGATGCCTACCACTACTACCACCCCTCCCCAGGGGGGCCAGATGCCTACCACTACTCCCACCTCTACCCAGGGGTGCCAGATGCCTACCACTACTACCACCCTTACCCAGGGGTGCCAGATGCCTACCACTACTACCACCCCTACCCATGGGGGGCCAGATGCCTACCACTACTACCACCTCTACCCATGGGGTGCTGGATGCCTGTCACTACTACCACCCCTACTCAGGGGGTGCCAGATGCCTGTCACTACTCCCACCTCTACCCAGGGGGTGCCAGATGCCTACCACTACTACCACCTCTACCCAGGGGGTGCCAGATGCCTACCACTACTACCACCCCTCCCCAGGGCGTGCCAGATGCCTACCACTACTACCACCTCTACCCATGGGGGGCTGGATGCCTGTCACTACTCCCACCTCTACCCATGGGGGGCTGGATGCCTACCACCACTACCACCCCTACCCAGGGGGTGCCAGATGCCTACCACTACTACCACCTCTACCCATGGGGGGCTGGATGCCTGTCACCACTCCCACCTCTACCCAGGGGTTGCCAGATGCCTACCACTACTACCACCCCTCCCCAGGGGTGCCAGATGCCTACCACTACTACCACCCTTACCCAGGGGTGCCAGATGCCTACCACCACTACCCATGGGGGCCAGATGCCTACCACTACTACCACCTCTACCCATGGGGTGCTGGATGCCTGTCACTACTACCACCCCTACTCAGGGGTGCCAGATGCCTGTCACTACTCCCACCTCTACCCAGGGGTGCCAGATGCCTACCACTACTACCACCTCTACCCAGGGGGTGCCAGATGCCTACCACTACTACCACCTCTACCCATGGGGGGCTGGATGCCTGTCACTACTACCACCTCTACCCATGGGGGGCTGGATGCCTGTCACCACAACCACCTCTACCCATGGGGGGCTGGATGCCTACCACCACTACCACCCCTACCCAGGGGGTGCCAGATGCCTACCACTACTACCACCTCTACCCATGGGGGGCTGGATGCCTGTCACCACAACCACCCCTAACCATGGGGGGCTGGATGCCTGTCACTACTACCACCTCTACCCATGGGGGGCTGGATGCCTGTCACTACTACCACCCCTACTCAGGGGTTGCCAGATGCCTACCACTACTCCCACCCCTCCCCAGGGGGTGCCAGATGCCTACCACCACTCCCACCTCTACCCAGGGGGTGACAGATGCCTACCACTACTACCACCTTTACCCAGGGGTGCCAGATGCCTACCACTACTACCACCTCTACCCATGGGGGGCTGGATGCCTGTCACTACTACCACCTCTACCCATGGGGGGCTGGATGCCTGTCACCACAACCACCCCTACCCATGGGGGGCTGGATGCCTGTCACTACTACCACCTCTACCCATGGGGGCTGGATGCCTGTCACTACTACCACCTCTACCCAGGGGGTGCCAGATGCCTACAACTACTACCACCCCCACTCACAGGATGGCTAATACATGACACAACAAGCACACACCAACATAAACAATGCAACATAAAGACATCCCCCCAACACCATGACAAGCGTGTGTAGACTGTGTCAAATGGCTACAACACTGAACATGACTTTGAACATACAATGTGACCCCTATCACATGTGCCACACATAAATGTGTGTGGCCCCCACAATGCAAGCAGACCATGACCACTGTGGCAATGGGGTCCAACCCCCATCATCACAGTGACCAAAATGTAAGTGTGGGGCCCATAGCTGAAGCACATCTTGAACATTGTGGCAATGGGGTATAAACCCCCATCATCACAGTGACCAAAAGGTAAGTGTGGGGCCCATAGCTGAAGCACATCTTGAACATTGTGGCAATGGGGTACAAACCCCCATCATCACAGTGACCAAAAGGTAAGTGTGGGGCCCATAGCTGAAGCACATCTTGAACATTGTGGCAATGGGGTTCAAACCCCCATCATCACAGTGACCAAAATGTAAGTGTGGGGCCCATAGCTGAAGCACATCTTGAACATTGTGGCAATGGGGTACAAACCCCCATCATCACAGTGACCAAAAGGTAAGTGTGGGGCCCATAGCTGAAGCACATCTTGAACATTGTGGCAATGGGGTTCAAACCCCCATCATCACAGTGACCAAAACGTAAGTGTGGGGCCCATAGCTGAAGCACATCTTGAACATTGTGGCAATGGGGTACAAACCCCCATCATCACAGTGACCAAAAGGTAAGTGTGGGGCCCATAGCTGAAGCACATCTTGAACATTGTGGCAATGGGGTACAAACCCCCATCATCACAGTGACCAAAATGTAAGTGTTGACATTGAAAAAGCTGCAACTGCCAAACTGCATGGATGATTCCTGGTCACAGAACAACAAACACATCAGTGGCAAAGTAGTGCTTGTGTCCCATAGCAACATAGATTGGGGGAGGCAAACACTGCAGTGCAAATAAGACATACCTTTGGCCATGTGCAGACAAACATCACCCATGGGGGCTGACACTGTCAACATTCATCAATGACACAATGACAGAAGTGACCATGACAATGCAGACCCACATATTTGCACCAATGGGCACACAAATGCAGATACCCTGTGGAGACTGTAGATGTGAGGTGAACAGATACCATACCATGGCAGCAATGGGACACACAAACAATGATCATTGTGCTGACTGATGACCTAGGAGTCCCAGGGACAGCAGGGGAAACCCACCAAACAACATACAGCCAATGGCACACTAAAGACATGCCAATGCAGTGGTGCAGATGCACAAACACAAACAGGCAGACCCACACTGCACATCAAACACAACAGGTGAGGGGGGGGGGTGCCAGTGTCCCCAGGCAACCACACAACACATGATGAGGCCTGAATACCAATTACACAGATGTGCATACAGTGCCACACAAAGGTAACTCATGGATCCAAATCCCCTATGTGGGCAATCAGGCATTGTAAGATGAGAGGGAGCACAAATCACACATGGCACACAAGCATGTAGGAACAGCAACTGACACAGCAAGACACAGAGACACCACAGCACTACCCCCAGGGTCCCCACAATGTGGTGACCCTGGGCTGCATTACAATCCCACTGTGATGACAAAGCTAGATGTCGTTCACACTGTGAACCACAGTCATGTGTCCTGAGCAACAAACTACCATCACACCTACACAAGCACAAATCAATCAGCACGGCCAGTAAGCCAAGGCCAACATGGAGGCAGGGGTCTAGCCGTGCAACAACTCTCATCTGCACACACTCAACACCACACACCTCGCCCTCCAACAATGTGCAGCAGTGAAGCTCATATGCACTGGTGACATTGCACATGCACCCATGACAATCCCATGGATGGTGGTGGGAACCAAGGTGCAGAAACACATCACACATGGCCAGTCAACAAGACTTGTCAATGTCTGACACACTGCACACTACGCTGTACATGGACATGACGGCAATACCACACCAACTAATGGGATCCCAGCCACAGTCCCACACCAATGAAGAAGCCAAGGTCACCCACAAAGAACACACATAGACAACTACCAACATTGCAGCCCTGACCCTGAGGAGTGCCAGCAGTCACTCACACAACGTGTCACAATCACTGAAAGCTAACACAAACTGGAAATCACATGACAGGTGTAAACAACAAGTGCCAAGGGGAATCCTGACTGTGACCCATCTGCGTCTGCCCACAAACTCAGCCCTCACAGCCAACACACCTATGGGTGACACCCTGATGACCAGTAATGTGCCATGCACCCACATCACAGAGAACCCAGGGAGAAGACTTTGGGGGAACATAGGTCAACTCAGCAAGCATCACAAACAGGAACACCACTAGGGATCCCAGCATGCACAGCAAAATGCTCATACAACACACACCTTGGGCGCAGGCGATGTCACAGGAGTACACACTGCCATGAGGGGACTCCACTCCTGTGTGAGGAAAGCTGTGCCATATGTTGCCACAGTAGGGCTCCATCATGTCAGCAGAACACTTGGTCACACAGTCAACAATTTGCACCAAATGAAGGCTCACGTCACATCAGCCTGGTCATGGGAGTGTCAACGAAATCATCAGCACAGATCCAACACACATGTATACCAAGTTGCACTGACACCACAGATGAGTCCTTCCCCATTGATGCCCAAACCTGCATGTCCAGTGGAGATGGCCCCATGGTCAGGGAAGTAGAATAATTGAACAATGGCAAGCACAACAGATGTGCAGGGGTGGAAGCCACAGATGTGACATTGCTAATGTAAGTATGAAATCCCATTGCCAAATATTGAAAACATGACACCCTCAGATGCTGCTAAGGATGACATGGATACACCACAGGATAGGACACATTCCCCCTGGACCACATGGGTTCCTGAACAGTAACACTTCATTTTCATGAGACCAAATATCACCATCACTGCAGCAAGGGCATGGTTAGCATCATCAACATCATGTACATCAGAAGCAAAAGCACTAGAGAACAGAAAGTCACTTTATTCAGCATATGTGGGTTCAAAAGTTGAAGTCCAGTAAAAAATAAACAAAGGCCAATGGCCAGTCCATCCTGAAAGTCAAAACAGGGTGACAGTGGCAGATGTCACCCTACGCATGCCTGCACTGACAAAAACCAGGGACAATCCCCTCGGAGGGGTATACGGGGGGGCAGGCCAGGCACCGCAGGGACAGGATCAGGGCTCACCAGAAGGAGGCAGGGAAGGGGTGGTGGGTGCTGAAGAGTCACTGACAACTGCAGTGGAGGTGTCTGACATGGTGTGTGCCGGCACAACTGGGGGGCATGACACTGATGGTGTGGGTGCCGGCACGACTGCAGTGGACCATGCAGATGGAGTGGACAGGTCTCCCACTGCAGTGCCCAAGTCAGACAGGGTGGTAGTGGACTCCACTGCAGTGCCTACCTCCAGGGGAGGAGAATGGGGATCAGGTAAGGTGGGCAGGACAGAGGGGGAGGACACCGTCTCCACACCAGTGGCACAGACAAGCGCAGCGGGGGTGTGGGGCCGGAAGAGCAAGTGGCAGGGGGAGAAGGCCGGATCTTTTTGGGGATGGTGTAACTGTGGGTGGGGGAACCTGGGGCAGGGTGTGGTGGGGGCACCTGTGGAGTGGGGGCCTGAGGGATGGAGGAAGGAGACTTGGTGCCTGAGCTGCAGGGCGGCGGCGGGGTCTTGCTCTTCCGGGTCTGGGGGACTTGGGGATGGGGGCGTCAGTCGGTCTGCTCCTGGGGGAGGGTGTCCGGGGGCGAGGGGCACTCCGCTCTGTGTGGGTGGGCTTCCTCTTCCCCCTGAATGCTGGATCAGCTGGATCGGAGGGGAAGAGGCCGAGGTCACTGAGGAAGAGCCGCTGTGTCTTTGCGGTTGCAGGTGAGGCAAAGGAGGGGGCTTTGGAGGGAGAGGCAACTGAGGACTGCGCTGTGCTCGTGGATGCGTGTGTGTGTGCCTGGGCCCCATCCCCTGTGAGTGTGGTTTCAGTCCCCTGACTGTGCGTGCGTGTGCGTCTTGTCTGTGGTGTGTGTGTCTGTGTGCTGCTCGTGTCTGTGCTGGTGTGTGCCTGTGCCGGTGTGTGTGTGCTTGGGACAGGTAAGGTGCTGGGGAGTGTGGATGGGGCAGAGGCAGGGGGGGTGAGGGGTGAGGGACTGTTGGAGGAGGGACACTGCTGCCGTCAGGGAGGAGTCCATGGACCTATTGCCCCTCTGTAGGGCAGACATGCCCGATGAGATGCCCTCCATGAACGACACCAGCTGAGTCAACAGAGTGGTGTGTGCATGGAGGACACTCAGCATCGCTGTCTGCCCTACATGGAGCTGGCGAAGGAGGTACACAGACTCCTCACTCAGGGCAGCAGGGGACACAGTGGCAGGGGGTGTGGTGCCTGGGCCGAAGGAGACACGCTCCCGAACATGGGAGCCTCCACGGACCTCAGGAATGGGAGCCGATGGGAGGGCGGTGGTGGTGGTGGTGGCAGAGACAGCAACACTAGCTGGGGTGTGGTGGCTGCTGACACCCGCATCCACAAGGGAGTCATCCTCCGAGCTGCTGTGGTCCTCAGCTGAGGTGGATGCTGCTGAGGACTCCTCGGTGTGGCTCCCCTCGCCCTCCGTGCCACTGGGTCCCTCCGACCACTCCTCGGCTGCTGGCCCAGTCTGGCTCTGCGGCTCCTCCTGGTCCGTGGAGCTGTCCCCTCCTGTGGCTGTGGATGTATCTGCAAACAATAGGGAAACAGACAGACATCAGTCACCTGCACCGAACGCACACACCACAGTAAGTACAGCACATTACAGAGCAAGCCCTGGCATCCTTAGTTGAACATTGCCAAAAGTGCCCAAACAGAATAGGAGTAGCCAATTGTCAGTCTGATGGTCAACCATGGCACTCACATCCCTCCTGGCCTTGCACCCATCTGTCCGGTGTCTGTTGGATGGCAATACCCCAGTGTGGACACAAGCACCACCTACACAGTAGTTGGACAGTGCAGAAAACACGGTGAAGCATGTGAACATGCACACATCACAACTCTTGCCACTGAGTCAGTACATGTGTCCGGATGAAAGGGATGCCCAGAGTCAAATATGAAATGCATGTGATGCATACCAGCGACAGACACCATGATGCACACATGTCCTGATAGCCATTGCCACAATGGTGTGCATGTAGCACATGTCACTCCCCTGCAGGATCACTCATAGGAAGTTACATGCCATGGCACAGGCATGCCTGCTAAGTCATACATCACTGTCTCCAGTCACATGGGCAGGGCAGCCAGACAACAACAGTCTGCACTGTGTCACAATAGTAGGTCAGGGGGAATGCAAGTCCTGGAGCTGAACAAGTGCACATGTACATCCCCCACACACCACATCATCTGAACCCTTATCTGTCCACGTCATACCGATTGGACATATGGGAGACCTGTAACAGAACCCTCTGAACCTGAGCACCTCACAATGTGCTGTGAATGGGAAACAGCTGCCTGAACTTCACATTCGCATACCCCAGTCTGCACGGTCAGGTGATCAAACACCTATGTGTCACACAAGTATCCTATGGTCACATCTCCGGTGGCATGCTGAGCCCCAACCGAGAGACACCCCAGCAGTCATGACGACGAAGCCACAGCACACTGACACAGAGGCAGACACCTGAGGGGACATATCACTGAGCACAACGTGTCAGCTGATACACGGGAGTGGGAGTACAGAGTGTATTGTATGGCCTGGAGTAGGCATGACTGTCCTGCCCCACATGAATGAGGGATGAGCCCTGGACAGTAGGCAGCTGGCTAAGTATGTGTGACACACGTAATATACACACTCCTGGGGCCCAAGCATTGTTCCCACCCGCAGCATGGGTGTGTGCCTGATACCCCAGGCACATGTGGTGGATCAGCTCAGCAATTGGACCACATATCAAAGTAACACGCAGATTACATGTCAGAACACAGGCATTGTGTAAGCAAAGGACCCACCCATGATGCCCACCACAGAGTTAGGGGAACAGGTGCTGTCCCCCACCTTGAGTCAAGCAAACTGCAAGGACACAGTACCCAAGTGACACAATTCCCTGACTGCAAGGGCCACACCTGGGTATCAGATGAGGAGTGGGCAGTGCACAATCGAGGGACATGGGTCCTGGACCACATAACTGATGTACTGTGGAAGTTCAACCAGGCCAGAGGAGGGCACATAGCATGGCAGACAAAGTTCACAATGCAGTCATGGACTCACCCCCTCCTTGCTGCTCTCTAGCCTTCAGCTGCCCATCCAGATCAGGGAAGACCACCGCCAGGATCCTGAGCATGTGGGGGGTCAGGGTCCGGTGTCCGCCCCTCCTGCGAGGAGGCGACAGCTTCAGCTGGACCCGTGCGATCCTCCGGGTCCAGCCCCGAAGGTCCTGCCACCTCTTCTGGCAGTTGCGGATCCGGCGCTTGTAGTCCCCAACGGATCTCACTGCCTGGACGATGGTCAGCCATATCTTCTGCTTCTGGTGGGCATCAACCTGTGAGGATGACAAAGTGAGAATGCCATTACTACACATGCAACATATCCGTGCATTACACAGTTGGATATACATGTCTCAATCACAGGGGCACATGATGTACACAGGCAGTGCAAAGATGGCTATGGACAGTATGCCAGCAGTTACTACATGGTATCATTGCCTGGGAAGTAAAACCTTGTTTAAATGCACTGTCACTGCACTATACCTGTTCAGTGCATGTAACTACACACTATGGGGGCTGACAACTACTCAGTGAGCCTGCTAGCCAGTGGTGTGCAGACTGTTAGCCTTGCTAGTCAGACAACATGCACATTTAGTAAGGCAGTGGACAGCACACTCACCTGCTCCCCTGCTTTCCCATACAGCTTGCTGTACTGTGGAAGGAGGCTGTCCAGCAGGGCCTGGTTCTCCTCAGTGCTGAAGGCTGGGGCTCTCTCCACAGTATGTGCCATTGCAGGGTCCAGAGGGTGCAGATACAGCAGCAGTGGTGGTGGCAGATGTCGTCCTGGAGCATGTAGTGCAGGCAAGTGAGCTCTCAGGGGAACAGCCAGCATTATATGTGTGCTGCAGAGGCAGATACTATCCCATGTGTCCAAAGTGATAGGTCCAAGTCTTTTGCATCTGCTGAATCTGGCCAATCCATGGAATTGCACCACTTACACACGCCCACAGCATCCTTCAAAAGTTCAACTTCATGACACCCATGAATTTGCAACATTGTTGTGGGTGACCAACTGAATTTCCAGCATCAGACTCGTTCAAGATTTGAAAACGCGTCCGTTGCCAGGCCAGGCCATAGCCAATGGGTGCGCACCGATCGGTCCATTGCTGTTCAATGCGTATTGCGGATACAACGCGTACCCGCTCACATTGAATGCAATGGGCCGGCCGGGCACACCGATCGGTCCATTGCTGTTCAACGCGTATTGCGGATACAACGCGTACCCGCTCACATTGAATGCAATGGGCCGGCCGGGCACACCGATCGGTCCATTGCTGTTCAACGCGTACCCGGATACAACGCCTACCCGCTCACATTGAATGCAATGGGCCGGCCGGGCACACCGATCGGACCATTGCTGTTCAACGCGTATTGCGGATACAACGCGTACCCGCTCACATTGAATGCAATGGGCCGGCCGGGCACACTGATCGGTCCATTGCTGTTCAACGCGTACCCGGATACAACGCGTACCCGCTCACATTGAATGCAATGGGCCGGCCGGGCACACCGATCGGTCCATTGCTGTTCAACGCGTATTGCGGATACAACGCGTACCCGCTCACATTGAATGCAATGGGCCGGCCGGGCACACCGATCGGTCCATTGCTGTTCAACGCGTACCCGGATACAACGCGTACCCGCTCACATTGAATGCAATGGGCCAGCCGGGCACACCGATCGGACCATTGCTGTTCAACGCGTATTGCGGATACAACGAGTACCCGCTCACATTGAATGCAATGGGGCGGCCGGGCACACCGATCGGTCGATTGCTGTTCAACGCGTACCCGGATACAACGCGTACCCACTCACATTAAATGCAATGGCCAATGTGTGCGCACCGATCGGTCCATTGCTGTCCAACGCGTATTGCGAATACAACGCGTACCCGCACACATTGAATGAAATGGCCAATGTGTGCGCACCGATCGGTCCATTGCTGTCCAACGCGTCCATGTACAAGTCGCTGGCATATGTCACCATGCCTGTCACAGGTGAACATATGCCAGCCACATATACTTCCTAGGGAGTGAGGGGCACACCTACAACACCACAGCCTGTCCACACTGTATCCTAAGGCATGTAAGGCTGCATTACCTATTCCGTGTATGGGGGTGAACATGTTGTTCTGTGGGTGTCACTTCGGGGCAGCCACTCCCAGGCTGTGCACGTGTTCATGGGGACAGAATCCTTGGTGTTTCGTGTACATGACCACTGTGATGTGCAACTGTTCATTCCTGAGCATGTGGCATGGTCACATTTCACGGTGGTGTATGTGTATGTCATGTCACATACCCCCTGAGTCCCATGTGGGACGGTATGTACGTCCCAGGGTGACCTATTGCCACAATAGTGATGGTCCTCCACACTCTGTGTGCATGTTGTGTTTACAATGTCTCTGATTCCATGTGCACAATGGGAGACAGTCTCCACATCCACGTTGTTTGTGCATGGACTTTGATGTTGTGCGTGTGTGTGTCACAGACGTCCATGTCTGTCCTGCCGAGGCAACAGGGACCACTACCTGTGGGGGTCATGGTTGTTTTGCTGTGGTGTATTCATGATACACCATGTCATGCCAGTGTCCATGTGGCAATACAGGGTCCCTGGGAATCTACCTGTCGTTGAGCTGTGATGCCTGGGGCACATCTGTCCTCACATGTCACTGTGGGGTGTGTTTGGAACGTGGCAGCAGGAGATGGGAACTGTGACACAGCCTCATGATATCCCATGGCACAACCTGGGACTTGTTGATGCCACTTGTTGAACTGTGATGTTAGATGTTGGCCATGTATGTGCCATACATGTCCTTACGGAACTGCACACATCATGTACTTGTGCCTCATAATGATGTGTCATGTGATATTGAGTATGGTCAATGCCACATATGTGGGGTGACTGACAATCTTTCTTTCTTCACCTATGCACTGCAGGGCTCCAGCTGTCCATAGACCATTCCCTGACCTTGCAACCATGGTGGAACGGGACTGCATCCGACGGTACCGCTTCACCAGGCCGCTGATTGAGGTATTGACGGTGTGGTTGGCCCCACATTTGCAAGCTGGCCGGACATACCCTACAGCGCTGACCCCCAAGGTGAAGGTGATGGCAGCCCTACACTTCTTTACCACCGGTACCTTTCAACACACTGTGGCGACTGCTGGTGGGATGTCACAGACTATGTTCAGCCGTGTGCTCCGCGATGTTTTGGAGGCTATGTTGATATACCTGAACCAGTACATCTATTTTCCTAGACTCCAACAACTCACTGACATGAAGAGTGCCTTCTATGCCCTGGGGAGGATGCCGCATGTCATTGGCTTCATTGATGGGACACATGTTGCTTTGGTACCACCACAGGCCCAAGAGCAGGCATACAGGAACCGCAAACACTACCACTCGGTCAATGCACTGGTGGTATGTCTTGCAGATATGAGCATCTCACACGTCTGTGCCCGTTTCCCCGGTTCTGCACACGATGCCTACGTGATGAGGAGTAGTCGCATCCCGAGGATGATGTCACAGATGCGGAACCAGCGTGCCTGGCTTGTTGGTGTGTACTGACTTTGTACCATTGTGTGTGTTCTGCAATGTAGTGTTCCACCCTCTTTTCCAACTCAGCTAATGTGCAATTGTCTGTATGTAGGTGACTCCGGATACCCCAACATGCCGTGGTTGCTGATGCCCCTCAGGAACCCTGTGACACCAGCCCAGATGCGCTACAATGAGGCACATGGTCGGACCAGGAGAGTGATTGAGCGGACATTTGGTCTCCTGAAGAGCCGCTTCCGCTGCCTGGACAAGACAGGAGGGGCCCTCCCATATGCCCCAGCAAAGGTGTGCAAGATTGTCATCGTCTGCTGCATGCTACACAACCTGGCAGTGCGGAAGGAGTTGCCTCTCATCCTGGATGACGATGACCAACATCCGCCACCTGTGGAGGATCCTGGCCTGGACCACGATGCCAGTGATGATGATGATGGTGATGTCCGCACACAGCTCATCACCAACTTCTTCAGCTGAATGTGAGTATCCAGAGATGTCATGTCAGTGATGTGAGTATGCATGATATGTGTTGGTGGTGCTCTGGTGCTGTTTGAGTGTGTCCATGTGCTACATGACTGTATGCGTGTAGCGATGTGTCCTTACAGGTAGTCTGTACTCCCCAACAGTGTTGACATGCTAACTTGGTTCTGGGTGGGTATCTTGTGACATGTATTGGGCATGAGTATTGCAGTTCTGTCCTGTTTTTCAGTGCTTTTGACTGTGTTTCATTTCTGTCCTTCACAGGGTACTTTCAGAGTGGTTTGGTCAACTGTGATCCCCGACACCGTGATTCGACATCCAGGGTGGTAGCTGTCGTGTCTCTACAGGTGATGTGCGCCACACCCATGGACTTCCTTCCTTCTACACTTGTTGACTGTGTGCCCGCTGCCAGGTGGGATTGCCTTGCATCTGTAGTGGTTACAACATGTTGCAAATGTGTAATAAACCTGTGCTTCACTTTGTGATGTGCGTTGTCTGTGCTCACACATCTGACTGACATTTGCTTACTGCACCAGTGGGCTAGTTGACAGAGACTGTGAATAGGTGTTGTGTCTTTGCATTGCACCGTATTTCCTGGCAACATCAGTGTAGGCGATGAGTCAGATGGGCTAGGTGTGTATATGTTGTGTAGCCCTGGTGGTGTGTCTCCCTCATATGTGTCACGTTGCCATGACTCACATGCCTGTGTTGTACTTGCTGTAGCAGTTAGCATGCACAGTGTAATTTCGCAGGTCATCATCTCCATGACAGGAACCACGTTGGAATCACAACAGAGGCAGGTATGGTGTATTAGTGTGTTTATTGTCATACATGTGTGTGTATAGTGCACAAGATGGTGGGTGCTGTACATTTTGATTGCAATCCAAAGTTCCTAGATGAATTGGAAGTCCTGGTAGCAGATATGTCCATAATAAAGTCCACAGTCTTCTGATACATTGGTCCAACTTGTACTCCCCATGTCATGTGGGGGAGTTGAGTTGCAGTCAACAGGGTGAACAGTTTGCGCACAAAGGTGATTATCCAGTACAGGTTTTGGCTTCCTGGGGGTTGCACATGGCCATCGGCCTCTCACTTGCCCCTCCTCGGACGACCCCTCTTCTTTGGGGGGGACCCTCAAGTGCAGGCTGCTGCGGTGCAGGGGACTCTCCGCCAGAGTCATCCTCCCTCCCTGTGGCAGTTGCAGTTGTTTCAGCACCAGATGTTGTGGGCACACAGGGAGGTGTTGACTGGTTGCTGCTCATCTGGCGGAGGAATTGTAATATGTCCCTATGCACCGCCGTCATCTCTTGCAGTGTGTCCCACTTGGACTCCACGCGGGACATGTGCGAGTCCAAGCGGGCATGATGGGCAGCCTGCTGCTGTTTAATGTCCCTGAGGAGCCCCACTACCTGGCTGAGCTCTCCGGTGCTGGACTGGTACGCATCGGCTATGCATACCAGTTGTGGGTCATCATGCAGTCCAGACCCCTCTGCGATCAGTGACCTATGTCTCCCACCCCTCCCACCACCCCTGGTGACACGTGCAGTACCTGAGGTGGCACGCACAGGTGACCCTGGGCCCCCTTGGGGGTTGTTGGTGGTGTTGGTGTTCATAGCCCCACGTTGGTCCAGGGTCCATGTGCTGGTGGTGGTGGTGCTCCTTGGTCTGTCCGTGTCAGCAGGGGTGGTATGTGTGTTGACAGTCGTTGGAGGGGTGGGTGCAGGGGGTGCAGCTGGTGCTGCATGATGACTTGCTCCGGAGGTGCCAGGTAGGTCTTCGTCATCCGAGGAGGGCAGAGGCTGTTCCACACCAGTGAGCTCCGTTTCCCCTTGAGCCTGGGACAGGGACTCCTCAGCGTCTGCTGCTGTGTCCCCATCATCACCTGTTTTTGGGAGACACACACAATGTATGTTATGTTTCTGCAGGCATGAATGGTTGACACACATGACAGTTGTGATTGTACCTCTGGATGCGGGCCTGTACATTGCATTGTCCTAAGTTGTCACAGTCAGAGGTTGATATTGGTGTAGCACATTGTCCTGCATACTTTGGGCATTTCTATATGAATGTTGGGGTGTGTACATGGTCTGCATTGGTTGTATTTGGTTGACATCCGGCCCTCCTTCCCACCCAGCCAGATGTTCCACCATGGAACGTGCTTCCATTGCAGGGAGTGCAAGTTGTCTTTCAGGATGTCAGTCAGTGGTGTCCTGCTGTTGGTTGGTGCACAGTTGCCAGCAGGGCCTTGTGCTCCCCACAGCAGTACCCAGTGTCAGCCATCTTGTCAGTTCTTTTCCACTCCCTGTGATGTGCGCATGGTTCAGGGTGGTGTTGATGGGACAGTTGTGGGGGTGACCAATATCTGTGACTACCACTCCCATCATGCTATTGCCTCCACCCCACTTCCCAGCATGCCCATACTTACTTGCTTATGGGTGGACTTCACTGTGTGTGAGTGTGAGAGCAATGGCAAGATGGCTGACAGTGGTGTCCTGCTGTTGGTTGGTGCCCAGTTCCCAGCAGGGCCATGTGCTCCCCACAACTGAGCACCAGTGTCAGCCATCTTTGAAGTGGCTTTTGACTCCCTGTGAGGTGTGCATGCTTGGGTGTGAGCTTGCTGGGCCATGTGGGTGGGGGATGTTGGGCTGTGACTACCACTCCCATCATGCTATTGCCTCCACCCCACTTCCCAGCATGCCCATGCTTCCTTCCTTTTGATTCTGCTTCCCTGTGGGGTTGTGTGCCTGTGCTGACAAGATGATACAAAAGGGGATGATGGACGGAACGTTTGAGCCAATCAAACACTCACCCCCAGTCAACTGATCTGGGTTTAATCCATCATCATTCTTTAGCTCACTCCACCACCCCAGTTCAGACATGGCCATATGCAAATCAGTCTGACCCTGTGCCTCATGGGAACAGTCCAGCCCGAACTGCCAAGCCATGTCTTCCCTGGACCGGAAACAAGCATCCTGGGACCGGTTTCTGGCATTCCAGCCGTCATCAGCCAGGCTTGCTTGAATCCAGTGGCAAAGTGAGCAAGGGACCCACGTCTGGGCATACCCCCGCCAACTTAGGGCGAACAAAGCGATACAAAAGGGGATGATGGACGGAACGTTTGAGCCAATCAAACACTCACCCCCAGTCAACTGATCTGGGTTTAATCCATCATCATTCTTTAGCTCACTCCACCACCCCAGTTCAGACATGGCCATATGCAAATCAGTCTGACCCTGTGCCTCATGGGAACAGTCCAGCCCGAACTGCCAAGCCATGTCTTCCCTGGACCGGAAACAAGCATCCTGGGACCGGTTTCTGGCATTCCAGCCGTCATCAGCCAGGCTTGCTTGAATCCAGTGGCAAAGTGAGCAAGGGACCCACGTCTGGGCATACCCCGCCAACTTAGGGCGAACAAAGCGATACAAAAGGGGATGATGGACGGAACGTTTGAGCCAATCAAACACTCACCCCCAGTCAACTGATCTGGGTTTAATCCATCATCATTCTTTAGCTCACTCCACCACCCCAGTTCAGACATGGCCATATGCAAATCAGTCTGACCCTGTGCCTCATGGGAACAGTCCAGCCCGAACTGCCAAGCCATGTCTTCCCTGGACCGGAAACAAGCATCCTGGGACCGGTTTCTGGCATTCCAGCCGTCATCAGCCAGGCTTGCTTGAATCCAGTGGCAAAGTGAGCAAGGGACCCACGTCTGGGCATACCCCCGCCAACTTAGGGCGAACAAAGCGATACAAAAGGGGATGATGGACGGAACGTTTGAGCCAATCAAACACTCACCCCCAGTCAACTGATCTGGGTTTAATCCATCATCATTCTTTAGCTCACTCCACCACCCCAGTTCAGACATGGCCATATGCAAATCAGTCTGACCCTGTGCCTCATGGGAACAGTCCAGCCCGAACTGCCAAGCCATGTCTTCCCTGACAAGATGGCTGACAGTGTTATCCTGGGGTTAGTTTTGCTGCAAGTCACATGTGTGTCCCTGTGCTTCACACTGCATGACCCAGGGTTGTGGTTCTTTGTGGGATATTTGATTTGAGTGTGAGGCAATGCATTCTCCCAGGTGAGTTGTGTGGAGTTTGTGTTAGGGGGGTGTGTGAGTGGAGCTGCTGGTAACTATGGTCAGTGCTGTCAGTCCTCCTTCCCACCCAGCCAGATATTCCACCATGGAACGTGCTTCCATTGCAGGGAGTGCAAGTTGTCTTTCAGGATGTCAGTCAGTGGTGTCCTGCTGTTGGTTGGTGCACAGTTGCCAGCAGGGCCTTGTGCTCCCCACAGCAGTACCCAGTGTCAGCCATCTTGTCAGTTCTTTTCCACTCCCTGTGATGTGCGCATGGTTCAGGGTGGTGTAGATGGGACAGTTGTGGGGGTGACCAATATCTGTGACTACCACTCCCATCATGCTATTGCCTCCACCCCACTTCCCAGCATGCCCATACTTACTTGCTTTTGGGTAGACTTCACTGTGTGTGAGTATGAGAGCAATGGCAAGATGGCTGACAGTGGTGTCCTGCTGTTGGTTGGTGCCCAGTTCCCAGCAGGGCCATGTGCTCCCCACAACTGAGCACCAGTGTCAGCCATCTTTGAAGTGGCTTTTGACTCCCTGTGAGGTGTGCATGCTTGGGTGTGAGCTTGCTGGGCCATGTGGGTGGGGGATGTTGGGCTGTGACTACCACTCCCATCATGCTATTGCCTCCACCCCACTTCCCAGCATGCCCATGCTTCCTTCCTTTTGATTCTGCTTCCCTGTGGGGTTGTGTGCCTGTGCTGACAAGATGGCTGACAGTGTTATCCTGGGGTTAGTTTTGCTGCAAGTCACATGTGTGTCCCTGTGCTTTACACTGCATGAACAACGGTTGTGGTTCTTTGTGGGATATTTGATTTGAGTGTGAGGCAATGCATTCTCCCAGGTGAGTTGTGTGGAGTTTGTGTTAGGGGTGTGTGAGTGGAGCTGCTGGTAACTATGGTCAGTGCTGTCAGTCCTCCTTCCCACCCAGCCAGATATTCCACCATGGAACGTGCTTCCATTGCAGGGAGTGCAAGTTGTCTTTCAGGATGTCAGTCAGTGGTGTCCTGCTGTTGGTTGGTGCACAGTTGCCAGCAGGGCCTTGTGCTCCCCACAGCAGTACCCAGTGTCAGCCATCTTGTCAGTTCTTTTCCACTCCCTGTGATGTGCGCATGGTTCAGGGTGGTGTTGATGGGACAGTTGTGGGGGTGACCAATATCTGTGACTACCACTCCCATCATGCTATTGCCTCCACCCCACTTCCCAGCATGCCCATACTTACTTGCTTTTGGGTAGACTTCACTGTGTGTGAGTGTGAGAGCAATGGCAAGATGGCTGACAGTGGTGTCCTGCTGTTGGTTGGTGCCCAGTTCCCAGCAGGGCCATGTGCTCCCCACAACTGAGCACCAGTGTCAGCCATCTTTGAAGTGGCTTTTGACTCCCTGTGAAGTGTGCATGCTTGGGTGTGAGCTTGCTGGGCCATGTGGGTGGGGGATGTTGGGCTGTGACTACCACTCCCATCATGCTATTGCCTCCACCCCACTTCCCAGCATGCCCATACTTACTTGCTTTTGGGTGGACTTCACTGTGTGTGAGTGTGAGAGCAATGGCAAGATGGCTGACAGTGGTGTCCTGCTGTTGGTTGGTGCCCAGTTCCCAGCAGGGCCATGTGCTCCCCACAACTGATCACCAGTGTCAGCCATCTTTAAAGTGGCTTTTGACTCCTTGTGAGGTGTGCATGCTTGGGTGTGAGCCTGCTGGGCCATGTGGGTGGGGGATGTTGGGCTGTGACTACCACTCCCATCATGCTATTGCCTCCACCCCACTTCCCAGCATGCCCATACTTACTTGCTTTTGGGTGGACTTCACTGTGTGTGAGTGTGAGAGCAATGGCAAGATGGCTGACAGTGGTGTCCTGCTGTTGGTTGGTGCCCAGTTCCCAGCAGGGCCATGTGCTCCCCACAACTGAGCACCAGTGTCAGCCATCTTTGAAGTGGCTTTTGACTCCCTGTGAGGTGTGCATGCTTGGGTGTGAGCTTGCTGGGCCATGTGGGTGGGGGATGTTGGGCTGTGACTACCACTCCCATCATGCTATTGCCTCCACCCCACTTCCCAGCATGCCCATACTTACTTGCTTTTGGGTGGACTTCACTGTGTGTGAGTGTGAGAGCAATGGCAAGATGGCTGACAGTGGTGTCCTGCTGTTGGTTGGTGCCCAGTTCCCAGCAGGGCCATGTGCTCCCCACAACTGAGCACCAGTGTCAGCCATCTTTGAAGTGGCCTTTGACTCCCTGTGAGGTGTGCATGCTTGGGTGTGAGCTTGCTGGGCCATGTGGGTGGGGGATGTTGGGCTGTGACTAACACTCCCATCATGCTTTTGCCTCCACCCCACTTCCCAGCATGCCCATTCTTACTTGCTTTTGGGTGGACTTCACTGTGTGTGAGTGTGAGAGCAATGGCAAGATGGCTGACAGTGGTGTCCTGCTGTTGGTTGGTGCCCAGTTCCCAGCAGGGCCATGTGCTCCCCACAACTGAGCACCAGTGTCAGCCATCTTGTGAGTCCTTTTCCACTCCCTGTGATGTGAGCATGGTTGAGAGTGGTATTGATGGGCCAATTGTGAGGCTGACCAATATCTGTGCCTACAACTCCCATCATGCTATTGCCTCCACCCCCCTTCCCAGCATGCCCATCCTTCCTTCCTTTTGACTCTGCTTCCCTGTGGGGTTGTGTGCCTGTGCTGACAAGATGGCTGACAGTGTTATCCTGGGGTTAGTTTTGCTGCAAGTCACATGTGTGTCCCTGTGCTTCACACTGCATGACCCAGGGTTGTGGTTCTTTGTGGGATATTTGATTAGAGTGTGAGGCAATGCATTCTCCCAGGTGAGTTGTGTGGAGTTTGTGTTAGGGGGGTGTGTGAGTGGAGCTGCTGGTAACTATGGTCAGTGCTGTCAGTCCTCCTTCCCACCCAGCCAGATTTTCCACCATGGAACGTGCTTCCGTTGCAGGGAGTGCAAGTTGTCTTTCAGGATGTCAGTCAGTGGTGTCCTGCTGTTGGTTGGTGCACAGTTGCCAGCAGGACCTTGTGCTCCCCACAGCAGTAGCCAGTGTCAGCCATCTTGTCAGTTGTTTTCCACTCCCTGTGATGTGAGCATGGTTCATGGTGGTGTTGATGTGCGCATTGTGAGGGTGGGCAATGTCTGTGACTACAACTCCCATGATGCTATTGGCTACACTGACTTGACCAGCATACACAGGATTCCTTCCTTTCAGTGGGCTTCACTGTGAGGTGGTTTTGTAGTGGTGCCTACATGTCTGGATGTGTTTGTTAGTTATATTAGTGCCACTGCCTAGCTGAAGTTGTAGTTGTGTTTGTACATGTGATGACACAGTTACATATCACTATGAGATGGCATGTGTTGTGTTTATCTGACTGACATACACAATTTGGGATGATTCTGTTCTGGTTGGTGTGTATTTGCTAAGGGTGCATTGTTTGACTCTCCCCTTGACAGTGATGTGTGTGTATTGTCGCACAATATTGTGTACATTTGTTATGTACTCACCAGGCTCTGGGATGTTTTCTAGTCCATATACACTCACTGGTGGTAGGATGGCCCGCACCTTCTCCTCCCAGGGCCTGAGGTATACTGGTTTGGCAGGAGGGCCACTGCCGGTGTGTTGGCTCAAGAGGTAGTCCTTCTTCAACAGCTCCCTGACCCTCCTGCGCACGTCATACCACCTGTTCTGGATGTCTCCCTTTGTGCGCAAACATGGTGATTGTGCGTTGACCCTGTCGACAATCCTCTCCCACATCTTGGTTTTCTGCGACATGGGTGTCTGTTGGACCAGTGTACCAAACAGCTGTGGCTCTACCCTGAGTATCTCATCTACCAGGACTTCCAATTTACTATCTAGGAACTTATGATTCTTCTTTGGGGGCATGGTGATGGGTGGTGATGGTGAGTGATGTGTGTGTTGGTGTGCAGGTGAGGGTGTGTGAGTGTGTGTTTAGCAGGGTGTATGTGAGGGTGCTATTTGTTGAGGTGCTGATGGTGTGTGGCTTGTGTGATGGATGAGCTGTGGGTGGGTGTGTGGTTGCTGTCTGTTGTGTGCTGGCAGGTCATTAGAATTTGCAAAGGATCATGGTAGGGATTTGTGTCCTTTATATGGGTGGAGTTGTGGGTGGTCTTTGTTCCCTGTCCCCCCCCAGTATTTATTGGCTTTGTAATTGCTTGTTTGGTCTTTTTTTGTGTGTTTTTCCCTTTGTACTTTTTGTGCATGTAGGAGACGTTCTTGTGACCGAGTCGGACCCTGCAGTTGTCTCGTACGAGCTTCTCCGAGTCGTTCACGCTGTGTTTGTGCTGTTTTCTATGCTGCATACGCGTCAGTCGCGGTGTATTGGGTTGCTTCTGCTCGCAGTTTTGTATGCGTGTCGGTCGTACGGCTTGGGCTCCGTGCGACTCGGTCATGTTTTCCACGCGTTGCATCGTACTGCGCGGGTCGGACTTTGCGGGTACGTTTCGTTCGGGTTCATTCCTGGTGCGTGTCGGTCGGTTCGATTCGCGTGGTTTTCCGGCTGGATGGCTGTTTTCCGCGCGGCTCGGTCGTTCGGCTTGTGTTCCGTACGAGTCGGTCGGATTTTGCACGCTTCTCATCGTACTTTGCGGGTCGGCCTGCACCTGTACGTGTCAGTCAGAATTAATTCCGGCTCCGAGTCGGTCGGTACGTTTTCCGTCCCGAATCGGAATCGGCCCCTATGTCTTAAAGTGCGACATCTGCCAGCAGATGAAGGGCTCCACCGTAACACGCCCAGCGCAGACACCATTACTAAAATCAGACAAATCTCTCGCATGTGTATATTTGGACCACTGCGGACCCCTACAATCAGATGGGGCCAAGAAATATATCATGGTTGCAGTGGATTCCTGCTCTAGATTCCTATGGGTTTGGCCTCAGAGCTGTGCTGACGCTTGAACTGTTATAAAAGATTTGCGAGTCTTTATCGGCACATACGCAGTTGGCACATTACATTCTGACCGTGGCCCAGCGTTTAGCTCTCTGGCTTACAAAGAGGCCATGGAAGGAATAGGCGTAGCATTGCGGTACTCCTCTCCGTACCATCCTGAGGAAAAGGTTGTGGAGAGAAAAAACCGGGACTTAAAGCAATCTTTAACAGCTAGGGTATTAGGCAAAGGCGGTAGATGGGTCGATCACCTTTATGGGGTCCAAAGAGCAATAAACAATCAGCCAAGAAGCTCTCTAGGGGGTGTCACTCCTTACGAGGTCCTATTTGGGACAAGAATGTGGGTACCTGATCTTGATTGTGAAGGCACAGTGGCGGATGAAAAACCATTTGATATCCATGATCGTTTGGCTGTTTTACAGGATCTAAATGAATCCAGGACAAACCAAAGCAACGTCCACTTAAAACAGACCGCCACTGAGGAAGTCAAGGCAGTAACTGCAAGACCTGTCTGGATCCCAAAAGCTGGGGATCTGGTCAGAGAAAAGATTGCAGACAAGAAAGAATTCGGACCATCCTACAGAACAGCTGTACCGGTCCTAGCAATCCAAGGCACAAGAACTGTACTTCTTCCGCCTCTTGCCGGAAAAAAGGATAAAAGATTTGTCTCAATCGACTTAATCAAACCACACTATATGGCCGATACTAAACAATAGGCCACGTGGACTCCACAGTAGCAGACTCCCTCCTCTCGCTATAATCCAAGAAGTTCAAACAGAAAGACTCATCACATTTGAAGAGCCACCTGTACGGAATGAAGGACTAAGCAACAATACTATGGAACTCGTTCCACTTCAACAAGAAGAAAATCAACTTAACAACCAAGTGGCAATCAGACCGATTACAGACGTCTACGTCAACATGCCTCGTCAAGAGCAAAATCCAATTTCAACAAATCCCGATGCAATTCCAACAATTGATTGAACTGCTTCTGGCTATTTCATGAACTTTGATACGTTTTCACTGGATCCAAGAGAGCCGGAAACGACGCAAGCCAAAATAATCACACAAACAGAAACTCATTTACTTTTTGAACTTTTTTAGAAAGACTTACCTGGTGTCACCTTGGATAGAACTATTGTATATCACTGGGATTCTATTTTTCCTTTTCTGGCTAGGTTTAATTATAACTTTTAGTATGCTTATTAATGGACGATATCTCCAGCAGAGCTCTACAGCCCAAAGAGTCAATTTGATTTTAAAACCACACCAGTCTTCACATCGTGAACCAAGAGACTTGTCTTCAGTGAACATCACAGCAGTTTCTATACCGGACGGTATATTATGGGACAAGATTGATTTTGATATATTCGGTCCGACTGAACTTTTAAAGCTTAAACATGTATTTAAAATGTCTTTAAGTGATATCATTACCTCCAGTACATTATCTGATGATTGGGACACTGAAACTGTGAATGATATGATGTCTGATTTAGAAAAACTGCAGCATTTCCGAACAATGAAATGTTAGAAGGTACTTCAGACTATGATACATTGTACTGTTACCAACATTATGGTCATCATTTCTTGCACAAATCTATAACACCTAGAAATGTATTTGAATACCACCAGTGGGAACACTGCCCAACACCTCCAAAAGGTAGTTCGCAAACTTTTGCACAGAAATTCACATACTTTTCAGGGTTTAATACATCTGACCCGAAGTAATTTTATTACAAAGTGGCAAAGACATCAGCACAGAAAATTATGTTGACTAACACCAAACAGGTTTACTCTGCTTCCTTTATGGCCCAGTTGTCTACACAGGGTTTCGACCTATGGAAGGACACTATAGATTTAAAATCAATCTGGGGTTCAAGGGACTGGCAGGTCCAGGGAACAGAAGCACTTTTTAGAGCTTGCCTCATTCCACAGCAGATAATATTTCTAAATGACACTGTGCAACAGACATCCTGTCTTGGACTAGCCAAGAACAAGGAAATGAACACACCTGGGCTTTCAGCACCATCCAAGATGGGTGGGGGGCAGAATTCAACTACACATGGGGTAGGATTAGATGACATTCTCCAGTACAACAGGTCAGATCCCAATTGGACAGAATGGCTGATTTGGCCCATTGACACAAACACATGTCAACAGAGATTCCTAGGTATAACCGAGGGGTTTAGTATCAGTAGGCCAGATACACGCTATGTACAGAGACAACACCCAGGGGTAGTGACATCCTATGGTGTTGGGAAGTTGTGCCTTAATTGGCTAGAGACCTCAACACTCACAGAAGTAAAACATCACTTGA
The DNA here is from genome assembly GCA_963921515.1 of Calotriton arnoldi. NCBI lineage: Eukaryota > Metazoa > Chordata > Amphibia > Caudata > Salamandridae > Calotriton > Calotriton arnoldi. Next base: position 574,111 of record CAWUFW010003200.1, on the reverse strand, counting down.
CCTTACTCACATCTGATGTAGACCTTAGGGATTTCTTGTCAGGCCCAAGGAAAACACGTCAGAAACGTTTCATATATGCTGGCCTTTATGCCTATTATAATGAAAACTGGAAAATATCCCAACAAGAGGCCGCAGAAAGAATACGGGAAATAGATCGTATTAACCTAGAGAAGGCATTAGCTGTAGTGGATAATGGGTTAACAACTTTGACCTCCAGGATGTACTCCTTAGGCAACATTGTGTCTTCGGCAATCGACATATTAGAACAAGATCTGGCCTTGTTACAACACGGGCAATCCCAATTACGTTCTATTATGATGCTAAGCTGGACGCTGCAATCTTTGCGTGCAGGCTATGTGCCCTGGCGTTTTATAAACACCATGTCTCTGTTTTCAGAATACAATCTAACTGATAAACAGACAGAAATGGCACAAAGGGGAGCCAAATATACAATGCTGTGTATTGAGAAACTGGAAAGGTTACCGTTCACTGTAGCCGAATTACCATCAACTGAATGGCTAATTCATGGCCAAATCACTCTGCCGGTTACTACGTTTCAGTTTCAATATTGCCTTGAGCAAAGACAGGCAGGCAAATATGAAAAAATGGGTAAGGGTTACATTAAGGAAACTTGGGAGTTACCATATAGATATCGATGCTGGAATGGGGATCGAGAAGTGTATCTGAGTGGTACAAACTGCAAGAACGCTTTACGCGGTTCTCTCATGTGTCAGGATATTTCTCTGCACGGAGCATGTAGTGGTTCTGTAGTGAATCTATCTTGTGACAAGTCAGGGACCCCAGCGGCCATGATCACGCCGGTTTTCCAGCTGCTCTCGAATGGGAGTTACTTGATGCTAAACGATCAAGGTTGCTGTGGGATGCTTCCGGGCGTCACCTATCTGGTCACTGTTAACTCCAGGGTTACTTGCTGTATGCAAGTATTGTTTCCGCCACTGAACACAGTCAGGGAGGCGCCGTTATGGCCTTCATTGAATGTTTCCTTTATACAATTTGATACTTTGAGCAGACTGAAAGCCATGCTTTTACAGCAACCCGTGCCCTTAACCTCCGCTCGAGAAACCTTTGAACTTCAAGTTAGAAGGACCTCGACTGAGATGCAGGCGCTTATACGTACGAACTGCCCCTTTCATTTCGCAGAAATGGTGGTCGTATCTTTAACATGTCTGATACGAGCGGTATTGTACACCTATTTAAGACCATAGGGTCAGGACTATTAAGCACCTTTCAGACAGTCTTCGGAGTAAGTATACACTCCGTATTGAGAAGCGTGTTTGGAGGTCTCCCGCTTATCCTGTTCCTAATTGCAGGAGTCCTGATTGTAATCTTACTGCTACGCAATGGACGGCCCAATTTCCGAGGAAATGGCGAACGTACTCATGGAGCGGAAGTACCGTGAACGCATGGTACAGCTTCTGGGAATACCTTGCCTAAGAGAACTGAACGCTTCTTGGTTTCTATCGTTTAGACCAGTCTGGTGGACTGCATCTTACCTGTTCTTCTATGCCTGTTTTGGAGAGAAGAATGCACGTTGGATCTCTGTCTAACGTTTCCATCAGATACGCCTCCGGACATGGATGCTATGCTGGACCCCCTAAAAGCCCATGCTCTGCGTTGTCCCCAGCGTCTTCCAAATCTGATGAATGCATTCCTTGAGAATCCACAGGTGCCATTTGCTCCTGCTGGGTTAGGTGGCTCCTCCACAGGCACTCAGGTAACAACTGCCGCAGCACCGACTGTTGGCAGTGCTGAATTCCATCTATGTGCGATTGACGTTCTCTGTGAGGCGTTGGATTTGTCGTCTGCAGTAGCTACCACCGATAATGCTGTATCTCCCAGCCAGGACACTTAATCTGGAATTGGCTCATCGCGTCGAATTCGGCTTCTCCATTTCGTTTCATAAATAAACGATCTAAATTTGGAACATTTCCTAAACTGACACTTTAACTTGAGAAAGAATGGCCTTCTCCTGCTTATAGTAATGCAACTTTTATGAGTGAGACAGAATTGACTTTTTCAAGTGGCAACAAAAGAATAGCTGACTTTTAACATTTTGAATCATTTTTAAATGTCTTTTTAAGACCATGTTTTTAGCTGTTTTTAAGAGAATTTAAAAAAATTGTCCAGATTTTAAGTATGGTCATTGTCATCCAATTCGAAAGTGGAGTGGGTGTTATGTTTCATATAGAGGCCCTAATATAGACGCGTTCATATATGCCGTATATGGTCATATTCGCATATGCCCTATTATGGTCATAATCGTATATGTCCTATTTTGGTCATAATCGTCTATGCCCTATTATAGTCATGATCTCCTATGCTCTAATATAGGCATGATCTTTCACCTACATTAGTTCCCTACAGTACACAACGAGCTCTGAGGGTTGGACGTTATCTAGTCTGTGGTTAGTACACTGCAGGGTTGTTCCCGAACACAGGCCTACAATGTACTCATAAATTATGCATGAGCATTCACCAGCTACATCTCCCGCATAATATGTATGTACAAAGTTCACCCCTGACATCTTCCTCATGTCTAACAAAGACCAATACAAACCATACTGAGGGACGAGACACTTTAGGGTATAAATACACCACATCTTGCCTCGGTAAGATAGAGGGAACCGAGACTTCCATGCTGACACACTGACCAGAGACACTGAGGCTCCTGCATGCAGTCGCTCCAGCTGACAGCGGTCTAACACAGCCCTTGCGGGGTGTCCAACTCGAGACCAGGATGGGGTCCCACACTCTTTCCATTCAGGTATGGGGGTTCGACTAAATCCTAGAAGGATTCTTGGCTCTTAGGCTTTTAGACCTACACATATGCACTCAGGTACATCTAGTTAGGCATCGTAGGAGTACGCACACTTTTTATAATGCATTTTATATTCATGTATGTATTCATGATTATTGCAATATGGTAGAACTGTACTATCCCTTCACTTTTATCGTACTGCTGATAATATATCTCTGCTATTGTCTGCTGGTTGCTGCAGCACATATATTTTACACTAGAATAACAAATGTTCAATAAATACTTATTGAAAGGCCCAGACTGTTTATTCTGTGTAACTCTCTGAGACAAACCGAATAAGTAAGCACGAGTGACTGAGCGAAAAGTAGTACATTGTTTCCACGATTCTGAGGGATCATGGTTGTCATGATCTAAGGTTGCCAGAAACTAATCTCTCCCCGATAAGAGGAGATTCTAGTGGCACTGTGAGCTAGCTAATGCAAATCCGGCTAACATACGCGGTGGGGGTGCACAGAATCAGTCTAACACCAAGCCCACGGTTTATGTTATCCAAACGTGCAGGTCCTGCAGGGGTACTATAGGAACTACACGACAAGACAACTACGTTCTCATCAAATGCTCTCCGGGATTTGATCAGGTCTACACTGCCCCAGCTCTTGGGTGTTAGACATATGATCGATGGAGGCCTTTCTTTAACCCTTCAATTGTTGATTCAGCTTTTAAACAGCCTCTTCTTGGTAATCTTATGTTCAACAGTTTGTCCCCAACATTGTAGGTTTCCCCTCTAGAGAGCTTTTAGCTGTCTGTTCTTGAAGATCTTTTGTATACAATACCAATACTTGAAGTGAGCTTTGGGCCACTGTCTATCAAGCAATCTCATATGCTTGATTTTTCGTCTATCCTTCCTCTTCTTGTGTTTATACCTCCCCTGGAATATAGCTTCTTTACCATGTATCCAATGTATTCTTCCACTGATTACATTCAGTTAACTTCTTTTTAGGTCTTTTTATTTCAGTACTTCACAAGAGTAGATATATTTTCTTGCTCTTTCCTTCATGTGCTTCTTCCATCCTCAAAGGCTGCTGTGCTTTCTGTGTTCCTCCCCAGCTCGACCATTGCTTCCCCCACCGTTTTAATTATTAGAGTTATTTGAAACATTTGGAAACAGCATGAGTGTGTATAAGTTATTATGCAACTATGTATAAGAACTGCAAATGAGAAACAAGATTCTTGCATGAAGAGGAAAGAGGCCTGGGTCCTTCTCCATCTAATTGACATCCATCAAATAAAATGTTTATATCAGTTAATGTAAAAGGTATTTTTCATCCCAAGCTCCATAGTGGGTAGTAGTGACATTTTTGCTTCAGTCCATGTTTACAGATGCTGTGCGTGCTGAACACTGTCACCGTACCTGGTTGATTATCTATGCTTTCTTCTGAAAGCATGCCTTAACAGGAAACACAAACCACTGTGGTCTTTCAGCCATTCACACGCAGTACACATTTTTGGGTGATTTCTCGCTTTCATTTTGTGCAAACTGATCCTGAAACCAACTTCTATAGATTTAATGCTACATCTTTGGAGAAGCTGGAGATAAAAAGTGGGCTGAAGTCTATCCCTCGCATTTTGTGTTCAATATTTTTGCTGCCAATAAAGAATTTAACAAATTGTAATGACTGAGCACAACCAATGCAGAAAACTGGCTGTGCAAATCTTGTGGGAGCGAGACGTGAATTCCAGAACCAGTGTCCCTATGCCACCTAGAGCCCTGCAACCACCAGAGAATTGGAAAAAACCTCTAAGTGACAACAGTACCCAGGGGAAAGGGGAAGTGGAGAAAACACAAAGATGGCGTTCCAGGGACCTTTCAAGGTAACTGCTTCTTTTCATGATTCTAGAGGTTCCTTCAGTGTTCTAGGTATGTCATGTGTCTGAAAACAAAGTATAACAGATGTTTTAGAACCGGCACCGCTAATACATGAATAGCTCGGAACAATTTAGTGACTGATAATCTGTGATCCTTACCTAAGATCTCACATTTTCCCACTTGTGTCTTAGTGACAAGAACCCAATAAATGCAATATAATCCTCCAAAAAAGAAAGTAGTACTGAATACTAAAATAATACAAGCACTCACCATTCTAATTCACTTATTCCCCAATAAAGCCCAGTAATACCTAAGTATATAAAATTACTTCATTCTATAATGTCTCTCAAAAAATGTCTGAAAACAAAGTTTCAGAAATATTTAACGTTTACTCTTAATTAGAATATGTAGTAGGAAAAAAGTATGATTTAACAATCTTTTCATTATTTTGCTTATTGTACACTTCTATATTCATTAAGTCTTTTCTTCCTTTAGCAGAATCCCAAAAAGTTTTTATCCAAAAAGTTGTGTAATCTAAATGCAGGACGGTAATTGCCAAAATGATTTATAAGCATGCATTTTACCAAATTAGAAGATCAGTCAGCTGTTGGTAAATACTTTTGTGCCCTTGTCCCTACAGGAGTATGGAGAACGAAACATCCTTCCACAGGTGAGACAACAGTACAGGCAACAACACAGGAGCAGGCAGCAAAGACAGCGAGTGAACCTCTACAGAGGTAGTAGGAATAGTCAGTAGCGTGACCAAAGCAGGGGAAAGTCAGCAGAGGTGAAGCCGTTGAGAAATCAAGGAATCAAGGTAAGTATTTTAAAAAAATACAATTACTGACCCGATGGCTAGTCTGCCGCTGCACTCGAAAACCCGACTGTGACTAGCACAGCTTCCGTGAGGCAAGCTGACGCATGAGAGCACGGAAAACTTACAGTGTCACCTGCCTCAGCCTTTCTCCTTACTTCTTGGTTGTCGGTTCCGCCATGTGCCTGATGCAGGGATGAGTGGCTGCAACCGTGACACACACAGGCCTATGTACTAATAGGTCGGTTCTCTAAATTTTAATTCAGGGTAGATCGCAATCTGACCCATGTAGGTAACAAAATGTGATTCAATCTGATTGGTGGCCATCACAGACATGGTGGCCTGTTAGGGTTTACAGACCACCACATCTGTGATTGCCTTTAAATAAAGCCAACTTTTTTTTTAAATGCAGCCTATTCTCCTTAAAGAAAGATGGGCTGTGCTTAGAAAGAAAAGTTTTCATCTTTAAAAAAAGTATATTTGAGAGTAGGCAGTGGTCCCAGAAAACATATGTTTTTATATTCAGAAAGGGGAAAATTCTAAGGGAACCCTTTCTCTTTTTCAAATGCATTGCCACCCCAACTCAGAAGTCATTAATTTCTCAATGTTTTGCAACCGGATTTTAGCCGCAAAACATTTATACATTGCATACCAATGCGGTACGTGGAAGGGACGCCTACAATATGCCCCATTTTGAGAGTTAGTTAAAGTGTACTGATCCCTAAAATGGTATTAATACATTTAAAAAAGCATTTTTGTGATCACAGATTCGGGACCAAAGTATTTACAACTGTAAAAATGCTTTGTACATCTGGCCCTTCTTCGTAGCAGTGAAAAAATATGAGGACTATTCTTACAGGTAAAATTACACATGAAAATGTACTCACTTCACACATTGGTGCTACATGTACACTGAAGTACATTTACACTAAAACCTTACATTTCTTGAAGTGTAAAGCTACTGCTAGTAACTCTTCATATGTAGGTGGGTTGCTCGGAAAGTGGTGGAGAGCTCTATGTTGGACAGCATAGAAAATATTATTAAAATTGTCTTAAAAAAATAAAAAGTTACATTTTAATATACAATATAAATGTAAAATATTTTAAAATATTTATTATTAACATAGAACTTATTTAAAATATGTTACAGCACGGGGAACCCGAGAGCCGGATCACAAAATGGCCGCACTCTGGTGAGGCTCTTGTGGTCGGTGACAATCACCCACCATCATCTGCATTATCTAGCCTTGTTTATATCACAGTTCCCACTGGACCCACAGGGTAAAAGACGCGCTACATTTATCAGCGCATATTAGCTGAAATGAATGGCAGTGAGTGAAGAATGACTGTTGGCCCTCTGCGGATCATGAGGCTCCACGATGGCGGTAACGCAACTGTAACCCATGGATTGCAGAGAGAGCCCTCCCTTCCTGGCCTAGGCCCATAGAGTTCGCACCATAGCACACAGCACCAGAGGGACCCAGAGGAGGTAAAGGCGAGACTGAAGCGGCTCATGCGGCTGGGTGCAGATGTGCGACTCCGTGCTCGTTTCATACAGGGGTGATAACTCTGCCAGGACTCAACCCAGAAACATTAATAATGCAGCGAGACAAGCCACTTTGAAGTGTAAAAAGAGACACAGTGAGGTGATAGTGCCTACTGTCCATGGGGGACCTCATTAAGCTTGATATAGGCAATGAGCTCTGCAATGTAAGGGTGCGTGGAGGACTGCAGAACGAACATTAGTGAGCATGAGTTTGAATATGTGTTCTGTAGTTTGAAGGTGCGTGGTAGGTAGTGGGATATGTGTGAGGTTGGGTCTATGTTCTGTGTAAATGCTGTGTGAGTGTTTGAGTCATATAGGTTTGGGTGTGATTGTGGGGATTGGCAGTATGGGGTGATAGGTGAGGCACATGATTATTTCTTACCTTGTAAATTTCAGTGGCACAGGCATTCTGAACCACGGCCCATTCTGTCTTTTAGAGGCCCAAACAGGTGATGCATTGTCTGTTTTGTTCTTTTGCTGCAGACACCTTAAAGGACTGATTATAGTGGGGAAAAGGCAGTAAGTGATGTCACTTTCTGTTTGATTGACAATGGGAAATGCAGTGATGTCACATCCTGTGGGAATGGATGGTGGGGAATGAAGTCCTCTTTCTTGGTTTATTTTTTTAAAGATGGTTTTGTGGGAAACTAGTGATGTCACTTCCTGAAAAGATGGATGATGGGAAATTAAGTCCTCTTGCATGACTTTTTCCATTAAAGGTGTTAGCAGGAAACCAGTATTGTCACTTCCTGTGCAGATGGATGGTGTTAAATAGACTCATTTGGTCTGGCTCCTTCTTTTAAAGATGGTTTCAGTTGGAAACCAGTGTCATCACTTCCCTTTGCAGATGGATGACAGAAATGAATTCCTCTTGCCTGGCTTCTTCTTTTAAAGGTGGTTATAAAAATCAAAGAGTCCAGAATATTGGGAGACAGGATAGAGGAAACCAATTACTCACACCAGTTAAGACTGGATCTATACTAATCTGGATCAGGCTTTCTAAATATATATTGAAAATGTAATTAGATATCTAGGTCTATAAATTATAATGGACTTGCTTTCTTTGATTCAAACTTTGCTATGGTAAAGTAGGAATGTTCTCTTTTCAAAGACAGGAAAATCAACTTCTTTGAGGATATGAATGCATGCACAAGAGTAGACCAGAACTTCAGCCTAAATCATGAAAAGAAACATACTGAAAGAACATAGACCATACCCAGTCACCCCACTAAAACACACAAATTACTATGAAAGCATTACTAATTCAAAAAGTTGTTGTATCTAGGAAAAATATTAGTTCTGAATTTTCTTATTGAGGAGAGATGTATGATACCATTATAAAATTTATATTTACTTTTAGCCAAGAACAGCAATGTAAACACTTGTGTTAGCATTGGTTTAAAGCTCTCCAAGATTAATGCTTTAACCTTTTCTGTGCTCATGACGGAATGGTTTCGTCATGAGCACCAAGCGCACGGAATCCCTTTCGTGCAAACAGCAGAGAGATTTATTCCCCAACTTCCAGAGGCATTTTTTTTTTTATCAATGTCATGACGATCGCGGACATGGCGCGCTGATGTCATTACATTGAAATTGAAACTTAGTTACAGTTTCACTGTTTCGGTGCTCGTGGAGCTATCTCAGCCCCTGAGCACCGAAACACAAGGGAGAGGTATCATTCAAAAGGGGAGAATCTCCCCTTTCCAATGGTACTCTTCCCTAGTGGATTCCTGCTTGGGGATCTCCCCAGGAGAGCGACCCCCAAGCAGGGATCTACCCACTAGCCACGAGGGAGGGGGGAGTGGCCTCAAGAGCAAGGGTCTTTTCTCCCCCATTACTAATAGGCATATTCAGTCTTTTTCCCCCCCTTGGGGGAAGATGGGGGCAGTACTCCCAATATGCCCCCTCGGGGGGCAGAAAGCACCCTAGACACCAGGGATTCATTTTTTATAGTTCAGGTGTGGGGGCTGCCCAAATGGGCATGTCAATGCTCCGACCCTCCGCCCCTAAAAAATGCCAAATTCTTTCTGCCCCCTCCCAGGAGGCAGATAGGGGCAGTAGCCCCTGATCTGCCCCGGGGGCAGAATTCCAGTAGGCACCAGGGATTATATTATTTCAAAGTTCGGGGTGGGGGCTGCCCAGAATGGGCATTCCAATGACCCCACCCCCCAAATAAATGGCACAGTATTTCTGCCCCTCCCTAGGAGGCAGATGGGGGATATAGCCCCTGATCTGCCCCACTGGGGGGTGGGGGGGGCAGGAAGCCCACTAGGCATCAGGGATTATTATATTTTTTTTATCATACGTAGGGGTGGGGGTTGCCCAGAATGGGCATGCCAATGCCCCCACCCCAAAATAATTTGCCAGAGCCTTTCTGCCCCCCGGGGGGCAGATGGGGGGAATAACACCTTATCTGCCCCCCAGACCACTAGGCACCAGGGATTTTTTTTTTCTAAATTCAAGGGTGGGGGCTGCCCAGAATGGTCATGACAATGCCCCCACCCCCACAAAAAATGCCACAAACTTTCTGCCCCTGTAGGAGGCAGATGGTGGCAATAGCCTCGCAGAGAGCCCGCTAGGTGCCAGGTATTACACTGGCTTTTTTATACGTAAGGGTGAGGGCTGCCCGCACCCTTCCAAAAATATAGCCACAGTCTTTCTGCCCCCATGGGGGCATATCTTGGCAATAACCCCCAATCCCCCCCCCCCCCGGGTGGCAGAAAGCCCACTAGGCACTGACCATTTTTTTTCAAATTGTGCCTAGCTGTGGATTTTGGGCCCTAGCGCAGCCAGCACCAAGAGAAAACTAGCAAACCTATACATTTTTGAAAACTAGACACTAAGGGGAATCCAGGATGGGGTGACTTGAGTGCCTCTCACCAGGTTCTGTTACCCAGAATCCCTTGAAAATCTCAAACTTAGTAAAAAAAAACACATGTACTGTGGAGACTTCAAACTTATCGATTACAAAAAGACCTTGTTTTGTGAGGGAGTCACCTGTGTTTTTAATCTCGGGCTCGGCGGCCATCTAGGGAAACCTACCAATCCCAGACATTTCAGAAAACTAGACACCCGGGGGAGTCCAGGGAGGTGTGACTTGCGTGGATCCCCTGTGTTTTTCTACCCAGAATCCCCGTCAAACCTCAAATTTAGCTGAAAAAAATCACATTTTTCTCGCATTTCTGGGTTGGAAAGTTGTGGGATCACCGGGCTGATACAAATTTCCTACCACCCCATGTTCCCACAGGTGTCCCGATAAAAATGGTATCTCACTTGTGTGGGTGGGCCAAGTAACTGAGACAGGCATGGGCTCAAACGTATTGTGGAGACATCAAAATTATCTATCAGAAAACAACCTGGTTTTTCAAGGGGGGCACATGCGTTTTTGGTCCCGGGCTCAGCGACCATCTAGGGAAACCTACCAAACCCAGACATTCAAACTAGACACCCGGGGGAGTCTAGGGATGTGTGGCTTGCATGGATCCCCCAATAATTGTCTACCCAGAATCCCCTGCAAACCTCAAATTTAGCTACAAAAAAATCACATTTTCCTTACATTTCTGTGTGGGATCACCATGCCGGAAAGAGTGTCCTATCACCCAGCATTCCCCTTGGTCTCCCATTAAAAACGATACCTCACTTGTGTGGGTGTCCAATGCAGAATCGCCTAAAAATGTATCTAAAAAAATATATAGCGCTTAGAGTTCGCTGTGATGTCCCCTCAATCCCTTTGTTTTTGGCCCTTCTGAGTCATAGGCCCTTGGCCCACCCACACAAGTGAGGTATCATTTTACTCAGGAGACTGAGGGGAATGCTGAGTGGTAGGACATTTGTACAGGTGCAGTGATCCCAGACAGAAATGTGAGGAAAATGTAATTTGTTTAGCTAAATTTGAGGTTTGTAGGGGATTTTGGGTAGGAAAACTTTGGGGGATCCACACAAGACACACATTCCTGGACTCCCCCGGGTATCTAGTTTTCAGAAATGTGTGGGTTTGGTAGGTTTTCCTAGATGGCCGTCGAGCCCGGGACCAAAAACGCAGGTGCCCTCCTTGCAAAACTAGGTCGTTTTGTGATAGATAATTTTGATGTCTCCACAATACGTTTTAGGCACATGCCTGTTTCAGGTTCTTGGCCCACCCACACAAGTGAGATACCATTTTTTTGGGACACCTGGGGGAACGTGGGGTTGTAGGAAGTTTGTGTCAGGCCGGTGATCCCAGGAGCCTCTGAACATTGTTGTTTTGCCCACCGGGTTGCTGGATTGCTGATTGCCGGTTTGCGGGGGACAGAAAGGAACTATACTTCCCTGTATTCTTTGTGGCGCGCACGCCGCCGACGTTGAGGAGAGCGCCAGGAGGCGCTCAAGTAGCGGCCAGGGCTCCGCAGCGCGGGAGCCTCTGAACATTGTTGTTTTGCCCACCGGGTTGCTGGATTGCTGATTGCCGGTTTGCGGGGGACAGAAAGGAACTATACTTCCCTGCATTCTTTGCGGCGCGCACGCCGCCGACGTTGAGGAGAGCGCAAGGAGGCGCTCAAATAACGGCCAGGGCTCCCACAGCGCGGGAGCCTCTGAACATTGTTGTTTTGCCCACCGGGTTGCTGGATTGCTAATTGCCGGTTTGCGGGGGACAGAAAGGAACTATACTTCCCTGCATTCTTTGCGGCACGCACGCCGCCGACGTTAGGGGAGAGCACCAGGAGGCGCTCAAATAACGGCCAGGTCTCCCGCAGTGCGGGAGCCTCTGAACATTGTTGTTTTGCCCACCGGGTTGCTGGATTGCTGATTGCCGGTTTGCGGGGGACAGAAAGGAACTATACTTCCCTGCATTCTTTGCAGCGCACACACCGCCGACGTTGAGGAGAGCGCCAGGAGGCGCTCAAATAACGGCCAGGGCTCCCGCAGCGCAGTACGCGCACGGGCGAAGCCCGGGCCAAGGGCGGGACCGTCTGCGCCCGTCTGAGGCCGGCAGAGGCTGGGCTGAGCCCACCCTCCTGGTTTTACACCCAGGATCCCTTCGCGAAATAGACCACGCCGATCACGGAGATCAAAGCCTACCAAGGAGCTGTGCCCCTCCCCAGTACCTGCCCTACCTTGTGATATCTTCAGCGGCGGAGAAGGTAGGATTGACTCTTGTTGCTGACCGGCCTTGGCCTATGGTTGAATTGTTCCTTTTAACACCCTTTTATTACTGAATGCGGTTGAGCTTGTGACTGGAGTGATCCGAGTGTTCGTTCGCCTTTTGCCATCAGGGCTGTACTTTTGTCATCTTTATCTGGGACTGCAGTTCCCTGCATTTGCCTTTGGTTTGTCGAGTCATGGTTAGGCGCAAGGTAGCATCGGCCACGGCGAGGGCAAAGACTGGTACCACTGCCTCTGTATCTACCATGGATTCTTTTTTGCAGCGGGCAGCAGCGGTGATAGACAAGGAGATTGAGTTGGTTAACAGACGTCTCTCTAGGTCACCAACTAGTATCTCTCATGCACCACTGGTTGATACTCACATGTCTCGGATAGAAGGTGACGATGAACTTTTGAGCCTATCCAGTAGTTCTGGGATTCTTGATGGCTTGCAGAACGGTGCGGGGGCATCTAGTTTGTTAATAGCCCCCCCTAAGCACCTGCCACGGCCCCTTTCGCCTATTATCACAATAGGCAAGAAGGGGGGTAGTGAATCCAATCAATCACAAGGGAATGCCGTTAATCCAACCAGTAAGCCAACGGAACTATCTTCAGCCACTAGAAGCGAAGACGTACATCTGACTGCTAAGGGGAACTCGCGGCTAGGCGCTGGCACTAAAAGGAAATCTCAAGCTATTGGGGGTAAAGCAAAGAAATCGAAACCCAACCTGGTTCCTAAACCTTCAGCACCCGCTTCAGTAGCACCCACCACGGACCCTCTGGTGGCTTTGGAAGCCTTCCAGGCAGTGATGATTAGTCTGCTGGACTTAAAACTGGGACCGATCCTTGAGAGGCTGACTCTGATCGAGAATAACCTAGCAGCACGGAACAATACTGAATTACCTCCCTTAACAGGAGGTCAAAGGGCTATGTTGGGCCAGAGTATTGCAAGGGACTCTTCTTCGCTGACAAATTTGCCTAATAATAACCTGGAACAGCCACAAATCCAACCACAGTTGCAGCCTCTAGCACGGGGGGCCTGTAACAACGAGAAAAGGCCCAAGTAAGAGTAGGGGTATGCCTGTACAGGCGCGGGTTATGGTTGAAAGTCACTCTTCAGGGAGCCGGATGCTGGGGAGTAGAGAGGTTCAGCCACAGAGTTTACCAGTTATTGATTTACCGCCTGAATCTACCCCTTATGTAGTAGTTTTGGGGAATGTGCCATCTCTCCCTCGGGGAACTAAAGAGGATTTTGGCCAGTTAAAGAACAAAGTACTTCACTGGCTATCAAATAACACCACACTGGGTTCATGGGTGGCAAAAAACATCATTATGGTGCGTAGAGTTAGTTGGATAGGCAGCTCTTGTAAAATTGGCACGGATGATTGTGTTATTATGAATTTTGATAGACCACATCTTGCTGGAAGGATCCTGTTTAGGGATACACACCCCGCTTTCCCCAGCTCTGGGTCGTCTGTTAGGGCCTTTCCACTGGGCTTTTTCTATAAACCTGATACACCAGGGTATACCCACAGGAACATTAACATGGAAGCCCCCCTAGATGGTTGGTCACAAAGATTTCCGCCTGCATATGCACAATTGCCCACACCCTCAGTTCACTCAATACACCTGCCAGGTCGCCAGTATATCGCCCTTCCCACTTTGGAGTTATTTAATAGATTCTCTCCAATAGCAAGTCTGGAGGAGTGTGATTGACTTACGAGCCCCACATTGTCTGCTACTGAGTCTGAGCCCAAAAAGCAGGATTCTCCAGTGCAAGACAAGGGGGGCCCTTGTGTATCTAATAAAAATATCTTATTGTGGAACATCGCAGGCCTGGCTAATAAGTTCCATGATCCAATCTGGTTGCAATTTGTGAATCAATTCAGTGTGATCTGTTTGCAAGAAACGTGGCTGGTGGATTGCGACTTATTTTTGGAGGGCTACAAGGCTTTTTTGTGCCAGCCTCTCCGTCGGTGGGTGGTAGATCTAAGGGTGGCCTCGTTACTTATATATCTTTGGCAGTTGACTGCCAGATACAGGTTGTGTCGTCATCAAGCGCAGGGCTTCAGGCTCTGGTACTAAAAAGGGGGGCTAACAGATTGGGTCTCATAAATTTTTATAACTCTGTGGCATGCACCCCGGGTGTCTGTAATATTACATTCCTGAGTTCATTTATAAGGCAGTCTTGTATTTCTAATCTACATAATCTTATGGTCCTGGGTGATTTTAATATCCATCCATGTGGAGACCCAAGGACAACAAGAACTGCTGACTTAGGCTGCCCTCGGATGAGGAGGACCCATTTTGAACACGTTACCCAGGGGGAATTATTGAACAATCTATTAAATGAATTTGATTTGATGTCCCTGATGTCCATATCTGACCCGCATAGTATAGCTCCCATCCCCACCTTTAAAGGGAGAGGTAGTGGTTCTTTTATAGATTATATTTTAATCTCATCTTCCTTACAAGCTTTATTTTGTGGTTTCACTATTCTGGAAAGTGCCTATAGTGACCATAACCCGCTCTGTGTCCAATTGCGTGGTCCCCTTTTATTGAGAAATAGAAGTGTGGTAAACAAGGGTACGCTAAGACCAACAGATGGTAGACGATGGCTCAAATGGTCTCAGATCTCTCCAGATGATTTTTATTGTGAAGTAAGAGAATCCTGTACCACCGAACTAGCGCTGTGTACCACTCCAGGTACTTCACCGGGTGAGGTTATCAGTGCTTATAACATTATCTCTACTAAAGTCGGTGAACTCTTAAGTGCACCGGCTCACAAAGAAGAAAGTTCTACCCCCAGATGGTTTGATTCAACATGATCCCAGGCGGCGAGAAAGCTGAGGGAAGCCTTGAATGTTAATCCGAGAAATCAATCCCTGGTTAGAGCTTGTCGCAAAGAGTCCAAAATAACATTGGCCAAACGGAAGGGTGTCTTGAAGGAAGAGGCTTGGAGGGAGTTGATTGAGTCGAGTACCCTTAGGAATAGCTCTAGGTTTTGGAGCATTGTTAACAGGCCACTCTTCGAGCATGAAGTAGGGGGTGAACTAGGTTCGCACATTACTGAGGAGGAATGGGTGCTCCATTTTAAAACTATATTTGAAAGCCCAATGGAGCAAATCTGTCAGACAGGCCATGATATGGACGCCCCCGCAGTGATTTTCGAACAGGGCGAGGTTGAGGTCGGTATTGCTGGGCTAACCTGCAATAAAGCTCCAGGTCCAGATGGTATACCTCCGGATCTTTTTAAGTCTGATCCAGTTTCTGGGCGCCGGTCCTTGTGGCTGTGTTCAACGCAGCGGCCATGAAAGGTTGCCCTGAGTCCTGGGCCACCTCAACTATAGTACCCGTTTTCAAGAAGGGTGATCGTAATAGCACTTATTGCTATAGGCCGATCTCACTTCTTGATTCAGTGGTCAAGGTCGTGGGCCGCGTACTTTTAGAGAGACTGTCCACTTGGGAGGAGGAGCACAAGATAATTTCTGATGTCCAGTTTGGATTCCGCCCTGGTCGGTCAACCGTGGCCCAAGGCCTTAACTTAATCATGTTATTAAGCAAATATACGGTTGCGCGTTCTGGTACTGTCTACCTAGCCTTCATGGACTTGTCGTCCGCATTTGATTGTGTGAATAGGGCCAAACTGTGGCAATCCATGAGGGGTATGGGGGTAGATAGTAATATTGTCAACTTCCTCGAGGATCTTCATAGGGCAACCAAAGCCAATGTCAGATTCTCCCAGGACCTCCGTGTTTCACGGGACTTTGATATAAAGAGGGGTGTACTGCTAGGCTGTATTCTGGCCCCATTTTTGTTTAATCTCTATATCAATGACCTAGATAGAGCTTTAATAGCTACGGGGGTAGATTATCTGTATGTAGGGCGATGTGGTCTCCCAGTCCTATTATATGTGGATGACGCAGTTCTTTTATCGAGGACTGCTAGAGGTCTGCAATCTCTGTTAGACGCCTTTTCAAACTTTATGTCGGAACGAGACTTATCTATCAATAACTCGAAATCATACATAATGCAGGTGGGGACTCGCCCTAAAAGAAGTTTTCAATTTATAGTAGGCCCCGCCAATGTCCCCCGTACTGATGTTTTTTCTTACCTAGGGCTCTTATTGGACGACCGAATAAAATGGGGGCCACTAATCCAGAGGAAAAAGGGGGACCTGTCCCGGGTGAATGTGGCTATTTTCAACTTTGCTTCTAAGTAAGGTAAGAGACCAATTGCAGCTATGTTGAAAGTTTACCAAGCAAAAAGCGTAGCTATAGCCAGTTATGGAAGCGAAATTTGGGGGCACAACTCGGCAGATTCACTACAGGTAGTAGAGAACACTTTTTTGAAGCGCCTGTTGTGTGCTCCGCGTGGTCTGTCTAACCTGGTGGTCCACGAGGAACTGGGGGTGCCCTATTTAAGCGACATCCTGGCACTGCGCCCCCTTGTGTTTTGGCTAAAGTGTTGGATGAATAAAGAATTAACTCTTAGCCACCTGATTTTAAAAGAGTGTATGTCCCTTGACAACGCATCCCGAATACCGTGGCTTAAATATATCAAAAGCAGCTTCGAAGTGTTAGGGCGCGCTGATCTATACTCCAATCCCGAAACGATTGCAAAAAAGGACGTGGAGATAATTAGGGAATCCTTCAGTAGCTTAAGGAAACTGGAAAGGGATGAGCGGGAAATGCGTAAACCGAGTGTCCGCATATTTTTAATGCTCAAAACAACTCCATCTGCAGAGCCTGATCTCCTGGGGTCTTTCTCCACTTATGAGCTGTTTTTATTGACCAGGTTTCGCCTGGATCTTTTTCAGATCCTGCTTGCCAGTCCAAGAGGGTGCAGTAGAGGTCAATTGTTAGCACCCTGTGGCTGTGACGGACAGTCTCCACAGGATCTGCTACATTTTATGCTTTTCTGTAAATTTTATGCGGTTCCTCGAAGGTACTTTTGAGTCCCCATTTTAAAGAGGATGAATTTTAATCAGGCTCGCCCTGTTCTCCTGTACCTCCAACTGTTGAAGCGTATTGTATATTTTTATTGTTGGTTACCTAAAATCCACTGTGAGAACTAGGGCTTGTTTGGATAATTAGCTATTTGATTGAGGATCCATCGAGGAGATAAATGTCTATGAGGATTAGAACACCCTTGTAGGGCAGTATTAATCCAAGGGGGATACTGCTTGACTCTGCATTGTGCACTTTATTGCTAGAGATTAATATGGGAGGTTGTGCAATGGTTTCTTATCATATTTCAGCGGGCTTGTTATTTTATGGAATCATGTTTTTATTGTAATTTGGATCTTTTGCTACTTTTATGGTTTTATCTATGTGAAACCGAATAAAGTTTATTTGATTTGATTTGATCCCAAAACTTTCCCACCCAGAAATGTGAGAAAAATTTAGGAAAACGTTAGGGGATCCATGCAAGTCACACCTCCCTGGACTCCTCCCGGTGTCTAGTTTTCAGAAATGTCTAGGATTAGTAGGTTTCCCTAGATTGATGCCGAGCCCAGGATAAAAAATGCAGGTATTATTTTTATTGGGGACTTTGGGAAATGCTGGGTGGGTGGAAGTTTGTGGATCCATGCAGATTTCAGAACTTTCCATCACAGAAAAGTGAGGAAAATGTAATTTTTTTTAACAAAGTTTGAAGTTTACAAGGTATTCTGGGTAACAGAGCCTGGTGAGAGCCACACAAGTCACCCCATCCTGGTTTTCCCTGCATGTCTAGTTTTAAAAAATGTATAGGTTTGCTAGGTTTTCTAAGGTGCCGGAAGAGCTAGGGTGCAAAATCCACAGCTAGGCACATCGCGAAAAAAGGATCAGTTTTCACTGGAAAAATGTGATGTGTCCACATTGCATTTTGGGCCGTTTCCTGCCGCAGGTAATAGGCCTACCCACCATTTTTATCGGGAGAGATTGGGGAATGCTGGATGGGTTGAAGTTTGTGGCTCCCAACAGATTCCAGAACTTTCCATCACAGAAATGTGAGGAACATTTGTTTTTTTTGACAAAGTTTGCAAGGGATTCTAGGTAACAGAACTTGGTGAGAGCCACACAAGTCACCACATCCTGAATTTACCTGGTTGTCTAGCTTTCAAAAATGCATAGGTTTGCTAGGTTTCCTTAGGTGCCGGCAGAGCTAGGGTCCAAAATCCACAACTAGGCACATTGCGAAAAAAGGGTCTGCTTTCATTGGAAAAATGTGATGTGTCCACGTTGCGTTTTGGGCCATTTCCTGTCGCAGGTACTAGTGCTACCCACACAAGTGAGGTACACTTTTTATCGGAAGACTTTGGGAAACGCGGGGTGGCTGGAACTATGTGGCTCCCCACAGATTCTAGAACTTTCCATCACAGAAATATGAGGAAAATTTGTTTTTTTTACAAAGTCTTAGGTTTACAAGGGATTCTGGGTAAAAGAACCTAGTGAGATACACACAAGTCACCCCATCCTGGATTTCCCTAGATGTTTAGTTTTTAAAAATGTATAGGTTTGCTAGGTTTCCTTAGGTGCCGGCAGAGCTAGGGTCCAAAATCCACAGCTAGGCACGTTGCCAAAAAAGGGTCTGTTTTCATTGGAAAAATGTGATTTGTCCATGTTGCGTTTTGGGCCATTTTCTGTCGCGGGCACTAGGCCTACCCACACATTTAAGGTACCATTTTTACTAGGAGACTTTGGAAAATGCTTGGCAGCTGGAAGTTTGTGGCTCCCCGCAGATTTCAGAGGTTTCCATCACAGAAATATATGGAAATTGTGTTTTTTTTTACAAAGTTTGAGGTTTGCAAGGGGTGCTGGGTAACAGAACATAGAGAGAGCCACACAAGTCGTCCGATCCTGGATTCCCCTGGGTGTCTAGCTTTAAAAAATGTATAGGTTTGCTGGGATTCCTTAGGTGCAGGCAGAGCTAGGGTCCGAAATCCATACGTGGGCACATTGCAAAAAAAGGGTCAATTTTCACTGGAAAAATGTGATGTGTCCACGTTGTGAGTTGGGCCGTGTCCTGCCGCAGGCACTAGGCCTATCCACACAAGTGAGGTAGCATTTTTATTGGGAGACTTGGGGGAACACAGAATAGTAGAACAAGTGTTATTACCAATTGACTTTCTTTGCATTTCTGCCTTCCAAATGTAAGATAATTTGTAAAAAAGAAGTCATTTTGAAAAAATGACCTCTACTTCACATGCTTGTATGGGTACACACAAGTTTGGAGATGTGCAAATAACCACTGTTTCTAAACTCTATATTTTATTCTCATTTTGAAAATATATAGGTTTCCTTTGCACCTATTTTTCACTCTTTATATTTTACCAAATGAATTGCTATATACCCGGTACACAATGAATAACCATTGCAAGACGCAGCTCAGTTATTGGCTCTGGGTTCCTCGTGTCCTTGGTGAACCTACAAGTCCTATATATCCCCGTAACCAGAAGGATCCAGTAGATGTAACCGTATATTGCTTTAAAAAATGTGTCATACTTAGAAGAAGTTACAGGTGAAAACGTTGGCACAAATGGCTGTTTTTTTAACTCAATTTCAATCTTTTTATGTTGAGCCTAGGCAGCGCGCATGCGCCGACTGCAAGACCTGTTGTAATCAGTATAGGAGTGTTAATCCCGCCTGCCGCTTGTCATTGGTTAACTCCTGCGTTGCGCTTCTTTCCTGGCTCCTTATTGGTTGGTGCTTCCAATACATCACTTCCGTTTTGTGGCGAGCAGCACCGACCAACTACAGTTTACATACGCTGTAGTTATTTATGTGCTTGGTTTAGGGACTCTTTTTCGTTTAGGGTTTATAACTTTAATATACACAGGCGCCATGCTTTATGTTTTAGCATGGTGCCCTCTTTTGTGAATGATTTTTGTTGCTTATTAGTATGGCTCCATCCTGGCGTCAGCCTGCCGCTGCTCTACCTCGGACTCCGCCAGCATGTCACCCAGCAGCGAAGGCTCCACATCGGGTGATCTTTGCCCACGCACTCCAGTGCCTCTGTGACCTGCTTCCCCAGTGACATCGGACGAGTATGGATTCAGCCCCAGCAACTCCAGGGGCTCCTTTCTCAGCTTGACACCGAGTTCCCTCGGCCACACTCAGCCCACCTACAGGCTTGCCTACATCTGCATGGGGCATAGAGCCCCACCGCTTCGCCAGCCCAAGATCTGGGTTTCGAGAAGCGAACACGCTCAATCGACACCTTCCCACCGCCTCCCGCCAGCCAACAGCGACCCCCATGCCCAACCTGCCCCGAGGGCTACACTTCTGTGACACAGCTGTGCTGTCTGTCTGCCTTCCGGCCCCCACACTGTTACCCGACGGAGCTCGCAGTACGACAGATATATGCTCAAGACCAGGGGTGGTGCCCACCTAGCCGGGTGATTACATGCCGAGGAGCCCCACCAGCATCTATGCCTTGCAACAGATCCTGAGAGCTCGCCGGCCTACTCCAACCCCAGCGGCTACATGATGTTATCTTCTCGTGACAGTTGCTCCCCCCATGGCTGCGGTGCACAACTGTCCTTGGAGGGGGCGATCCCAAGCTGCCCTGTGGGGACTATATAGACATGAGCCTGGCCATCGGCTCTAGCACCAGCACCCCGCCAAACGGCTACTTGCCAGACAGCATTGCCAGTCAACCATCCTGCACCTACTACTCCCTTCGGTGCTCCTTCAACCATCTACACCTCCCTGGTGGTGAGGACTCTACGTCCTCTGCCAGCAGCAACACCCAGTGGCAGTGACAGTGCAGATCTAATTTCCTGAAAGGCGCGGATTTCCAGCCCACAGGTCATCCGTGCTTGCTCTGGGGGTGATGTTTCTCCCAGTTTACTCGTGTGGCTGCTAGCAACAGGCTTTGTGTGTTTATTTATATATGCGTTTTTATATAGCATGAACTTTACCCTAAGGTGTCCCAGCGCTTTACACATTTACCCCTCCTAGGCGGCGGGGGAGAAGTGTGCAGGAATCAGACATTGTTTAAGCTCATCCTGGCATTCCGTGCTGTGGGGAAATCACGTGGGTCTAGCCCCTTGTGTCCTACTTCTGGGACACGCACACCGGAAGCATATCCAGCATGAACCGTACAGTTATCAAGTGCCGCAAACCCTAGGGCTTCAGGCTCCTCAGTGGGATCAACTTTCACCAACATCTCACCATCTCCAGGGTAAGTGCACAATACACCCATTCTCCTGGGAGCGGCGTGCCCAGCCCCTGCTCCCATTCTTATCTCTGCTTTACAGGCCCTCCTTGAATTCCCAACTTTTAAAAAAAGCAACAGAATTTGCTTCCCACAGCAAGGTTTCTGCTGCTGGATGCTTTAAAATATTCAAAGTATCCGACTAAAGTGTGTGAGCGAGGGGGATGCAAACACAAGCAAAAATACCTTCTGCCACTTCTGTACTAGCTTGTTGCTTCCTGCTCTTTGAGCGCCTAAAAATGCTGCTTGGGAGTGGTCAGTCGCCACACCTATCATCTGTCTCTCTAGTAAGCCGGTGGTTACCGGAAGCAGGAAGCTTTCCCCCACCTTTAACTCACAAACACGTCCCCAAAAGTTCCAAATTAATATAAGTGTAGACCCCATAATTCCAACAGGGCATACTGCTCTTTAACTTAAAAGCTAAAATACTCTTGTTATCCACTGGTTTATGTGCAATTTATGGTGTGTAGGGTGTTTTTCATATAAATCGCGAAGGATCTGTGGCCCGAGTACACAGCTGGAGGAGCCCTGCCCCTGCATGTTTGAAATCTGTGCCAATGTGTATATACAACTCGCAATTTACAAGCTGAGTCCACAGGCTTCGCTGCACATGCTGTTGCTGTACTTGCCGACTAATATGTTGTGTATATTCTTTTGGAAACCACCCACCGGTCTAAGAACTACAGTGTTTTGCTGCCTTTATTGTTGTTAAAAGCCTCCGGGTGCCTGGATTCGCATGTGTATTCACTGATAGAATTCCCAAAGCACACACTGTGAAAATGTTTTGCAAAATGGTGTCCCCGCAAAAGGTCTATGTTTCAGCTACCTGTGCCACATCCCCATGATTCCCACAATGTTTGGCGAGTCTTGGAACACCACGTGGCTGCTGATGTTCCTGGTATCAACTGGTTGTGCTGTGCTGTGCCAGGATGTTACCAAACTCCACTGCATGGCAGCAATCTGGTTTTGTGCTTGTTTGTCTTTCTATTTCAAAAAACATCTGCTTCCTGTATACCTGCAGCACTATTTACTTTAAGGTCATGCGAGAAGTACACTATGATATGACAGTCTCTTGGTGTCCCGCACCAGGGCTGCATGCTCGTAGCGCTAAGTGTTGTAGCATTCCACAAAAAGTTGCATGGTGATCTCAACCACCAACGAAGTGCGATCCGGGCTTGCAGTAGAACAATATATTTTAGCTCTTTCTGGGACTGTAATAAGATACTTGCTTCTGCTGTTGCCCTGATCTTGTGGACAACAAAGCTCATAACTCAAACTTCTGAAGGGGCAAGTACGTCAATCCAAAATGTATGCCTACATCGCTCTAATCGAGTAAGACAGTGTTTTAACTAATCCATTCCACCTCTTCCAGTGCATGTTGATGTGCAGTGGAAAACCATTCGCAAATGTTTACTGGTGGTACCTTTCTTTTGCTTATTGCTGTGTTTGAGTGTCATAATGGTACTAATGAGGTGAAACCTTTGACCGCATAATGTTAACGTGTAAAAATGACAAAATTATGAGTAATACTATCACACAACGTGCCACATTATGCCATATAATTTACTTCCTTGCTGCATAATTTCACAAACTGCTGCATAATTTGTTCCTTTCCGCCGCATACTTCCAGTGGTCCTGTATATGCCTCCCTTCTTTTCTTTCTTACTCTCATAAACTGTCTCTCTATACTCAGCACGGTTCCCCCCCTCCCCTTCTCCAGGAACTATGTTTTCCTCTGTAAGCCCTCCCTATATCCTAACACTTCTAGCCCCCCCTACCAATGGTCTAGTAGATCGACCCCTTCTTTACACTAGTACTGCTACCTATACACTGCCGCCAGTCCTACTCCCCATAACTCCTGCTCTCTTGACCTTTTTGTGCAGTTCTTATCCCTGTTTCATTTTTTAGGGTGAGCTGGGCAGTGCATGCGCTGCTCTGCGAGGCATGCTGAATTGAGGTAGAGACTTTTTCATTGGCTTGTGTCATTGTCCACTGTAAACTGTGGCTGTTCATTGGTTAGTACTGCCTTGTCTCATTTTGTAACCTCCCATGGCAACACCCTCTGTTACGTGCGTTTTTACTTGGTAGGCTTTAATTACAGTCTCAAGCACTATTTTCTCAAACAGCTTTGTCCAGCCTCCTGTAAATGACAATGCCTTTTATTTATCTGTTTTAAAAACAACACATAAAAAAGGCATTGTCAATTACAACGCCAATAGCTCAAACTCTCGTAAATGCGAGACCGATTGCATTGCAAATGCTTGTTTATTTTCAACTGTTAGTTTCTATAAAAAACACTTGAAAGATCTACAGAAATGACCCCTTGCAGAATTCAGAATTTTGTCTACTTTTCAGAAACGTATAGCTTTACGGGATCCATTATTGCTTTTACACCCATTTCTACAACTAACTGGAAGCAGGTTGAAAGAACAAAAAATAGCAAAAATAGGCTAAAAATCTTGATTTTCTGACAAAAGTCTGCCTGTCCCTAAAAGCTGAGAAGATGGGGATTTCAGCACCACAAACCCATTGTTGATACCATTTGCAAGGGAAAAAACGGACGCTTTCTTCTGCAAAACACACAAGATGATGGACGGAATGCTGCACATTGGCAAACATTCACCCCCAGTCACAGATCTGGGTTTAATCCATCGTTATTTTGCTTCACCACGCCACCCCAGTTCAGACATAGCCATATGCAAATCAGTCTTGACCCTGTGCCTCATGGGAACAGTCCAGACCGAACTGCCAAGCCATGTCTTCCCTGGACCGGAATCAAGCATCCTAGGACCGGTTTCAGGCTATCAGCCTTCATCAGCCAGGATAGCTTGACTCCAGTGGCGTAGTGAGCACGGGACCCACGTCTGGGCATACCCTTCCCACTTAGGGCAAAATGCAAAACACATAAGATGATGGACGGAATGCTGCACATTGGCAAACATTCACCCCCAGTCACAGATCTGGGTTTAATCCATCGTTATTTTGCTTCACCACGCCACCCCAGTTCAGACATAGCCATATGCAAATCAGTCTTGACCCTGTGCCTCATGGGAACAGTCCAGACCGAACTGCCAAGCCATGTCTTCCCTGGACCGGAATCAAGCATCCTAGGACCGGTTTCAGGCTATCAGCCTTCATCAGCCAGGATAGCTTGACTCCAGTGGCGTAGTGAGCACGGGACCCACGTCTGGGCATACCCTTCCCACTTATCCTGGCTGAGGAGGGTTGAAACCCCGAAACCGTTCCGAGGATGCTTGTTTGCAGTCCAGGGAGGACCTGGCTTGGCAGTTCGGGCTGGACTGTTCCCATGAGGCACAGGGTCAAGACTGATTTGCATTTGGCTGGGTTCAAACTGGAATGGCATGGTGAGCAAAAAAACGATGGATTTAGGCCCAGATCTCTGTACTGGGGTGAATGTATGACATTGTTCTGCATTCTGTCCATCAACTGTTGTTTTTGCATTTGTCACCCCGAGTGGGACGGGTTTGCCCAGACGTGGGTCCCGTGCTCTCCATGCCACTGGAATCAAGCTATCCTGGCTGAAGAGGGGTGAAACCCCGAAACCGGTCCTAGGATGCTTGTTTGCAGTCCAGGGAGGACCTGGCTTGGCAGTTCGGGCTGGACTGTTCCCATGAGGCACAGGGTCAAGACTGATTTGCATATGGCTGGGTTCAAACTGGAATGGCATGGTGAGCAAAAAAACGATGGATTTAGGCCCAGATCTCTGTACTGGGGTGAATGTATGACATTGTTCTGCATTCTGTTCATCAACTGTTGTTTTTGCATTTGTCACCCCGATTGGGACGGGTATGCCCAGACGTGGGTCCCGTGCTCTCCATGCCACTGGAATCAAGCTATCCTGGCTGAAGAGGGGTGAAACCCCGAAACCGGTCCTAGGATGCTTGTTTGGAGTCCAGGGAGGACCTGGCTTGGCAGTTCGGGCTGGACTGTTCCCATGAGGCACAGGGTCAAGACTGATTTGCATATGGCTGGGTTCAAACTGGATTGGCATGGTGAGCAAAAACGATGGATTTAGGCCCAGATCTCTGTACTGGGGTGAATGTATGACATTGTTCTGCATTCTGTCCATCAACTGTTGTTTTTGCATTTGTCACCCCGAGTGGGACGGGTATGCCCAGACGTGGGTCCCGTGCTCTCCATGCCACTGGAATCAAGCTATCCTGGCTGAAGAGGGGTGAAACCCCGAAACCGGTCCTAGGATGCTTGTTTGCAGTCCAGGGAGGACCTGGCTTGGCAGTTCGGGCTGGACTGTTCCCATGAGGCACAGGGTCAAGACTGATTTGCATATGGCTGGGTTCAAACTGGAATGGCATGGTGAGCAAAAAACGATGGATTTAGGCCCAGATCTCTGTACTGGGGTGAATGTATGACATTGTTCTGCATTCTGTCCATCAACTGTTGTTTTTGCATTTGTCACCCCGAGTGGGACGGGTATGCCCAGACGTGGGTCCCGTGCTCTCCATGCCACTGGAATCAAGCTATCCTGGCTGAAGAGGGGTGAAACCCGAAACCGGTCCTAGGATGCTTGTTTGCAGTCCAGGGAGGACCTGGCTTGGCAGTTCGGGCTGGACTGTTCCCATGAGGCACAGGGTCAAGACTGATTTGCATATGGCTGGGTTCAAACTGGAATGGCATGGTGAGCAAAAAACGATGGATTTAGGCCCAGATCTCTGTACTGGGGTGAATGTATGACATTGTTCTGCATTCTGTCCATCAACTGTTGTTTTTGCATTTGTCACCCCGAGTGGGACGGGTATGCCCAGACGTGGGTCCCGTGCTCTCCATGCCACTGGAATCAAGCTATCCTGGCTGAAGAGGGTGAAACCCCAAAACCGGTCCTAGGATGCTTGTTTGCAGTCCAGGGAGGACCTGGCTTGGCAGTTCGGGCTGGACTGTTCCCATGAGGCACAGGGTCAAGACTGATTTGCATATGGCTGGGTTCAAACTGGAATGGCATGGTGAGCAAAAAAACGATGGATTTAGACCCAGATCTCTGTACTGGGGTGAATGTATGACATTGTTCTGGATTCTGTCCATCAACTGTTGTTTTTGCATTTGTCACCCCGAGTGGGACGGGTATGCCCAGACATGGGTCCCGTGCTCTCCATGCCACTGGAATCAAGCTATCCTGGCTGAAGAGGGGTGAAACCCCGAAACCGGTCCTAGGATGCTTGTTTGCAGTCCAGGGAGGACCTGGCTTGGCATTTCGGGCTGGACTGTTCCCATGAGGCACAGGGTCAAGACTGATTTGCATATGGCTGGGTTCAAACTGGAATGGCATGGTGAGCAAAAAAACGATGGATTTAGGCCCAGATCTCTGTACTGGGGTGAATGTATGACATTGTTCTGCATTCTGTCCATCAACTGTTGTTTTTGCTTTCTTCTGCAGCACTTTTTTCCAATTATTTTTTTAAAAAACCCATAATTTAGCTGTATTTTGGCTAATTTCTTTGTCCCTTCCAGGGGAATCCACAAAACTTGGGTATCTCTAGAATCCTCAGGATGTTGGAAAAAAAAGGACGCAAATTTGACATGGATACCTTATGTGGACAAAAAGTTACAGGGGCCTAAGCACGCACTACCCCAAATAGCCAAAAAACAGACTTAGCATGGGAGGACGGGAAGTCCTAGCAGCGAAGGGGTTAAGAAGATCCAGCTCTGTGAGACCATTGTAAAATTCTTCTATACATTAAAATAAAATAAAAACCTTAAGCAACATTAACATCCTTCCATTTGCATTTGTCTGCATGGAGAGGTAACGAAGATAGTGAATCTGTATGTTTTATCAAAGGACTAAGAAACAAGATCACTGTCTTCCTTAAAAACAGAGCATTGCCCACACAGACCATGGAGTCAGATATACAATCAAAGCTTTTCCAAGAAGAGATACACCACAGGAAAGAAATCAAAAACACGACAAACCAAATATAATTTTGGATAAGTCGGCAAACAAATTTAAGACAAACAAAGAAAAACGGTTAGTTTTAAACATGACCCAGCAAAATCTATGCCATATACAAATGCCCAATGTACATTCACGGAATATAAATCAACAAGCTTTGGCAAAGTCAACAGGTCTGAGCTATTGACCTTGTCAATGTGAAGGTCTTTTAGCCATGTTTTCTAGCAGCACATCTGCTGTCACTGAAAGCCCAGAATCACAGGATGTTGGGCCAACGCTGAGTGTCCTGGCCCCCCATCTTGAGTTTATTGTCCTGCCCCTCCTAACACTAAAAAGCGCTATGGCGTGGCCTGTGCTGGCAACATCATAGCGCTTTTGTTAGTGACTTTCAGCCATGCTGATTAGATGATGTGCTGCTGGACTATATGGCTAAAAGACTTTCACATAGACAAGGCCAATAGCACAGGCATTGCCGAGATCTATTGGCTTTGACAGTGCTTGTTCGGTGTTGATGGAGTCTTGCTGAGAAAATGTGGAAGTGATAGTGAGAAACAGTTGAGGAGCTTTGAAGTGAAGTGAGGATGTGGCGTAACGGACATAGCTGCCAACAGGGCAACTGGAGAACCAGGTTCAAATTTCGGGGTCAGCTGAACAGTTTGTGATTCTGGGAAAATCACTTACACTTCCCCCTGCGTGCGACAATGAATGTGTAATTGTGAAATGTAACTGGTTAGCACTTAAAGGCTTTGATACCATCAGCTGGTGTTGGCACTATGACAAGATGGAGAACGTAACAAGCGCTTCAATACCATTGGATCGTGAAAAAAAAAAAAGCAGCAGTGATGAGGGAGGTAGTGGGGGACTGGTCAAGCAGGGAAGCAGGAGGGGGTGGGGAGATGGGCCAGCATGACGGGAGAGGACAGGAGGTAGCAACAATAAAGGGGGGAAACTTTATTTGAAGCAGGATCAGCAACAAATATGAATCTGTCATTGTGGAATGTCACTGGTGAGCACTTAAAGCGCTCCAATACCATTGGCTCGTGTTCGAGCTATGGCAAGACAGAGGACGGATCGAGCACTCCAATACCATCGAATTGTGCAAAAAAAATAAACAACTGCTGTTCATGTTTTAACATCTATTTAACAAAAGCATTAGTTTATGTACATGCGCATGCATTTTAGTGGTATGTGTGTATGTGTACAAGGGAGACTATGGCAAGACAAAGTACAGAATGAGCGCTCCAATACCATCGGATCATACAAAAAATATAAAAAATAAAAGCAGCAGCGACAAGGGGAGTAGCGGGGGTACGGGTCAAGCAGGGAAGCAGGAGGGAATGGGCAAGCAACAACGGGAGAGGAGGAAAGGAAGCAACAATGAAGGGGTAAAAAAAAAAAAGACCTTAATTGAAGTGTCACTGTGGAATGTAATTGGTGAGCACTTAAAGTGCTCCAATACCATTGGCTTCTGTTCACGCTATGGCAAGACGAAGGACGGAGCGAGCCCTCCAATACCATCAGATCATGCAAAAAAATAAAATCAACAAGTGCTCTTTGTCCTTTAACAACTTTTTAAAAAATGCATTCGTTTATGTACACACTCATGCACTTTAGTGGTATGTGTGTATGTGTACAAGGGAGACGGCCTGAAAACACAAGTACTCTTATGGAGTGCTTGAAAACAAAGAAAAAATAGCTGCGCAAACCAGAAGCAGTGTAAGGAGACATGTACTTGGTCCATGCGCTACGGGAGGGCCAAACACAAGAAGAGGGCATGACGCCAACATGCCATGATGAATGGCATCAAAGAAAATGAGAGTGACACTGAAGTTTACCAATGGTAGGAGATGGGCAGCCTGTGAGCCCACAGATAGAACACAACACGTCTCTTTGAGACAGTGCATGCACTGTCTAGCCGAGCAGCGAATGTTTGAGTTTTGGTGCTGGCTTAACATCCTTGATTTTGAGCAAATCACTTAATCGCCGTGCCTACAAAAATAATGTGTACTTGTGTAAAGTAACTGGTGCTCATATAAAGCACTCCAATATCTTTGGGTGGTGTTGGTGCTATATAAAACTGCACACAGAAAATGTGAAAAGCAGAGTCTGGGGAAGAGGGATCTGTGCAAGGGAGTTCAGCGGGGCAAACAACGACGGGCAGGAGGTGGTCAAGCAAACAACAGCAAATGCGGGCTGCCATGGGGAGAT
Source organism: Calotriton arnoldi (assembly GCA_963921515.1). NCBI lineage: Eukaryota > Metazoa > Chordata > Amphibia > Caudata > Salamandridae > Calotriton > Calotriton arnoldi. Next base: position 544,652 of record CAWUFW010003200.1, on the reverse strand, counting down.
TAAGCAGACTGAGGCCGCAGCTAGGGAGAATACGTGGCATTCTCTTGGGAGAGGATGTGGTGTAAGGGCCACAACTGCCGACTGTGGAGCTGGGAAGCCAAGTTCATGTTTCGGCGTCTGCTTAATGTCCTTAATTCCGGGTAAATCACGTAATCTTCCTGTGCTTACAAAAATGAATGTGTCCTTGTGTAAAGGAACTGGTGCTAATGTAAAGCACTCTAATATCTTTGCGTGGTGTTGGAACTATATAAAACTGCACAAAAAAGTAACTGGTGCTAATGTAAAGTGTTCCACTACCAACGAGTGGCGAAGCGGTCCAACATGGCGGCGCTGCTTAGCCCGGCTCCCGTAGCCTAGCACTGATCCTTCACAATCCTGACAGATATCCTGCACCTTGCAATGCCCTACCTGCCGCCTTAGGCTCCGGACAGCGCGGGCTGCAGTTTGTGACCTTCGCGCCCGCTGGGGGCCGCGGTGCCACAGGGATCTGGCCGGAGCTGCCTGAGCGGGGATTGCGGCCTGAATTGTCCCCGTAGCGTCGAGCGGGTGCCGAAGCGGGCACGGAGCTCAGTGCCGCCCGGGCGCTGGAGTTGTGGGACGTCGCTACCTGCTCCATTGCTGCCGTGGGAGCCCCTGCAGTTGGACGCATGCCGTGGCCTCGGTCCCCATGGAGACCTGTGGGACGCCGCCGGCGCAGCACTTGAGGCCGAGAATGGGGCCTGATTGATCTGAGCGGACGCGGGTTGGGTGACGCATCAATAATCTGCATCCACGCCGCGTTAAACATTGTGGGCACACCGGCGGCTGTCCCCATACGGCGGGAAACCACAGATTAAGGTGAGGAGCAGCAGGGGCCCAGTGCATGAATTGCAGTCGCCAGCAGCGGGCGCCTACCGCACGCCCGTGGGCTACTACTAGATGCGGTGATCCCCAGCGGGCCTCACCCAGGAGCCTAATTAGGTGTTCACATGTGCCTGCTTGGACTCTTCTGGGCCGTGCACCCCATAATTGGTCCTGATCCCGGCCCATCACCTGGCATACTGCGACACACTTGCACTTGGTGGCGGTTGGGACGTGCCCCCTCTGAGGAACTGGGGCCACGTTGACCTAAATTGACTCCTACCAGGAATGCGCCCGTTAGTGGTTGGGCTGCATTCCCACCTGCGGAGGCGGCCGGGCTAGGTCCCGGTGCGACTTGTGGGTGGGTTCCGCATCCGCTGCGCTCTCTCTTGGTCTCCAGCTCGGGCCCCTGGCCCCCAAGGCCTCGCGCGGCTATTTTCTCATTGTTCTTCCCAGCTGCGCTGGGCTTAGCCATCATGTCCACGAACCAGTCCTCTGGCCGGGCCTCGAAACAGGGCACCCTGGACAAATTTGCCACAGGCGCCACCAGCCGTACCACACCCACTGATGCATCTACCACCTCGCCAGATAACGCCACACTCCTAGCTGCCATCACACAAGCAAGAGACACCTTGGATGCCAAAATCGGTGCGGTAGGCGCGGATGTCATGTTATTGCGACAGGATCTCCGCAATGCGGTTGAGCAAGTGACTCAGGCCGAAAACAGGATATCAGGGGCCGAAGGCGCTATCACGACGTTGCAGGGTAAAGTCTGTGCTCTGGAGAACCTCACGAATGGGTGGGCTACTCGAGTTGAGGATGCAGAGGGGAGAGCCCGGCGCAACAACCTGCTTTCGTGGGGTTCCCCGAGGGATGCGAAAATTCCGACATATGCACATTCTTAGACCGCTGGCTCAAATCATGGCTTCCAGATGGGTCCATATCCTCCTGCTTCGTGCTAGAGCGCGTACACCGAGCGCTTTCTGCCAGACCACCACCTGGGGCCCGACCCCGTCCGGTCATAGCGCGGATCCTCAACTATCATGACCGGGATGTCATCTTACGGCAAGCACGGACCCAAAAGACCTTGACCTACGAGTCCCAGCAGATCATGATAAGGGTCCCTGTCTTATAACCCTGATCAGGCTGCTATATACTTATTTAACGGCTGCCGTGCGGATATCGGGCGCAACATCAGGTCATTTCCCAATAAATCGAGGCACTCGCCAGGGTTGCCCCCTTTCACCCCTTCTATTTGCCCTGGCCGTGGAGCCGCTGGCCACTTGGATACGATGCGACGCTCTTTATAATGGGTTTGAGTGGACCAGAGACATTTCGGATCGCATAGCCCTATATGCAGATGACATCATTTTCTTCTTGACCCAGCCTCATCGCACTGGGCTCCGTATAATTCAGGCTATGCGTATCTTCGGGGAGGTATCTGGCCTGTATATGAACCCCACAAAATACCAAATCTGCCCACTTCGGAGCTCACTGGGGGGTGGGAGTTGGATGGACGGCCTGCAACACGTATCTCAGGGTTTCACATATTTAGGCGTTTTCGTATCAGACCAAAAAACACTCTCCTGGTCTGAAAACTTGTAGAAAGTGGCTACCAAAGTTAAAGCGGTAATGAAGAACTGGGCCTCGCTCCCTCTCTCACTCTATGGAAGATCGGCCATCTTCAAGATGGTCTCCCTGCCGAAATTGCTGTACCAACTTCAGTCCCATCCATTTCCGATTCCGATGTCCTGGTTCCAACAATTGAATGCCGCCCTGGGCCAATTCCTGTGGGGGGGCTCCGTGGCTAGAGTCGCCTTGCGTACCTGTATGCAATCTACATACTGCGGGGGCATTGCCACGGCCGACATACACTCCTACTATGTGGCATCACAGCTACAGGTCCTAAACAAATGGTGGTATGGGCCCAGGGATGAACCTGCCTATAAGTTGAAGCGCTGGATCATGGGGGAACCATCCTTATACCCCCTCCTGTACAGCAGGGCTGCCCCGCGGGGACTTCCCCCATCACTTCGGTGGCCATTCTGTCCTGGCGGCAGGCATCTCGGCGTATGGGTTGGTGGGGACGCCTCACTCAGGAGACCCCACTGTGCCGGAACCGTCTACTTCCTCAGGTCGCAGACTTGCAGGGGTTTAGCGGCTGGGACAATATTGGTATCTCAACCATGGGTGATGTCATGCGGGGTCCCACCATGAAGTCCTTTCGAGATCTCCAAGAGGAATTCTCTATGCCCTATTCTCAATTTTATAAATACTTACAGCTGCGCCATGCTTTACAGCCCTACATTAGAGCCCTGTCAACCTTGCCAGAGTTCAGTCCACTAGAGGGCAAGCTCCTGATGGGGGACCTGGGGGACCATAGAATTTCTAAAATTTACCAAACACTAGTTACACACAGCCCTACCACCCTGGCATCCTTATGGGCCTCATGGGCCAAAGATATAGGGCCCATTGACGATGATGATTGGGCCGAAGTGCTCCAATCACTGCGAGGTGCCGCTATCCCCACCCGTCTCCGTTACATACAATTTAAATACCTACACAGAGTGTACTACACGCGACATAGATTATGGCGGGGGGGTTGATCGCCTCTCTCCTGTGTCTTCGCTGCCGCGTAGATGAGGGCACCTTCCTGCACACAGTCTGGACTTGCCCCACCCTGGATAGATTTTGGCGGGGGTTATACAATGTTTATCAGACGTATTACATTGGGATATCCCATGATCCCCCAAGCTCACACTTCTGCGTTGCACAGATGAAATTGGGGCAATATCTACAAAAGGCACCTATTATTTCTGGGCTTGACACTAGCCAAAAGGGACATTGCACAACACTGGAAAGCCGAAAATCCCACTCGCCTATTGACTTGGAAGGGGGGCTTGGACTACGCCATGGAACTCGAACGGCCGGTGTTTACTGCCCGGGGCTGTCCCCACAAACACACCAAGATCTGGAAGCCGCGGGCCGCATGCAGACATATACCCTTTGAGACACACACTACGGGGGATCCCTTATCACTTCCCGAAGCGGGTGCACATAGCTAATACTGTCACCATTCAAGGCTACTTTACACCCGCTATAGGGGCACATCTTACCATGAGACGTGGGCATGGAAATACACGCAGGTTCTCGCTTGGTACGATGCGATTGTTGATGTTGTTTTTGTTCAAAGTATGTCTTCCTTCTATACTGGCTATGCAGTGGAATGCCACTTCCGTATACTCACAAATGCCATTATTCATACGTCCTGTATCATACAGTAATCTTGTATTGATCTTCATAAAATCAATAAAATATGTTTATAACATTTTTTTTTTTAAAGTTCACAAAAAACCCAGAAAGAATCACAATGTTAGGCTGGTTTACAGTAGAGAACATGAGAAAATACATCGCATTTGCAACCACATTAAAAGGACTACTTTTCCCATGGACACTAAAGGCAGGCAGACCTTGATGACATCAACTCAGCCTGACTCTTTTGAAGAGAATTCAAGTTAAGCAACAATAGCACACGGAAACACTTCACCTGTGAATGCAGAAAAAGTAGAAGGTGTCCAGATGAGAAATATTTTAAGAAATAGAGACCCACCCTATGAAACAAGAAGCAATACGGTGAGACACAAACAGTGCAATCATTTTGCACCGGAGCAAAGTGGCTATGCAATTACAGCAGAAGATAAAGTTACTTTAGAAGCTCTGACATGCCCTGTGATAATCCATACCTGATTCACTTGAGGTCTGATTTTCCAGCTATAAACACCATTGCTAAATGACCACATATGGTGTAAATATGCACACACACTTACTACCCATATGCGAGGAAAATAAACAGAGACTACACGAGTCCTAAGTAATAGCAGCCATGCACTCATCTTCCAAACAGCTGGTGATCTATACACTGACAGGTCATTAAAGTGCAGAACACCACCACTCACTAGAATGAAACAGACTACAATGGGGGTTTAAAGCAGTGACTGGGTTGGGGGACGTGTGATTTGTGGATGGGGCGAGCACCGGGTGGTGAGAGGGAGCAAGCAGGTATGGGAGGGAGGAGGTGGGGGTAACGCAAAGCAGCAACAAAGGGAAAAGCAGTGATGAGGACCTGTGGACGGGGCATGAAGATGGGTGGAAGGAGATGGATCTGGTAGAGTGCTGAAAAAGAAAGAAATAAGTAGGTCCTAAAATGGTCCTAAAAACTGGAGCAGTGGATGTTTACAAGTAATTGGTCCATGCTCGGGGGGAGGACTAAACACAAGAAGACGCATGCCAGGTACAAATGGTGACATGGAATATGGACAGACGATGGAGCAAGCAAATGGGAAGCCTGTAGGTGGGATAAAACCCACAGATTAAACACTTCTCAAGACATGCATGCGCTGTCTAGCCAAGACCTAAAAAAGAGGAAGAAAAAAGAATTCACAACAAGGAAACAATCCAATATTGATGTGGGGATCGACAAATATGTTTTATTCTGTGAACTGTTGATTAAATTGAAAAAAGTGAGAAATAAAATCTAGCGACTCAGAATGGTCATAAAGGAACAAGCCACCCTGGAAGCTAAGCAAAGGTATCGCTGCTGAAAACCTCACAAGGGAGCTAAAATATTGCCTAATTGAACTAAATCTGCCTGGGGGAAATCTGTGAAGAACAACAGATATCCTTTGAATAATCAGTAACAAGGGAGAAAATAAATGTGGGCCTTTAAATTCTACACACACAGAAACTGCGTAGCCCAGATAAAGTACTGCAAGTCATATTTAACCACTAATCAATCTTTGCTACGTAATAAGAGAATCTGTGCAGTTCCCAAGCACGGGGTATGAACAGCTCATCACTCCTACATATACTCAAACAAATACAGGGACATCCTTGTAAAAATATAACATATGCAAACTTTCTTTAAAACTTCAAACTGACAATATAATTTTGCACATATTAATCAATCAATCAAACAGCATTTGTAAAGCGTATCACTGTCACCCCTAGGGGTATCTGGGCGCTGTGTCTCTGTCGAAGAGCTAGGTCTTGAGTCTCTTTCTGAAGTCTGCTAGCGAGGGGGCTTTACAGAGCAGGGGGGGAAGGTCATTCCAGGTCTTGGCCACAATGTAGGAGAAGGAATGGCCATTGCTGCGGCTGCGACGGAGGTGTGGGGTGTGTGCGAGGGTGAGTAAAGAGGAGCGCAGGTGTCTAGAGGGTTGGTGGAAGTTCAGTTGATGGTTGATGTAGGCACGTCCTAGGTTGTGGAGGGCTTTGTAGGTGTGCGTGAGGATCTTGAACTGGCATCTCTTCTAGATGGGGAATCAATGGAGGTGTCTCGGGCAGGGTTGATGTGGGTTCATTTGGGGAGTTCTAGGATGAGTCTGGCTGCAGCGTTCTGTATGGTCTGGAGTCTTCTGAGGAGCTGAGTGGAGATGCTGGCATACAGGGCGTTCCGGTAGCTGAGGCGGCTGGTGACAAGGGCCTGAGTGACTCTCTGCCTGGTGTTGGTTGGGATCCATCTGAAGATTCTGTGGAACATGCGAAGTGTGTGGAAGCCGGAGGAGGTGAATATGTTGACTTGTCGTTTCATGGTCATGGCTATTGAGGGTGATGCCAAGGTTGCGTGCATGGTTGGTCGGTGTGGGTGTAGGTCTGAGTTCTGCAGGCCACCAGCTGTGGTCCCATGCGGAGGTGTTGTTACTGAAGATCAGTACTTTAGTTTTGTCAGAATTGAGCTGGAGGCAGTTGTCTCTCATCCATTTGGCTACGTTGGTCATGGCGTCGCAGAAGTTAGAATTTGGCTTTGAGGGGCCCTCGGTGAGTGAGAGGATCAGTTGAGTGTCGTCTGCATAGGCGATTGTGTTGAGTCCATGGGATCTGACGACATCTGCGAGGGGGATCATGTAGATTTTGGACAGGGTGGTGCTGAGGAATGATGCCACATATGATATCCTGGGGGGCGTAGACAAAGGGAGGCAGTCTTATGCTATGTGTGGGTACTGTGAGGAAGGAGGCGATCATCATGAGGGAGTCTTGCTGCATGCCTCTGTTGTAGAGTCTTTTTAGGAGGGTGTTGTGGGAGACGGTGTTGAACGCAGCAGAGAGGTTGAGGAGGATCCGGACTGCAGTCTCTCCATGGTCAAGGAGTGTTCTGATGTCATCTGTGGCGGTGATCAGCGTGATCTCAGTGCTGTGGTTGGCATGGAATTGTGAGGCATCCAGTAGGTGGTTTTGTTCCAGGAATTAGGTGACCTGCTGGTCGATGGCTTTCTCGAGTACCATGCAAAAACAACAATTGATGGACAGAATGCAGAACAATGTCATACATTCACCCCAGTACGAGGATCTGGGCCTAAATCCATCGTTTTTTTGCTCACCATGCCATTCCAGTTTGGACCCAGCCATATGCAAATCAGTCTTGACCCTACGCCCAATGGGAACAGTTCAGCCCGAACTGCCAGGCCAGGTCCTCCCTGGACTGGAAACAAGCATCCTAGGACCGGTTTTGGGCTTTCAGCCCTCATCAGCCAGGATAGCTTGACTCCAGTGTCATGGAGAGCACGGGACCCACGTCTGGGCATACCCGTCCCACTCGGGGTGACAAATGCAAAATCAACAATTGATGGACAGAATGCAGAACAATGTCATACATTCACCCCAGTACAAGGATCTGGGCCTAAATCCATCGTTTTTTTGCTCACCATGCCATTCCAGTTTGGACCCAGCCATATGCAAATCAGTCTTGACCCTGCGCCCAATGGGAACAGTCCAGCCCGAACTGCCAGGCCAGGTCCTCCCTGGACTGGAAACAAGCATCCTAGGACCGGTTTCGGGCTTTCAGCCCTCATCAGCCAGGATAGCTTGACTCCAGTGTCATGGAGAGCACGGGACCCACGTCTGGGCATACCCGTCCCACTCGGGGTGACAAATGCAAAATCAACAATTGATGGACAGAATGCAGAACAATGTCATACATTCAGCCCAGTACAAGGATCTGGGCCTAAATCCATCGTTTTTTTGCTCACCATGCCATTCCAGTTTGGACCCAGCCATATGCAAATCAGTCTTGACCCTGCGCCCAATGGGAACAGTCAAGCCCGAACTGCCAGGCCAGGTCCTCGCTGGACTGGAAACAAGCATCCTAGGACCGGTTTCGGGCTTTCAGTCCTCATCAGCCAGGATAGCTTGACTCCAGTGGCATGGAGAGCACGGGACCCACGTCTGGGCATACCCGTCCCGCTCGGGGTGCCAAATGCAAAACCAACAATTGATGGACAGAATGCAGAACAATGTCATACATTCAGCCCAGTACAAGGATCTGGGCCTAAATCCATCGTTTTTTTGCTCACCATGCCATTCCAGTTTGGACCCAGCCATATGCAAATCAGTCTTGACCCTGCGCCCAATGGGAACAGTCAAGCCCGAACTGCCAGGCCAGGTCCTCGCTGGACTGGAAACAAGCATCCTAGGACCGGTTTCGGGCTTTCAGTCCTCATCAGCCAGGATAGCTTGACTCCAGTGGCATGGAGAGCACGGGACCCACGTCTGGGCATACCCGTCCCGCTCGGGGTGACAAATGCAAAACCAACAATAGATCGAGTACCGTGGCTGGGTAGAAAAGCAGGGAGATCGGACGATAATTTTTGAGATCGCTGGGGTCCGCTGAGGCTTTCTTTAGGAGAGGTCTGATGACTGCGTGTTTTCATCTATCCAGGAAGGTTGCTGGGGAGATGGAGGTATGGAGGATGCTTGTGAGTTGCGTGCTGATTGGGTTCATTGCGAGGTTGTAGAGGTGGTGTGGCAGGGGTCGGGGGCACACTAGACTGGATGGAAGACATGATGGCTGAGGTGGTCAGGGCAGTGAGCGGTAACCAGGTTGTAATTGTTTGGCTGATGTTTGCTGGTTGGTTGAGGTCATTGGCGTTGAGGGTGGTGGGTTGGAGGTTAAAATTGTTGTAGATATTGGTGATGTTGCTGTGGAAGTAGTCAGAGAGGGTGTCACAGAGTTCTTGGGTGGGGTGGATGGTGTTCTCTATGGCTATGGGGTTGGAGAATTCTTTGACTATTTTGAAGAGTTCCTTTTTGTGGTTGGCCAAAGAGCCGATGCGAGTGGTGATGGCTGCTTTCTTGGCTTCTTTGATGTGCTGGTGATAGTTGCTGAGGGCTGTTTTGTGAGCTGCTCAGTTGGTGGGGTTATTGGTGGTGTGCCATTGTTTCTCCAGTTGGTGGCAGTTGCGCTTGGTGGTCCTGAGTGTTAGGGTGTACCAGCTGGCATGTTTTGGGGGTCTTATTGGATTTTGTAGGTTTCAGAGGGGCAACTCTGTCAGTGCTGTTGGTGATCTAGTTGGTGAGGTTCTCGATGGCCTGGTCGAGGTCTGTTTAGGCCTCGAATTGGGAGGTGGTGAGGGCCTGTGACCACTGAGTTTCGGTGACCTTGCTCCAACTGCGGTAGGAGGAGATATGATGCCTGGTGAGGATGTGCTGGGGGCGAGTGTGTGTCTGGGTTTGTGCGTGGTTTTGGAGAGCAGTCGGGTGAGGCCGATGTTGTTCAGGTTCCCCAGGAGGGCGATGTAGTTGGCGTTGTTGATGTGGAAGTTGAGCTCACCGAGTAGGACGTATTGGTGAGAGTCGATTGCTAAGGGGGGGATGAAGTTGGAGATGGTGTTGCAGAATGTTGCTTGTGGTCCCGGGGGTCTGTAGGTGAGGGTGCTTCTTATCGTGGTCTTCATGTCAGTTTGTAGTTGTAAGTTGAGGTGATCCATGAGAGGGGTGGGGTCTTCATTGGTGATTGTGCATCTGATGGTTTCCTTGAAGATGATGGGGATGCCTCCACCTTGTTTGTTGGCATGGTCTCAGTGTATCATCTTGTAGCATTCGGGAGTGGCGGTGGTGATGTTGGGGATCGAGGAGGGGTTGAGATGTTTTAGTGATGAAGGCAGCGTCCGTGGAGAGGGTAGGGATACAATGGAGTGGTTGAGGGGTGTTCTTGGGCTTGTGGGCAGCAAAGGTGCAGGATCTTTCATAGGTTGTGTCGCAGGCGAAGTGGCACTGCCGGCAGGTGAAGGGTCCTTTGGTGGAGTGTGGGGAGGAGGAGACTCTGCTATTGTTTCATATTCAGGGGGCCAGCTCCAGGAGTTCCTTGACGGTGTACTGTCGGGTGGCGGGAAGGCCAGGGGTCCTAGGGATGGATGTTGTCCAACTGGCAGTGCATTGGCAGCACATTCTCTGCGTGCGTCCTCTGCATGGTCGTGCGGTAGTCTCCATTAGTGGTCCTGGTAAGTGGTCCAAGTGAACCTGGGCACCGGGCAAGGACCTACAACGGGCAGCGCAGGAACAGCAACAGCAGGCATTGCACAAGACAAATCTGTTTTATAACAAAATTTCCAAGCACATCATATCAAATCTTCAAATAACATAAATTACCGACTCAACCACCATTACTAAATATTAGATTACTCCATAATCTAATAGGGTGTAAACATTCAACAGTCAAATCTACATGTCTCAATCAGCTTTAATTTGTAGGTAAACATTGAAGTTATGGTCTTCAAACTGGAACAGTGTTTCAAACAAGGTTTCAGTTGCAGCCATTCTTTTTCAACCTTTTTGTTGTGTGCTGAGCGGCTTTAGAATAAAATATCTGTAATGCACAAGAACCAGAGAAGGGCTCCAGGAAAAGATATAAACCTGTGATTGAAAACTTGAGCCTCAGTGAAGATAAAAAAAAAGGTAAAATATATTTTAGGAAAAAATACAAGCACAAGATCAAATTGCTTTAATTGGCTGAGGATATGGGTACAGAAGGGTACCTCTGCAAGAGCACAATAGGGGTGCCAGAGCCAAAGCCCAGGAGCCTCATGGGAGGGTCCTGGAAGATTTATTCATAACATACTTGATTTTAGGAGTGAAGAAGTTTTGAGTTGCTAATAATGCTACTTCAAGAAAAATATTTTTATGCTTTCCACACCATTACGACATGGCAAATATACTTCAATATGGCAGTAAAATTGTTAGTAAAGTGATTTGACAATCATAGTTTACCATAGTTTGACAATCATAGTTTATGATACTTGAGTTTACTGTCTAACAGTAAAAAGAGTATACAGAAAAGAGACAATCTCTTACAGAAACCTTGCTTATCGTTGTAAAATACTGGCTGCAAATTGCGACCAGAAAAGCATTTTAAGAACCGAACTATGTACTTATAGGTCAGTTCTTAAAATCCCAAATCGTAGTGGGTTGCAATCCAATATACCTCATGAATACTAATGAGGTAGATTATAAATTGTGATTCAGTTCGATTGGAGGCCACCACAGCGATAGTTTGGGTTAAATAATGCAAACCTTTTCTCTAAATCATGGGCTGTTTTCCTTAACAGACAGAGGGCTGCCTTTAGACAAATGTTCTTTTTTTTAAGTTTTTAAAGTTTGCTTAAGAGTTGACAGTGGTCCAGTTGAAATAGAAACCAAGGTGCTTATTTACAAGTCCCTTGCGCCACCGGTGCATCACTTTAAATATGGGGAAAAGTAATGTACGAGCAACACAAGGGGCTTGTAAATAAGCCCCCAAGTATGTAGCACCTATGTCCCTTGTCACGCCAATAAGTATCCATGCGTGCTTTTTCTGTACTATATTATTTACGTCACCTACCTCAAACATAATTAGAGCAAAGATGCTCTTGAAACGTGCTGCAACTTTGCCCCGTGCACTAGGTGTCACTTAAACAACAGGATGCTGGTGTAAAATGTTCCAAAATCTCTACTTTGATGAATAAAACTACCCTTAGCTCTATTCTACCATGCACCAAACTTAAATATATAAAAATAAAATCATATTGATCTTGTTTATTACAGACACTGATCTCACTTGGCTATATTTTTCAATATTGGCAGGACCTCATTCCAAAGAATGCAGGTAACTCGATTTGGGCACATACTGGATTTTGCACTAAATCAGGATTACAGCTGGTGTGAAAATACCACACCTGGGGGCAGATTTACAAGAAACTAACGCAGTGCGGTGCCGCAAGTCATTTTGCTGCGCCGCGTTAGTTTCAAAGCACAGGGATGCAACATATTTACAACAATATGTCGCATCTCTGTGCTTCCCCCCTGCGCTAGTGCACAAACTGCTGCCATGCACCGATGCAGGCACCCTTGTGATAGAGCGAAATGTTCTTGTGAATTGTAGGGGTGCATCATAATCACTGATAGGCCGCACCCACATGTATTCAGACATATATTCGTATATTCAGTTTCATATTAATGTATGTTTAGTAAAGAATGAATAGTTTGCTGAGACAAAGCGAATCAACAGTATAATGATGTTAGGATAATGATGTGATGTAATGCTTATAGAATTGTGTGAAAAAAATGCATAGAGGAATTAGTTCGTGTGTGTAATGTAATTGCAGTAGTTTAAACGTGCACCATATTAAAGTTGCACATGAAATTCATTGTTTGCATATGAATCGTAATGAAAATGCTTATAGGGAAAAGTAAGATGTGTGATTAAAAGTTATATGTAAAGGCCTGACTATATATATATGCTTAGGGAAGGCCTGGTATATTCTTATGTTAGCTTATATTGTAGGCCGAGAAAAGTTTCTCTTGGTAAGGCTCTCTGGGCACAAACGGTAGATTTAATTTGCACAGTAGAAGGTTTCTGTTGAAAGTATCTTTGTTGCAGGTGCAAGGACACATGTCTCGTTAGTAAGACTAACTCTTTGTTTTCGAAAGCTAGAGAGAGGGGAGGCATGGTACGGGGAGTGAAATGGAATGTAGGGATGATACTTTCGGCGGAGAAGGTGCCTGGGACTCAAGGTCATCGCAACCGTCCAGGATGAAGTAACCGTTTCGATGGAAAAGCACAAGAAAGAAGACCTGGCCAAGGAGGCGTGACAAAGGCGTGTACAATTGTATTGTGGTTTTGTATTAGGGATAGTGCCCTGAGGGAGGAGGCCAGAGAAGAGGTAGGGGAGACCAGAGAGAAGGACAGTGTTGAGCTTAGGTACTATGTGATTGCACTTCTTAGGAAGTCTTCACAGCTGACACTTTTATTCACTCTTGCCTGGGAAAATCGTTATGCAGGGATGTCACTTAGCGTTAGTGTAGGGACAGCAATTGATTTTAAGCTTGTTTAGGCCAATGAAGAGTAACTTAGAAATAGGAGCAATCATAGTCTGGTTGATCCTTCTAGAACTTTCTATTCTTCTTATCCTGAGTCGGATGAGATTTCTGCGTAGATTATTATTTGTATTAGTGCCCATCTATTTCTTTAACCTCGTGTTGAGGTGCTTGCACGTTCAGTTATTTTTGGCGATAATAAATTCTCAAACTTAAATTCGGAGTCAGTGGTCCTTTCAGACAAAATGAATGCTGATATATAACCAGATGAGATTCTCTCCTTTACACTATTCAACAGGTAAAAAGATCTTGGCGACCAGAAGGTTCTTATAGATAATTAGATAAGAATCGGCGTTATCAGTTGGTAGCAGAGTAGGATGGTTACCTTTGATGGTAAGGGGAGATCTAGAGCAAGATAGGAGATTAAGTTGCCCCATAGAGCCCGAGTGACGCAGATCCAGAGGTCCGCGGGAGAAGGATGTCGGAGGTCGTGGAAAACTGACGGAGAGTGACGGTGCGGCGGAAGTAGCAGTTCGTAGTAGAGTGAGTATGAAAAGAGTGATGTTTGGTAGATTGCGGTGTTTTATTGTTGTGTGATGTCTTGCGGAGTTGGAACGAAAGTTGTGTGATTGAGAAACGGACCGTGAGCGTGCGCGGGACCGGGAGATTTATTGTGGTGTAGAATACACCCAGAGTTGAGAACGTTGACCAGAGTTGTGGGGGTCACGAGACGTCATTGACAGACCCACTGAAGATAGGGAACACATGAGTGAGTGTGTGAATAACCAACGCAGGTCGTAGGTTATTGTGTGCAGAACATCGAGTGATTGAATCCTATCGAGTGTGCTAAAGGCGATTGTCCGGTCGTTTCGCGGACAGACGATTGCCAGATTGAGGTCAACAAGCTCAAGAGGCTGATCGGTCATTGGTAAGACTGACGGTCAGAGAGGTAATTGTTCGGTAGGACGGACATTATTTCAGAGTATGATTGGGACAGATGCGAGTGAGAACAAGTGAATTAGAAAGGAGGGGAACTGCTGCGAGCGGAGGAAAAGTGACGTCAGACAAGTGCCGCGCTGCGATAGGCCGGTTGGTGCGAGCCGCGCTGGTATTGGTGGATTGAAATCAGGAAGTAAAAGCGGACATTTTGAGTGTAAACAAAAAGTTGATTCATCATGAAATGTTTTAAAGCTTTACGGGAACTTTGTAGAGGTGATAGACATGTGGTTGTTCGGGAGGAGAGGAAGCTCCTCCCGAGGATACACCAGCACATTATATGGCAAAGAATGTAGGATTGCATACTATAATTTGGCTTGAGAATTGGCATAAAATGACAGAAGCAGAAGGAGAATTGTCGTTCCCTCGATATGGTACTTTCAGGTTAGAGGTGCTGTACCAGCTAAAAAGTGTAATGGCTTCATTACGACCACTACCTAGACCAACACAGTTTGAGGCACTACATGCGTGGATAAGAGCAGCGTATGATAGGAAGAAGGACAGATGTCAAGAAAGGGTGAAGAAATCGGTCAGGGCATTTCAAGATGCAAGGTGGGATGCATTGGAGAAAAGGTGGAGAGTGGAAACGATCGAAGGAGATAAGTTATACCCATTGTTAGTACAAAATGGGAAAATAATAAGAATCGATGAGGACGACAGTGATCTAGATGACAGCTTGTTGGATAGGATGTTGGCAGAGAGGCCACCACCATTTAATCCAGATTCAGAAGAGGGAAAGACGACCCCAGCAGTGGCAATAGTTGATGAGAGCCAGAACCAGACTAGCATGAGAGTGGTGGGAAGGATTTCCACAGGAACGGAGGGGGCAACGGCGTCTATGATAACACAGCCTCCTGCGGGGAGCACAAGATTACCGGACTCCTTGACAGTACCGGTTACCATTGGCCCTATAGTACCGGTATACGACCCAGACCGAGTGAGAGAAGGGAGTTCCGTACCGATGAGAAGGGAGGAAGGAAACAGTGAGAGTGGGAATGGGTTTGGAGTGAGGGTGGTTCATTTCCCAAGACCAATGGAGACAAGTACGCCGTTACCGGCTACTGCGGACTCTTCCTTCAGGAGAGAAGAGGAGAGACCAGAAAGACCGAGGTCTTTGCGGGAATCTAAGTCAGCTTTGAGGGAGTGGACACCAACAGTAACGAACCAAGAGGATAGGATGCAAGGGGATAGGGCACAGAACGTCTCGGAAGACAGACCAAGTTCCAGGAATATGATGGAAAGGAATAGGTCACAAGGACAGAATAGTGACTGTAATGAGCGAGATGGCTCGGGTTGTCGAGAAGTACTGAGGGGACCACATAGATTACAGTACAGTGATCAGGAGCTGGAGGAGAAAAGAATAACAGGATTAAGAACACACACCAGAGACCTGATTATAGGAATGAGAATATGGATTTTGTTGGACAAATGGGAAGAAAGGTGGTCCAAAAAGAAACCAGTAAAGAGAGCAGAAGGGGAAACGCCGCCGCCAGGAGGGGGGCGACGGGGGTTGGAAATTTTCCTTTACGAGAAGTACAGAATGGAGGGTACGTGCATGTGCCGTGGAATAGAGGTGATTTGGCTGCATTTACAAATGATTTTCCTCGGCTGAGGGAAAAACCGGTGGAGTGGTACAAACAGGTTGAGCGGTTTGTGAAAATTTCAAAAGTATTGTGGATTGATTTGAACACTTTGTTTGACATAGTGGTACCGGGAGATTTGTGGACAGCTTGTAAAGTCGCTATTGAGTGGCCGACTTCGGAACCGGATAGAGAGGCGGTTACAAACGGTCCATCACCACTAGTCATGAAAAAGTATGAGCAGGTGATTACATGGTTGAAATTGAAGATTTCACCTCAGGATATAGATTGGGTTAAGATAGATCGGACTGTACAGGAACCCAAGGAAACGGTGCATGAATATTATGAAAGACTTTTGCAAGCTTTTAAACAGTATAGTGGGTTGGATATCTTGGACCCCAAGGATATGGGACAGTTTGTCTCAAAGTTTGTACTGGGTCTGAGAGTGGAAATCAGCCTCATGATACAGCACCATTTGATCTGCTGGCAGAACAAGCCACTAGATGAAATATTGCGGTATGCGAGAAACTGTAGTGATGAGGTGGAATCGAAACATCGAAGGCTAAAAGACAAATTGATGCTTGTCCAGATGCAGACAGCACAGAGTCAGCCTAGTGGAGGGACCTTAGGAAGAAAGCAAGGAAATTTCCAGGGAAACCAGAATGGGCAGGTACAGGGAAAGGGAAAACCAGTAGACCCCAAGACAGGAGTGGACGTGGCCACATTGAAGAAGACCACTGCGTGTCATCTTTGTCGCCAGGTCGGACATTGGAAACGCGAGTGTCCTTTGAACCCAGCTAATCAGTTGCAGGAAGAGGAAGAGGGGGCTCAGGCACCCGCGCAAGAGGTAGTTAACACAATAACGAGGCCTAGAACGATGAAAGGGGGGGTTTACAATTCTCACGCCCAGGTTCCCCAAGCTCCAAGGATTTCACAAGGAACATGAACGTACCAACAGATGCCCCTGTTCGAAGGTTACGATGAGGATAGCTTAGACCCTTTATCCTGACGGTGCCTGAGGGGGAGGAAGACTGCACACTTGGAGCGGTCTTGGAGGTAGACCAGAGAGGACCTTTTGTGGAGGCAGAGATTGAGGGCAATCCTGCAACACTTTTGGTTGATACTGGTGCTACCCGGTCTACTGTAAGATCAGCAGTAGTCCCTAACCTACCCCTCTCGGGACAATCAATCCAGGTTGTTGGAGTAGCGAACAAGAAAATAAGCAGCCCATTGACAGAACCGATCTTAGTAAAGATAGGTACTTTCCAAACTAGACATCAGTTTGTAGTGTGTGATACGAGTCCAGTTTGTCTTTTGGGAAGGGATCTGTTGTGCAAGTTGAACTGCACGATTTATTGTACGCCCAATGGAGTAGAGGTCCAGACGAGAGATGATGATGCTGACTTTAAGATTACCAATCAGCATTTATGTATAGATCTGTACCCAATGGTGACTGTGGAAGAACTTCCACATGATCTGAGAGACGCAGTGTCGCCTGTGGTGTGGGATTTCGCAGGCGATGAAATAGGTTTAATCAGAGGGGTTGAACCAGTGCGGATAGAGGTGAAACAGAAT
The DNA here is from genome assembly GCA_963921515.1 of Calotriton arnoldi. Lineage (NCBI taxonomy): Eukaryota > Metazoa > Chordata > Amphibia > Caudata > Salamandridae > Calotriton > Calotriton arnoldi. Next base: position 527,535 of record CAWUFW010003200.1, on the reverse strand, counting down.
GTTGATTTCCCCAGGACACCTCAATACAACCTGTCGCCAGAAACGATTGCAGGGATAAGACCTGTGATCAAGACCTTTATTGAGAAAGGCATTCTGAAAGAGATTAGAGGTAGCCCCTGTAATTCACCCATTATGGGACTACAGAAACCGAGCGGGAAGTACAGGATCGTGCAAGACCTGCGAAAGGTCAACACGATAGTTGTCCCTTGTTGTCCAGTGGTACCGAATCCTTCAGTAATACTGTTCCAGATCCCATGTGAAGCCGAGTGGTTTACGGTTATCGATTTGTGTCAAGCCTTCTTTTCGATACCGCTCCACGAGGAAAGCCAATTTCTTTTTGCGTTCAGGCTAGAAAATCGCGTGTTAACATGGTGTCGTATCCCTCAAGGGTATACGGAAAGTCCATCGATCTTTAACCAGATCCTGAAGAAGAACCTTGAGAGTCTTGTGTTGCCGCAGAACTCAGTTCTCGTGCAGTACATAGATGACTTGCTCATTGCCTCAGAAACAGAAGATGCTTGCAGAATTGACACAGTAGCCTTGTTGAACCACTTAGCAGAGAACGGACATAAAGTGTCCCCGAACAAGCTGCAGTACTGTCTGAATGAGGTACAGTACTTGGGACACAGATTGGAGAAAGGCAAGAGGACGGTGTCACCAGATCGAATTGAGGCAATAATGAGCATGGCAGTACCCACTACACATAGAGAAGTTAGGATGTTTCTGGGAATGGTTGGCTATTGTCGACAGTGGATTCCTAGTTTCTCCTTGAGAGCAAAGCCTTTGCAGAGGCTTACGCACAAGGATGTGAGTGATCCGGTACCATGGGACGAGGAGTGCTTGGTGTCATTCCTGAAACTGAGAGAGGATTTGTGCAGGGCTCCCGCACTGGGAATGCCTGATTACAACAAGGCCTTTTCATTGTTTTGTTACGAGAGGGAAGGATGTGCATTAGCAGTGTTAGCTCAGAACCATGGAGGTGTCCGTAGATCAGTTGCCTATTTTTCAGCTACTTTAGATCCAGTAGCTTCTGCGTTGCCCGGATGTCTAAGATCCGTTGCTGCAACAGGTGTCAGCATTGAAAGATGTGAAAGCATTGTAATGGGACACCCATTGACTGTACATGTGCCACATTCGGTTGAGTTATTGATGACCAGGACCAAGACCCAGCACCTAACGAACAATAGGTTAACGAGGTATGAGCAAGTCATACTTGCCGCAGAGAATGTGACTCTGAAAAGGTGCTCCGTCTTGAACCCTGCGACATTAATGCCTATACCGAACACAGATGATGAAGATTGTGAGGACCATGATTGTCTCGATGTGACCGAACTTTGCACCAAACCGAGACCTGACATTGTCGATGAACCACTGACTGACCCAGATGAAATTTTCTTTGTCGATGGTTCATGCTTAAGAGACAGTGTGGGGCAATTGAAAGCAGCATTTGCTGTATGTACCATTTCAGGAGTGGTTGAGGCTGCTTGCCTAGAAGGAGTACGCTCCGCGCAGGTAGCTGAAATCATTGCCTTGACCCGTGCCTGTTTGGCCGCTGATCGAATTCGAATCACGATTTACACAGACAGCCAATATGGCTTTGGCGTGGTGCATGACTTCGGGCAGTTATGGTCTCAGAGGGGATTTTTGACATCATCTGGCTCACCCATTCGTAATGGAGAATATGTAAGACAATTGTTAGATGCATTACAGCATCCGAAAGAAATTGCTGTGGTAAAATGCTCAGCCCATGGGAAGGGGGAGGACTTTGTATCCTTGGGTAATAACTATGCGGATGAAGTAGCCCGCTTCTGTGCAGAACAAGGATGCATATTCACAGGAAGAGAGATAGAAAAGAGCCAAGAAGGAACCGATCTCAGCATAATGTTGGCCATGGCAGACACTTGGGAAGAGCTTAAGAGATTGCAGGATGAAGTTTCAGTCCAGGAGAGAGAGGGATGGATCAAAGCTGGGTGCGAGAGAGGAGATGTGGATGTGTGGGTATCCAACGATGGGAGAGCCGTGTTGCCTGAGGAATTGCTGAGTCCGATGGCAAGACTGATACATGGACAGGCACACCTTGGTAGAGACGCAATGGTGAGAGTGTTTAGACAGACGTGGTATAACCCACGGTTCCGAGCAATGGCTGAGATGGTATGCCAGAGGTGTGTTACGTGTCAACAGATGAATGCTGGAAAGAAAACTGTAGTTACATTGAGTCACATTGGAAGGTCGGGAGGGCCCTTCAATAGGATACAGTTGGACTTCGTGGAGATGCCTAGGTGCAATGGATTGAGGTACATTTTAGTGCTAGTATGTGTTTTCTCACGGTGGGTGGAGGCTTACCCCAGACGCAGGTGTGACACTCTCACAGTGGCTAAATTACTGTTGAGGGAGCTCATCCCTAGATTCGGGATCCCGACCCCTTTGGAATCAGATAGAGGAGGGCACTTCCATAGCGAAATCATGAAGTTGCTTTGTGCTGCATTGAACATAGACCAGAGACTTCATTGTAGTTACAGACCAGAAGCTTCTGGGATGGTGGAACAAGTTAATGGAACTTTGAAAGCCCGGATGGCAAAAATGTGTTCTTCGACATCCCTGCAATGGCCCGACGCCTTGCCTTTGGTGCTAATGAGCATGCGAAGTGTCCCAGACAGAAAGACCGGGTTGTCCCCCCATGAAATACTAATGGGGAGGGCAATGAGACTGCCAGCAGTACCAGCTACAGCCTTGATAAACATCACTGATGATTTGATTCTTGATTATTGTAAAGGACTCTCTGATGTGGTCCGTTCTGTATCCCAGCAGGTGCAAGCAGCAGTGGTCCCAGCTTCGAGTGATCTATGCCACGACTTGTGTCCCGGTGACTGGGTACTCGTCCGAAAGCACGTGAGGAAGAGTTGCTTGGATGCCCGCTGGCGTGGCCCGTATCAGGTGATACTTATCACGAACACAGCAGTGAAGTGTGGAGGATTGCCGAACTGGGTGCATGCTTCCCATACCCGCAGAGTTTCAGCACCCTTGGAAGAAACAGCTCCTCTCGTAAATGAAAATCCAGCTGATGTGGCAAGGCCACATGGGAGGACACGTCAAGCTGTAAGGGTCGCTGACACAGCTGGTGGTGCACTAGAGCAAGCTGAAGGGGGTTTCCACAGTTCGAACCCTGACTCAGACACCGAGGACAGAAATGGTGCAGTGGGCGGAGAAGAGTCAGATTCAGCAGAAAGAGGAAGTAGTGCACTGGGTATAGAAGGGGAAGGCAGACGAACGAACAGAAGTGCTGAAAGTTGGCCTGAAAGACAGAGGCGACTGAACCTGAGGTTAGCACCTGAAAGAGACCTTGCTCCAGTGTCTGAAGTATCTGAAACAGAAGCAAGTGACGAAGACCAAGCACAAGACAGTCGGCGAAGGTCAAAGAGAACAAGAGTGCCTTGTCGCAGATACTCTACCCCTGAGTGGACTTACACTGTGTTTGATGCAGGGGGTGGTGAGTACGGGAAGACTGAGGTCAGTGCAAGTGGTCAGTCGGAGCCCGAATGTGGTGGTGAAGGTGGTGCTGCGGATGCCAGGGCTCGAGATAGAAGGAACACTGACACTCACGGTTCCGAATCCCCGCTTCTGAGTGAAGTCCGAAACTTGCTTTTGCATCGACTCGAATTTCCGCCTTTTGGAGTTGAGCCGTTTTCACATGAAGTGCTGATTTTGCGTCTTGAACTTTTGTATCACGTTCTGGTCTTGCTCAATGAGGATCTCATTGTGGATCAGTTATGAACTGTAAATAAAAGTCTAAAAGAAGAAGATAACCTAGGTCCGAGTGGAAGAAGAATAAACTTAGGGACTTTCCACAGAAGAGGAACGAAAACTAGGGAAGTCTTTTTCTGGACTGTGTAAATAAGTTTGTGATCGGAGAGGGAAAGTCCGGAGATTTCATGGTTGCTCGAGCTGGTTAAGCAAGTCACAAATAAAGGACAGAGACTTTTTTAGAGTTCTTTGCGATAACCAAGACTTTTTGAGAACTTTTGAAACCATGGAGCCGGGAGATCCCAATCGTAGATCAAAGTGGATTGTAGGCATCCTTATAAGTAGTGTAATAATCTCTATAATCATAGTAGTTATAGTCTCATATACTGGTTCGCATGAGCAAGAAGTAGAGGAGGTGACAGGGACACCTACACCTATCACACCTAGTCAGAAGGGGGTAGACAGGGCAGCTGATAGAGCTTTGCTATTAGAAGAAAGTCGTAGATTACATGTAGATTTATCTAAAGGGGATTTTAAGTTGAATGCATATGCTAAGTTGTTGTATGAGTATGTTGACGTGATGGATGCGAAAGATTGTTATGTGTGTATGCAGTTGCCTACTTCGGTGGATGAGGGTATTAGGTATCACCATCTTCCACTGACTTATGGTATTTCATGTAGTCTTTTGCTTAGTTTGTTTTATGAGAGAGATCAGTTCGAGTATTTCTTTTCCAATTTCGACGCAGTGCTTCCTGAAGTCCCAGCTTACAAGCATTTGAATAAGTATGACTATTATAAGACCGAGGACAGACTGAGGAAGTACTTCATACCGAGTTTGGAATTGGATACAGCATTTGCACACAGACACAACCTGACTTGTTTGATGTCGGATGTAGAGAGAAAGTTCGTAGATCAAGTTGAAGATAGGTATAGAAAGCTGACTAAATCCCGAGATTTAGGGCATCACAGGACAGATTGGACAGAGGAAGAACGGTTGCATAAGACCAGGGGAAGCTATGGTCCTATAGCGTTAGATAAGGAGCAGAGGGGTAAGTTGTGTATAAGGCGTTATCAGACTTACTACGAAAAGGTTCCAGTGGGACAAAGTACTTGTGATCACGTTTTCACCATGGCAGATGTGGCAAAAGATTTTCTCCAAGGTCCTGTACAAGTGATACCTACGGTGTATTACGTATGTGGGAAGAATGCTTATGTGAGGTTGCCTGCAAATTGGTATGGAACATGTTATTTGTCAATAATATTTACAAAGATTTACCATACAGAGGATTTAAATCTTCTAGAGGGTGGAGAGCATTCAAGAACGAGAAGAGCTGCAAGTGCAGGGATCGTTGTGGGGGATATCTTTGGAGCTATGATACCTAGTCTAGGGGTAGTCTTGAATGACGTGAAGATCCGGAGGTTAGCGACTGTGGTGGATGAATTTTCGATGAACACAGCAAAGTCGTTAGTGTTGGTGGAAGGAGAGATGTTGTCGATAAGGGGAATGGTTTTGCAGAATCGCCTTGCTTTGGATGTCCTATTGGCAAAAGAGGGCGGAGTCTGTAAAATGTTGAAGGTTCAAGAGTGCTGCACTTATATACCAGACCGTAGCAAGGATCTGGAGAAATATATAAGTAACATCACTATGATCCACACAAAGATAGCGGATTTGACCGAAGAAGGGGCCTGGGAAAAGGTCGGAAAGGGTTTTGGTCAAGTGGGAGGTTGGTTTGCGAACCTAGGAAAGGGTTTCCTTGGGTACTTCCTGAGACCACTCCTTATTTTGGTGGTTTGTGTGGCTGGCTTGTGGATTGTGATCAAGGCCTACAAGTGGTATCGAGCAGGCCGAGTCAAGAGAGCTTTGATGGAAAATGACACGAAGTTGGCAAGACTGCAGGACAATCAGTATCAAAGGCTCAAGAACATGGAGAAATTTAGATCAGGGAAGATGGCAACAAGTTCTGTTTAGGTCGGTTCTTTCTCCAAGGGAGTAGAGTGAAATGTGATGACAGGAGTCATCAAAGGGGGAACTGATAGAGCGAAATGTTCTTGTGAATTGTAGGGGTGCATCATAATCACTGATAGGCCGCACCCACATGTATTCAGACATATATTCGTATATTCAGTTTCATATTAATGTATGTTTAGTAAAGAATGAATAGTTTGCTGAGACAAAGCGAATCAGCAGTATAATGATGTTAGGATAATGATGTGATGTAATGCTTATAGAATTGTGTGAAAATAATGCATAGAGGAATTAGTTCGTGTGTGTAATGTAATTGCAGTAGTTTAAACGTGCACCATATTAAAGTTGCACATGAAATTCATTGTTTGCATATGAATCGTAATGAAAATGCTTATAGGGAAAAGTAAGATGTGTGATTAAAAGTTATATGTAAAGGCCTGACTATATATATATGCTTAGGGAAGGCCTGGTATATTCTTATGTTAGCTTATATTGTAGGCCGAGAAAAGTTTCTCTTGGTAAGGCTCTCTGGGCACAAACGGTAGATTTAATTTGCACAGTAGAAGGTTTCTGTTGAAAGTATCTTTTGTTGCAGGTGCAAGGACACATGTCTCGTTAGTAAGACTAACTCTTTGTTTTCGAAAGCTAGAGAGAGGGAGGCATGGTACGGGGAGTGAAATGGAATGTAGGGATGATACTTTCGGCGGAGAAGGTGCCTGGGACTCAAGGTCATCGCAACCGTCCAGGATGAAGTAACCGTTTCGATGGAAAAGCACAAGAAAGAAGACCTGGCCAAGGAGGCGTGACAAAGGCGTGTACAATTGTATTGTGGTTTTGTATTAGGGATAGTGCCCTGAGGGAGGAGGCCAGAGAAGAGGTAGGGGAGACCAGAGAGAAGGACAGTGTTGAGCTTAGGTACTATGTGATTGCACTTCTTAGGAAGTCTTCACAGCTGACACTTTTATTCACTCTTGCCTGGGAAAATCGTTATGCAGGGATGTCACTTAGCGTTAGTGTAGGGACAGCAATTGATTTTAAGCTTGTTTAGGCCAATGAAGAGTAACTTAGAAATAGGAGCAATCATAGTCTGGTTGATCCTTCTAGAACTTTCTATTCTTCTTATCCTGAGTCGGATGAGATTTCTGCGTAGATTATTATTTGTATTAGTGCCCATCTATTTCTTTAACCTCGTGTTGAGGTGCTTGCACGTTCAGTTATTTTTGGTGATAATAAATTCTCAAACTTGAATTCGGAGTCAGTGGTCCTTTCAGACAAAATGAATGCTGATATATAACCAGATGAGATTCTCTCCTTTACACTATTCAACAGGTAAAAAGATCTTGGCGACCAGAAGGTTCTTATAGATAATTAGATAAGAATCGGCGTTATCACTTGCACTATGGTGCAAGGATGCCTGCGTCACAGGGATGATTGTTTATGTGCAGGAAGGGACACCTTCCTGTACATAAACAATCACCAGAGGTGATTTCCTCTTTCTATCGCATAGAAAGAGGAAAATAACGAGGAGAAATGAATACATTTCTCCTCGTTGCGCCTCCGTAGTATTCAGATGCATTTCCAGATTTACGAGAAATCGTAAATCTGGAAATGCATCTGAATGCTGGAAATGTGTCAGATTCCATGGGTGTTGCGTGGGAACACCCAGAGCAACACCCATTGAATGCCCCTTTCACGCAAAGTGCTGAGTCCAAAGGGGCCATATTTACAATCACAGGAAAAGTCACGCTGGGTGGCTTTTCCTGTCCTTGTAAATATGGGGCAGTAAAATGCACCGCCGGTGCGTCACAAAAAGTGACGCACCAGTGGCGCAAGGGGCTTGTAAATCTGCCCCTTGGTATTTTTCCCCTGTGCAGGTTTCGCCAGGTAAAACCTGCAAAAATGCGAGCATAGGAAAATGCAATATTCTGAGTTTGGCAGTTTGGGAGAGAAGGAAATTATGCAGTATTACCTGGCTGTCCGCATTTTGAGGTGTGGACCTGAGAATGGAGCAGTCACACCCCACCTTCCCACGTATTTGCTGGGTACCATGATATTAAACCAAATAACAAGGGAGTGCATAATGAGACCAGCAGTGTATTGGTGCTCCCGGAACTTTGCCACCCTCATTACCAATGGGTAGACCCGTTCTCCCTTTTTACTTTTGTTAATCCATTCTCAAAGCATACCCACATAAAGACTCCTCATTTGTATTTTTTTGTGAAGGTAGTGAAGGATATCACAGAAGCAGTGAGTTCCTTTATGAGAAGTTTACAAGGCAAAAGCTGAAGCCCACGGGTTTGCCTCCACATCTTGAGTTTTCCAGCCACAAACTGATTAGCAGTAGCATTTGGAACACACAGGGTGAGAGAGCAGCCACGGGCCATAAATCAAGTAACAACAATTCTATAAAAGGCATCACTTGTGCAGGTGCACAAGCACAGGTGTGAACTTGAATGTCAACAAGTCCATTACAACCTCTTACACACTTACAGACCTATTCTTTCCTGACTGACTCTTTGCCAAACGACGATAAATTGCAATGTGTTCCTTTATACTGAAGCCTACCAAAACAGAAATCATTTATTTTAACATCCACACTGCACCCTATACCATTTAATCTCCCATCCCTTTACCTCCTGTGTACGCTTCTGCTAACAATTCAGAATTTCAGAAATAATTTTAATAGCTAAAGAAAGCTCTCCAACTGCATTGCCAGAACTGCTTCCTCTGGTCGTTATTACTTGTTCACACAGTACATCCCATAGTACTTTTACTATGCTAAAACATCTTGTTCCCTCACCAACTCTACACTTTCCATCTTGCCAGATCCGCTGCTCTACTCCAATCTTTAGATATATTTCATGTGCCATTGTGTGACACGGTCTGAAATATAGCGGTCTGTGACATGACCTTTTTTGATATCATTTTGATGAAGTACTGCAGCTTATTTGCAGAGGGTATTGATGTGTATTTTAAATGTACACTTGTCGGGCAGCTGTGCAAGACTGCCATTTTTAATGCTGTTGGTATTGTTTGATTTTGCTGTTGTTGCTGAGTAAGACGTGATGGTGATTGATAAACATAAATTACATGCCACTGATTTTTAATTTGTGTTGATTGGGTACTGCAAAACCTCCAATTTCCAAAGAAAATGCTAAACCGGAAAGAGACTCCAGTAGGGAAATGTCCTCCAGCGTTGTACTGTGCAGGACATTTCCATTTGAATTTAATACTTCATTTAAAAATCAGCGGATTTTCAATTACATCCGATCACTAAATCAGACCACAAATGGCAGAGATTAAAAAAACTATAATGCCCAACTTAATCTTGGGAAGTGTCTAGGAGAGGTATGCACATTTTTTTAGTACTGGAGCCAAGTCTCATCATGATCTCGATGATTGGTCTACCCATATACTAAGTGGTGCTTTCTGAATGTCCTACTTCGAAGCACTTGCATAATTATTCCATGCAATATTTCCTAGTGCGTGTTCAGACTTTCTCAAGAATTCACTGCAAAAAGCATTTTCATTGTGACTTCGAATCCGGATGGGTGATGGCCAGCAGTTTTTTTCTACCTAAACAAATTAAAAGGGACATGAAATCCGTCATATTAATGTGAAAATCCACAAGCAAAAAACCTGTCGATCAGTGGATATTAATAGCAGTTTATGCGAGTATTGACTGAAGTTTGTGACAGACATTTTTGCAACTTCACACCACCCCAGGGCCTATATGCCACTGCGAAAGTAAAAAGTTTGCAGGTCTCGAAGACCAAGAGTAGGCAAGAAAGACAGTTTGTCGGCGGCTGGAGAGTGAGTAACATCGATAATGACAGACAAGATGACAAGGCTTCGCCTTTCACTGGAGAGTGGCAAGCCTTTCACTGGAGAGTGGCAAGCCCTTCATTTCACGCAGCTCTTGTGGTGCATTTCCCAGACGTGCAGCCTGTTCAGCGACACTTTAGATTTTTCTCTCTCGGCATTACTTGTTCTTTTCTCTCTCTCGTATTGATTTGTAAACGCATGCAAATGTAGCCAAGATGGCTCATTTTGTTATCGATCCCTGAGTGCGAGCATTCTAATCATTAACTAATTGTCTCTGCGCTCTATTGACAGCTTAGCCACCTTTCCTCTAATTTTTGCTGACATGGTAGCGGCCTCAGAGAACTTAGTTAACCTCTTAATGTCCATTGAAGATCCCCGGACCTGATGACGATTGATTGACCTGGCCCCTGTGTTAGATAAAACCTCATCAACGTTCCAAGTGATTTGTGTAATGAGCCATCATTAAATGACAAACACCAGGTGAACTCACACGTTTCCTCCAGATTCATTCCTCTCTGGGGCAGGTGGGAGTTGGTCGCTCTCAGCTTCATTTTTTCTAGATTGCGTCTTGTGGATACCCCAACTTGATCTGCACACCAGTATTGCACTGGCATGGCATGAACCAGCTCCTAACTTGGAGCAGTGACACCAACTTGTTTATAAAATCTTACTTTCAAGTTACTGCAATTAATTACTTGTGCAAGGTGATATGAAGGAGTGGTTTGCCTACAGCGGTAGGATGAATCAATGGATCAGTAAATGAATGAACCACTTAGAAACTAAGCAACTGTCCATAAGTTTATGGCTTTCTATAGTGGTCAGGGTTTACATGTGTTATTTTGTGGAGAACCTAGAGGAGGAGGGGTGCATGTAGACATTGCTATTTAAATCACTCAGACAAGGTCTGCATCTTATTGACTATCCCACTAGTTTAGACACATCTTTCACGGCAGTGGCTTGTATGGCAATAAACATGGTCCATCATCTTAACAAATACTCTACTTTGTTACTCCCTATTCCATATTATAGCCCTTTATAGTCTCAGGTCTTAAAGTAATACAGTCTATGAAGTCTAAAGGGGCATATAATATGTAATTGGTGAATGCAGAGGAAAACTGCAAAGGATAGTGCCTTGAGCCAGGAAACACAATCTACTCGATAGGACAGCAGCAAAGGTTAACTTTTATTTGTCTTTGTGCAGTGGCACGTGGAAGTCTGTGGGGGCAAACTATTGCAATGTATTTGAACAAAATGGGATCTAGGGCTTTTTGTTTCACTTCCTATCCACTACCAAAGAGTCCTTCCATTGCTGGGAATTATTCCATGGTACGCCCCAATGTAAGCCTTGTGCAGTGATTTTGTTTTACGCATATCAACAGTGCCGTACAGCATGAACCATTTGTTACCTGGAATAGGAGGTCACAATTTCACACTTTCGCTATTCCATTTTTGTTTCAGAGTGCCTAAATATGATTGGCTATAGTTGATAACAGGATTTATGAGAACCTACAGAGTGTAGCGGGCGGCCCTGGGCCCAAGATAAAGCGATACCAAAGGGGATGATGGACGGAGCGTTTGAGCTAATCAAACACTCACCCCCAGTCAACTGATCTGGGTTTAATCCATCATCATTCTTTAGCTCACTCCACCACCCCAGTTCAGACATGGCCATATGCAAATCAGTCTGACCCTGTGCCTCATGGGAACAGTCCAGCCCGAACTGCCAAGCCATGCCTTCCCTGGACCGGAAACAAGCATCCTGGGACCGGTTTCTGGCTATTCAGCCGTCATCAGCCAGGCTAGCTTGAATCCAGTGGCAAAGTGAGCAAGGGACCCACGTCTGGGCATACCCTGCCAACTTAGGGCGAACAAAGCGACACCAAAGGGGATGATGGACGGAGCGCTTGAGCTAATCAAACACTCACCCCCAGTCAACTGATCTGGGTTTAATCCATCATCATTCTTTAGCTCACTCCACCACCCCAGTTCAGACATGGCCATATGCAAATCAGTCTGACCCTGTGCCTCATGGGAACAGTCCAGCCCGAACTGCCAAGCCATGCCTTCCCTGGACCGGAAACAAGCATCCTGGGACCGGTTTCTGGCTATTCAGCCGTCATCAGCCAGGCTAGCTTGAATCCAGTGGCAAAGTGAGCAAGGGACCCACGTCTGGGCATACCCTGCCAACTTAGGGCGAACAAAGCAATACCAAAGGGGATGATGGACGGAGCGTTTGAGCTAATCAAACACTCACCCCCAGTCAACTGATCTGGGTTTAATCCATCATCATTCTTTAGCTCACTCCACCACCCCAGTTCAGACATGGCCATATGCAAATCAGTCTGACCCTGTGCCTCATGGGAACAGTCCAGCCCGAACTGCCCAAGATAGGCCTGAAACAGCGCAGCTCAGCAGGGTCACTCCACACAAATACTATGCTGCTCGGCGAGTGATCACGTGTGATCATCGCCCGTTTATTTATTCCCTCAGACCTAGCCCGGTCACGATGGGTGTGTAGTGATACAAATGAGGGGAGAGGGCGGGTGGCTCTCTACATCCCTCCCATCTTTTAATCAAAACGTTTATATATATATATTACCAAAACGTTCACACACACTTACAAACAAAAGTCTCTTAGCTTCTGGCTGGGTGCCAGGTTTGGGCGCAATTGATATTGCTGACTTCTTGGCGCCACACCCTGCTCTTGTCCCCCAGCACGATCTTCATCCAATGTATTTCCGGACCATGTTGTCTGACTCTCCCGCACTTGATTGCCAGGCCCAACGCCTCCAGATGTCTCTGGTTGCCCGTTGAGGTGTGAGCGGTGCACTGACTCCGTCGGCCGCATCAGGTGGGTATTCCTCATCTTCCATGTTGCTTTTTGCCCACCTTGGGACACTTGCAGGTGTGGTATTTGGGGAAACTTCCTTGAACCAAGCCACGTTCCTCATGACCGTGTGTCAGCCTCGACTGGCATTTACCATGGTTCTGTCGACCCGCACCACTATCCATACTTCTGGTTCGTAGGGTGTACGGAACTTCCACCCGGGGTGGCAGTTTTTGATCACTACTTGCGATTCGACTTGTAGACACGGAGTCCTCACGTTACGATCTTGAGAAGCCTTCTCATTGGTTGTTCGCCACTTCTGCTGTACTTTTTCCAAGTTCAGACTTGGCAGCACCCACTAGGTGTCCTCCGGAATGACGTCCCTGGGCGGCTGTCGGAATAGAAGGGTTGCAGGGGCACACCCCGTGGTGGAGTGCAGGGTCTGCCGGTAGGCCAAAAGGAACTGGTGAAGGCATACCTTGGCGTCTTGGTTCTGGTCTTCTCCGATTCAGAGAGCTTGATTCAATGCCCTCATGAATCTTTCCACCTCCCCGTTCGCCTGCGGCCATTGGGGTGTGATACTCCGGTGGTGAATGGCCTTTTGTGTCAGAAAGTCCTGAAACTCCTGCCCCTGAAAGGGGGGTCCACTGTCGAACCTCACTTGTTCCAGCAAGCCAAACACTGCAAAGGTCTTCTCCAGAGCTAGTCGTACAGGGACAAATGCAGTGGAGGGTACAAATTCAACCACTGGAAACTTAGAGAACGAGTCTATGATCACCAAGGTGTTCTGCCCATCGGGAAAACTCCCAAAGTTGACGCTGACCTTTTCCCACGGAGTGAGGCACGGTGCTTTTGTCAGCACGGGCACTGGAGCCGGGTACCTTTTGGTAATGATGCATGGGTGGCACCGCCGGAGTTCCTCGTACACTAGCCTATCCTTGCCAGGGAACCACACTTTCGCTAGGAGCCTTGCCTTGGTCTTGGCGGCCCCTTGATGGCCTTGATGGGCAAGTGTGACCATCCGACACTGGAGGCTCTTGAGGATGACGATCCTTTGTACGGCAAGCACCAAACCGGACCCACTCGTGCTCAGTTCGTGTCATGCCCTCCGGAGCTGGTGGTGCGTGTTCTGCTCATCCGCCAGCATCAGCTTGGATTCTTCCAGGAACTTGTGCCATTGTCGTTGCTCCAAGGTTACTTTCACCTTCTGTAGCGTGTCGTCAGCGTCCGTAGCTTCCTTTATGTCTTCCCGGGTGATAGCCACCGGACAGGCATGATCTTCCACCATGTTCACGAAACATTCAGTGCGTTCTTTGTCCAGGGGTTGTTCTCTCTGGGTGCTTGTCGAAGGGTGGTGCGATAGAAAATCAGCTGGGTTGTTGATACCGGTAGACCAGCTGAAACGAGTAGGCTTGGAGCTGTATTGACCACCATTCTATTCTTTGGGGGGGCCAGGCAAGATGATTCACTGAACAGCGCCAGGAGTGGCTTGTGATCCGTCACCACACTGAACTGGTGACCGCAGAGGTAGAGATGGATGGATGGATGGCTAGCGTCTCTCATTCTATTTGGGCGTACCGGGTTTCCGTCTGAGACAGTGCTTGGCTCGCGTAGACCACTTGGACGTACCCCCCTCGAGCATCCTCCTGCAGGAGGATGGCTCCCAGCCCCACGGGGCTGGCATCTACAACCAGCTCGGTTTTCTTCCGTGGGTGGAAGTAGTCCATCGTGGTCTGATCCAGCAGTGCTTTCTTGATGTCTTGGAACGCAACCTCTTCCTTGGGACCCAACGAACAAGGTACGCTCATCTTCCTGAGTTGGCGCAGTGGATCTGACAGCGTGGCCAGACACGGTATGAATTTCCCGCAGTATGTTACCATGCCGAGGAAACTGTGCACTTCGGTGAGGTTTTGCGGCACGGGGGCACTCCGGATGGCTTCTGCTTTCCTGGGATCAACTTGGCGACCCTCGCAGAAGAATACGTATCCGAAGAAGTTGATTGAATTCTGATGGAAAATAAACTTTTTCCGGTGTAGGGTGAGGCCACAATCTGTCAGGCGCTGTAGCGTGGCGTGCAGTCGCTCATGGTGTTCCTCCAGACTCTGGGAATATATGAGAATGTCATCACTCAGGTTTATGACGCCCACCAGCCCTGAGAGGGTTTCTCTGATGGCATTCTGAAACACCTCTGCTGCCGATGAGACACCGAAACTGAGTCTGGTGTATCGCCGAAGTCCCACATGCGTGGAGAAAGTCGTGATGTATCTACTTTCGGGAGCCAGCTCCAGCTGGTGATATCCGGAGCTCAGGTCCAGCTTGGAGAACCACTGTGCCCCGTTGAGATCTGCCACAATGTCGTCCATTGTGAGGGTCACATGTCTTTGCTTCCGGATGGCCTGGTTGGGAAGCCTCATTTCTACGAAGGCTGCTTGGGTTTTGGCAGGATGACCAGGGACGAGACCCATGGGGTAGGGCCGGACACCTTCTCGATTACCCCTTGGCGTTCCATGGCTTGCAACTCCTTCTCAACTAGGGGTCGGAGGTGGACGCGCCTATGTCTGAGTGCTGTGGGCTTTATGGTCTTGTCGATGTGTAGAGTTTCCTTGTGGTCCTTCAGTTTCCCCAGCCCTTGGAATAGCTGAGGGAACTCTCAGAGCAGGGTTTCCGCATGCGATTTGTGTATTTGCTTCGCGAAGAATACAAGCTCCAAGTCTTCGGCGGTGTGGCAACTGAGCAGCATGCCTTTGTGGCCTTCCGTTATGTGAAACTTGGCCCTGACGACGTGGTCGGTACTGGCAACATCAACTTCCATCATGCCCAACAGCGGTAGAGGCTCCATACCCCCGAAGGTGAAAATTCTGGCTGAGCTGGGGGTGAGAGGAGGACGGAGATCCAACCTTTCATAGTTACTCGAATCTAGTATGTTTACTGATGCCCCAGTGTCGATTAGAGCCTGAATCGGGACATTATTGACGCGCACTGTGCACATAGGTGGGGACGCCTCTTGTGACCAGAGCATCCAGCGAAAGAGATCACAAAGATGTCGTCCTCGTCATCTTCCAAATGTGGTGCAACCCCCTTGGGTGGGGGATGTCCATGGGTTGACGGGTCTTTGAGTGTCAAATGGCAGAGGGTCGTGGCATGCCCTCTCGGGCTGCCTCCTCACGGCCGCCCTCTTCCTCTGCGGCAAACACGGGCGTAGTGGTTGATCTTGCCGCACGTGGAGCATGTTTGCCCTCTCACCGGGCAGTGGTCTGCTGGCTTGTGGTCGAAACCGCATTATATGCATTTTTCGGGGCGTTTCCCCGGGGAGGCCCGTGGTTGAGCTGTGCCTGGGCACCGTTGTATGGTGTCTACTGTTTCCTCTTTAATGGAAGTTGTCGTCGTGGCCTGTGTTGCATTGGCGTTCCTGAACCTGGCCGCTTCAATTTTGTCCGTGCAACTGTTGGAGAGTTCATGCAAAAGTGCAAGGATCAAAATTTCGTCCAACGACATGCCTGGCTGTCGGAGTATTTGGCGTCGGAGCGAAAGGGACTTACATCCCTGAATGATCTGTGCTCGGATCTCCTCATGTTGGTCAGTGTTCACGCACGTGCGCAAGCTTCTGCAGCCTGGCGTAAAACATGTCTACCGACTCTGCGGCTGTCTGTTTGACTTGCCGCAGCTTGAAACGCTCGAAGTCTGGATTCATCTGCGGGTCGATGTGTCTATTTAGGGCTTCTACTGCTGCACCGTAGTCACTGTCTTCGCCGGTGTTGGGTAATGTCTCGGAAATTTCGTACAGCTCATCGCCCCCATAGCAAATCAGTAGCGATCGTTTCACAGCCCCATCCATTTCTCACGTGCAGCGAAAGTAGTGATTAAGGCGGCCTACCCATAGTTTCCATCAAGGTGTGGCTGCTGTGGGGTCAGCTAGCAGGCGGAAAGGTGGCAGCGGGGTGACAGAGGCGTGTGAGTATGGCAAGGGCGGTACTTTGGGCCATCGCTGGTGGTTTGAGGTGGTGGGTCCCCCATGGATGCTGTGGCTCTAGCAGGTGGTGTGCTTCAGATGGTGTGCAGTGGGGTGCACACGGATGCTGAAAATGGAGCTTGCTGCGGTGGGTGTGTGGAAGAGGGGTGTCTTTTCCCTGTGCCCCTTCTTTCTTCCACTACCTTTTTTTTTTTACCCCCTGGGGCAAAATCTCAAGTTTGAGGTGCCGAAGGTAGAGGAGGGAGACCCCCTATTCCAATAGACCCACCATGACTTTTTTTTTCTGTCTTCTTTTTTTTAAAAGGAATTATGTTGTCCTCTTTTCTGCAACTGTGCTGACCCTCAAAGGGACTCAGTGTATGACAGCCCCAAGTGCCTCTTGCCTCACCTTCACTTTCTTCAGGAGGCAAGGAGGTGCGCACACAGCCCTTCCAGGCAGCGGTGTAGGCCGGGGATGATGTGGCCATTGAGGAGGGGAAGCCACGCCCCCAGTGACATAGCGTCTCCAAGGGCTGCAGGCAGCCGGTAAACTCTGCGGGTCGGAGCAGGAACGTGGCAGGCGTGTTTTGCTGCTCACTCTCTCAATGATGAGAGTGTCTCTACGTGACCAGTGGCAGCACCTGGTAAAGCCGCTGGGCAGGCAACGATGTTGCCAGCGGCAATCGGTGCAGGGACGAGGCAGCAGCCGGGTGGCAGCGAGGAGTCAACACTCCCTCATCGCCAGTGTAGTGGGCAGCCCTGGGCCCAAGGTACGCCTGAAACAGTGCAGCGCAGCAGGGAGACACCACACAAATACTATGCTGCTCGGCGAGTGATCACGTGAGATCACTGCCCATTTATTTATCCCCTCAGACTGAGCCTGGTCATGAGGGGTGTGTAGTGATACAAATGAGGGGAGAGGCTGGATGGCTCTCTACACAGAAGTAGATCTAGAATGGTTCCCTTTTTTGTCCCTCAAAATAAGAACAGAACAATTAAATCACATTTGTGAATCAGGCTTTCCAAAAAATAAACATGCACAAGCACAGTGGCTTTTGTCTACCTCAACTCCGTAATGCGAGCACTGACAAAAAAGACTCCAGACGTCTTTCCCCCCATTCCATCGGTCTTTTAATCTCACCCAATACACCTCATCGACGCTGCTGTTTCAAGGCTGCGAGCCTCCGCAGCAGACCTGTCCAAGCTCTGACTCATGCTGGGACATGATGTCAGGTTTCTATGAACTGCCCGATACCTCTGGATTTCTGGCACAGCTTTAGCTGCCGAAACAAGGTGCTGACACCATAACTAACCCTGGGCGAAGTACTACGCTACGCTCGCGTAGTTTGCGAAGTTTGCGCTACTTTGCACAACGCGAATTGCATGTAGCACAGTGCAAACACGCGTAGCGCAGCGTAGCGTAGTGCAGCGGTCATTTTTTGCTTGCTCGCGGTCCTCAACGTCAAGTTGGCGACCGCGAGCAAGCAAAATGACATCCCGGCGAGACTTTTTCCTCGTTCGCGATCAGCAACATCAAGTTGCCGATCGCGAGCGTGGAAAATAAACCTCCCGGCGAGATTCTCAACGCGGGGAGGTCAGGTTTCTCACTGCGAGTGGTCGCGTATGCTCGCGACCGCTCGCGATGAGAAACTACCAGTCCGCGTTGAGAAAGCTGCCGCTCGAGTAAAAATCTACTCGAGCGGCAGTAAAAGACAGCTCGCACTGTGCAAGATGCCGTTTTCAATGATTGCACAGTGCGGACAAGCATCCGGCACTGTGCAATCATTGCGAACAGCGCACTACGCAGTTCGCGTAGTGCTATGCGTAGCTCGCGTAGTGCGAACTGCACTTCACGTAGCTTCGCATAGCGCTACTTCGCGAACTACGCCCAGGCTTAACCATAACCCTTTCTTCAAAAATGGCATAATCCTAGCAGGTGTGGCGGAACAGAATACAGATAGTTGAATGCTCAAGAGTAGTTGTCCTACGCTCTGTCAGTCATGCTGCAGTGATAGAAAAAATTAGGTAATAAAGCTAGGTTGTATCTCAATGTAACTACTGTGTAAATAGAGGTCCCTTGGCCAAAATGGTGTATTACAGGCAAGTGATGTGTCATTTATGGCTGTAATGCTGAAAGTGGCAACAGAGCACTTATTAATTATCCTTTCCCATCGTGCTAGGGAATAAAATAGATGAAAACTGGGATAAATTATTTTTATAATGATGCCTCTCAGAACTGGAAGATTTAATTAACAATTTGACTGCCACCTGTCTCAGCTCCTCCGGATATCCGCAGTACAAGCTCTCCACTTCCCATTAGTGCTAGCACTCATACAGCAAACTGATGCAAGGTTCTCCCACTGTCCACCAATGAACCTGATCTCACTGCCAACCAGAGCTAACTACTTACACAGCTCTCTAAAGTGAGCTCCTAATACTGCCATCAGTACCAGCTCTTTACATGTGCCACCAGTGTCCCCTCCTTTCCGCATCTAGCAGTGCTGCTGTGAGACATTAGGTTATTGGCTGGGGGAGGGGTGAAACCCTTCTCAAGCAACAACCACAATTCTTGTCAGGGTGAACCACAAAAAGTCGTTAAATGAAAGTGTGCTTAACCATTTGGTAGCTTGGCACAAAAACAGTCAGGCGTAACTAAGAGGCAATGTGTAAAGTATTTATGCAGCACTTAAACAGTAATGTAGTGAAAGCACAACACAAAAAAAACCCACACCAATCTAGAAACATAGAGTACATTTTAATAAAATGAGACCAGAATGACAAAAATCCAATCAGTAGATCTGGAGACATGCAATTTAAAGTCTTAGGTAAAAATAGTGCCAAAATGCGCAAAATGCCAAACGGGGATAGCTAGTTGCACCGGATCAGTACAAAGTCACAAGTTCAAGCTGACCACGAGCACGAGAGTGAGCAGGGTTCAGGACCAAGTTCGGTCCGCTGGTCAATGTACCTGGTTGTACTTGAACTGACATACTAGGTCCTGTGTCATGCTGCGTTGAGTTGTGTCAATTCTGAATGGGCCACCATTCAGGAGCTGCAAGGTGCTGCATCGAGTTGTGTCGTGATGCCACAGTTCCGATGAATCTGCCGATCAGGAGCTGCAAGGTGCTGCAGTGAGACATCCTGCGCCATGCCTCGTTGGTTCTGATTTGGCTGCTAATCAGGATCGAGAGCTGTGAGGTGCTGCGATCCGAGGCCCTGCATCATGCTGGATTGAGTTGCATCATGCTGCGTCGGTTCTGAGGGACCCACAGCTGAGGCAGGAGGAATACACCCTGATGCCAGCCAAATGTCTAGGACCTGGGGGTACCTCTTGGAAATCAGGACTCACTTCAGCAGAGGCCAGCAGCAGGGCAAAGGCTGGTCAAGTTAAGTCTGGGCAGCTGGACAGATGCAGGATAGGTCTCTAGCGCTTGGTATGTCACTATACCTCAGAACAGGATGCCAGTCAGTTAGACCTTGGAGTCACTCTGGTAGGTCTGAGCTCCATTAGCAGGACCTGTCTTCCTTCCGCAGGCAGCAAGACAGCACAGAAGTCCTTCTTCTGACTCTTCCATGGGTCCAGAGGTGATCTGAAGAGTTGGTCTGAGGGTCAAATATTTATACCTGGTGCTAGCTTTGAAGTGGGAGAAACTTTGTGAGTGTGCTGAGGCAGCCCCTTTGAAGTACAAGCGCAGTAGATGACAGCTCTGCCCCTCCCATCCTGACAAGATGGCCGATCCTACCCCTCTGTATCGCTACCTGGGAGAAATACACAAAGGCCAACTGCCAACTACACCTAGTCATGTGATCAAAGATACAGGCTGCAGGCACCAAATGGTTGGGACAAGAAAATGCCAACTTTCTAAAACTTGTATCTAAATAGGGGGGTGAGGGGGTTGGCCCTTGCCTACAACCCCCTTGGGCCTCAGAAAACTGGAAACACAATACAACATCAGGTGGCTGTGTGATTTAAACACATCTTTACTTGTGAATGAGGGACATTTTGCTGAATAAACATGGCCTCAGATTTCTTTTGTCACATTTGATTAGAACACATTTCAAACTTCAAAAGTATATACAACTTTCTAAAACTGGCATTTTCAGAATTGTGGCTTAAAATCAAACTTTACCATCAAAGAGGGTTTTAAATTACAATTCATTTGACAGCAAACTTGACATTCCTCCCTGCTCCCAATCAAACATTATCACGTATTAAATGTAATAAGGTAACCAATGCAATTCTATGGGAGAGATATGCCTTGCAATAGTGAAAAAGGCTCTAGGTGTTTTTCACTTCAAAATCCAAATGTCCTACTTTTTAAGTACAATGCACCCTGCCCTAGGTAGCTTATATCTATCATAAAAGCAAGTTTTAGGCCTGGCAAAAGGTTTATATTGCCAGGTTGAAATGGCAGTTTAAAACTGCACACAGGCTAAAGGGCAGGCCTGGGACATGTTTAAAAAGGCTACTTGAGTGGGTGGCACAATGAGTGCTGCAGGCCCATTAGTAACATTTAATTTACATTCTCTGTGTACATGTAATCCAACTTTACTAGGGACATACAAGCAAATTAAATGAGCCAATTGGCTGTAAGCCAACTTTGCTATGTTAGAGGAGTGAGCACATGCACTTTAGCACTAGTTAGCAATGGTAAAGTACACAGAGTCCTAAAGCCAGCAAAAGCAAAGTCAGCAAAGCAGGATTTAAGGCAAAACGTTAAGTGAGAACCACGACAAGGATTCCAGGTCTAACAGTCTTCCTCATCTGTTACTCCTTTTCTATTTTTTCTGAAACCAATTCACAGGAGGGGTGAAGGCAAAATGTCTGGGGATGACCCTGCAGAGAGGGACAGTTTCAGCAGCTATGCTATCAAACTGAGCCAGGTTTCGTACAGTGTCAAGCAGTTTCAGATCCACTCATCTTGCACAAGTACCAGTTCCCCATACTTTCGGATACACCAGTGCTTGCTCCTCACCATGCTCTGCAGTAGGCATCAAGTCTGCTCTGATGAGTAGTCATGTCAGGGTGTGTATACACCATGACCAATAAGTCCTTGGCAACTTACTTGAGATAGCAGCAACTGCATTGATTCTGATTTTTTTTTTAAGTGTTAATGGTCTGCAATAAGCACAGAGGACGTAAGCAAGGAACTCAAAAAATGCATTCCTCTTCAACTAGTGATCACCACGCAATGCCTAACTGCTGTTTTTCCCCAACCGCCCACAACCACGAAATTCTAAACAGCATGCAAAGCCTCTTGCCTGGACAGACAAAGGAGGAAGGATAAGGCAGCAGGGAAGACCACACAAATGAAAACACATAGTGGGCACACATATAATGTGAAAAATCATATATCACAAACAAATGCACTAAGGATATTACATCTTTTCCCTCCTTATGAAGAAATTAAATTCAATCAATAGTCTCTGAACTTGCCCGGCATTTCCACATTATGTGGAGGACGTAGAAATTATGTACTAGAAACTTGCACAAGAGCGCAGGGAATATCATCTATATCATTATGTGATGGTGACATACTATGATGGTGACAGGTCTGGAGAAAGTAATAGGTTCCCCAGAATTGCTGCTATTGGGAACCAAATCATTAGTGCCAGATGTTAAGGAAGGAAGGAAGCGTGCACCCCAGACAACTTTTACAGCTCCTGATGTATTCCACCAACAACCATTGCTTAGCATTAAAGCTGAACCAGTAGTTTTGACTACTTCCATATGATCACCATACTTGTCACCACTGAACTTAGTGAACTTACTATGAACACTACGAATCCTGACAATGTGTCCGGCACATACTTTACTTGGTATAGTCGTTTTTCTCTAGTCAGAATGCGGTTTCATCATGGCTTGACACTTCACAAGCCTGTGCTTTACAGTCTCTTCACCTTTGCCTTGTGTGGAAACATCTACCATAACTCCCTCTTTCATTTTTTTAGAACCAACATGGTTGCAGTACGGTAGGCGAAACCCTCCCTCACTAACTTGCAAGGTGTTTTATGAGTTACATTGTGCAGAGTGGTGTAAAATGCCCAAAGACATGTTCCTAGTGCATTATGGACAGGTAGGTTACTTTTCAATGCCAGTTGTATTGTCTCCTTAATAATTTGGTTGGCTTGCTCAACTTGACTGTTGCTTACCACATGAGTGAGTTCTACCACATGCTTTAAAAAATTTGGACAAATCAGTAGGTACAAATTGAGTGCCTTTTTTCACTCACAAAATTGGCAGTCCTGTACAAAATTTTAATATTGCAATCCATTTCTGGGAACCAATAAATAATTCTCAACTTTTTTTTTGGACCAGTCATGCCAAGATAACTTTCATGTGCTATAGCATCAAAATGTGACCTTACATGGCTGGGAACTATGAGCATGTCATATCTAATTATACCTTAATCTTCAATAGACAGTTTGTCTCTTACTTTCCAAAATGTTCTGAGGTTGACATCCAAACTGGTTGGCCCAAGACAGAAGGAAGCTCAGGGAATTCTTACACACTCACCAACACAGGCAGAGCAGTGCACATGAGAGGATCCCATCCTCGTCGCTAAAAGAAGAATGGTCTGTAGTAACCACAGACATCGTAAGTATGGCACTCTACAGTTTATTCCTCTTCAAGTCACGTTATATAACACAATACCTAAATTTTCCCCAACCGCCCGCAACTCCTACCTTTTAACCAACACTCAAGGCCTCTTTCACACACACTCAAAGGAGGAAGGAAGTATTGGAGAGAGGGGAAGACCACAAAGAGGAAGACACATAGTGGGCACACATATAATGTGAAACATTACATATCACAAACGAAATCCTTAAGGATATTACACTGACCCATAATTCTTGTAGCTACCTTTATATTTCATCTCACTCTAATAACAATATTCTTCTGATTTCTTCTCTCCTTCTCCACTCACTCTCTCTTACTCCCCTAACCCTTTTATAACTCATTTCCCACTCCCACTCCCCTCTCCATCTTGGTCTTTTATTCCTCTGTTGCCTCTGTTTCTTACTCCATCCTTCTTCCTACTTCCATTTCCACTTAACATTTTCCTTCTCTCCTTTTTCTTACTATCATCTCTTCTGTTTTGCTCTCTTCTCCCCTCTCTATTCCCAGTTTATCTGCAGACAACAACACTACACCCACAGTCCATGTTTGTCCTGCTTTACTCTACCCCTACTCATAGAGCTGCTTACACCCCGGGTACCCTGTCAGAGCAGTTGCTAGAGTTAGAAAGGAGGTGGGTAGTCATCATTAGGCATGGCACAGCCACCTAAAACTCTAGGTGACTCCAGTGGGGTAACAAAACTTGAAGGGGCCCCCCTGCCAAGTACATGCAGGGGGCCCCCCCAGACTCCGGATCCAGTCTGAAGCTCTCAACTAAGGGGCCTGCCAGTGTCAGTAGGGGGTCTCTGGACGTCAGGGCCCCCCGCACCGCGGGGGCCGCAGGGGCCTTTGTTACATCACTGGGTGACTCCCTTAGAAGAGAACTAGACTGTGCTGGCACACACTTCATTTAGAGGTCAAACCAATCTATACACATTTAGAATTAGAAAAGTTGACACCCTCCTCTTCTCTAATTTTCAATCCAGTCAGGCAAATACATTTTAATGAAAAGTTGGGGTTGGAGCAGCAGTTGTTCAGTGGCCAACTCTTGCAGCTGTGAAAGGTTGAGTAATAATGCACCATATTACTGATTTGAACTCATCATCAGCACAGCACCATCATAAAACAGTCAAAACTACTTGATGCATCGATGCCTCTTTATTTTGGTACTGTTTACCCCTAGGCATGATGTTTTCCTTAACCATAAAACTCTGCTTCATACATGGGCATTCATCCATGTGTGTTGACTGTGCCTTTGTCAAATGCGACAATTTTGGTTTCTTGTAAAGCTGGTGTCCCCAATGCTTAATTTGAGGGGTGGGTGTAGGTGAGACCCGCTGGCACTCATTTTTGGGGATTGGGACTTATTTTTCACCATCAGACTTTGTTCTAGTACAAGAGAGAGAAAGACAAAAAAGGAGTAACAGAGGAGGAAGAGTGTTAGACCTGACATCATTGGCATGGTTTTCCTCTAACGTTTTGCCTTCAATACGTTTTTTTACTTCTTTTTTGCTGGCTTTAGGACTCTGCACACTTTACCACTGCTAACCAGTGCTATATGGCCAGGTACAGCCTATACCCCCTCGCTCCTCCTTTAATGATACCCAGATAACCACATGGACTACCAATAGAAGTTTTTGGAGTAGGGGGTCGTAAACCCCCGGCCGTATTTATTAAACAATTTTAATAAAACATTTTATACCTTATTTACACAAAATACGCAGAATAAAATTGCATTCCATTGTTACAATGATATGTACAGATGTCAGATGGCTAACCTTAACATAATTCTAATACAAAGGTATTCCTATCTTAATCTAGCATACCACAGCAATTACTTCTGCGCATTCCCCTTTGAGCCCACGGCAAGGTCACGTCTGGGGTCAGATCCTCCCCCAATTAAGCCCCACGCCCTCGTACCGGAGTGCGCATGCGCGGGGGGCCCAGTCACCGTGAGGGTACTTACCCCTCCCGGTCACCCCCATACGCCCTGTATATTATCTCCAAGGGGCCCATTGCACCCGTGTGCCCGTGCGGGGTGGCCAACCAGCCTACTGGAAAGCATGACTCCCCATCCCCCGCACCCCTCCAGCCTACCGGCTGTAACCGCCCCTGGAGTACCATGAGAGACCACTTGTCCCTCCCATTGGGCGACCCCATTCAAGAATGGCGCCGCCCCCTAAGGACCTTAAGTTACTGCTCCCAAATCATGACCTTACCGCCGACCAAGGAAACGCCAAATACGACAATTTTATACTTATCAAAGAAAATTATAAAGCTGTCATCGAAAGGAAAACGGGACATAAAATAAGCAAAATACAACACCATGCTGACCAATACATCTATATTTTAACAGATTACCCCTATGATGCCAGAACAACTTGCTTTAGGGGATGGTGGGTGGGCAAATTAAGGGCAGCCTCCTAGCGAGGCTGGTGCGTAGTCCGGCTGGGAAGCGGTGAAAAGAGATCCAACTCGCCGCTCCCGAGCCTTTTCAGGGGTCTCCTGATGACGTCACAAATGCGCGCCCCGGAAGAGCGTTTCGCTTCCGGGGCACGCTCCCTCCGCCAATCATTCTGTAAGGCGGGCCCACCGCGCTCTCAGGGCGCGATGGGCCCGCCCCCCAGTGTGGGCAGCATCGGGGGCCGGCTCGACCGCCATACCTTTGGCGTGGCCGAGTCCGGCCCCGCCTCTCTATACGGCCAGGTACAGCCTATACCCCCTCGCTCCTCCTTTAATGATACCCAGATAACCACATGGACTACCAATAGAAGTTTTTGGAGTAGGGGGTCGTAAACCCCCGGCCGTATTTATTAAACAATTTTAATAAAACATTTTAATAAAACATTTTATACCTTATTTACACAAAATACGCAGAATAAAATTGCATTCCATTGTTACAATGATATGTACAGATGTCAGATGGCTAACCTTAACATAATTCTAATACAAAGGTATTCCTATCTTAATCTAGCATACCACAGCAATTACTTCTGAGCGTTCCCCTTTGAGCCCACGGCAAGGTCACGTCTGGGGTCAGATCCTCCCCCAATTAAGCCCCACGCCCTCGTACCGGAGTGCGCATGCGCGGGGGGCCCAGTCACCGTGAGGGTACTTACCCCTCCCGGTCACCCCCATACGCCCTGTATATTATCTCCAAGGGGCCCATTGCACCCGTGTGCCCGTGCGGGGTGGCCAACCAGCCTACTGGAAAGCGTGACTCCCCATCCCCCGCACCCCTCCAGCCTACCGGCTGTAACCGCCCCTGGAGTACCATGAGAGACCACTTGTCCTTCCCATTGGGCGACCCCATTCAAGAATGGCGCCGCCCCCTAAGGACCTTAAGTTACTGCTCCCCAATCATGACCTTACCGCCACAGGCCAGATGGTTGACCGACTGTCTGGACCCCCCCCCCATCGCTCTCAGAAAGCTCAAAGCCTAGCTCTAAACCCATCCATCCAAGCCAACAAGTTCCCCA
This sequence comes from Calotriton arnoldi, assembly GCA_963921515.1. Taxonomy (NCBI): domain Eukaryota; kingdom Metazoa; phylum Chordata; class Amphibia; order Caudata; family Salamandridae; genus Calotriton; species Calotriton arnoldi. The sequence goes on along the minus strand of CAWUFW010003200.1, from coordinate 501,129 downwards.
TGAAAATCCTATTACCCAATTGAGATAAATGGAAGCCGTCTTGTAGGAAGCACGACTCCCCTCGTATGCACCCATGGGAAATCGTTTGCAAATGTGGGGACCTGAATAATCTCTCCAATTTAGTGTTGATCCTCCGAACTGAATGATTTAACGCCTTCACTGATTCGCCCCCCCGCCATTGCAGCCTTGGGACCATGTGTGACCAAACTATGGTGCACCCTGGGCAAGTCCGAGCCAACCATCCCACTTCCGTCAGTAGAGTCTCCACTAAACCCCTCCTGCCCAAGTGTACCAAATCATTCCCACCCACGTGTAGGATAATGGCGCTGGGTAGAACCCCATTCTTTTTTAATAAATCTGACACCAGGTCCCTGAGTTGTGTGAGGAGGAGACCCCCTCTCCCATGAAAAGACACTGTAAGATCTGCCAGTTCAGTTTTTGACTCAAATTTACCTGCAAGGAAAAAGGCATGCAACCGTTTTACATAAGAATGGCCGACGATCCAAACCACTTGCTGTCTTCGCTGGCGGGCGTGACCCTGTCCCAGCGCCGACTGCTGTTGCCGCTGTGTCGCCATCAGTTTCCCTCCTGCGTGACAGGTTCGAGAAACTGCAATTCAACAAGAAAGGAGAAAAGACATCAGAACCCAAACTCCCGCACTCATTATAACAAATGCATACGCACATAGCGCTTGTAACAATTGGATGACCATCTACCAATCCTCTGGACGTCCCCCCCTGGCAGACCCCTAGCCGTCGCCTCGGTTGCAGCTCCTATTCTGAATGAATGCGTTCCAAAGCTACTTGGTTCCAAACCTGCTTTCAACACCGCCATGTCCAAGACTCTTTTGAATTGGAATTTCGTGAGCGGGGTGCCATCTGCATGAATTAATAAAGGGCCACCCGCCCCATTGGCCCTACTGCCCAAAAATTCTTCCAAGTTAGCAATAGGCGAACAAGGATTGGAGGGTGCACGGTGCAGTACAACTCCTTCTCCCCGGGCAAACTGGTCCGTCTTTGACTTCTTGATAGATATCAACACAGAATCCCCTTGTACTTTAACCCGATCAAATTGTAGGCCACCCTGCACAGCCCGCTTGTTGTTGGACACCAGTTCACTGATCCTAAATGCCCCATAAAATGCCAAAGAAAATGCCGCACGGAATAACAACACTTCAGCCGTGGAGCTGCAAACTAAACCGAGAGTCCCCAGCAAAGCTGTTAACAACTCCATCCCTATAGGCCGCCTAGTGTCCGGCACTGATCCCTGTATGCGCTGCCACCCCTTCAAAGCCTTCCTAACTGTGAAATTGTTCGCGGGATCCCTTAACCCTTTTGCTTGCGCAAAAAAGGAAATTGCTGCCATATGTCGCCTGGCGGCCGCCACTGAACACCCCTCCTTCTGCAAAAAGGCTAGGTAGGTCAGGATCCTCCCCATATCATGCCAATGCTCCTCCCACTCCCTTCCCAAAAAGGTACAGTAAGCCCAAAACGCCCCTTCGTATGCCTTCCTAGTCCTTGGAGCTAGACTAGCTGCCACGAGGTCCGGTAATTGGGGACACCAATCTGCCAAAGAGATTCTGGGAAGGCCGTCGGGCGCACTGCCGCCTCTGGGAGATGTGTCCTGAACACCTGCATCTTGAAGCGAGAGAGTGCGTCAGCAGCATGATTCAATATTCCGGGCACATGCATAGCCCTAAATTGCAAATTCAATCGCATGCATAACAGTACAATCTCTTTCACTAGGCGCAATATCCATTTGCAATGTGCAGTTTGCTGATTAATGCATTCGACCACAGACATATTGTCAGACCAGAAAATGACCGAGCGGTCGCGTAGTTGACCCGGCCAAACAGTCAAAGCCACCCAAATGGGGAACAATTCCAGGAAACCAATATTGTTTGTGAGGCCACTCAGCCTCCACCATGTCGGCCACCTCTGTGCCACCCACTCAGTGCCCAGTATGGCGCCAAATCCCTCACTGCCAGCAGAGTCCGTCATTAGTCCCAACTCTGGGGAGGCAATGAGTGGACCGGGCCACACCAACCTGCCATTGAAGTCCCTCAGAAATGCCAACCAAATGCGCATGTCCTGACGCACCTCAGCAGATAGCCTGGTGTGATGGCGTTGTTCCTGAAGTCCGGACATAGCCTGCGCAATAGAGCGTGAGAATGGTCGCGCCATAGGTTTTACACGCAAAGCAAAATTCAACTGCCCCACTGTCTGCTGCAACTGATGTAATGTGACCTTTTCCTTCTCCAAGCACTGTTGCAGGCCTAACTCAAACTTTCTAATTTTTTCTTTGGGTAACCTGAAACATCCCTGTATGGAGTCCAATTCTATCCCCAGGAATTCAATGCTAGTGGATGGCCCTACTGTCTTCCCCGGTGCTAATGGTACCCCAAAAGTCTGCATGAGTGTGCAAAATTCATGCAGCGCCCATCCACACTCCGGGGAACCAGGGGAGCCTAGAACCAAGAAATCATCAAGGTAATGTAGGACATGCGTGTGCCCAGTAACCTGCCCAAAAACCCATTCCAGAAAAGAGCTGAATTTCTCAAAATAAGAACATGAGACAGAGCAACCCATGGGCATACACATATCCATGTAATACTTTTCTTGAAACTGGAAACCCAACAAATGAAAATCCGCAGGATGGACTGGCAATAAGCGAAATGCAGACTCAATATCTGTTTTTGCCATCAGCGCTCCAGGGCCCAGAACCCGGAGCATTTCCACCGCTTGGTCAAAAGATGCATATTTTACCCTGCACAACTCTTCACTAATAGCGTCATTCACTGACAACCCCTTAGGTGCCGATAGATTGTGAATCAGCCTGAACTCTCCCGCTTCTTTCTTTGGCACCACCCCTAGCGGAGAGCAAACAAAATTCTTTACCGGGATGGTGTCATATGGGCCTGCTATTCTACCTAGACGTAGCTCCTTGTCAATCTTATTGGCTGCCACCCGTGGGTTAGCTCGTACTGAAACCTGATTCTTACAGACCGACTTTCCAATATAATCTGGGGCGGGTATCCTAAAACCACAGGTAAAGCCTTCCAACAGCATCTGGGCAGATGAAGAACATGGGTACTTGTTCAGCCAAGGGGTCAAAACCGATATCTTAATAGGGGAACGTGAATGGATAGCTGGAGCACCCTCAATCCTGTTTCTTTCTCCCTGCATCTTTTCCTTTCTTGGAACATCTAGACTCAGGGTGTGATGTGTTGGCACAGAAGGAACACGCGTGCCTGAATTTACACGTTCCCGGGGGCCTGTTACACGTCCGCCTATTGAAATCCCAGCACGCTCCCTTCTTCCCGCTCCCCCCGCCACTCCTGTAAGTGGAGGGGGAATTCTGCCGAAAGGGCTGAGCCGGCTGACTTCTTGCTCCCTCCTGCACTACCCCGCCAAAATGGTCAATCCAAGATATCAAGTCCACTTGGTCCCAGGCCAGTGCTGGATCAGAAGCTCTTGCTCTCCTAAAACTTTTATCATAATCCTTCCACCCATTACCCCCGTATTTATCGTGCGCCATAGTGATCCTATTCTGATAGCATGCCATCGCTGCCTGCATATTGGGAGATTGCTCCGCCATTACGGCCATATACACTGAAAAACCCCTAATCCAATTAATGAGGGACTCCTCCAACCTATATTTCTGCAACTCGTTAGCCCATTCCTGTGGAAGCATCCACTCCTTATTTTTCTTAGCTTCCTCCCGCTCAGCTTCATCAAGTAACAAAGAAAACATGTTCACATAACTCCCTTTCCATATTTTTTCTTTCGTTTCTGTTGTCACATGTCTGGCCAAGTTCTCCCTGGGAGTGCGGGCCTCACCCACCCCCAACAACGGCAGAGTCACTTGCTTACCTGGTGTCTTACACCCCGCCGGCTCCTGGACCTTCTCCTTGGATGTATCGACCACCGGGCAGGGCCCCGGTAGGTCCTTGTTGCCCCGCTTGGGGTTGCGTCGCCCTTTGGAGCGGGGGGAACTGGTAACACCTGACCCTTACCCGGGGCATCCCCGGCGTACCATTAAACTGGGTCATTATTTGCCTCGCTTTCTCCATTAAATCTTCCCCCTCAACCGTGGCTCCCGCTGCCGGTGACCAGTTGGCCACCTTCCCCAACCAAGGGAGCAGAGCTGCCAGATTGGAAATTAAGTCCTGTGGTACCGGGCTGCCCCCAGGAGGGGGCCCCGGGAAACCCCCCTAGTGGGTCTACTGGGACCAGTGCCGGCTGTGGTGCTGGGGCGTTAATTGGCAGTGGCGGAACGAGAGCGGGCACCGGCAGGACTGGCGCCGGCACAGGTGGTATGGCGTCCGGGACGGGAGGGATGAGCGGCGGCACAGGCATAGGAGAGGGTATCGGGCGTGGTCCTGGTCTCTCGTGCACCCCCTCCCCGCCCTTCTTGGCTCTATTTCTCCTTGGGAGGGGTGGAAAGGCCTCCCTAGGTGCCACATGCTTGCGCCTGGGTCTCTCCCCTGGCGCCTCCTCCCCATCTACCTTCTCCTTTAATTCCGCTAAAGCCTGCCCCATCTCATCCATCTGCTTCATCCTATTCTCCATTGCCACCATTTTTTCCATCATGCCCTGCAAAAGGCTTTCCATACGGGACTGTTTGTCCCCCCGCTTAGATTTATTTGCCATCTTAAATCTCCCCCGATCACAATACGCCCGTTACCAATGGGCACCCCGAATGGGTCAAATCCTGGCGCACTCCCCCACACAGACTGGGCTGGGACGTGTCCCGAGCCCTTTACCTGATAGCGTAGGAGGTACACGACCAGCCGTAAGCACCCAGGCAACCAGAGCCACTCCACACCAGCTATTCTAGTGGGTCAGGTGAGTTGACTCAAACCCGCGTGGCTCCCAGAAGCTCTGAAAATGCAGGCCTGTCCGTGCCCTCTTCCTCGATCCTGCTGCTGTTGTCCTCTGCGTATGTCCGCTCTTGCCCGCTGTCCACTCGCCCACTGCTTGGACACAAAGAACAGATCACGTAATGCCAAACAACAGCTTTTGATTAGCAGTATTCACATTCACCATCAAACTAAGAAAGAATCCCCCACCCCTAAGCTGTCCAGATCAACTTAAGGTTTTAATACTGCAGGGGCGTGAGTGGAGAATAGAACCCTGCATTCGCCGGTGGGAAGTGCGGCACAGTGCCAGGAGGCTATCCTATCCCGTTTGCCAGCACTTTCCTCTTGCCACTGCAGCCCCGTGCTGAAATCCCCCCCAACCATATAGGCTTTAAAGGAGGAAACAAATGCCACCTCTACTAAAACGAAACTCGGCACCTTCCGAGAATGAGACTGCTCCTTAAAACGGCCCCCTTCTGGTGGCGCCCAGTAGACGGAGAAGACCGGCGGACCGCAGCCCCGAATAACTGCCCACCCAAGCGGCGGCGCAACAGCGGCGGTACCACGCCGACCCCCCCCACAACCGGCTATCCGCTCACCTTCCCTTCTTGCCAACTCACGGGGCCCGCACTACCCGTTACCGTACTCCTAGGCAGATCGCGACGGTCCGATGCGACCCGGCGCTGTCTTCCTGCTCCCTGCACCCGACCTCGACGTGGCGCTGTCCTCCTGTTCGAGTAACCCCGACCTCAACGTGGCGCTCAAGTAACCTCGACCTCGACGTGGCGCTGTCCTCCTGTTCCCCGCACTCTCGATCCGACGACGTGCACCTGGAACAGAAAATGAAACAAATTAAGGGCAGCCTCCTAGCGAGGCTGGTGCGTAGTCCGGCTGGGAAGCGGCAAAAAGAGATCCAACTTGCCGCTCCCGAGCCTTTTCAGGGGTCTCCTGATGATGTCACAAATGCGCGCCCCGGAAGCGCGTTTCGCTTCCGGGGCACGCTCCCTCCGCCAATCATTCTGTAAGGCGGGCCCACCGCGCTCTCAGGGTGCGATGGGCCCGCCCCCCAGTGTGGGCAGCATCGGGGGCCGGCTCGACCGCCATACCTTTGGCGTGGCCGAGTCCGGCCCCGCCTCTCTAAAGTGCTAGGCTCTTTCCTGAAAACATGGTAGAACTGGCTTATGCCCAATTGGCATGTTTAATTTACCTGTAAGTCCCTAGTAAAGTGGTACTGCCTGCACCCATGACCTGTAAATTAAAAAATACTAGTTGTCTTGCACAACTGATTGTGTCACCCACTTAAGTAGCCCTTTAAACATGCCTCGGGCCTACCATTGCAGCCTGTGTGCTGTTTTAAACTGCCATTTCGACCTGGCAAAATAAACCTTTTGCCAGGCCTAAACCTTCCTTTTTAATACATATTTGTCATGCCTAGGGTAGGCCTGGAACAGTCCGGATGGCAGGGTGCAGTGTATTTAAAAAGTAGGACATGTACTTTTAAGATTTACTTGTCCTAGTAGTGAAAAGCTGTAAATTCCAAATAGGAGCAGGTGGACAGATTGAGTTTGGAGTCTAGAGAATTGTAATTAAAAGTCCTCTTTAATGGTAAAGTCGGCAACTTGTCTCTTTAATTTTCTTAATCTGTTATTCCCTTGACACATTTGTTACTTCAACAAGATTCATTGGTCATTTTTCACTCAACAACGATAATGTTTTCTTTGTGGGAGACTTCAGTTACTACCTTATATCTGAAGGCTCTGCCCTAATGGCTTTGAAAGAATGAGAAGTTTTCAGTCTCAACCCTATGAACAAGGAGCCCACCCACCAAAATAGCCACCTTATAGAAGTTACCTCTCCTGATATTCAATTCTTTACAGAACCCTAGCTGACTCTTTCTGGGACTAACAACTGGATGTGCCATTTACATGCATCATTTTGAAACCAATGACAGTCAACTCAAGGAAAATCATATCCTCGTAGAGGAGCTGCAGATCTAAGACTCGATCGAAGCTTTTCTGACAGGCTTCACACCTTCCCCTCATTCAGCTACTGACACAAGCATTGACATCAATAGATCATAGAGGCCTCTAATTTTAAACTGATCAAACGTTTTGACAGTGCACTCCTAAAAAATGTATGGTTTATGCAGGAGCTTTGATTACTGAATCTCCATAGACAGAGGTCAGAAAGACAATGGTGTAACAATTACAATGAAGAGACAAAAAAAATACATAACAACTCTAGCCACTTATAAACTTCAAATCAAGACATCTAAAATTAACTACTATTCAACTTGCATTCCCCATGCACCCAACCCTGCCAAATAACTTTTCAAAGTGGTTAGAAAAACTCATAACACCCGTATAGAAATCTCTCCAATCAACTAGACACTTCAAAAGATCTCTGCAACATATTATCCAACTTTTTTAGTTAGAAAATCAATCAATTCTGTGCTGAAATTAAAAGATGATATTGACACTCTTGCACATTTTAAGGTGACTACACAAGTTCAAGAATCTCAAAACAAACTGACCTGCTTCACTGATGTATCTCACATGAAAGTAATACACACCGTAGCCACTCCTAAGCCTACAGGCTCTCCATATGACAACTGTCCTCTGCATATTATGAAACAGCTAAACCCGTGGATAACACAATACAAACCACCACTTTATTCAATGTAATTCTACAACAACGAGTGGTTCCACAATAGTGGAACATCACAATGGTCAGACTGTTACTCAAGAGCCCACCCTAGCTCCTGGCAACCCCAATAGCTGTTTGGCCTGCCTCTCTGTTTTCCATCCTATGGAAAGTCTTTGACAGGGCAGTTTTATTAATTTATTTGTTTAATCAAATTACAGTCTCATATGGAATCTAACAATCTTTTAAGCCCTGCAGGCTGCCTTTAGTCCGAGTCACAGTACAGAACTTGTCATTTCATTAGCCCTTGATGACTTGCACAGAACTGTCAACCAGGGAGAAGTAGTCACACTTGTCATATTGAACTTGTCAGCATTTGACACAATTGACCATATCTTGCTATTAGATTCTCTGAAAACATGAGGAAAGATGACCTTGCCTTAAAATGAATCAGCTAATTCCTATCTGATTGCTTGCAAACCCCCCTCCACCGTCACCTCAAATCACCCCTGCACCAAGTTCCCTGGTGGTTTGCTCAGGGATCAACCCTCTCACCTCTACTTTTTAAAGTGTATATGTTACTAATGGCCTTGTTGCTCAATTTTTTGGGCACGAAATTCTCTATCTATGCTGATGGCACACAGATTCCACCAGTGCTTAATTTGAGCCGGTTGGCCACCCGCACTTATGTTTTTGGGACTAGCGCTTATTTTTCCTCATTAAATATTTCCCGAGAGCAAAAGAGGGAAAAGCAAACAAAGTGGAAAGACGGAGGAAGACAAAGATAGAAAAACCAGCACAAAGGGGAAAAACAGGAGTGTGCACAAGTGAGATTAAAGGGAAGGGAGTGTCTGGTAGTCGATTAAAGAGCTGTGAGATGGGCTGAAGACTACGCAGCCTTGCTATTCGGCACACTGACAATTAATGGTGCTAGCCGCGGGCTTCTACACAGAGCTTGGGACACTGGCACACATTTTGTTTTTTACAAACTAAGCACTGGATTCTACTTAGCATATCAAAAAACAAATTTACTGTCAGCTCTTCTGACAGGGCAACCGACACCCTAACCAAAGCTCTTACTATAATATGTCACTAGTGGCTTCTAAGTTCTTAAAATGTAATCCCAATAGAAACAAAAAACTCATCATCAGATTGGCTTCAACCAATTGTAATTCCTTCAATTGGATGGAGATCATGAGACCTACTTGTTGTGACTTTTCCTCTTTCTGTACTCTCTCTCTTTCCTCCTAGCTGCTCAGCCTGCAATCACCAACTGACTCAGATCAGGCACCCAACATTCCAAGGCATCATCAAGATTCCACACATGCTCAGGCTGAACAGCAAGGGGAAAGAGAGAGAGTACAGAAAGAGGAAAAGTCACAACACTACATATCCTCTTTCTTTACACTGAAAAACAAAACAAAGCAAGAAGATATACCAAGAAGTAAATACATCACTAGAGCAAATACGTGCAATAGGAGATAGATTGAGAAATAGTCCAAAATGCAATAAAACGATAGCAAGAATAAAATGGCATATGAACGATGTAACGCAGTAAGATAATATCATTAAGAAATGGAACAGGAGTAAAAGATGATACAAACTAATGCAATAAAAGAAGGCATAAATACAATGCAATATAGCAATAAATTGTGGCATAGGAATGCACACGCACACCATCCCCTTTTCTGACAAAGGAGTGGAAAAGCAAAACAAAGTAAAAACAGTATACCAGGCACCTGAAAGGACAACAGTCTCAGGAAGCATACAACACGTACAAGACTTGTACACCAGACGTCTCCGGCACCCCTACGATCTGTGAATCAAATCCGCCGTATGGCGCACAGTGAGCCAGCACTGTAAGCGTGGCAGGACACAAAAGACAGATCATAGAAAAATTGTACGTACGTGGTAAACAATGAATGAAAGTAAAAACAGAATGGCGTAAAGAATGCATACCCACAAACGTCAGACAAAATACGGGATACACTCACCCACAAGCGAAGTACCGGGATACACTCACCCGTCAAGCGAAAACATGAACTGGGATACACTCACCCACAAGCGAAGTACCGGGATACACTCACCCGTCAAGCAAAAACATGAACTGGGATACACTCACCCACAAGCGAAGTACCGGGATACACTCACCTGTAAGAAGGAAAAAAAATACTGGGGTACACTCACCCATCAATCAGAAAAAAAAACATACTGGGATACACTCACCCAAACAGCAGAAAAAGTACAGGGCAGAACGACCAGTAATGGTCACACGCTCACCCAGCAAAACAGCATAAGTACACGCACCACAGACACACGGACCGCAAAAAATACTGGGATGAACTCACTTAACAACTCACCCATGTAATCAGCAACAGAAACTGCACTGCCAGCACAGAAAAAAACAACTCTGAAATACAAGACTTATACTGTGCGCTTGGCAAAACAAGTAGAGTATCAGGCATACACAGTAAGTATAATGCACAACGAACAGCGCACAACCACCGTAAAGTAACAGGGATAGAAAAATATAACCAACATTGTAGCATATGTAGTAACGTATTGAATAAGATGAAGTAAGCAAGGCAACAGTTAAACAAGGCAAAGAAACATGTAAGTTGCGCTTAGGATCTCAAGAAGCACTGTCCACCATAAAACAATAAACTAAAACAAGTGAAGTAGTCACCGTGGTCATACTGAAGGTTGGAAACGTGTGAACAGCAACAAGAAAAACACAGTACCTTGGTTGAAGATTTTCTTTTATGGAACAACTCTCTGAAAAAAAAAATGGAAAACCTTGGAGGAATAATCAATCAGCACTAATGTCTCGGCACGGAGGAAGAACAACAGAGAAAATTTGATGAAGTCTCCAATACCTGGACGCAGAAACTTGAAGGAAAAGAAGAAAACATCGCTGAAGTGCTGCATGACATCGAAGTTGAGTAGAGAGAAGAGGCATGGGAATCAGGAACTGGCAAATTCGCAGTGCAGGGAGAAACACTTCAGAACCTGACCACGACAGAATTCGGCTGCGTGATGACGGCATTAGGAAAAGAAATATACCGAAGAAAACGTGGTTGGCAGTAACTCTCGATAGAGAAGGAAGTAACAAATGACAGAGTCCAATGTAGTGTAATGCAGCCGCCAGCCGCAAGATGGCGGCACGCACGGTACGCCATGCAGGATGGCTAACGGCATGAGCTTGCTTCCCAGCTTGACACGCAACAACAGTGACGGAGAGAAGAAACGTCACCGAAGGAAGAACCATGGCAACGGGAAGATGCAGCTGACGAAGATCCACGCAGCTGAGGCTCGAGGTAAGAAGGAAAGAGCGCGCGCTAAGCATGGCGCACTTTATTTTCAAACTAAGACAGGGCGGTTGAACTGCCAAATGTAGAGGAGGAACCAAGGTCGATAATAAATAAAAATAGACTCACCGCAAATGTCCCAAGACTTGCCACCACACACAGATAATGTAAAATAAGCGTGTAAACAAAGTCTTGTAACCGGCTCCACAAAAGTAATTAGTATGGATGGCGCTTGCTAGAAGGATGCAGGAAGAAACACTTCTCCTTTACGTACGGAGCTGGCACCGAAGCAATAAGTCCACAGAATTAAATGCAGTAAAAGGCAGATGGCAGAAAAAAAAAACAGGCAACACATAACTCACCAAGCTTGAGTGAGGTGGAAAACTGGCACGCCCGAGTTGAGGCTGATGGGTGTCAAATGGTCACTGGTGGGGCTGGGGCAGCCAAGTTTTTGAAGTGGTAAGACGTAAGTACACAAGCTTGAGTTTCTTGTAAGTTGCAGTATATTTTAGTTCCAGTTAGTTGCAGTTTAAGCATTGCTTGAAGATCATGCAGGTTCGTAGTAAAATCGTCGCCAAAATGTTGAAGATAGAAAGTCCACAAGAGACCAAATTGTAGTTCCAAGAGGTAACTTTATTCAGGTTCAAGTTACAGAAGCTTTAGGTAGATAGCCAAGATGGTAAGTAGGTCAATATGTACGCCCCACCAGGAGCAGCCTCCTAGCTGCTCAGCCTGCAATCACCAACTGACTCAGATCAGGCCCCCAACATTCCAAGGGATCATCAAGATTCCACACATGCTCAGGCTGAACAGCAAGGGGAAAGAGAGAGAGTACAGTGATGGAGCAGTAAAAATAAAAATTTTAACCCCTAACAAATTATATAATTAATTAATTAAAAATGTTCGTTTAAATGTATTAATCAACATTGTATATGTGGGAATGGTAATATGCCAATGTATGTGCTAAATAATCTATTAATGAATGTCCGTGTGTCTAATCATAACGTAAGAATAAAAAGCGTACTAAATAAAATAAATGCATGTTTGTGCTTCATAGAAATAAAATGTGTCGTTGCAAAAACAATAGTGATGGTAAGTAAGGAGCAGCTTAAATGTCGCTTTTTGCTAGGTAACAACTAATTGGGGTACGTAGACGGGAGGGAAACGAAAGGGATATTTTCTCTATTTTAATTATGTTTTATTTGCCTCAAATTAGTGCTTCTAAAGTAGAACCGAGTGGCGAGATAAAATGGCCGCCAGTGGGAAGATGTGCGCAGGCGCAAGGGGACACGTGGTACGGGATGAGATTGAAGAAATCTGGAGCCTCGTGATGTCTCTGAGAGGCTAGGATGCAAGAAATGGTCAAGGCTGGTGTGACCTAATTGAACTGATAGTGTGCCGTGATGATCAGGAGAGAGTCCGTGGGAAAGGAGCCCAAGAGAAAGGACAATGACTGCGGAGTTCTTGAATGTGTCAAAAGAAGATACAAATGGACTGATCGAATCGGATGGAAATGTTTAAGCGTATGGGAAAGGAAATGATCCAAGGACCCTTGAATCCAAGAGAACTTGATTAAAGAATGAATAAGCTGACATGCATGGACCAATGAAAGAAAAGCGTGATATTAATGTTGCAACAGTTAGTTAGCAAAGTTAGAATTGGGGTATAAGAGGGCCTACTCTTAGTGGGAGGGGGTCAGTTCCAGGGAAGTTCCAGAGAGTTCCAGTCAGAGTTCCAAGCAGTTCGAGAGTCGTGGTTGCAGTAGAGGAGACGGGTTGCAGGTAGCTGATGCTGACGAGCTGAAGTTGCTGTTGCTGTCTTAACTTTACAGTTGAGTATGAGAATCAGGCTATTTCTAATCCCAAAGTTAGGTTAGAAATCATTAGGCTAAATTAGGAAGCTAGGCAGGTAACTAGGGTTTTTGGTTTCATGACAAAATTTCCTTTTCTGCAATAAATTGGTTATGCTTAATAAAATTGTGAATTTAAAAATGAATAATTGAATAAAGTATTAAATTCTTTCCATGCTTTTAAAATTATATAAAATTTAAGATTCTTTAAACCCAAAATGACTCAGTGGTTATTTTCCTAAATGATTGTGACATGAGTAATTGGTTGATTGTGATTCAGCTGGTCTTAATCACTATGAACTAATTTCTTAAATGAATGATTCATCGACAAAACAATGAGCAGGAATATCTTAAGAAATAACTAAAAGAAAGTGACAAATTAAGGTAAATAGATATCCTTGCTCTTCCAGCGGTACACAAAATGGTGTTCTCCATTTAGTTCTCATGCTTCTCCTAGGAGTATAGAATTTCATACAGGTGTAAAAGGAAATCCAGGTGTGTGTGTGTGTGTGTTAGGCGATGTTTATGGGCCCCATCGTCATGAGGATATGAGAAATATAGTTTACCCCTGGATGACCTATAAGTAACCTGGGAGGAGAATAGTTTTCATTGTACGCGCTGCATCAGATTTCTTGGTAGCAGAGTTATGGTTTTCTATAGATTAGTTTAGTGATTATTGTTTATTGATTATTGATTATTTGATGACTAACACTATATGTTGAGTTGCGTTATGTTATATGTAAGTTTTCACGCTTCTGGGATGTAGGAAGTGGAACACGTGTGGCAAGAGAAGTCACATGGAATTTGGTACATGGTCTGAATTCATTTTGGTTATAACACAGGTTGTGTTATGTCAGGGATTTCGGTGTGAAAAGTGTGTAAATGAAATAGCAAATAACGTTTACTTGTGAAACTTTGGCCTTAATTCTCAGGAGCCTAGTCTCCACATGTGTCTTATCCCCAGAGAAACGAGTAAATTGTTTGTTTGAAAGAAGGGTAAGGTAGAGGGAAGTGCTACTTTATCGGCGAAAGTAAATAATTCTGTGGTAGGGTAGAGGTAAGCGCTGCCTACTGGAAAAACAGGATTCTTGTGTAAAAGGACAAGGCTGTCACTTTGTTTAGCGAATCAGACTATGGAATTGTTTATTTGTTGTAACTAACGAAGAAAAACAGTAAAAAGAAAAATTGCCGATAATTTTTGTAAAGGAGGGGTAAAGAGTAGAAGTGACGTGGAAAAGTGCCGCGCTAGGATTGGTTAGTGCACTAGTCACGTGAATACAGAGCAGGAGTGACGTAGAAAAAGTGCCGCGCTAGGATTGGTTGGTTCGCGGACGGTGGAAATTGTTCTGATTGGTACGTTAGTGTGAATCGCGCTGTAATTGGACGAAGTTCCGTACACAGAAACAGCGTTAGAGTAAAGAGAAAACAAATAGAAAACATGCCGTATTACGAGTATGAAAGGGAGAGAACGTCATGGACAACGAAATTAAAGAATTTCTTTAAGAAAGACAAAAAGGTTGTGACTAGAGAGGGACAGGTAATTCCTCCGCCGAAATCAGCAGCTTCACATATGATGCTGAAATATGGATATCATACGTGCATATGGTTGGATAATTGGGTAAAATATACAAAGAATGATGGAGCATTGGCTTTTCCTGAAAATGGTTCTTTTAATGTAGCGATTTTACGGAATTTAAAAGAAAAGATGCTTAAATTGGAACCTAGACCTAGACCGACACAGTTTGAGGCTTTAACAGAATGGGAAGATGAGATGTACGAGAAAGAAAGATTCAGAGGTATGAAAGGTTATGAGTTCGTGCCCGGAAGATTGTGGGGAATGAATCATGAGGACAGAATAAAACGATGGAGATGTGCTAACATGACAGGAGGTTTGTTTCCAGCTTTTACAGTTGAGGAAGGGACTAAGAAAAAACGGACTGAGAAAAAGAAACATTTAGAGAGAGAAAGGTATATGCATGAGAGCGAAACGGATGACGAGTTGCTGGAAGATATATTAAATAAAAATCCACCTCCGTATCAGCAGAATTCTACAGTGGTGACACCAAATGCGCCACCAATAGAAACTATGCGAAATAAAAGTCCAGAAAAAAGACAAGAAATAAATAGGTCACAAGAACAAATAAGAACTTCCCAAAATGAGGGAATAGAAAATGATAGTGCAAGAGAATTGGCAAGGACAACAAAAGAATTAACTGAGAAAATTAGAGAATTAACCAAGAATATGGAAGCAGTTACCGTACCCGTAACAATAGGTCCAGTAATACCAGTTTTCGAGAATCAGAAAATTGATGAACGATCTTTGGTGATTCCCTTGAGTTCGCAATTCCAAAGAGAAAAGGAAAGAATGGAAACAAGTCCAGGAACGAGCAATTTGACTAGTGCTTACAGACCAAGTCCACCTGAAAATTTGACAGTGAATGAGTGTAGCGGTAGGAAAATGCCTATGGTAACTGAATCTGCAACAGTGACACCTGAAAAGAGTGGAAATTGGACAGAAATAAATAGTACTCCTATAGGTCCGACTCCTGATGAGTTAAATGAGTGGATAAAAGCTTTTAAATTAAAAGAAACAGAAGAAAAACCATTAGATGTGATCAGATTGAAAATTGACATGGAAGAATTAATTCTAGGAACGATTGGTACAGAAAAGATAAAGAATTATCAGGATGACGAAATAATGTTTCTGTGCAAAAGTATAACATGGAGGGCAAAGAATTTACATGACAAACTAGAAGAAGTGGCCGGTGAGATTGGAATAGATTTTGCAAAAGTAAAAACGTTGCAGAAACCATACAGAGTAGATTTTTGTGAAAAAGATATTGAAAATTTGAATACAGCAGGAAGGTTGACACAGATAAAAGAGTTGATTGTTTTGTTGAGAAAATGGGGTGATGTAGACAGATGGAAGGTTAGATGGACAAAGAAGAATGAGAAAAGCGTAGACAAAGGTTCATTGGCTTTTATGATAACAGAAAAGGAACATGTTGTTAAAGAGTACCCTATGAGAGAAACTCCAGGTGGTAGTTATGTGCATGTTCCCTGGACTAGGCAGGACATCCTGTCATTTACAAATGACTTTCCAAAGTTAAGAGAAAAGCCAGTTGAGTGGTACCGACAGGTAGAAAGGTTTGTAAAGGTCTCGAAAGTGTTGTGGATAGATTTGGATGGATTGTTTGACATAGTGGTACCAACGGATCTGTGGTCAGAATGTAAGATTACAGTTGACTGGCCAACTACAGAATATCCAAGAGATCCTAAGACAGGAGCTCCAGGACCAGATGTGATGAAGAAATACGACAAGGTGATTACCTTTTTGAAAAATAAGATTCCTCCAAAAGAAACAGATTGGGTTAAGATTGATAGAACTACACAGGAAAATAAGGAGAGTGTACATGCATATTATGAGCGATTGTTATTGGTTTTCAAACAGTATAGTGGTTATGAGGAATTAAGTGAGAAGGATATGAGTCATTTTGTATACCGATTTGTATTTGGCTTGAAACAAGAAATAAGTGATATGATTAAGCAACATATGATAAACTGGCAGAATGCAAGTGTAGATGAGGTGCTGAGGTATGCTAAGTATTGTAGTGATGAAATAGAGAGTAAACAGCGTAAGTTGAAAGAAAAAGCAATGTGGGCACAAGTGAAAGTGGCAGAAAAACAAGAAGCCCAATTGGATAATAATAATGGAAACGAATCAGGACAGAATAAGATGCGACCAAATATAGGTAAAGGAAAAGGACAAGTGAGTCTAGAAGAGGCAAAGAAGAAATGGCCATGTCATAATTGCGGAAAATTAGGGCATTGGAGAAATGAGTGTAAGTTCCCACCTAAACCTAATCCGGAACATCAATCATTAACTCCACAGGTGCAGAATGAGGTAGTTGTTCAACAAAGTCAGGTGCCACAACCACCACTTCCCAACACTGTTAACCAGCAAAGATACAGTACAGAAACAGGATTCTACGGAGGAGAGCAGGTAACACAGTTGCCGAGAGCAGCTAACATTTCCCAGTATTGGTTGCATCAGAGTGAGGATGACCCGGATGAAAGTTTCTGACGGTGCGCAAGAGAGGGGAAAGAGTGCGTGCTTGGCGCAACTCTGGAGGTAGATCAGTCTGGTCCCTTTGTGGATGGAGAAGTGAATGGAGCAAACGTAACATTCCTTGTCGATACTGGAGCTACCCGTTCTACTGTTAGGTCAGTGGAAATTCCGAACCTTCCTCTCTCAGGTGAATGCATCCAAGTGGTAGGAGTAGCCAATCAGCAGATTAAAACCCCACTTACTGAATTGGTAGAAGTAAAAATTGGTTCTTTTAGAAAAATGCATAAATTTGTAGTGTGCGATTGTAGTCCTGTAAATCTTCTAGGTCGTGACCTTTTGTGTAAAATGAATTGCACGATTTATTGTACACCAGAAGGAATAGGTTTTCAGACTTCGGATGAAGATGTTTTGTATAAAGTAACTTTGATGAATCAAGAACCTGAAACGAATGGTTTATTTCCTGCATTTGATGCAGAAAAACTTCCAGAAGAACTAAAAGGTGCAGTAAAAGAAAGTGTGTGGGATTTTACAGGAGAGGACATTGGATTAATGAGAGAAGTTGATCCCGTAAAAGTGACAGTGAAAGAAGGGATAAGTTATCCAAACACGCCACAGTACAAATTAACTCCAGAAATAATTGAAGGAATAACTCCTGTGATAAATAAAATGATTGAACAGGGAATTCTGAAAGAAATCATGAGCAGTCCATGTAATTCACCTATTATGGGACTGAAAAAGCCAAATGGAACATACAGAATAGTACAGGATTTGAGAAAGATCAACAAAATAGTTGTACCATGCTGTCCAATAGTGCCAAACCCTGCAGTGATTCTATATCAAATTCCGCATGAAGCTGAGTGGTACACTGTGATAGATTTGTGTCATGCATTTTTCTCTATTCCTTTGCATCCAGATAGCCAGCCATTATTTGCATTCCGTTTCGGAGAGCGTATTTTGGCATGGTGCCGAATTCCACAGGGGTATACAGAAAGCCCCTCAATTTTTAATCAGATTCTAAAGAGATCTCTGGAAGATTTAAAAATGCCAGAAAAATCAGTGATGGTGCAGTATATCGATGACCTATTGGTAGCATCGAAAACCAAAGAGGCATGTGTAAGTGACACAATTGCTTTACTGAACCATTTGGAGAAAAGAGGACATAAGGTGTCCCCTTCAAAATTACAGTTTTGTCAGAAAGAAGTCCAGTATTTAGGGCATAAAATTGAGAAAGGAGTGCGGAAAATAGCGACAGAAAGAGTAAGAATGATTCAAGGAATGAGAGCACCAATGACTCAAAGAGAGGTAAGAATGTTTTTGGGAATGGTTGGATATTGTCGACAATGGATAAGTGGATTTTCTTTGATTGCAAAACCATTACAAAAACTGACAAAGAAAGATGTAAAAGACCCTTTTGAGTTAAACAAAGAAGAAATGAAATCTTTCAAAGAATTGAAAAAGAAACTGTGTGAGGCCCCTGCATTAGGCATGCCTGATTATGAGAAGGATTTTGAGTTATACTGCAGTGAAAGAGATGGATGTGCATTTTCAGTACTGGTACAAAAACACGGCACCATGAAGAGGCCTATAGCTTACTTTTCAGCTGTTTTAGATCCTATAGCAAAAGCATTGCCTGGATGTTTGAAAGCAGTTGCTGCTACTTGTGTAAGTCTGGAACAAAGTGAAGGTATAGTGATAGGGTATCCACTGAGAGTATATGTTCCCCATTCAGTAGAAATTCTTTTGACAAGAACAAAAACACAGTACATGACACATAGTCGGCTGACTAAGTACGAAAAAGTCATCTTGAGTGCAGAAAATGTGACCATAGATAGATGCATAAATGTAAATCCTTCGACATCATTGCCAGATGAAGAGAGTATAATTGAACAAGATGAAGTAGATCATGATTGTCTGAATGTGCTGGAATATTGCACAAAACCAAGAGCTGACATAAAAGATGAACCGTTAAAGGAATCCGATTATGTCATGTTTGTAGATGGTTCATGTTTACGCACAAAGGAAGGAGTGTTAAGCGCAGCTTATGCAGTATGCACAGTGGCAACTGTGATGGAAGCGTCTTGTCTGAAAGGAGTTAGGTCTGCCCAAGTTGCGGAACTAATTGCTTTGATTCAAGCATGTAAATTGGGGAAAAATGTACGAATCACGATTGTGACCGATAGCCAATATGGTTTCGGCATCGTACATGATTTTGGCCAGATTTGGTCACAAAGAGGATTTTTGACATCTGCAGGAACACCTATCAGAAATGGAGATTATGTTAAAAAACTGCTTGAGGCGATACAGCTGCCTAAACAAATAGCTGTAGTGAAGTGCAAGGCGCATAAGAGAAACGAAGACTACATAGCGGTCGGCAATAATTATGCTGATGAGATCGCTAGATATTGTGCGGAAAACATGGCGTCCCTGAACAAAAATAGAGAAAGGGAGCATGTCTCTTGTCCTTTGCTTTTCACTAACGCAGTCAAAACATGGGATGAAGTAAGGCAGTTACAAGAAACAGCAAGAGATGAGGAAAAGGATTACTGGATTAAAGCAGGATGTAGAAGACAGGAAGATAATGGAGTGTGGGTATACAGAGATGAAAGACCAGTTATGCCTGATAGCATGATTGCAGACATGGCACGGATGTACCATGGACAAGCTCATATTGGGAGAGATGCAATGATCAGACTTTTTAGACAGACCTGGTATAACCCAAAATTCAGAGCCATTGCTGAAAGTCTTTGTCAAAGATGTCTTATTTGTCAACAGTTTAACCCAGGAAGGAAAACCGTAGTGAGTCTAGGAACAATAGGACGAGAAGGAGGTCCATTCACAAGGATACAGATGGATTTCATTGAGATGCCCCCTAGTAACAGATTAAGATATGTTCTGGTGGTCGTCTGTTTGTTCTCTCGTTGGGTGGAGGCATACCCCACAAGAAGGAATGATGGAACAACAGTGGCAAAACTTATGCTACGAGAGTTCATTCCGAGGTATGGTTTTCCAGTCACAGTTGAGACAGATAGAGGAACACATTTTCAAAATGAGTTGATCCAATTGATTTGTGAAGCACTGAGTATTAAACAAAAATTACATTGTGCTTACAGACCAGAGGCTTCTGGGGTAGTAGAGCAGATAAATGGAACAATTAAAAACAGATTGGGGAAAATGTGTCAAGCTACAGGACTCAAATGGCCAGATGTACTGCCTCTTGTTCTGATGACTATCAGAAGCATCCCTGAAAAGAAAACGGGACTCAGTCCTCATGAAATGATCATGGGACGAGCAATGAGACAAGCCCACGTACCAGTCAACAAGTTATTAACAATAACTGATGATCTAATACTGGATTATTGCAAAGGACTGGCTGATGTGGTGCGTTCTGTGTTTCATCAGGTTGGACCGGATGCGACCACTCTTGAAAGAAAACCAGCCCACGACTTGAATCCAGGAGACTGGGTCCGTATTAAAGTCCACAGGAGAAGAAACTGTCTAGTTCCGCGTTGGGATGAGCCAAGACAGGTAATCCTAGTAACAACGACTGCTGTCAAGTGTGCAGGAGTGAAGAACTGGGTTCATGCCAGCCACACAATCAGAATTCCAGAACCTACAGATCGACATGTGAGTCGGCGTTTGGAAGTGTGGGATAAAAGTTTAACGGCTGGAACAACCAAGATAAAAGAAAGGGTGCCAGAACTTGAAGATCGACCTGAAAGTCGACATCTGGAGACCCCAACGGAAAACACCTCTATAGAAGAAGAGGAACAAGAAGAAGAAGAAGAAAGAAATTCAGAAGTTCCAGAACTTGAAGATCGACCTGTAAGTCGACATCTGGAAATATCTGACACAACTTCAGGATCTGATGATTCAGCTGCAAATTGGGAAGAATTCCGAAAGAGAACTTGGGGTTATAAACCAATTAGAGAAGAAACTGAGCAAGAAATTGAATTAGATGAACAACCAAGTACAAGTTATGGTGGAAATCATTCAGAAACAATATTAATAGATGAAGTAGGGAAAGAAGAACACAAAAAGTTAGAAAATCGAGAAGAACCCCGAGGAGCAATAGGGATAGATAGAAAAACAGGAGAACAGGGAAATTCAGAAACAGATAAGGAGGAAAACACCAAATCGGAAGAACCCCGAGGAGGGACAGTGATAAGGGAAAACAAAAAGGAGAAGACAGATCCACCAGTAGGAGATGACGAGATTATAAGTTTCAAAATAAGAGACAATAGTGAGACAGTTGAAACAAAACAGAAGAAAGTGGAGGAGAGGAAAAAGCAAAGACTGAGTCAAGAAAAAGAAATTGGAAATCAGAAAGAGAAGAAAGAGAAGGTGAAGCCAAAAGGCCAAGAAAAGGAGATAATTGGCCCAACAGCTATGTAAGAAAATTGAGATATAGAATAATAAGAGCAGAGGATGAAGATGCTGAACAAGTAAATGAGGTGACAAGTCAAAAGGGACAAGAAAAACCCAGTGGAAAAAGATTACAAAAGTCCAAAAGGACAAAGAAAGCGAATTCAAAATTTAAGTCACCTGAGTGGCTGTATATTGCATTAACTGATTACAAAGAAGAAGAAGAAAACACTCCCGGAAACCAGAGACTGAGAAGTCGGATGGGAAAAGGTGAGATGCAACGAAACTGAAGTGAAGACTTATAGTGCTTCTGCCGGATGTGACAAATTTACTGGACGTGACAAATCACCGGATGTGACAACGAGAGAATTCTGGAGAGAATTAAAGAAAGTACCAAGCAAAGATTTTTTTTGAAAGCAGAGTGGCATCTAAGTCATTTCTGAGGTGTAGTGACACAATTTTCTGAAACTTAATAAATAGAAAAAGAAAAATGGAAAATAATAGGGATAGAAGAGATAAATGTGAATTTATAAAGAGATGGTGCAAAATGTGCTGCTTTTGTACAGGGTTATTAATGACCATATGGATAGTTTTAGCAATCACAATTCCTATTAGTGTAGCTGTGATAGAAGCAAAGAATGATACTAAACAAGAAAAAGAAACTAATATTAAAGAACAAGTTGTTTTAAGAAGTAGTGCAGAGTTGCATAAGGATAGGTCAGTAACAGATTTCTCAAAGAATGTTTTTACAAAGTTGTTGTATGAGTACGTAAAAACAATGGAAGTAAGAGATTGTTATGTTTGTATGCAGTTGCCTGCATCAGTATCGGAAGGTGTGACTTATCATCACTTACCTTTGACTTATGGAATAACATGTAGTGTAATAGCAAGTTTATTTTATAAAACAGGTAGATTAGAATCTTATTATACTGATATAGATAAGATATTTGCAAACATTCCAGTAGTACCAGAACTTAACAAAGTAAAACCAGCAAAAGTTTTAGGAGAATTCTTTTTAGAACATAGAAAATTAACGTTAGAAGAAATAGTTAGTAACAACCTTACCTGTGAGTTAAAGAAAGAAGAAAAAGTATTTTTGGATATGGTTGAAGAAAGAAGAATGAAATTTCAAAAAGAAGCAATAAAGGAGGAAGGAAAACGTTTATGGACGTTTGAGGAAGGAAATCATGAAGGGAAAAGGATAAATGCAGCAATGACTTTAGATTGGCCACAAACAGGAAAGTTGTGCATTAAGAGAAATAAGACAGTCTATGACAATTACTTTGTAGGTTCCAGTATCTGCCATGACAATTATCAAATTCTGGGAGGTTGGGGATTCAAAGGTGGAAAGGACCCAATATTTCCAGGTATCTATTATATTTGTGGGAATAGAGCTTATTACAGGTTACCGGACCATTGGTATGGAACTTGCTATGTAGGCCTGGTCTTTCCAAAGATTTTTCACATGGACAGAGAAGAAAAGGGAACATACAAGATGATTAATAGATTTACACGTAGAAAAATGGAAAGTTTTTCAGAAATTGTAGGTGATATTTTTGGAGCATTAATACCAGCAGTGGGAATATCTTTGAATGCATTTAAAATTCGGAAGTTATCCACAGTAGTAGATCGTTTGTCTACAGATACTGCGGGAGGGTTCTTAATGGTAAATACCGAA
The DNA here is from genome assembly GCA_963921515.1 of Calotriton arnoldi. NCBI lineage: Eukaryota > Metazoa > Chordata > Amphibia > Caudata > Salamandridae > Calotriton > Calotriton arnoldi. The sequence continues at coordinate 478,359 of CAWUFW010003200.1, read as the reverse complement.
ATGGTTGCCATGAGAGCTATGGTGATGCAAAATCGGCTTGCCCTTGATATTCTTTTGGCAAAAGAGGGTGGAGTCTGTGGAATGTTGAAAGTCCAACATTGTTGTACTTACATTCCGGATAACAGTGAAAATATACAGAAGTATATTACAAATATTACAAGTCTGCACAAAGAATTAGTTCCACTGGAGGTTGAAAGTGTTTTGGGAAAACTTGGTAGAGGGTTTTCCTCAGTAGCAAATTGGTTAACTAGGATGAGTAAACTAGTAATAGGGAAAGTTATAATAGTAGCAACTATAGTGATATTGTTAGCCATGACATTGAAAATAGTAATAACATGTATAAAGAGAAAAGTAAGACAGAATAAGATAAGAAGAAATAACAGAATAATGAGAGAAAGAGAGAGAGAAATGGGTGAAATTGAGTTGGAGAAAATGAAAGAAAGCATGTATAAAGAGACTAAAAGGCAAGATGAAGAAGAGACAGAGATATGAATAACAGAAAGTAAAGGATGAAAGACATGCTGCCTGAAAAGAAGTATGACTTGGGTTTTATGTGGTGATTTAAAAATCACCAAAGGGGGATTGATGGAGCAGTAAAAATAAAAATTTTAACCCCTAACAAATTATATAATTAATTAATTAAAAATGTTCGTTTAAATGTATTAATCAACATTGTATATGTGGGAATGGTAATATGCCAATGTATGTGCTAAATAATGTATTAATGAATGTCCGTGTGTCTAATCATAACGTAAGAATAAAAAGCGTACTAAATAAAATAAATGCATGTTTGTGCTTCATAGAAATAAAATGTGTCGTTGCAAAAACAATAGTGATGGTAAGTAAGGAGCAGCTTAAATGTCGCTTTTGCTAGGTAACAACTAATTGGGGTACGTAGACGGGAGGGAAACGAAAGGGATATTTTTCTCTATTTTAATTATGTTTTATTTGCCTCAAATTAGTGCTTCTAAAGTAGAACCGAGTGGCGAGATAAAATGGCCGCCAGTGGGAAGATGTGCGCAGGCGCAAGGGGACACGTGGTACGGGATGAGATTGAAGAAATCTGGAGCCTCGTGATGTCTCTGAGAGGCTAGGATGCAAGAAATGGTCAAGGCTGGTGTGACCTAATTGAACTGATAGTGTGCCGTGATGATCAGGAGAGAGTCCGTGGGAAAGGAGCCCAAGAGAAAGGACAATGACTGCGGAGTTCTTGAATGTGTCAAAAGAAGATACAAATGGACTGATCGAATCGGATGGAAATGTTTAAGCGTATGGGAAAGGAAATGATCCAAGGACCCTTGAATCCAAGAGAACTTGATTAAAGAATGAATAAGCTGACATGCATGGACCAATGAAAGAAAAGCGTGATATTAATGTTGCAACAGTTAGTTAGCAAAGTTAGAATTGGGGTATAAGAGGGCCTACTCTTAGTGGGAGGGGGTCAGTTCCAGGGAAGTTCCAGAGAGTTCCAGTCAGAGTTCCAAGCAGTTCGAGAGTCGTGGTTGCAGTAGAGGAGACGGGTTGCAGGTAGCTGATGCTGACGAGCTGAAGTTGCTGTTGCTGTCTTAACTTTACAGTTGAGTATGAGAATCAGGCTATTTCTAATCCCAAAGTTAGGTTAGAAATCATTAGGCTAAATTAGGAAGCTAGGCAGGTAACTAGGGTTTTTGGTTTCATGACAAAATTTCCTTTTCTGCAATAAATTGGTTATGCTTAATAAAATTGTGAATTTAAAAATGAATAATTGAATAAAGTATTAAATTCTTTCCATGCTTTTAAAATTATATAAAATTTAAGATTCTTTAAACCCAAAATGACTCAGTGGTTATTTTCCTAAATGATTGTGACATGAGTAATTGGTTGATTGTGATTCAGCTGGTCTTAATCACTATGAACTAATTTCTTAAATGAATGATTCATCGACAAAACAATGAGCAGGAATATCTTAAGAAATAACTAAAAGAAAGTGACAAATTAAGGTAAATAGATATCCTTGCTCTTCCAGCGGTACACAAAATGGTGTTCTCCATTTAGTTCTCATGCTTCTCCTAGGAGTATAGAATTTCATACAGGTGTAAAAGGAAATCCAGGTGTGTGTGTGTGTGTGTTAGGCGATGTTTATGGGCCCCATCGTCATGAGGATATGAGAAATATAGTTTACCCCTGGATGACCTATAAGTAACCTGGGAGGAGAATAGTTTTCATTGTACGCGCTGCATCAACAGAAAGAGGAAAAGTCACAACACTACAATAGTCATAAAATTAGAATGACTCCCTGCGACCGTCTCTTTGGGAGGTTGACAAGACATAAAGCATAGTGTAATTTTGGAAAGAATGCTCTTCCCTTCTACACCTCTACAGCTCACCCCTCCTGACCAGCTACCAGGAAGAATGGCCTAGCTCCATGTTCCTTCACCTCCATATAGCAGCACACTGGAAAGGCCACCACAATTCCCAAGATGTTCCGTTTAAGAAATTACTGTTTCCTGGTCTCTAATTTCTTATGGTATGTTTTGTGAGCTGGTTTTAATGCATGTACACCTAACGGTTTCATGTGCTATGGAGGGCTACAACACAACCAGAACAAAGAAGATAACAGTCAGAAGAAGAAGGGAATAGAGTGTACCAAGGGGGTTACAAATTAAAGCCAAAGCCTTTCAGCTTCCTAAGGAAGACTGCTTGCGCTGTCGGAGTGCAGAACTCGAAAGGCAGCTTATTCCACTATTAACAACTGCCACAAAAAAGGTCTGTCGCCAAAGCAGACCAAGTTGGTCCTCAGTATCTGCAGCAAACATTGGCCTGAGGAGCGAATGTTATGCCTGGAGGTATGTAGCTAAAACCTTGAGAGTGGAAAGGGCGAGAAGGAGTGATGTACAACCTTGTGCAGGAGTAGCAATTATTTCAATAGTATCCACTATTTATCGGATAACCAGCGGAGGTCTCTAAAGGCTGTGTTTCGTTTGGTCCCTTTGTTTCTATCTGGAAAAGAAGGAGAGCTGCACCATTTTGGATGAGCTGAAGGCGTCCAGTCATCTTTTCGTGGATACCCAACTCGATGGAATAGGCAAGGTAGGACTGTGTTAGGGTCAATATTAACTTGATGTGATGCTCTATTGCAATAAACTGGGGGATTTTTGTCAGCTGCCTAAATGCCAGTATCAAAAGCTGGCTTGTTTTGAATTTTAAAAGTCCAGAGAGAGTTTGGAGTCTATTTGAATTCCTAGGTTTCTGACCTCTAGGATAGGGGTAAGAGTAGTGTAGTGTTGTGACTTTTCCTCTTTCTGTACTCTCTCTCTTTCCCCTTGCTGTTCAGCCTGAGCATGTGTGGAATCTTGATGATTTTTATTTATTTTATTTTGAGAGTTTTATATAGCGCTGGCTAGACCCGGAGGTATCAGAGCACTTTACATTGGGTTACACAATGTTACAGAACACAATAAACAAGTTACACTTTACATCAGAAAATAAGCAACATATTGAAAGAGGAAGGAAAGGTGACGGCTAGAGCGGAGGGGGTGAGGGGGGAAATGTGAAGGGGGAGGATGGGTGAAAAGAAGGCAGGAGAGACGAGAGGAAGTCTGCCCAAAGACCGACTGGGTAGGTGACGACCGAGGAGGGAATCCACAGCCCGTCTCCCCTATAGCTAAACAAGGTAGCTCCATCGGGCATCAGTCAAAATAGCTAGGTCTCAGCTGACGAGGGAAGGTTCACAAAAGAAAGTCAAGTGGATAAGGCAGGGTGGGATCTATGAGCAAGGACGGGTGAGGGTAAGGGTCAGTAGCTAGAAAGAGGAGAAAGAGTAGAGCGGAGAGGGGTAGGGGGTAGGGTGATGGGGGAGGAGGAAAAATAAAGGTCCAGAGAGACGCAGGAAAGTTTGCCCAAAGACCGGCTGGGTAGGTGATGGTCAAGGAGGGTAGCCTTAGCCCATCTCCCCTATATCTCGCGAGGTAGATCCACCGGGCATCAGTCAAAATGGCCAAGTCTCCGCTGTCAAGGGAAAGTTCTCAGAGTAAATGCCGAGTTCAGCTGGGCAGAAAGGGAATCCGCACTCAACAGGTTAGAGCCGGCGCTTTAAAATGATCACTTGTGATGCCCGCTATTAAATACCTTGAGAACTCCTCAGGGACCAGCCAAGGTGTAACTCCCCGAACTAGATGTAACAGGTGGCGGCTATCTTGTGGTCAGGCATGCCTCATTACTCCAGCTTATCTGCACTGTAGGTTTACTTGTCTCTCCCTCGGTATTGTCGTCGGGGGTTTCAGGGTCTCCCCACCGCTTTAAAAGTCACATCCCTGGAAACTTAGTGCCGGCACTCCCCGCGGATGCACACTGGCCGCCATCTTAAGGTCAGGCGCCACGGGGGGGGGGGACACCTCGCCTCACTCGGTGTACTCCCCCCATCTCTTTGCTGTTTCACACTTTCTCTGGGATTTATAAGGGACGAGACCCTCGCTGGCACCCCCTCTGCCGCCGACCGCGGCTATTAAAATGGCGGGCGTTGTCTTTGCGGGGCCGCTGGTCTTCCTCCCGCGGTGCCGGTTATCATGCGGGGAGAACTTCCATTCATCTCTGCCTCCCGCTAGTCTGACCTCGTTTCCAGCCCCACCTCCGTGAACGCTCAAGCCCCCTCTTCTCTGCCGGGACTCAGGATCGGCAGCCGGAGTCAGGCGGCGCCATTCTGCACACCGCGTCTGCTCCCGCAACTCCGGGACCTTTCCCCTCGGTTTTCCTGTCGCCAGGCTACAGCTGCCGGGCTCCGCTGGTTCTCTGCAGTACCCGGAGCAGAATTCCGCAGATTTCAGCAACGCTGGGGCTCTCGATGCACCTCCGATCGCTACATAGCGACGGAGCCGGCACGGATCACGTCCGTCCGGCCATTTGTAACCCAATGCCTTGGAATGTTGGGTGCCTGATCTGAGTCAGTTGGTGATTGCAGGCTGAGAAGCTAGGAGGCTGCTCCTGGTGGGGCGTACATATTGACCTACTTACCATCTTGGCTATCTACCTAAAGCTTCTGTAACTTGAACCTGAATAAAGTTACCTCTTGGAACTACAACCTGGTCTCTTGTGGACTTTCTATCTTCAACAACTATCTCCTGTTATACTTCACCTCTCAAGACACTGCTTCGTGAACAACATTTATACCCCTTAGCTATTTGCATGTTTGCATCAAGTTGAATTTTCTCTCCTCTTATTTGAACTGTAGTTACTTAGACATTTTCCCTATTTTCACTCAGGAATCTCATGCATAACCTACTTCACGAGTGAATAAGTTTCTTCTGCAGGCCGAGACAAAAAAGTCACTCTTCCTCGCTTTGTATATTTGTGAGATGCGCAACTTTTGTGAGTTTTTTTCTGAATACAGAGAAAGGCAGCTGATTTATAGTTTGTCTTCTAGTGGGCCTGCCTTTGAAGCCATGAGTTGGACAGTTTTACCTGGTGAAGTCAGTCATCGATATAGCACGTCAGATCATATTTGTCAACTCTCAAACTGATGCAGTTAAAGTGACATCTAGTCAGCAGTGTTTTATGCGGCAGCTGTTTCTCTTTCAGAAAAAAAGAGGCAAACATCTGAGTAAATCACTGTAGAGTAAAGCCCCCTGCGATAAGGCTTCCTTGCACTACCATTGGTGCAATGGTATTAGTAACAATGGATGCATCATAGCTTATTAGGATAAACTTGAGACCAGTACTGGGAAATGGGGCCTGTGATGTAAATCATCACGCCGTAACATCTGGGGCTCTATCTAGTCTGACTCACATTGGTTAATCCTTGTTTTAGTTTCAGTCTGCCTGTAATGTTGTCCCTACTGTGCAAAATGTGCGGTACATTTGAGGGTGACATGAAAGTCATACCCATAAATTTAGGATGACTCACTTATTTTACCTTTATTTTACCTACTGTAGCAGCTGCTTTCTTCTATCATCCGAGAGAAGACCTATCAAATTATGGTCAATACCGACAGGTCTATGTCTGTGTCAGGAATTCATAAGAGGGTAATACGATTTAGGAATCCAGTATCTGGAAAGCAGGGAGCTTCTGTTGACACCTGATAGTTGCTGAGCTGCCTTTGGAGCTCAAGATGTTGCCCTTTTAGGGTGTGGATAATTAGTGGTACTGGAAATCTGAGCGGTGTGTGTGAACAGAGAGAGAGTGGCGTCACACTTCATTTGGAATCGCATCAGTGGGTTAATGTTATTTTATATGTGAGGTTTTTCGCCAGGGAAGGATTTATTGGAAGATTATAGATAACTACTATTTAACAATAGTTCAGGTTTGAAAATTTGTGCACCTTTTGGGTACATAGTACAAGCATTTTAAATTAATGCATTTTAACCTTTAAACCAATTTTCTAAATGTCTTGCTATTAAAACTGCCTGGATATACACGTGACCGTACTGCAAACATTTCGCGGTTCAAACTGTCATTTGTCGACAGCACAAGTTGTTCCTGTCTCCCCTCTGTAAAAGCAGATGCACGGACGTTCTGTCCGTGGCCTGCCTCAACCTACCCATTGCCTCCCCTACACACAGTCCGAAGCACAGTGGGCAGAACCTTCATATGACACCATGTGCCCCTTCTCAATTTATAGCAAGGAAACCTGAAACCCGGAACTCGGTATATGACGTTTTTGAATGTATTTCAGAAGATGACCCCTGTAAAGCATTTCACAATCCAACTGGGTCGGTTTTAAACCACTTAGGCCTCCATTATGAGTGGGCCAGAGTGGTATCTATGGGTGGGGATACTGCTCTGGGCAAGTCTGAGTGGTCCAGTGTTTTAAGACCTGAAATTTCGAGGTGTGGAAATAATGGACAGATATAACTGGGTTTGGATCTGCACCTGGAAAGACCAAGCATGGATGCAGGGAAGAAAAATAACCTGTTATCCGCCCATCCCTTCCAGCACCATGGGGGGACCAGAACAAGAGGAAAGAAGCTATGCTCCCCCTAGACAGCATTCCCACCCCTAGATGCTCAGAGCAAGTAGCAGTTAAACACTTGGTAGTAGGGGAGAACCTGCGCAAAAGTACCCAGTATCCCTGGGTCTAGTGGGTTATTCCCCATTTCTGGGACTTTAACATATAATCCCTATTATACCATCCATAATTGTTAATTCCAGCCCCAGTACCCTCAAGTAGAGATAGTGGGGTAATCATAATGGGGCCATGGGGGGTGGGTGCTCTGTTACAAACACGAGGAATATCCTGCAAGAAGCTGCAAAAAGTCCACTTTCCTGAAAGAGCCCTGTTGTCCAGTTTCAACTTGACCTGCCCTGGACCTTGCTGAAGGCTCCTGTTGGAGGGAGTCCTGACCCCTAAGTACTGTTCCTGAAGTCCTAAAACCCTTGGCTGGTGCCAGAGTGTGCTCCTCCTGCCTAACCCTAACAGCTGTGACTTAGAAACTTTTTTTAAGACTTTCAAGACTTTTTGCCTGGAGAACCATTGTGGGACTGGGACAAACTTGACAGCCAATCCACAGGGGGTGCATCGTCAGTTGGCCTGAATATACAGTAGCTCGTGGTATGCTCTTCTCCACAGCAGCAAATCCAATTCAGTGGGTCTGACACCGACTGGCATCCAATGTCGTTGAACCATCTTTGCGTACAACATGCAGACTTGCCCTGCTGAGGAAATCCGACTTCCAGAAACGAGTCTAAGTCTGAAGGTGGAACTCTTTGCTGGGTCCAATGCTGAGCAGCATCCTAATGAAGTCAACAGGATCGTGGGCGTGAAGTACGGACTTTTCCCGCTCTGAGCATTTCCTGCCTTTGTCGATGGCTTCACCAACACCTTATCCTTCATCAGCCCATCGACGATGAGACCATCTTCGGATTCAGTCTGCAGTCTTGCCCCGTTGAGGACTTTGTCTTCTGTGAAATTTTCTAAGTCTGAAGGTAACTCTTTGACTGTGACCAGCCTGGCCCTATTTGACCAGCGCTCCATTGTGGTCACCAGTAAACCTTATCTTTGTCCCAGTCTAGTATGACCAGTTGTCTGTGGTTGGTGCTTTGCACTTTTTGGTGCTATTTTTATTTAAAACTTAAAAAATGTATATCTCTGATTTCCCTTATTGTATTTTTGTCACTTTTGTAATTTTTTAAATTAAAATATTCTTTTATAAATGAAGTAGGATTTTTTTGTTCTGTTGTCCCAACTTTCTAACTGTTTTTGTACTTCTAAAGCTTTACATATTTTTTTACGTTAAGCCTCTCTGCTCTGTGGCATAGCTTCTAAGGCTGAGCTCAGCTTTAAATTACTGAAGCCTTCACTAGACCTAACAAGAATAGCACTTTTATTGGTTGTTGTGGACAACCATCGACCCTTACTAATAATCCAGGTGCATTATTTAGGAGCCCTGCATCACTTTTGCACCACGTAAGGTGGTACATGCATGATGCAGGGCTCTCAATTTGATTTATGAAGCCACGCAAAGCCTCCCTGCATGGATTTGAGTGGCCTCATAAATCAAGAGTAAGGCAATGCATTTCAAATCGATACATCGCCTTACTCTGAGCCCAGGAGTTGTTCCATGGGCGTTGCGGTGGGTTTACCCACGCAAGACCCAAGGAATTTGATGCTGCCCCAGATTTAAAAAATCATGTAAACCTGGGGAAGCGCCAAATTCGCACCATGGTGCAAGGGGACCCACGTTGGAGCTAGGCTGCCTAAATGGTGAAAGGGCAGGGGGAAAGGACAGGAATGCACCGTATTGCTTAAATACAGTGCATTCCTGCTTTTTCACTTTGGCGTAGATCAGTGCAGCAAGGTGTCTTGCAGCGCTGCCGTACGCCAAAATCCTTTAAATTAGCCCCCCAGTATTCCACAATACTGCATGCCACCACTGAATATTTCAGACTTTACAGACAACTGACTTTCCTCTCATGTAAACATTCTGCATCATACAGAAATATCCAATTAAATCACCTCACATCTGCACTCAGGGCCCGATTCCGATCTCGTAAGGAAAGCCCTCCATATGACTCGGATCTGGAGGGCTTTTCGAGCGAGACGTGCTCCGGGAGTCCGAACGAGCCAGTACGATGCTGCCGTATGCTTACGGACTCGACTCGTTCGGACTCCCATTGAACTCTATGGGAGCCCGTGTACAGACGGGTACACAGGCTCCCATAGCAAAAAAGGGGTGGGTGGGGAAAAGCTTACACCCTGTGGCGGGAACCACATGTGGCCCGCCACACTGTGCATGCTTGGATCGGGGAGACCCATGCGCACCCCCCCGTGACCGAATCGGAGGACTCCAGGTAAAGGGGGGCCTGCTATGGCCCCCTGAAGTCTAAATCCGACAGCCGTTTTGTCTCGATGAGACCGAGACGATACAGCTGTCCGATTCGAGCATCGTACTCGCTCGGTAGGAAAACGGCTCCATTGTGTGGCACGATTCGGCTACGAACGTGTCGGACAGACAAGTTCGAGTTTGTAAACGATTCGCACGGCACGTACAGGATACTCGCATCGTACTTGCTCGTTAGGAACGGGGGACGAGTCGGGCGGAACGATAGGCTCCGAATCGGATTTGGTCTTTTCAAATCCCATTTGTAGGCCTTCCTTACGAGATTGGAATCGGGCCCTCAATGTTTTGGTGCAGTCTTTCTTCACATACTTGTTATAGGTCCAATATCTGGTGTCAGAGAGATTTAAACTCATTCTCCCATGCTTACCTCTGTCAAGATATTGTCTTCTAGCATGGGTAGAGGTCAGCAATCAGCAGATGCTCATGCAGACCACGTCACTCAACTTTTATACCTAAAACAATCATTCTCTAGACTATAAGAAAGGCATAACATAGGAATTCATTCTGATGGTAGAATACAGTGGAACAAATTCAAATAAAGTATTTTAAAAGTAAGTAGAATATTACTCAATTAAGTGGTGTTGATGGATTTCTTCGATTTTTATGGCATAAGAGCTGTGGGTGATGTTATAATATTTCCTTGCTTTAAAATTCCGATTTCTAAACTAGAAGAGAGTGATGTGAGTGATCCATAAAAAAGGAAATGTTTGGTGTAAATCCATTCAATATTTTTTGGAGACATTTGTGTTTTAAAAAGTGATAGGGTTTTGCATACAGAGGTAACATTTTAGATTTATCTGGACCGCGACTAGATCGCAATACCTTTTAAAAAACATAAAGGCACCCCAATGGATTCCTTCGTGCATTGCTAATTTGTGAATCCTGCTTCAGGATTTGCAGATCTGCTGCATTCCGATTGGCTGGCCAGCACAGAAATATTTCTGTTGTGATTGCCATACCCATTATTGTGTAATGAGCACCATGGTGGGATAAATAAAATAGAAAAAGTTCATACGAGGGCTGCGTTTATTTACCCTGGACCCCAGGCCCATGTGGAGTAACCCCCAAAGAGACCCCACCGGTACTAAAATAAAAAATAATAATAAACTTGTCGGGGGGATTCACAAATCCTGTTCTGAATTCACAGATCTTGCACCTCCTCCTGTGTTTTGTGGAACCCTCTGTGCCCACAGGATCTGCCAATCCATCACAGAATTTGCAAATGCTTAAAAAAAATAAAAAAGGTTTTTTATAGTACTAATGCTGTGCTTGTCCAATGGCGTGCGTGCACACACACACACACATACACCCCCTCCTACCCCCCCACACACACACACACACATCCGGGGTTGGCAAATGGCTATGGTTTGTGAAGCTTGAACACAGGCATTGTTATCCAAAATGGAAGATCGTAGACACCCTCCCATCAAAATGAGATACTCCATATCTCTCAAATTGCGTGATGATGATGACAATCTGAAATGGTAAACAAAGAATAAATACAACAAATGCAACAGTTTTGGAGGTCCTTCTAAGGCAACGGGGCAGTGTCTCAGAGTTTATCCATGTACATGGTGGTCTGGTGCAGCTATGAGATCCTCCAGGATGAGGATTTGGACATGGTGCACGGTGTGAACCAGAAATGCTCTCTGGACCTATTACAAAGCTTGTCAGGTCTTTCATCCTTAAAGGTGCAATTTGGTTTACTCTAGAAAAGAGATTTTTGTTTGTTAGTCATAGCTAGACCGTGATAGTTGATGTAGAGTTGTCTCTGAGCCAGGCTTGACTTTGGCTGATGCACTGATTGATTTATATTGGAAAGGCCCGCTCCGAGTAGACTCTAGAACTGTCACAGCTTGATTGAGGCATCATCAATATTAGGACCTAATTGTTTACACCTTTGTGCTTTCTATTGAGATTGCGATTTGACCTAACCTAGTGCTGGTGTGTGGTGTGAGCTAGCAGGCAGATTTGGGTTCAGAAATGAGCATTGGCAATTCCCTTCAATCTTGAAGGGCCTGGTTGTGTTCTGTTCTGCAGTGTGACAAGCCAACATCCTTCACAGAGCTAGAGGAAGTTGCGTTCATCAATTATTCACTCTAGAGAACAGACCAGGTCTGTGAGTTACGGCAAGGAACTATCAGGTGCTTCGGTGGGCACTTTAAACACAGAGCTCATGAGCACTCTACTTCATTCGCTAGCAAGACTTTTTCTTAAGCTTAGGGCCTTAGAGGATAAGAAGAGAAGGATCTGGACCAGGACCAAACGAGATTGAGTCCAGATACTTGAACTGTCCACCAGCGGATGTACTTTGTAAGTGATTCGCAGTTTAAAAGGTATAACCTGGTTTACTTGGAACATGCCCCCCATATATTCAGCCATTAAAGAGATCATCACCAATAAAATGAGGGGATTTGATAAGAGGCAATCATGAAAGTCATTATTAAACCATATGTCATACAGGTGACTAAGGTAAATCCGCCTGACACTTTTTAGGTGGAATCCTTGCCACTACCCATGCCGGTGGTAGCATCAAAGGATGCTTCCCCTCCAGATGTGGTCCACAAAATAGTTGCTTCAGCCCTGCAAAGGTTGTATACCATTCTCAGCTTTGCACCTTTGTCCATGACATATTCTGCTTCCGAGTCACTTTACCTGGAAACGGTCTGTCACTACATTGGGGTGCTTGTAGAGTAGTATCCATAGTTAAAATCTACCAACGTGAACAATTATTTCAGCTGCTGCCTGGCATTGCTCTGCATTTTTGCATATATTTCAGGTTTATCAAAAACCAGTACAAGAAATACAATGAAAAACAAGGAACAGCAATGATTATCATTGACAAGATTGTACAAGGGACAAGGTTATTAGAAGGAACTGGGTTATTAGTTGTGCATGATGTGAGTCCTGCACAGCCAATAAGTCCAGAATTCTCTCCTCACTCGAAACCAAATGCCCCATTCTAGCATTTGACACTCTCATGGTAGCAATGCAGAGCGGCAAAATGCCTACTTAAGGGAGTTGGTGTGAGCTAGTAATTTCCATTTGCTGGCACTCAATAAATGATTCTCCACCAAGTGCTTTTTCTTTCAAAAAGGAAAAGTACATTTATGACACACACTACTATATTGACACATGAATTTACAAATATGTACAGCAGGTAGATAAAATACCTTTTGGGACATTCTGAAATCACATGTGACCCATACTGAGTCATGACCTCCATGATTACAATATACCCCACATATAGCAGATGCACATCACAATTCAAGGGCGATGTTGCATCTCCTATTGCCTTTGTCAAGCGGTCACCATATCAAAATATAAGGCAAGCCTATTGGCTTTGTCAAAGTGTCTCCACATCCATATATATAAAGCACAGCGATTGGTTTTGTCAAGAGGTCACTACATCAACGTATGAAACAAGTCTATTAACTTTTTCAAAGCGTCACCACATCATTATATGATACAAGCTTAATCAACTTTGTCAAGGGGTCAACACATTTTGCAAACAATATTCACATATTAGGATTCACCATTAAAACCATTAAAACGAATGGATTCAATAATCATGACTAAATGCATTCATTTTTATTTAAATATCAATAGGAGAGAGAGGATTAGAGAACTAGTCCTTATCCCCAAAGTTTAATGTATATCATCAAATAGGACTAGGCTAAGGTTGTATACAAATGCAACATTGTATGGTTTTTGTAAAAAGAAAAGCTTTTTTCTTTTTTTGAAAGCCCTCACCCACCAACCTAGTCTGGATCTTCGGAGATCCGAGACAGCCAAGTAGGTCTTCACACGGGTCCAGAGCTGTAATGCAGTTCAGCTAGAACCCCTGCCGGACTCTCATGGGGCACTTCCGCTAATTGCAAGTGAATGCCTTAAGAGGGTAATCCCCCCCCTCTCATACATAGTGCACCTTAGAGCGTGCAACACATTTGGTCTGAACACAAATTAAGTTTTAGATCTCACTACGCACATAATTTTATGGTCCTGAGGAAAGCCAGTATACATCTGAGGCCTGGCTGAAACATGTAGACCGTTTTTGGATGTAAGAGCCATTATTACTCTATGCGCATCCATTGCCTTGTTTTTATAACTGCCAGAGGCCCAATCATTAAAAATAAACCCTGTGGGTAATGGGACCACTGTACAGTTTTTAAATTCACCTTCACGTCACAGCACTGCACACTCAGTCAAGATACCTGCTCCGCTGTAAACCAGGCGTTGAAGCACACCAGGGACACAATCGGTGTTACCAGGTGGGCCCGATGATGAAGCATGCCACCAACTAGGTTGGTGGGTGAGGGCTTTCAAAAAAAGAAAAAAGCTTTTCTTTTTACAAAAACCATACAATGTTGCATTTGTATACAACCTTAGCCTAGTCCTATTTGATGATATACATATAAATGCATTCATTATCAGTAATTATTGCGTTGTGGATAGATTGCTCTGTACCCTGCTATGGAGGAACGGCCCACCTTGAATAGCGATGGCTACCCTCCAAAGATCGGTTTATGAAGGGGGCGTAGCATTACCTAATGTCTGAAGATATTATGAGGTGGCACAGGTTAGCATAACAAATGATTGGGCATATGCCCCATTAGATGATCCGGTCTTTCAGATGGATCGGGCTAATATGAGACAGAAGTGATACCTCCACATATTACATGGAGGCAAGTCATATGCAGATGCTATTCCAGCCATGGTGACAGTGATATCAACGTGACATAAACTAACAAGAGAACTAGGTCGGGACAAGAGATTCACCCCCAAACTCCACTATGGGCAGGGATGAGACTTGGCCCAGTGTCCGAGATACAGAGATTTCAAAAATGGGATGTAATTGGCCTCTTGACACCAGGAGACTTGTGGGATGAAACTCGGATAGTGCCCTTTAAATACCTAGTAATGAAATATCAGATGGCGCAGACGCAGACTTTTAAATATCTCCAATTGTGATATGCCAAACAGGCGACGATCCCTCCTGAGGAAGAGACCAAAGAGGACTGCCCATTGGAGAGGAGGCTGCTGGCCGAACGTATGACTGTGAAGACTATCTCCAACACCTATGCTACTCTAATGAACAGCAAGCAAAATGGCATTGGAAGGTTGAGCACATGATGGCAAGCAGATATAGGAGAATTGTATGATGATGACTGGCAGGACGCGCTGCAGTTCCCTAGGGAGGTGGCCATTAAGGAGAGCTTACACCTCATCCAGCTCACGATATCGCATAGAGTATATTAAATGGGAGCTCTGCTGTTTAAAATAGGCAGAGCACAGGAAGACAGATGCCTGTGGTCTAAGAGCGACTTTAATGTGTACTTTATGGATCTGTCCAGCCCTACAGGGGTTTTGGGAAGGGGTGGTATGTAAACTGGAGGAAGCCACAGGAGTAACTATTGAGGCTCAGCCCCCTCTGACACTATTGGGATTTTCGAGGGATTCAGAGGCAACGTCATGTAAGAGGTTGCTGATCAACTTAGGATTTCTACTGGCAAAAAGGGAGATCACCCAGAAATGGGGTAACCAGATGTGTCCGACACTGAGATTGGACACTGGGAATGTGGGTATGCAGGTTGACAAAGAAAATCGTATATGAGGGGAGAGACTGCCGCAACAAATATGTTAAAGTGTGGTAGGTGCAGCCCACCTAGGGCTAGTGCTGTGGCTCACTGGAACCAATGCAGCATAAATAAGAGGTGGGGTATGCACAATTTACAAAGGGGACCCAGTCCTGGGAACGAGAAGGACCTAGGGAAAGATTACTACAGTGAGAAATATCATAGATGTCATGTGAAACTTGGGGAGGTGAAAGGTGGAGGAGTAATGGATAATGGGTATGTGACCAAATGTCGCCACGTTCACTATGTTTGGTTACTGTATATGTTTTCCTATTGTTAACCATGATTGTCTGTATGTTTTACAACTTCGTGTCTATCAAAAAAATCAAACAATATAATGTTTTTGTTTTGTTCTTCACAACAAAATTTTATTGTTGACAGCCAAAGCAAAAAGAGTGCCTCACCCGGCACCCAGAGTACACATATGTGATTGCAAAGATGAATATCAACATTTTTGAATGAGCATAACACTGATCACACATAGAATTGGTTACAAAGACAAATACTAACAAAAGAACAAAGAACTGCGCCACATTGCTTCCACCAGACAAAGAGGATTGTCGCAGAGATATGAAGAGTCAGTGCAACATAGAATTATATCCAGTAGGTACAGAGCACATAACCCAGTATGTTGGCATCATGGTAGTAAGTCAAGGATATCAGGCAGGGGGGGAGGAGGCTCAAGATCCAGGCCGCTGTAGTCAGCCCACCTCTTCCAGATCGTATAGTGTTTCCTAGGGCACCCCCTCGCTTCAAAGACAGGGATTTCCAGGCCCATACAGAAGTCCAAACCCTTTTTCCAAATCCCATGCAGGGGCGGGGAGTCCGCCTTCCAGGCTCGGGCAATGTCCCTCTTTGCCAGTGTGAGGCCCAAGAATAGAAGGTGGCACTTATACCTGTTACCACCCAAGCCCTCCGTAATATGACTCATGGCCAGCCTCGGGGAGAAGGCCCACCCCAATACTGTAGATAGGCATGTAAATAATCCCTTCAAGAACCTGGACAACGCAGGAAAAGACCACACAGTATGGTAGAAGGTACCCTCTATTGACCCGCATCTCAGACAATGCGGAGATGGAATCAGCCCAGCCGGCCACAATCTGCGTCTCGTGTAATATACTCTATGGAGATATTTAAACTGGATAAAGTGCAGGCGGGCTGCGATAGCTGCACTGCGTGGGGATTCCAGAGCCTCCACCCAGTCATCTTCGTCTAAGGGGCCCAAGTCTTGCTGCCAAGCCTCTCTGGTTCTATGCAGGGTGGTGGGTGTATTGTTAATAATCGTACGATATATTTTGGTGATCTTATGGTCGCCCAACTCCCCCATAAAGACTTTGGCCTCAACAGGGTTAAATTCGGGTATTTCCGTAAGGCGGGATATATAGGGGGTAAAAGCATGTCTGAATTGTAGGTAGCGATAGAATTGTGTGCGGGGCATATCATATTCTGCCTGCAAATCAAGAAAGGACTTAAGGGTACAACCCCGCACAACCGCCCCCACTGTGTCTATTCCAATGGCCCCCCCCAGCCACGAAAACCAGGCAATCGTGCCAATTCTGGTAGGTTGCCCATTATCCCATAGTGGAGTTTCCCTGGTGAACCTCCCCCACCAACCCATCTGGCGAAGCGTGGACCTCCAGATTTTGAAGATGGTGGCAGTGGCAGGCGGCAGCTCCTTCAGCCGTGCCGCCGAATAAAGCACCATGTGCAAGGCTGTATCTCCCAGCAACCAGTGCTCCACTGCATATGCTGGGTCCCCACGATCGCCATACCACCACTCATTGAGGAGTAGGAGGTGCGAGGCCAGGTAGTACGCATAAACGTCCGGAGTAGCTACTCCGCCGGAATATGTAGATTGGAAGCAGGTTCTCAGCGCAACTCGCGATGCACCAGCCCCCCAGAGGAACCAGGCCAGAATGGCGTTCAATTGGCGGAACCACGTCTGCTTAATCGGATAGGGGTGATTCTGGAGCTGATAGAGGAGGCGGGCAGGGAAACCATTTTAAAAATTGCAGATCTGCCAAAGAGGGAGAGAGGCATGTGAGACCACACCCGCGTCTGGTCGCTTACCTGCGTCCACAGGGGGGCAAGTTTTTTGCTCCACGCCACAGACTGGGACGCCGAGAGGAAGACACCCAGGTATTTGAAGCCATCTGGAGCCACAACTACGTCCTGTGACCAGTTGCCCAGCCCATTCCCGCCCCGCAGCGGCCATAGAAATGATTTCCCCCGGTTCATGTACAAACCCGAGGTCTCACCAAAAATTTGCATAATACGAAGGAGGCGTGGGCCAGTCTGGTCAAGGTTTGTGAGGAAGAATAAAACATCATCTGCACGCAGTGCTATGCGATCAGAAATGCCCGGTGCCCATTCAAAGCCGCGTATCTGGGCGTCTATCCGAATCCAGGCCGCCAGTGGCTCCATGGCGAGCGCAAAGAGATATGGGGAGAGTGGACAGCCCTGGCGTGTCCATCGCCCGATAGAAAAATGCCTGGAGACCGAGTCAGCCACCCTGACTGAGGAGGTTATATCTGTATATAATAGGCAAATAAGCTTCAGTAGCCGGGGGCCGATATTGAGACGGCTAAGCAGGGCGAAGAGATAGGTCCAGCTAAGGGAGTCGAAGGCTTTATTCATGTCCGCCAAAAGGAGCGCGGCAGGGCACTTGAGCCTGGCAACTGCGGCTATAGCGCTGTGCGCACGTCTGATGTTGTGCAGTGTGCACCACCCGGCATAAAACCTGCCTGGTCTGGATGAACGAGTGCCGTGATGTACGGGACCAAGCGATTAGCGATCACCTTGGCCAAAAGCTTGGCCTCTACATTCAGCAAGGAGATCGGGCGGTATGACGAGAACTTTTCCGGGGGGCGTCCGGGCTTCAGGAACACTATAATTTCGGCATGCCGCCAATCAGGAGGAAGGCTACCGCTCTCCGCAGAAGCCTCAAGAGCCGCAAGGTACGGTTTGAGGAGTTGCGGATGGTGTTTCTGAAAGAATTCGCAGGGGAAGCCATTCGGGCCCGGCGCCTTCCCCGCTCGCATGCTGAGAAACGCAGCTAGCAGTTCCTCTAGGGACACCGGAGCATCTATTGCATCTTGCATCTTGCATTTCATCCGATAGGGCCCGAGGTGGAAAATCATCTATAAATTTCTGGACGAGTGTCGCGGGCAAGAGCTCGTGGGGGGCATAAAGATCTGCAAAATATGTTGCGAAAATATCAGCAATAGCAGACGGGTCGGTAAGCGTATTCTCATCTGGGACAAATATACACAGGAGCGTCTGGGGGCGCAGTGTCTGTTGACACAGACGATGCAGCAGGGTACTGGACTTGTCCCTCCACTGATATATCCGGCTACGGGTGGCAAGCCAGTACAGGCGGGCTTCATCAAGGAGTTCTCTGGCGTACGTCTGTTGCATATTTACCAAGTGTCTACACGCGACGCCTCCCTCTGAGCCCCTACTAGCACGATCTAAGTCAAGTAGCTGGGCCTCAAGTCGTATTAATGTGTCGCTGCGTTGTCGGCGCCGCGCTGTACAAAACGCGATATCATCCCCCCTGAGGGTGGGATTCAATGCCTCCCATAAACTAACAGGGGAGGCTACCGAGCCCGTGTTTATAGAGAGGTATTCTGCAAGAGATCTGTGGATATATATTCTGTATTCGGCGTCTCGTAGCATCCATGGCGATAATCGCCACCAAAACTGGGAGCGCCTGGGATTTAGAGACAAAAGAAGGGAGACCGGCGAGTGATCAGATAAGCCCCGAGGGAGAATATCGGCGGCGAGCAATCTATGGATATGCGCCCCTGAAAGAAATAGATAGTCCAGTCGTGAGAAGGACGCATGTGCACCAGAGAAAAATGTGTATGCGCACTTAGTGGGGTGTAGGGTTCTCCACGAGTCCACCCATCCCAGTCCCTGTACCAGGGGTAGTAGCTTAGACTCCTGGGCCCTTGTCAAGCGAGCCGCGGCACTCCACCTATCCTGCGACGGAGAAAGAACATTGTTCCAATCTCCACCAACCAGAGTCAGCCCCGACAGGAGTTCGGTCCAGAGTGACATTAGCCTTTCAACAAAGGACCACGACAGGGGGGGGGGCATATACACTGCCTAGGACAATGGATTCCCCATAAAGAGTCCCATGGATCACGACAAATCTACCCTGGGGGTTCAACCATGTCTTATGATGTACGAAAAATACACAATGGTGTATCAGAATCGCCGCTCCCCGAGAGCCTCTAGTAAATGCTGCGTGATAGATGTGCGTGAAGCCAAACCTCCCCAAAGTGTCTTGGTTCCCGCTAAGTGAGTCTCTTGGAGTAGGAGACCGCCTGCCCCATGCCACTTAGCCTGGCGCAGCACCGCTCCCCGCTTGATCTTGTCGAGCAGGCCATGTACGTTCCAACTAAGGACGCGGAGCTCTCTACTCCCACCCCTAACTAGCTCTGATGTCATGACTGGCAATAACGTGGAGGCAAGAAATAACTAAGTGAGTGGCAACGACATCTCCTAGATCACACATGGCAGAAGACATAGTGGCATTAACAAAGAGCAATAACAAAACCTGCTTAAAGTTCCCAACCACCCCCCCACCCCAATACCTCATAAACATAGAAGTATCTGTCGCGGCATGGTCCAGGCCAGAACCCCAACAGGGGGTAGCAGCTAGAAGCAGCCAATGGATCCCCTGTACAAGTCTCCTACCCATAGAGAAACGGACCAACAAGGGGTCAGAGATTTGTAAGACTATAGAAGCCTGCAAGAAAAGTATCTCGTGAGTGTCATACGGCATGAACAGTTACAGTTCTTGGAGTTGCATCTTTCAAGACGCTGAGCGTTGAGGGTGAACATCAGGGAGTCGCTTGGTGGACTTGCTGCGAGTCTTGGATCTCCTCTTGGATCGTGATCGACGCCGTTGTCTACCACCTTCTCCTAAGGGACCATGCCCACGACCGCTAGATGATGAGTCGGAGTCTGGCCTTGACAAGGCGTGGGGTTTAAGCCGGACCCTCTCCTCCAGCCACTGAAATACCTCCTCCGGGGACTCAAAGAAGTGGGTGCGCGATTCATATATCACACGTAGACGGGCCGGGTAGAGCAGGGAATACGGGAGTTTAAGGCCCCGAAGGCGAGCCTTGGCCTCAAGGAAGGACTGCCTGCGCTGCTGCACAAGTCTGGTATAGTCGGGGAATATGAGGATGCGCTGCGATTCATAGAGAAGAGAGTCCCGCGCCCTCGCCTGTTGAAGGATGACATCCCTGTCTCTATAGTTAAGTAAGCGGGTGATGATGGGGTGAGGACAGGCACCCGGGGGTGGTTTCTGTAGCAACGCACGATGAACGCGCTCTAGAACAAAGCATGGAGAGAGTAATTCGGGTGCGAGCCAGCTCTGGAGCCACACGGTGAGGAAGTCTACCGCATCTTTCCCTTCGCAGCCTTCCGGGAATCCAACGAAGCGAAGATTATTGTGACAGGCCCCCCCCCTCTGCATCTTCAACCCGCGTTGCCAGACCCCGCGTAAGTGATTCAAGAGTAGTCACCATTTTGGTCAGCGTGCCCACGGTGTCTTCCACATCTGATATGCGGATCTCCGCCTCCGTAATCCACTGCACCGCATTGCGGAGATGTTGCCGAAGCAACATGACATCTGCGCCCACCGCACCTATCTTGGATTCCAACGTTTCTCGCGACTGGGTGATCGCCACCAGCAGGGGCACGTTATCCGGCATCTGGGTCTCTGAACCTCCCAACGATGGCACCGAGGCTGAAGTCCCAGCAAATTTGTCCATGGTACATTGCTTGGTGGATGCGCCAGGCTGCTTAACCTTGGCCATTATGGCGGTTCACCGGGCCAAAGAGGGCAGACTACCGTCCGGGTGCCGCAATTTCTCCCACTATGTGCCGAGGATCACAGGCACTGCCAGCCCACTGTAGCAGCCACACAAGCAGGGAGGGAGGGCCGGACCAGGCGGGGCAGCTGTACGCACAGGCCGCACCAAGCCTATGCTTAGCCAATTCCGTGGGCAGGCCACCCCAACCGTCCCTAACCGGCACCCAGGCACCACTCCTATTGCACGCCACAACTGGTGTATCAATAGCAGACAGCGTCCCCCTACCACCGGTGTCCGCTAGTTCATCCAGGAAAGGGCAGATCCCCAATGCCGTACACAAAGCAGCAAGGAGGTACACCAGGAAGCACAGCCTCTGCGGTCGGTATCACCGGCGGGGAGGTCCGCAAGGGGACGTCTGAGGCGGGCAGCAGCAGCAGTCCATTCAAAAAAAGGGGGGGCAGCACCAAAGACTCAGGCAAGCCCAGACCCTCTGCAGACGACCCCAATGATCCAGGGGTGGAGGTAAGTAGGGGTCCACCAGGGCATCTAGCAGCAGTGCCCTTCAGCTGCACACTTCAGGGTCCAGCGCAGACACCGGGGCTCGCAGCCAAGGACCTCACATCAAACCGGTGTCCACCCCGCACCACAGCAAACCACCAGGCATGGACGGGTAGGAACGCCATGTAGGCACCGCCATACAGCTCCGGGCGATCACCCCACCACAGCGCCTGGCCGCCACCTACCAAGTCAGCCGCGACTCCTCAGTGGGACCGGACTCCACGGGCATGCACCATCCACCAGAGCAGGGGCCTCCAACGTCGCGCCTGCTGCTCCGCTCAGCAGGCGCCAGCCGCCTCCGTGTGTTCCCAGCAGGTATGCCCTAGAATAGGGAAGCCCGCATCAGCCGATCACCGGAGGTGGCCTGCAGTCTCAAACTCGCCCCCGCAGCGTCCTCCGTCGCGCACTAGGCCGCAGCCGCTCACCTCCACGGCGCCTCCGTCTCAGGCCCGGCGCTGTTCACCGCCGTCAGGTCTCCACACCGGCGGGCTCCCACTTCTGATCACCAGCCAGGCGAGTGCAGGGGAGCACTCACCGCCACGCTCCGGCCGCTCAGCACGATCCCCGGCCCCTGTGGGAGGGGGGCATACGGGACGAGGGAGCGGCGTCAGCAGGGCCGCGACGCAGCCTGCATGGACCAGGCCTCCAATCCGCCGCCACACAGCAATCCGGGTCGGAGCGGGCTTGAGAAGAGCACCGCAGCTGCAGGAGACACTCCTCTATCCTGTGCCGGCTCCAAGGTATGAATTCAGGCACTCAAGGGAAGGATAAATAGCGGATTTATGGCAGGCTGCTGGAGCTGTGCTAAAGCACGTCCGCCATGTTAGACGGCTAAGCCACGCCCCCCCAATATAATGTTTTTAAATAAAAAAAGTATTGCATTGTTCATCAACAAAGTTGCCAATAAATCATCTGTATTCAAAACCACATAACACGTGTTAAGAGTCTTCCTTTTGTCACTTCAGGCACATAAAATGCAGCCATAGTATCAACCACTAGGGTTCCCTACACCCCGAGTGAAAGAGCAAAAGCTCCAGCTCCAGGAGTGCTTTTAATAATGAACATAATGTCTGGATGTTAGGTTTTCAATGAGCCCTCAGACTTAAAGCAAGTTTGTTAAGCAGTTAAGCATTTCTAAAGGTGTGGCTGCACTCGGTGCAGCCCCATAACTATTTCATATAGCGTTGGTTGTGCTCCTGCCCCTCCTCGGTGAGAGAAATAGGAGAGAAGGGACTGAAAACAACCCTCCTTGGCAAAAGAGATGGGAGAGAAGGTACTGGAAACCGCCATCGCAGGGAACTATGGGGCATTCCGAACGGGGAGCATGCACATTTAGTTAGCAGCTCCAGCCTCTTAGATTACATGCAGAAACTCGCGTCAGGCATCCCTCTTTCCTTGTTTGTTTTTTTCTTTTTTGGGAGCCCCAATCCCACACGGGACACCCTAATGAATTTGTTTTACAGTGGTGGTTGAGGGGTGGGGGCCCCAGGGCCCTGCGATCCAACCGGCTCCCCACGAGCGCTGTACTCCAGTACAAAGGAACCAACATCTTCCTTTCAGTTCTCTCCCTTGCCCACGTTCACCTGCAGGCGGGGAGAGTGCAAGAGGTCCTTTCTGTCCTGGTCTGCTGCCCTTTCCTGGTCACCGCACGGCCAATTGTCTCTTTCATCCCAGGTAGATGCATGATAACATCGGGCCCCAGGAGATGGGGGTCTCCATTGCGGAAGAAGCCTCTGGGGAGGGGGGTCCTATGCAGGCCCCAATTCCCGATAATTACTTAATTAAAGTTGTGCTGACTCCTGAGCAATAGCCCACCCTGAGGGTATTTTTAGAAAGTGGGGCAGAGCTCCATCTACTCTGTTTGTGGAGTAGGTGTCAAAGGTCAAATCATTTTAAGCTGCATAACTCAGGCCCGTGTGGGATGATGTCAATGTACTTGGGCTTATTTTACTCCTAGGGGAGAGCTCTAGAAACTAGAAGTATTTCAGCAAGCCTCCTGGCTTCCAAAGGGGAGCACCTTGCAGGGAGCTGGTTTCACTGGCTCCCTGGACTAGCCTTCTCCTCTGCTTTGCCCTCCACACACCCAATGACCTCCTGGTCATCTTGCAGGGTATCTGGGCGAGTGGAGCCCAAGTCATCCCCCAACTGGTCATCAGGGGGCATTTGGGGGCCAGCCTCACTTGCTCTGGAGGGACATATTGTCATGTGTCCTGGTTAGGCCAAGTGAGAAACACTGCCATTTTACATGCACACATTTTCCTAAGTTGCTTTCTCTTCCACACAATGACTCTTGACACACATTTGCTTGCATGACAGTGAGGATTAATTTCCATGAAACTAAAATTGCTTACTAATTCATCTTCACAAGAACACTATCACAACACCTTGCACATTCTGTACATGGTCTGATTAGACATTCTTCAAATGCGGTTGTTTGTTGGTCGTCCATAAGTTGACATAGCTATCTATAGAATATAAACAATGGCAGTTTGACTAGAATCTTGGCTCAGGGAAGGATGCCTTTTGTTATTAAAAAAAAAAACATTTCCGGGATTCAGGAGAGGATCACTTGCTGTCATTTGCAAGGCTGCTACACGCTGAAACCTCAACCCAGCTGCTTGCTGATCTCTCTGCGAAGAGGGATGCCCAATTCGTGACCACGACGGGGACCTACATACTTTCCCTTCAGGTAACGAGGTTGGATTATCCGATGGGGGATTCTTGGCAGAACACACACACACCCTAGACACTTAGGTTAAGGAGTGCATAGTAAGAGTATGCTATCTAGAGATTGTTTTATATGCTCGCATATATAAATTGTTTGGCAAGATGGTGGAAGTTTTCCTTCTGTTCACTATCCTGATGTTGCTAATCACTTTTATCTGCTTCTGTCTATTGATCATTGCAGCACATTTGTTTTATACAAGAATCACTTTGGTTTAAAAACACCCCACTGTGTATTCCTTGTATACTTCTCTGAGAGAAAGAGAGCATGAATGACTGAGCAAAAGGGTTCCAGATCTGTTACCGCGATCCCTGGGAGAGGTCATCATGTTCTGTGGTTGCCAAAACTGTTTGCCACCCATCTAGGCTTAGGGGGGGGGCTAATGGTGGCATTGTGGGCTAGCTGGTCTTTAGGAAGACATATCTTGCGGGGGTGCATGGAATCAGTCTGGCACCATCCATGCGTTTATGTTGCCCAACAAACATGCAGCGCTCCGTCCATCATCTCCTTGTGTTTACTTTGTTCGCCCTCAGTGGGTCCATTGCTCACTTTGCCACTGGATTCAAGCTAGCCTGGCTGATGAAGGGTGTTACCCCGAAACTGGTCCCAGGAGGCTTGTTTCCGGTTCAGGGAAGACCTGGCTTGGCAGTTCGGGCTGGACTTTTCCCATGAGGCACAGGGTCAAGACTGATTTGCAGATAGCTGGGTCTGAACTGAGGTGGCAAAGTGAGCTAAAGAACAATGATGGATTTAATCGAGATCTGTGACTGGGGGTGAGTGCCTGAAAAGTAACAGCGCTCTGTCCATCATCTCCTTGTGTTTGCTTTGCTCGCTCTAAGTTGGCAAGATATACCCAGACGTGGGTCCCTTGCTCACTTTGCCACTGGATTCAAGCTAGCTTGGCTGATGAGGGGTGTTACCCTGAAACCGGTCCCAGGATGCTTGTTTCTGGCTCAGGGAAGACCTGACTTGGCAGTTCGGGCTGGGCTGGGCTGTTCCCATGAGGCTCAGGGTCAAGACTGATTTGCATATAGCTGTGTCTGAACTGAGGTGGCGAAGTGAGCTAAAGAACGATGATGGATTCAACCCAGATCTGTGACTGGGGGTGAGTGTCTGAAAAGTTTCAGCGCTCCGTCCATCATCTCTTTGTGTTTGCTTTGTTTGCCCTAAGTTGGCAGGGTATGCCCAGACGTGGGTCCTTTGCTCACTTTGCCACTGTATTCATGCTAGCCCGGCTGATGAGGGGTGTTACCCCGAAACGGGTCCCAGGATACTTGCTTCCGGTTTAGGGAAGACCTGGCTTGGCAGTTCGGGCTGGACTGTTCCCATGAGGCACAGGATCAAGACTGATTTGCATATAGCTGGGTCTTAACTGAGGTGGCGAAGTGAGCTAAAGAATTATGGATCGGAGAGGATGTAGCCTTACGGCTAGAGCGGTCGACCTCGAAACTGGGGAACCGGGTTCGAGTCTCGGCAACGACGCTCAACATCCTGTGATTCTGGGCAAATCACTTAGTCTCCCCGTGCCTAACAAAAATGAATGTGTCCATCTGTAATGAAACTGGTGCTCATGTAAAGCGCTCTGATACCCGATGTCTCGGGTCTAGTTCGAACTACATAAAACTCTAAAAAGAAAAAAAAAACGATGATGGATTCAACCCAAATCTGTGACTGGGGGTGAGTGTCTGAAAAGTTTCAGCACTCCATCCATCATCTCCTTGTGTTTGCTTTGTTTGGCCTAAGTTGGCAGTCTATGCCCAGACGCGGGTCACTTGCTCACTTTGACACTGGATTTAAGCTAGCCTGGCTGATGAGGGGTGTTACCCCAAAACCAGTCCCTGGATGCTTGTTTCCAGTTCAGGGAAGACCTGGCTTGGCAGTTCGGGCTGGACTGTTCCCATGAGGCACAGGGTCAAGACTGATTTGCATATAGCTGGGTCTGAACTGAGGTGGCGAAGTGAGCTAAAGAACGATGATGGATTCAACCCAGATCTGTGACTGGGGGTGAGTGTCTGAAAAGTTTCAGCGCTCCGTCCATCATCTCCTTGTGTTTGCTTTGTTCGCCCTAAGTTGGCAGGGTATGCCCAGATGTGGGTCACTTGCTCACTTTGACACTGGATTCAAGCTAGCCTGGCTGATGAGGGGTGTTACCCCGAAACTGGTCCCAGGATGCTTGTTTCTGGTTCAGGGAAGACCTAGCTTGGCAGTTTGGGCTGGACTGTTCCCATGAGGCACAGGGTCAAGACTGATTTGCATATAGCTGGGTCTGAACTGAGGTGGCGAGGTGAAGTGAAGAACAATGATGGATTCAACCCAGATCTGTGACTGGGGGTGAGTGTCTGAAAAGTTTCAGCACTCAGTCCATCATCCTCTTGTGTTTGCTTTGTTCGCCCTAAGTTGGTAGGGTATGCCTAGACATGGGTCCCTTACTCACTTTGCCACTGGATTCAAGATAGCCTGGCTGATGAGGGGTGTTACCCTGAAACCAGTCCTAGGATGCTTATTTCCGGTTCAGGGAAGACCTGGCTTGGCAGTTCGGGCTGGAGTGTTCCCATGAGGCACAGTGTCAAGACTGATTTGCATATAGCTGGGACTGAACTGAGGTGGCAAAGTGAGCTAAAGAACGATGATGGATTCAACCCGGATCCGTGACTGGGAGTATCTGAAAAGTTTCAGTGCTACGTCCATCATCTCCTTGTGTTTGAGTTGAAGACTTACAACCTTTACCCGCAAAACTGGTAACTTTTAAAAAATATCAGTGGCTTAAAAGTTAGACAAAATTTTATCTCACCATTAAATTGTGTTTTGAATAATTATTAAAATGAGTCTTTGACATATTTCTCTAGCTGCTATCAGTCTGTATTTAGCATTCAATAAACGGAGCAGTGTAGCCCAATGATTCCCTATGGAAGCAGCCACTCTTGCAACAGTGACAATAATTTTGGGGAATATTTCACTGTAAGGACTTGTGCAACAATAATTTCCACATGTCTTACTTTCAAATATCACAAACCCTGCCTTTATGGGCAATAAGGTCTAGCTAGGGGTGACTTATTAATATTTAAAAGGAAGGTTTAGGCCTGCCAAATGGGGTAATTTTTACAGGTCCAATATGCAGTTTTACACTGACACAGGCATGTTACCTGTGTGCAGCTACAAGGCTGTGCATGACGGTAGTCTCTCACGTCAGCCTGCAAACTTGCGCACGGGTGCACAAGTCTATTTGTGACCAGCCCAGTGCCCATTACTCTAGCTATGTTGCAGCTGCCTTTTTTTTAAAGACGGACACTGGTGGCATACATACGCAGTCAAATTTGCCGTGAAATTACTGTGAGCAAGTCTTGGGCAGTGACACTCACCCACAGCAAAGGTCCAAAAACTGGGTGATCAAAAGCAAAAGATCCTCTCAGACTATATGAGCAGAACCCATTTGCAACAGGCATGTTTCTTAAATAACAAATTCCAATATGCCATGTGCATCTGCTTTGTCCCTACTGAATAACTTATCTCAGTACTGGGTGACAAAATATTAAACAGAAAACATAAACTGATTAGCATACTGGTCAATGTCAAAGCCAACAAACCTAGTGTTTCTCATTACTAGGAGAATCAGATGAATACAGTTACACATACAGAACAGAATATGTTGCATTTGCCTAACAGAAGGTATATCTAAGACGAGAGTACCAAAACATATGAATTGGAAAAGGAAAACGGGGAAGCAAAAACAGATCCATGTAAACAAATAAACCTATGCTGGATCGCCCATGACATTTCTAGCATTTCAAAGAAATATTGATTAATTTTAACTAGAAGAATGTGGGAAATGCTCTTTCCATGGGCCGGGTTGATAACCTGTGTGGGCAAGGAAGGGGGAAGGGCGGGAAGAGCATGTCAGTGGGTTGGGTGGGTCTGGGGGGCTTAATCTTCGTATATAAACTAATTTGCGAATCTTAACCACAAGTATGGGTTAGCATCAAGAAATGATGACCTTATGGTTTAGAAGGTCTCCATGCAGTCCTGTAATTTATAGATAAGCCTCTTCAATGAGGCTGTCTTACATATTTCAGTAATCCATTTGTTATGTTGTGGCAGGTATTTTGCGGTATTTAGATCTTTGCTGTGATGGTAGGGTGGCTAGCAGGCGTAGTACATGATTTTTTAGTATAGGGAAGTCAGTGGTATTGTGGAGTAGGGCCAGGCTACTTGTTATGGGCATTGGTATCTCAGCTGTATTGCTGAATGTGTTACCAACTTGGGATTGGAAGCTACGTTGGTTTGGGCAGTTTTGACTAATAGAAACAACAAGCCTAGCATGAAGCTAGGAACCATGACCATCTTTAAGGCTTGTATCCTGCCCCATGTTGATAGATGTAGATGTGACTATGTTGCATGTTCTGTGCGAGTTTTGGCTAGGACAGGATTAAGGTTATCAGATACCACTCGTTCTAATCCTCTGTTTACATAGATTTGTAAGTATTTAAGGCAATCTGGTTTCCATCTAAACTTATACTCCGCAATAGTGGATTTCGTAGTATGACGGGACATAGGTAGGACTTTGCTATTGTATCAGTTAATCCTATAACCAAAGAGATGAGAGAACTCTGTAATGATGTCCATGAGGGCCGGGAGGGAGCATTCTAAATAGGTACGCATGAGCAATATTTCATTAGTATATAACAGTATTTTTGAAGGACCTACCTGTGTTGGGATCCCTACTATCTCATCTGACTAATGAATGGCTACCACTAGTGGTTCCAAGGCTAACAGGAATAACAATGGGGACAGTGGGCAACCCTGTCTTGTTCCCCTATGAATAGGGAAGAGGTCTGACTGAAAAGCCTCCGCAGTTAACCTGAATGGTGGGGGGGGATGTATACCCAGCCCACTTTATTGATGAAGTCATCACCCAGTCTCAGTTGATGAATGGTGGAGAACATATATTCCCATTCCATCCTGTTTAACACCTTATCTGCATCTAGGAACATGGCCACTGTGTCCTCCTGAGAATCCTTAGAACTCCAAAGTAGATGGGCTAGTGTTTTCATGTGGTTGCAAGACGTTCTTCCTGGTACAAAGTCTACTTGTGTGTAATGTGTCAGAGTTGAAATGACGTTTTTAAGTCAAACCAGTATGCTTGACAAGATTTTAATATCCACAGTAAGAAGGGATATCGGGTGATAGGTACTCCTCTGCAGCTGATCTTTTCCGGTTTTCAGAAGGACCACTATTAGTGCTTTGTTGGAGATGGAGGATAAGTTGCCTATCTGCTCTGCTTCTTTAAAGTTGTCATACAGCAGATCTATCACCTCTGTGCTTGTACACCTATTGAATTGTCCATGAATATAATCCATCTTCCCCCGGGAATTGATTATATGGTATGCTGGAAATTACCTGTGCAATTTCATCTTTGGTAATCTCCCCTTCTAGAAATGCTCTGCCTTCAGTGTTGAGGCAGGAGACTATGGCGTGCGAAAATACAATTATATTCATGACTCTCATCCCTTATAGTTCAGAGCTATATGGCATTCAGTAGTTGCTTACAAATGTGGTGGCCAATCGCTGTGGTTCTCTGATTAAGCGACCCCTCAATCATGTATTGCAGGTATGGCTATCATTGCTTCCTTGTGCCACCGTTGCGCCGCCAAAAAGCATACATTCTGCTTTGGTGGTATACAGGGAGTTTAGATCCATTTAACTTTTTTCCAGTTTACATCTATTAATTTCTATTCGCTCCCTAGTGCAGGCGCTGCATAGGGAGTTGATATCATTATGTAGAGCATTTTGTTGTTCTATTCCTTGTTTGTTGATTGTGGCTGAAACTCGCATAATTTACCATCTAATGATGGCTTTGGAGGCCATCCATTAAACCAGAGCCATCGTCACTGCACACTTGCTATCTTTTAAATAGACCATCATATGAGATTTCAATTGTTCTTTTTCAAGGGTCGTCTTGTAGCGTGAAACATTGAACCACCACAGTATTCATATGCGCTTACTAAGGTTAAAATCTGCACTTAAACAAACAGGTGCTGCTTTGTAAGAGAACCTCACATGATGTCACATCCTAGGAGCATGTGAGTCATTGATTGGGAGATCAAAAAGCAATCCCGTCTAAGTAGGAATTTGTGCCCTGCTTAAAAGAAGGAGTATCCTTTTTCTTGGGGATGGAAGATGTGCCATATGTGAAGAAGTCACTGATCATCCATTATGTCTCCTAGAAGTACTATATCTTTGTTGTTGGCTATGTCAGGGTGTACTGTACAGTCAAGAATTAGGTCTAGTGACAGATTCCAGTGTCCCCCTTGGATAGTGTGTGTGGTATCTAGTTTGACCACAGCTCTGTTTAATCGAAGGAAGTAGATTGATTTATCTCCATTCGAGGCATACATTAACTTCATTGTAATCACTTTGGTGCCTAATCGCAATTTGATGAGTACGTACCTGCCCTCTTTGTCTGCTCACAACTGTACCACAGTGCATGGAAGGGATTATTTGATTAAGATCTTTACTCCACATTTCTTATAGATGGTTAGGGGTGACTGGGTGTGACAAGTTCGACAGCTATAGAGGACCTTGCCCACCTGGTCTCATTTAAGTTTCTCAGGATCTGCGCAAGTGAGGTGAGTCTCTTCTAGGAGAGCAATGTCAGCCTGTTTAGATGCCAGATTTTATCTTTTTCCTTTTAATATAGTTGGATAGACTGTTCACGTTCCAAGAGATATCGTTGAGCAGCCTGGCCACCCAGTTACCACTGGCAGTAAGGGAGATGTAGGATGCAGCTATGTGAAGTGTATATATGCTTCAGCAAAGTCTTGTTTGTTCCACTCTGAGTAGAGGGCAGAGAGAAGACGAACCAGGTACAAGGAAGATTGTGGGGAGGCAGAGGGCTGAGAAGGGAGGGTGGTATGAGTGGTTTCCCAACACGTCTTGTAGCAGTGTGTGTAAATTAAAGCAACAAAACAGTTGCTATTCAAATATGGCTTGGCCACTAGTCAGGGGTTGGAAGATATGTGCATGTGCTTTCTGCAGGGTAACTTTCGACCGGCGAGCCTTATTACTCAGGGCTGCCTTTGTCTGGCCCAGTGGCGTCTCAGGATATGAAGGTAGCATATGTGGTGCAGAGTGAACATAAAATAGATCTATAAGCATGTGGGACTGATGGTGGAAGGGGTGTGGGCAGTAGGAGGGTAGAGAGGGTCACTTTTAGCCTTGGCATGGTATGAATTTTCAGCAATTCACCATCAATTTGTATAGCTGGATAATAAACCTTCAACTATATCAACACGGGGGAGTTGGAGAAAAGAAGGATAGGGAGAAAGGAATGCAAACAATGGTAGAAAAAAAGAAAAAAGGGTGGGGTGAAAAGCAGGAGAGATAGAGGGTGATGTGAGGTAGGAAAGGGGAAAAAGGAGGCAGGGTGGCGTCTGAAAGACACGGAAAGAACGTGTTGGTTTATAAACTTTTTTCCACTGTGGTAGTACTCAGCTGGCCCGATTCTCCTCTCTTTGAGGGGTTGTGAGATGGCTGCCTTCTCCGTCAGTGTTGTTGGTTTCAAAAGTGACCTAGATTTGTCCCCGTATTTATCTTTCTATTATTGATATTTTCTTGCTTCGGTTGTTTTCGAATAAGACCGTTTTGTGATTTACCAGAATGATGTGGGCGGAGGGGACAGCCTTTTGGTACACTGCAAGGGTTTGTTACCTTTCAGTGACAGTGGGGCTATGTTCATAAGAGGGTCGTCCAATCCATCTAGGTACTTGACTTACTTAAGGTTCAAGTAGTCTCTGGAGTTACCATCCACTGTTATCCCCATTGTTGTAGGTTCAAGCACTCCATAGTTGTTGTCCCACTTCTTGAGTTGCGCTCCGAGAGACATGAAGGCTTTCCTTTTGTTATTGGGATCTATGGAAAAGTCTGCTGCAATCCAAATTTTGATTTCATCCTGGTTGTATGGTCTGTTCTTATGTGGTGCTAGAAGGATAAGTTGTGCCTGTTTATGATGGAGGAAGTAGGCTATGATCGGCCTAGACCTCTCTCGGTCCCTATTTGGATGGAGTCTGGATCAGATTCTGTGCTCTGTTTGAAGTTCTAGTGATGGAGAAAAGGTAAGGCTTGTGAGGCAGGGGAGGAATTCTATCAAGAAACTCTTCATGTCTTCCATTCCCAGCTTCTCTGGTATTCCATAGAAGCAGACATTGCTACAATTTGTGTGGTCCTCCAAATAATTTACCCTTTGCTTCACATACCATAAATCAGAGTTCCAGGAGTCTTCTTGTTCAAGCTGACCTTCCTGCATTGTCATCCTGTGGTCTAGCCTATCCACCCTTTTATGGAAAAAGCATATCTCAATCCAGATGGATTTCACTTCAGCCGCAAGATCAGTCAAACCATGGTGATTTCTTTATGTATGACCTCTAAGGAGTCTTCTGGTTGTGTCAGGGTGGTGAATACCCTATAGTCCCTTACTACCTCTGTTAAAAGTACTTGCTGGGGAGCCTTGCCAGATCCCATTGTGATTCAAGTGGCTGATGGTCGCAGGTAACGGTCGTAGTGGGGCTGGCCCAGGAAGGAGTAAGTCTTCACCTCCCATAAAGAGTGAGTGATGGAAGAGGGAGGAGTGGAAGGCTCAACATACATAGGTGCTAGTATGAACCCCAACAGAGAGTTGATGGGTGATGGCCCTGACATAAATGACACTCTTTAGCCTCTAGAAAGGAGGTCTTTGGCTGATGTCCCTTTGCCAAGGGCATATCTGTAGTTGTCTGTTCTGGGGCTTAGAAAGTCTTGTGATGAGCTATGTGGGCTCTCAATGCATATGGGATAGACCTCCTTGCCTCACCGCTCCCCGTACAGCATAGGATTTTGGTTTTCCCAACTGAATGACTGCCACTCTGTGGCAATCACAATTAGAAGTAGTTTTGTTGGTGATGTAGAATATGGATAGCTGTGGTCATAGGGAGTGATATGGCAGTATTCAGGAGCCAAAAGAACAATTGATGGACAGAATGCAGAACAATGTCATACATTCACCCCAGTACAGAGATCTGGACCTGAATCCATCATTTTTTTGTTCACCATGCCATTCCAGTTCGCACCCAGCCATATGCAAATCAGTCTTGACCCTGTGCCTCATGGGAACAGTCCAGACCGAACTTCCAGGCCAGGTCCTCCCTGGACTGGAAACAAGCATCCTAGGACCGGTTTCAGGGTTTCACCCCTCATCAGCCAGGATAGCTTGACTCCAGTGGCATGGAGAGCACGGGACCCACGTCTGGGCAGAATATGGATAGCTGTGGTCATAGGGAGTGATATGGCAGTATTCAGGAGCCCTCTGATCCGACTTTGAATGGAAAAGGAAACATTGTAACTGTGAAGCAGAAGGAGAAAGGCAGGCACCCACCGATATGGCATGACTGCTGGAGTAGTCACACACGGCCCCTTGCCATCTGTCAAGGCCAAGACATTTCTGCCAGGTTAGCACCATTGGTCGGAGGGCAGAAAATGAGGAGGGCTCCATCTTTTGCTCACCCCTGCAGGCAAGTTGTGTGATCCACTGTTGGGACGCAGTTGCTCACTGGTCCTCTGAATCATCCTGCTGTTATATCAGCAGGAGAAGGGCAGGGGCGGCAGGCCCGGTCTGGCATGCACATTCTCCATAGCTCTCCCCAGGATATTCACGGGCTATTGGGGGCTCCAGTGATCAGCCTCGTGTTTTGTCTTTTGAAAGGCTAGCTGCGCATGTTGACTGCAGCCTTTGTTACGCAGCCCTGGGCAGTCTACGGAGCCTCCAGCAGAAGCGGCTTTCTTGCTCAGTGGCCATGCCCTGCCCCTCCCTAACATTGCTCTATCTGACATTAGTGCTCAGGTCTTGGTCGCTGGGGGCCTCTGTAGCTGCAAGATTGCTCTTTGGAAAGAGAGTCAGCTGTTGCAGCTGAAGCTTTTTGGTTCTGGGCCCAACAACAAATCCACTAACTTAGTCACTTCTCTCTTTTCTATACTTCACCCACAGAGGTGTTGGTCCTCCGATGGACCTTTTTTGGTCGCAGTGAGAGGTGAGAAACCAGGGTGTCGAACTGTTCCCCACCCAATGACAACAATAATTGATAGCTAACTCACAGATTAGAGATAAAGCTTAAATACACTACTTGGAGAACCTTTCAGCTAAAAAGAACGTCTTCTAAAGGCTCCAAACCATGGTACAATGAGAGCCTAAATAAACGAAGACGCAACTTGAGACTAGCTGAACTGGCATGGAGATCCTCACCATCGCTAGAGCACCTTAAGCAACTGAGATCACGGAGGAACACCTACAACAAACACATCAGAATCTCAAAAGCAAATTTCTTCAAAATTCAGCTAAACAATGCCAGAAATCGCCCAAGAAAACTGTTCGAAATGATCAAGCAACAATCCTCTCAACAACCCAATGCCTCCACATTAGGTCCCAACCCACAACCAAACTGCAACATATTTGCCTTCCACTTCCTTGAAAAATCTAAAATGATAGAAAATGAATTCCAAACAGCAAATGAACACCTCAAAAAGATACCTCCACCTATCCCCCACTTCCCAGGTCTGTACAAACCCATATCCAACTCACCCTCAAAAACAAAGCATCTTGGAACACATTCAAAACTTTTGATGAAAATGTCATTCTCAAGATCTTAACATCACTTAAACCAAATCACTTCTGCGACCCTCTTCCAGCCAACATCTTCAGTGAGATCAAAACTTCTCTAATACCCCTCTGGACAAAGCTAGTGAATGCCTCCCTACTGCAAGGTACCCTTCCGAGCTGCCTAAAAGCAGGTCAGGTAACCCCCATTCTAAAAAAACCCACAGCTGACCACACAGTCCCAGATAACTACCGTCCAATATCCACCATTCCTACCCTAGCAAAACTACTGGAGAAATGCGTCCATTCCCAACTATGCAGCCACATAGCTCAATTCCACCTAATCGACCAGTTCCAATCAGGTTTCCGTCCGGGCCATAGCACGGAAACAGCCATGACACACATTGTGGATGACCCACTCAGAATTCTAGACCAAAATGAATCCTGCCTCCTAATCCTCCTAGACCTATCCTCAGCCTTCGATATGATCAAACATGAATGTCTCCTGGATTTACTTGAACATAGAATGGGGTTATCAGGGGCTGTCCTAAAATGGTTTGCCTCTTTCTTAGATAGCCGAACGTAAAAGAATCAAGATCAATCAATCACTGTCCTCCACCACAGCAGTCACCCTAGGAGTCCCTCAAGGTTCCTCCTTATCACCTACCCTCTTCAACCTATTCATGGAGCCCTTAACCAAAATTCTGAAACTCTCCAATGTTCACTACCACATATATGCGGCTGATACCCAACTATACCTAAAAGTATCATCACCAGATGATATCCGTTCACTCAATACAACTCTGCAAAAAGCCCACAACTGGCTGACCAGAAACCACCTCAAACTTAATGCGCTTAAAACCGAATTCCTCCTAATTACCCCTCCACGAGGACACATCAACATTGAAGACTGGATGAAACACAGCCTTCAACTGCAACCCACACATCATAGATTCTGCAAGATGTCTGGGAATAACAATCGACAAAAATCTCAACATGCAGGAACACATCAGTACAGCCACCAGAGGAGCAAACTTTCATATGAACATTATTAGAAAACTAAAACCCTTCCTCTCCGCCGATGACCTCAAATCAGCAGTGCAAGCTCTAGTGACACCCAGAATAGACTATGGGAATAGAACCTTATGTGGTCTGCCAAGATCCAGACTGGCTCCACTAGCAGCCTCTCTCAACGCAGCCGCAAGACTTATCACCGGCTCAAAAAAGAACAGCCACATCTCCCCTGATCTAAAGGCACTGAACTGGCTCCCTTATAAGGCAAGAACCCAGATAAAAATCGCCTGCATGACACACAAAGCCTTGCACTTCAACACACCAAGGTATCTAGCTGATAAACTGGAACTATCAGGCGTGGCAAAACGTCGAGAAGCACCAGCACCTGGTTATTGAAACCGCAAAAATTTCGGAAAAAGAAAACATACAACTGTACTTTCTCCGGACTAGTACCTAGAATCTGGAATGCCCCGCCCCGGAAATCAGAATGAACCCTTCAAGCACTTCCTTTAAGAAAGAAGTCAAACTGTTTATAATGAACAAATCCCTACCCGACCCCAACACTTGACTTAGCTCACCAAACAGGACTTACACCCGATTTTAAGGACCAATGGCAAACACACTCTTGAGTACCCCCAGACCCACTACTAATGTGTGAGATCACGTATGCTTTCCCTACTATCTACTCTTATTTTTGTACCTATTGTATCAAGCAATCTATTTGATGTAACATTTGTAAAGCGCTCTGATACCCTTTCAGGGTCTAATTCGCGCTATATAAAACTTTTTAAATAAAAAAAAAATGCTATAAATAGAGTATTGTAATTAGAAAGCCAAACCTACTAAAGAAGTTCAATTTAACAAAAATCATGCATACAAGAAGCTCCACTTTGGCTACACAGAAGAAGGGCAAAAGAACCTGATGTCCTGAAAATATTCTGTGACTCTCTCTATAATGCATCAGAAATCAGATAATTATAAGCACAGTTTCTGCAGAAAGAACATTAAGACACAATTAATAAAGATTCAGACAAATCTTAGATCATTTGGTTATTGTATTAAAGATCCAAAATCAATGCATATAAGTAACATTTTAAGCATTTCAGTCATGAGACTTACAGGAAGTAGTATAAACCGACACATTTAATCAAAATAAATCTATTGCTAAATAAAAGCATCCATAAAGAGGATGGTTGAGGTTAGAATTTCCTACTACCAACAAAGGCAGTAGGATAGTTCAATAGAGTTCTCTTAACTTGGGCAAAGGGTCAAGTTAAGGTCCAGTAAGGAAAAGTCCATGAGCATGGGAATGGAGCAATAATCAGGAAAGTTCAAGTCTGATTTCTCACCGGAATGCTCCAAATCATCCAGCAGGCAAGTTCATTGGCAAGGGGAAAAAGGCAAAGGCATGAATAGGTAATCAGGCAGGCAATCACCAATGGAGGATGGAGAAAAATGGGGGAAAGGCGCGGACCTGGAGGCTCTGAAGGATATGGGAAAAAGGCGCCACCTCCTCCTTGGAAAGTCACTCTTTATACTCCAAATTGTCCATTGTGCCATCAGTTGTCACCATACAAGGGTCTGATCGTCATGTGATCTTTCTCCCACTCATCAGGTGCAAAATTGATACTCCAACATATTTTCCCATGTCGCTCATGAGAAACAACTGTCCATTCTGTGCACACAAGTTAGTTGACAAAGCGCTTATTTACTTTGTTGCTCTTTATGCATTAGGTCAAAGAGTCAAGTTCCCATCAATTCACTCACAAGGAGGTACTGGAAAAGTGTCTATTGATTTAAAAGTGTTGCATAAAAAGGACAGATAAAGAAACATTTGAAGAAACATAACAAATGCCTATTACCAGGCTATGAAATAATGCAGCCTAAGGAAAGAGGCAATATAATGCATTTTAAAGTCAGCATTTCTTGTTTAGTAAAGTAAACTCATAATTAGTTTCAAACATGATGTAATAAATCAAGCATATATGGAAATAATTGTAACGTTTGACAGTGATTATTGCATAGAAATATTCAACTCTAAATATGGCCTACTACCACAATTTTAAAAGTACATACATGCAAACTATTCTTAAAAATCATTATAATAAAGTTGTTTTGGGAAATCTAAAACTCTAATATTATCAAGCATTTATGCCGAAAGTTTCAATCATATACAATGTAAAAATTTTAATTTGCACAGTTGTTCGCTTGCTATGGTGCATTACAATAAAGGCAATTGAGATGGTAAATTTCATCATTAATATTTAAAAAATCGTGTGTAAGACTCATTTGTTTCATAGATATACTGCTTCATATTAACAATTTGTGTTATTTTTCCAGACGTTTAAAAAATTGCACTAGAGTTTCATTGTCACAATAGTTTTTATGTCTTGTAAAGACTGGTCAGCTTTTATGCTGTATCACAGCTCAGTACAGTCCCTTGCAGTTTTTGGACCAAACGCTTTTTAAAATCGGCTGAATGTTTTATTGAAAAAAGAGTCAATTATTTCATAATGCTCTGCCTCTTTGTGCCTTTTGCTTTCCTAGTCATGCAGAGGAAGTTCCACCCGATGTTCGAAATGTTCAAAACAGCCCCCACACTGTAGGAGGGCGTGACGAGAATTGAGCTACAAGAGTTTTCGTGGTTAATATGGCACTGGCAGCCGTCCACTTCAGAAAGCAGACTCCTAGCCCACTAACCACCATGAAAATGCCAAAATGATAGACCCTGCTTACTCAGCCCTTCTCCCAGACTTTCAACCGTGATGCCCACCCGAACCTCCTCATACATTCTGTTGTTCGGTCTCAGCCCCTGGTACAGACGCCTCACTTTCGAAACAACTCCCAAGGTCAAACGTGGTTGTGTGGACTTTATATTTTAGGTGGCAACCATCCTGGGTAATAAACACAAATTAAAATGTGATCACTAGGCAGGGTTGGATTGGGATTAAAAATCGGCCCGGGCACGCTACAAAAAAGTGGCCCACATTTGCATATTGCCTTTCTGCAAAACACTGCTTCTGTGAAATTTTATACAAAAAGGGGGGGGTAGGAGGGTTTTAAAAAAAATGCACGAAATAGTTTACACTGGTGAAACACACCTGAAAACAAGTGAGGCCACTTTTGCGCAGGCCCCCTGCCCCCGCTCAATATGCATATATTAATGGGCCGGGCGGCCCAGCGAGAGAAAGGGAGTTACACCTCTGCCGTTGATAAGAGGAAGGTAATAGGCGCCCATCTACCTCAAAAAAGGCCACTCAGGCACCCACAGGGCCGCTGGCGGCATCGATCAACGCAGAAACCGCCCAAATCGGCCCCCCAGGCTGCTCAAAAAGCAGCCCACAGCTGGAACTGGACACCGGCCCCTTGGGCATTGCCTGAGTGCCCGCGTTACCAATCCGACGCTGTCACTAGGAGTAATGGAGTTAATTAGAGTATTCTTGACAGAAAAGCGCCCAGTCACTTTCATGGCAGCCAGTCTGAGGCTAAGACGGGGACACAAACACGAGGTAGTTTTACCTGTCTCGTCGCGGTTATCTCCACTTTTCTGGTCCTTCCCGTGTGTTTCCATGGAAATGGTTCTTTAATTATCAGTACTGGAAAGTCCACGAACATAATAACAAAAGAGCGAATAAAAACTTTTAACACGCTAACTTACAACTGTCTGCTTTCCCTGGCAAGTCAATGTTCACCCAAGAATCGCATTAGCATTTGAAAGAACTGCTTTCGTATGTATAACATCTTCCTGCCAAGTCAACAAAAGAAAAGTATTTGAGAAAGTTACTGTGCGCACCCGGCAAATACAACGTGCCGGCGCAGAGCCGCCTATTGGGAAAAAGGCTTCCTACTTTCTTGACAGTTTGTTTTAGGGTTATAAACTGCTAAATAAACAAAACTCCCCCTCCACAATCAGCTGAGGAAAGAGTTGACAGCTCCGAGTTCGGAATTACTGGTTTCTGCATTATTCTACAGACTGTTTAACTGATGCACAACTTTAAGAGTAAGAAGGCGATCAGTGTGCGATTCAACTAAACTTTTAATTACAAGAAAGAAATATATTTCTAAAAAAACAGTGTCTGCAGCATAGTGGCGTGTAGCTCGTGAGGGGACATATAGCTATGGGCTGAGGTGAGTTAGCTAACTATGCCTGTAAGGGGTTCGTGTTGCCCGCAGAGATTGGAGGAAGTAACTCAATCAACCAGGATTTGTAGAGCGCACTAATCACTCGTAAGGGTATCCAGGTACTAGAATTCTGCTGCAGTCAGTCAATGAGCCAGGTCTTGAGTACCTTTCTGAATTCTGTGAGAGAAGCTGCTGTTCAGAGGTGGAGGGGAAGGTCGTTCCAGGATTTGGCAGTGAGGTAGGAGAAGGTGTTCTTCCGCTGTGACTTCGATGTCTAAGGCGAGGGTGAGGGAGGCATAGTACAGGTGTCTGGAGGGTTGGTGGTAGTTCAGGTGGTGGTTGATGAATGCTGGTCCTTGGTCGTGGAGGGCCCGGTAGCCGTTTATCACCATCTTGAATTGGCATCTGTTCTGGACGGGAAACCAATGGAGGTTCTTGAGTTGGGGGATGATGTGGGTCTGTTTGGGGTAGTTGAGGATGAT
Organism: Calotriton arnoldi; assembly: GCA_963921515.1. NCBI lineage: Eukaryota > Metazoa > Chordata > Amphibia > Caudata > Salamandridae > Calotriton > Calotriton arnoldi. The sequence continues at coordinate 438,061 of CAWUFW010003200.1, read as the reverse complement.
TCTGACAGTTGAGTTCTGTATCATCTGGAGCCTCTTCAGGGGTTGGGTGGTGAATCCTGCGTAGATCGTTTTGCTGTAGTCGAATTGGCTGGTGCCTAGGGCTTGGGTGACGTTTTTTCCTGTGTCGACGGAGAGCCATATGAAGACCTTTAGGAGCATGTGAAGGGTGTGGAAGCAGGTGGAGGGGACTGTGTTGATATGGCTTTTCATGGTGAGTTTGCTGTCCAGGATAATGGCAAGGTTGTGGGCGTGGTCTGTCAGTGTGGGTCCGAGTTCGGAAGGCCAACAGGTGTCATTCCACAGGTAGTTGGTCTTTCAAAAGATCGGCACCTCAGTCTTATCCGTGTTGAGCTGCAGGCATTTGGTAATCATCCCCTCAGCGAGGCTCATCATGCAGTTGTGGAAGTTGGTTCTTGTGGAGGAGGGGCCTTCTGAGAGCGAGAGGATGAGCTGGATGTCGTCTGCATAGGAAATGATGTTGAGGTCATGCTTCTTGTGGCTGGCATGGACTGGTGCCAGTGACACAGTGAAGGTGGTTAGGATGGGTCTGTAGGAAGGTCCCAGATAGGCAGTGGAAGTGCAATAGAATAGTGAAGTATGAGCGAGACCTAATAAGGCTCATTCTTAATGCTAGCTGCTGTTGGGGAAGCAGGCCCTTGGTCGCTTTTGTAGTCTGGCTGCTTCTCAAACACTGTAGGTAGGAGGCAGTTTCTAAAAATTGCCATCTTGACGATGAATTGAGTGGAATAAAGCACCAGCCTTCTTCCATCGAACTTCAAACTCCATCACCCAAATCCAAGACAAAAATGTGACTGGCTTGGAGCGTTTAAATAATAATTAGAAGAGGCATGGTAGACCTGGACCCAAGATGGCCATGATGTGTTTTGGCTTGCATGAGTGGAGCAGACTGACATGTGCCTTTTGGAGCCTCGTAGATGGTGTCAGAAGTAGTGTGGCATATAAGAGAAAATAGGACAACCCAATAATCTAAAAGGAACTAGATATGCACATGATATGCGAAATAACATTGCATATGGTAATGATATTTCTTAACATTCACTGTTGGAGTTACTCTACACATTAAACAAATAAACTGCGAGGGCGGCATGTGTTAGTCCTAAGTATAAGTTATTCATCTTAAAAAATAATATATGGAAAAATTAAAAACATGAAAAGTGGCAAGTTATGAACATCTCAAAGAGTATGTGTAAAGTGAAACAGAGATTAATAAATAAACAACCAAAAAGCGACGTTATCCATTTTTACACATATACCAGAAACGACCTACTTTTAAGGAGATTCAGCAGTTGAAAGTTCCTTCACATATTAACAAATGAGTCAGTCTGGTTAATAAAGTTGTCAACTCTTCAGCCATAGGTCAATAGGAGTGGGTCTTTAACTCCAAGTCAACAGTAAAGAAATATGTATATAATTATTAATTCACATGATTTTTTGTCAAAATAGGTAAACCAGTCATTACAACAGCCAAAGCACAAGAAGCTATCTCACCAGTGTGCCCTTTAATGAATGAAGATTCCACTCAACACAACAAATGGCAAGAGACAGATCAGCAGAATGAGGCATAAATTATATCCTCACTTTAGAGAAACACTGATTTTTTTTTTTTTTAAATATATATGTATATATATATATATATACATATATATATATATAATGTTAAAAGGACATTATACTTAGATATGGGAATAATATATTACTTTGCATTAAAAAAAAGCCTTAGAAGTTCATAAAAAAAAGGTTAAAGGAACATTTTAGGTTGGTGGAAATGCCAGTTAAAACATACTATTTTAAAAAACAAAACCACTGAAATTCACCTATTATTATCTCAAGTAACTGTAACTCGTGCCCTAAGGAAAGTATAACTCACGCCCCCGCCATGCACAATTGTCTCATCAATGATTTAATTGCAGATTATGCAGTGATATTATCAATGACGTCATAGAACATGTCATGATTGATGTATTATGCGGGTAACCAATAATTTGCAGCGCATGACGAGGGTGCAAGTAATAGTTACCTTAGTTACCTAGTTACAGTTACTTGAGATAACCACAACTGGTGAACTTCAGTGTTTTTGTTAGTTTAAAACGGTATGTTTTAACTGACATTTTCACCTAGCCTTTTAACCTTTGTTTTTTTTAGTGAATTTCTAAGGTTTTATTTTACTTAAAGCAATAAGTTATTACCATGGCCCGTTTTAGAGGTTGTGGCGCCCTGCACAACAATCTTTGTTGGTGCCCACCCCACCCCAACCAAGCATTTTGTGTGTTGAGTTGTATGGTTTCTCAACCCCATATTAAATATATACAGGATAAATTTTAGAGTATATAAAATGTATTCTCAAATATCATGTAAATCAAATAAGGACTAGATGGGGAACAGATATTACGACACAATCAGTCAAACATAACTTTTATTTTATTGACTAAAACAATATACATATCTTGTTTGTGTAATTATTAACATTTTCTAACTTTGCCATTCACTTGTAAATATGCCCCTTAGTTTGGTGTATGTGCAAATCCTGCATTGCCGATCCCTGGTGAGTTTCACTACTCCTGCTGAAACAAGGCCAATGGAGGTACCAATGGGTGAGGCAGACTGGCCTCAAGGGTCCTGTGACCTCAGTGACAGAGTCACTGTTGCTCTAGGATGTGCTGCTTCGTGGGCCTGACCCCAAGACTGAAGGTGAACTTCAGTATGGATTGTGGTAGACAGGCCTTCAAGGTGCTTATAGACACCAGAGCTTCTAAGGTCTAGCAGGGCCTTCTAAGGTCTAGCATGGGAATGTGCTCCCTCAGGAGAGTGGTCTGGTGGACTGTTCATGAAGGCTGAACCTAGTTTCCCAGTTCCAAGTTTGGCAGCTCTGGCCATAGTACCACATCCTCTCCCCCCCTGAACACCATACTTACTACCCCACTGAGAGAAATTCGTACTGCCTTCAGATACAACCCAATTGTGCTCCGCCATAAGCACCTGGATGCGACTCAATTCAAATTATGCACTAGACAAGAGTAATATGCTGCCTAAAAAAAAAAAGGGGGAGGGAACATCTAGGAAAAAGCAAACCCTGATAGGGAATGCAAGAATAAGTAAAGCATGTGAAACATAAGCGAATAACATGGTTACTTTAACACTTTTACACTCATTATTCAGAAATGAATCAGTGTTTTTACCTGAAAAGTTAAGGACATGACTACAGTGCCCGAAAGGGACCCATTTAAATGTCCCTTGCGCAGGGCCAGTTTCAATGTCCATTGCGTATATCCTTACAAAACTTGAGCAGTATGGTTTAAAAAGAACACATCCCTGAACACAGAGCCGCAGTACACATTTTATAAACTAAAATAAGGAAAACAGCTGATAAGGATCACATTAAACGTTTACCACTCCAGTCATCAAGCAGGTACTGCAGTACCTCCAGGAATGGTGCTTTTCCCCACCCAGGGAAAACAATACTGTTCAAAGAAAGACGAGAAAACGAAAGTAGCGCTTTTTCGTATTTTGAACCTTTTTTTGCCTTGATCCCGAGGCTGCACTCTGGAATAGAAAAATGTCAGAAAAAGACATTTCCAGCAAAAGTGTTTCTTTCTTTTTTGGATCCATTTCACAAGGGAACTAATGAAGGAAAGTAGGGGAAACAGAGGGTAAGAGACGTTTATTGAAGTCACGGTTTTCAGCAAGTGAGGAGCAGTGAGAGAGAGACAAAAAGAGAAGGAAAAAAGTAAGAGGAAGAATGGGGGGCAGCTGACAGTGGCAGAGCAGGAGAAGTGGAATGGTTAGTGGTCTTCCGAGTGGCTTAGTCAAGCCAGCAAGTTTATTAAGGTAAGATTAGCGGTCGAAGTGTCCACTAACCATTTCACAGACTTAGTAATGTTTAATTCAGTCTCATATTTTCAGAATGAAAACATTTTCAATTCAATTCAATTCAGATTATTCACAATGAAATTGTTATTTATCTGCTACTACTAACAAGCATTAGCAAACCCATTAGGTCTGCCTTGTTTTAGCCATATGTTCTTGTCGTATGATATGTTTGGATGCAGTAGTAGAGAAAGGCACTCAAAAACTGACAGGTCTAATGGTACACCATGCGAAACAAAGGATTTAAGTTAATGTTTTAACCCATGCCCTTAACTGCATAGATCGTGCCTCTCGGATACGAACCAGGTGACAAATGGCAGTGGATGGCGAGTACACGAATCAAAGCTGTGCCTGTCAAGTAATAGGAAAGACAGAACAAGTGTACCAGGATAGAACCGGGGAGCCTCACGATTAGCACAAAGTAAAAAAACTTACATTCTCCAATGCCCGGACCAGGACTCCGCCAATGCAGTGATATCGCTGCAAGCGGGTCGGGGTAAGTCCTCACGACCTTTTAATGTTCAAGTGCAAGGTGCCTAGAACACAGAGCCGGTGATATTACGGTGGTTAAGCACACAAGGGTGTTTCACCCGGAGTCGCAAGAGTGAACAGTCTGCAAAACACTAAGCGAAAGTGTTTCTTTCTTTTTTGGATCCATTTCACAGGGGAACAAAAAAAGGAAAGTAGAGGAAACAGAGGGCAAGAGATGTTTATTGAGTCACGGTTTTCAGCAAGTGAGGAGCAGGAGAGAGAGACAGAAAGAGAGGGAAAAAGAGTAAGAGGCAGCAGAGCAGGAGAAGTGGACACTTCGACCACTAATCTTACCTAACAAAACCTGCTGGGCACCAGGATCTCACGCACAACAGAAGCGGGCTGCAGGAATCACAGCACCTGACTCAGCGTGAGTTTCACTGCCGCGGGGCGGGCTTGGGAGTGGGACAATAATGTTTGCAGGGCCGTCATTGGTAGCGCTTTCGTTCACTAACAAGTTAGTTTGCATCCACAGGTTGAGGCAACACTGCGCATGGGGGGCATAAGCACGCCTCACGGCCTCGTGATCTGTTTAACACTGTTATCTCTCTTCTATTTCTATGAAGATTAACATCATGGAAAAGAAAGAGGGACAACAGTTTTCAACAGTGCAGGCTTTTTGGAAGTGTGAATAGCGCCAATTTTGGAGCACAAATGGCACCCCCTGACCTTGGCACCCGGTGCGGTGGCACCACTCTCACCGCCCAAAAGGCCGTCCCTGGTTATTACCATATGTTCTGACAACCTCAAGTTGCACATGGCATTTGGCCATGCACAGTGTGGGATTGGCAATAGGGCAACCCATGCAGGCAGCCAAACTCATGCCACTCATGGCTATGGCTGTGCCTGGTGTAGGGTTGGTCGTGGGCTAGGCTTTGCGCCCAATCCCCCCTGCACATAAGCCATGCACAGCGGGAGTGGGGAGCAGGTCCTGGGTGTCATTTTAAATAAGGTAGATCTACTAACTTTGTCAAAGCGTCAGAACAACAAAATATAAAAATTGGGCCTGTTGGCTTTATGAAGGGTCAGGAGGATATCAGTATATCATGATCATTTACTTGAGGATCTAGCATATGTATTTTCTTTGTCAGATAAGAACCAATAATTATAAAGAAATGTATTTTTATTAATTCATACAGTGCAATGTTTAATACAATTAATTGTAATAAAAAATGTAATTAAGTTTTACTTAAATAAAGCATTAACATGTCTTTGAGTTCCTTTTTAAACATTTTTCAAGCTACAAAATGCAGATATTAAACTAACAAGTTGACTCTGCACTCCAGCTGAAGAGGATAGAACTCTAGCTAAGAGTGCTTTAAAAAAAAATACAGTAAGGTCGCCTGGGTTTATGGATTTAATAATCCAGAAGAGTTACTGAGTTTTTTTTAATGTTACAGGGGGCTGTTACACTACCTGCAGCTTCTTACAACATTATAAAAATGTTTTGTGGTGCTCCTATTGCTAGATACCCTACTATTAGTTACCAAATATACTCCTTTTAAATGCACTAGGGCATTATGGGGCACTTGTTGGTTGGAGCAGTGAAAAATAAATGAGTGGTTTGGGCTGCTCATCTATTATTCACTTTTTTCCATTTATTTGTGGTTGTCCAGGTTCCACCCGGGACACTCATAGATGTATTTTTCATTGGGGGTCGCAGGGGCAGCCCCAGTGCCCCTGTGACCCCTCCAGCTCTCTGCAAGTGGCCCCATTTCAAGGGCTACACAGAAGCCGCCTTTTAAAAAATATTTTATTCTGGGGTGCCCCGGTGCCCACCTGGGCATTTCACAGCATATTTTATGTTGCAGGCTGCAGCGAGAGCACCAAGCCCCCGCAGCCCCGCTGGCTCACCTGCTTGCACCACTCCCTGGTGGAGCAGTAGCCAGCATTTCCGAGCAGGACCAATTCTGTCCAATTTCCCTGCCCAAGAATGCGGTCAGAGAAAAAAGTCTGCGCTCCCACCCGGCAGGGGCAGCTTTGTGTTTTTGCCTCAGGGGACAACATTAAACTTTCCCTGCCTGCACTCTTGCACAGGGAATTTACGGTGTCCCAGGGGTTAGGGACCCCGAGACTCTGTCTGTGAGCTGGCCCCTAGGGATGGGGTCCCCAGGGCCAGTGAATGGCACCGTGAGCCCCCTCCTCATTCTCAAGGTTACAGTTCCGGGGTCCTTTTCAGAGCTCAGGGAGGGGGGCCACACAGACCCTTCCCCTTTTGATATTGTCAGCCCTGGGGGATGTGGTCCCCACGGCCTTTCAAGGGTAGGGGAGGGGAGTATGCACCCCCTTCCCTTTATTTTGTATGCAGCCCTGGGAGATGGGGTCCCCTGGGCCTTTACAGGCTTGAGGAGGGGAGCTGCGCACTCCCCTCCCCTTTATGATAATGTTGGCCCCCGGGATGGGATCCCTGGGGCCTCCCAGAGGCTGAGGGGTCCATGCGGCCCCCTCCCCTAAATGTATTTTTGTGCCACCCCCCCGGCCCACCCCAGGTAAATATATTTTTTTGTAGCATTTTTATTTTATTTTTGCCACAGATTTGCGGATCTTCCGCAAATTCACGGCAACATTAAAAAAAAATGTTTTTGGCCCTGCGGGTGGGGACCCTCTTGGACACCCCCACCAGGCCTAGGTGGGCAGGGTATCCCTACCTTGCCCCCTTATATCTAGCTTTTATGTTTTTCTAGGAATTGGGACTGAGTCCAGAGCCCTAAGATGGCTGTTGCCACATCGTTGTTGATGTGGTGGCAGCCAATCATATCTCATTTGAGATCTGTCGGCTCCACAGATCCTCTGTGGCGTGCAATATACAAAGTCTTTGAGGCTTAATTACTAAAAACAACTGCTGCACGAATTTACATCAAGTCACCAAAACCACATTTCCTAGACCAAGATCTAGGTTTCTGCTCAATTTGCTGTAATCCAGTTCAGCCATTTTCCCATGGAAAATTGCATTGGGAAAACACGTTTTGGGGCGCCACCTTTTCTAGCTCTCGCTTGATGGATCACCCTGATACGTTCCAGGAAGAAGCTGAGAGGGATGAGACTTTTCCTTTTTTGAATTGTTAACTACATGTCAATGTATCTGGACAGTATTAGCCCTGGGAGTAATTTAAATTACGCTGGAGTAATTGGAGTAAATTCAGTAGTTCACATTACTCTTTGATCCGGAATTAGCGGAAGAAAATGTAACTATGCCTACTCGCATAATTAAGAGTAATTTGGGAGAAAATAAAAAATACAGCAAGATCACTTTTACTCGCACTCCTGTTTATGTTTTGATGCATTTAACGCTACTTTCTTAGTGCAAAATGCATCCTTGTTTCCATTATTCCAGAAATTAAGATATAACAATATCCCATACTCAATATTCCAAAATTCGAGACTACAGCCATTCATTTTTCATTCAAACATATAATTCAGAATATTCTATTTTATTTAAGAATAAAGCAGTTTTGTAGCTAGGTACAATTATAAAAATTGCCATCACTTATACAAATAATGTACAGCTTACAGTTTTTCTGGCGGTTTGTTTCCAGAATGGTTCATGCACTTGAAGGCTGTTGTAGCAGCCGGCATGGGCAGTCACCGTTTCACGCAAACACTTATTCCACATTAGCAAACTCATTGTTCGCAGGAAAGAAATGTCAGACTGCATACAAAGCAATCAATGCACCATGATCACAACCACAGTCATTGCAGCATGAAGTGCTCTGGGACTATAGAGCCAACATGTAAAGCACATTGCCTACGCCTCACTATTTCAATATCACATTATTATTTTTCTCCAAGACAAAACAGAACAAGCATTTGCAATGCAACAGGTCTCGCATTTACGCGAGTTTGAGCTATTGGCTTTGTAAATGACAATGCCATTTATGTATGTTTTAGGTTTTAAAACATAAATAAAAGGCATTGTCATTTACAATACTAATAGCTTAAACTCTCGCAAATGCTAGACTTATTGCATTGCAAATGCTTGTTCTACAATGCTGTAGCCATCTGTAATGCCAATTTTGTGGTGTACCGGTCATTATCCTTGCTCTTTTTCCTGTTTACTTTGCACGTTATATATCGAGGCATACTAAGGTGTTTTTGCGTTATAAAACATGTGTCGATGAAGCCAATCAAAGAAGGTGCCCATTATAATGCACTCATGATGGTTTTTTTTGAGACAATGATTATGACTGATCTTTGTCAAAACTATGTATGAGACTTAACTTCCAATATAAAACTGGATGTATGCTGACATTTGCTATACATATGATTGTAGTACCCTCAATCTGGCTATAGCTCACATCTCAGTTTTTTTTTTAGTACAGCCTTTGGGCTTTACCTTTTTCTAATGGAGACTCAATTTCAGAATTGTTTCAACTTCCGGGTCAGCGTAGTCTCATCTATAAATACTAGGGTTTTCCAATATGGTGCCTGCTCAACACACCGTCACAACATTTTTCTACTGTCCTCAGCACAACACAGAGTGCTTGTAAAAACACAGTCTTTGCAACAATGCTACACTCACTCTGGCCCACAAAAATACCCCGATTGCCTGATTTGCTGTGTTCACAAACCATCCCCAATTTGACATGACAAAATGAGCGACATCAATCTGGGCACTTTGTTAACGCGATATTTGTGTGCTTCAGAAAATACCTCAAGAGTCAAGACCCTGCTCCTCAAACAACAATTAGTGAAAGATTCATTCCAAAAATTATGCCTTTCGAAGTATACTTTTGGCCACAGAATTAAGCAGCACTAGAAGGCCATTTTATGTGGCAGGATTGACTACATCATACAGCAAGAAAAAACAAACTATGCGGTAACGAAAGGCAAATGTAGCAGAATATTATGGGATAAAAGACACATTTTGCAAAAGATTCTGTGGCATTGTTGCCTAGCTAAACACAATACAATTGCAACTAATACATAAAGTATTGTAGTGCAAAAATCCATTGGTTTCTTAAGATTGATAATCACATCCAGCAGACCATATTCAAAATATTATGAACCACCAATTAATCACTTTGCCTTTTGTGAAGGCACAAGGACTCCATTTCATTAACAGACATTTCTACGTCTCAGATTAAAAGTGATTTTGTGAACCCTAAACAGTGCTGCACTCTGCAGAGAGCAAGGCTACAAGTGCATAATTCGCGTACCCTTTATTCTAGCAGCACAATTATATTTAAACTCATTTTCAATCTTGGGTGTATTCTATTTTCTCCTCTGAAAACATCTCTTTCCATTTTGATGTGAGACTCTTCATTCCCTCACTACAGGCAAAGTCCGTGCCGCAGACCCGCATCTGAGAATGTTTATTTAAACTGTCTGCCCAAATTTGTCTGTAAAATCTGCCGCTAAAATCTTCATTCCAGCAGTCATCTAATGAAAGGTGATCAACAAACTTGTGCAACGTGTCTCGCGTGATGTTGCCTCACATGTTCAGCGATTTTAGTAAGTTTTGATCAATTTAACATAGAAGCACATTTTTTGTTAAAATATACAAATTCTACAGCAGATGATGGATAAGGTGAGCAGTGTAACAAATTCGTCCTCATGCAGAACATCTTCAGCCGCGCAATCTGTTTTTCCAGTGTCCCAGAGTATTGCCTCCCCTCTTACCTTCCTAACTGGGGCCTCAGTAGGCTCTTTGCCGGCTCCTCATCTCGGCCCTCCTTTTCCCTCTCACCTATTTCCATGCATCCACCCCAGCCTCGTCACACCATTATTGTCCGTGTACCTCCCCACAATGTACAGTGCCTGTAGCTAGGCTTGTTCTATTATGAATCCATATATATACGTAAATAGATTTTTGTGTGATTTTTTTATTGCTGAGAATCAGACAAGGAAAAATACCTAGTGAGACTCCGATCGCTGGCCTCTGTTTGCAGACAGGCTGTGGCTCTTTTTAACTAACTATTTTATATTCAATCCACCTCAATAAAATGATCATCTTTATGCAAGGTCTCAGACAGGAATGAATTCCGCATTTTCGAAAGCCCTAATTCAAAACGCAGTAAAACAAAAACTCTTATTCTGCCTGTCTGTCTACTGTTATTCAATTCCGAGACACATAGCATGTACATGTTTCTCCAAACCTCTGTTTTTGCGTCTGTACCGCCAGATTCATTATTATCTAGGAACTATCAATTATATATAGGCAGAATGAGTGTTTGATGAGGAAAATTAACTCACGGAGCTACAATACAATTTTCTCACTTCTGTAGCTGACTTCCTGTGCGAGAAGTGATTACGGCTCACGAAGAAGCCTGAAGACCAGCCCCTCTCCCCGGTCAGACTTTCTACGGGATTTTTTATTGAGGTCCTAGAAGCATCTGGGGTCTGCACAAAGAAAGTAACAGTCGAGCTATGAAAACACGAACTCTGCCCAGTGGAAGGAGGGCCAGAAGTTGTTCCCATCTCAACGCTGACAGAATAAAAACAAGCATTTGCAATGCAACAGGTCTCGCATCAGTTAGAGTTAGAGTTATTGGCATTGTAATTACAATTTTGCACGTATCTAAAAAAAAATGAAACGCTCAGGTTGGGTTACCGACATGCGCCATGGAGAGCTAACAACTGGTATACCACAGCATAGACGCTATGATCTAGAGGATAACGCAGCGCCGCAGGTTGTGAAAGTGGAATCGAAATAAAGCTGCAAAACATATTTTCCACGAACAAGGTCTCGCATTTGCTTAAGTTACAGCTATTGGCGTTGTAAATGGCGTTGTAAATGACAATGTCTTTTATCCATGTGTTATGGAGTATATGTGGTGTGTAGTGAAAATTTACTTGTAGAGCTGTGCAGTGTTTGAATTCCTTAAACTCAAAGAGGTGGTGGTCAGGCAATTAATCACAACTCATTGATGAAGTTATAGTTTAGCAAGATAATTTTTGGAGCTTAACCATGTATATACATCGGCCTTGCTTAGTACCAACTTTAGGGAAAACATGTATTCGGCCTCGGCAGGATGACAGGCTGAGTCGCCCGACCTAGATTTGAACCTGCGACCCAGTGGTGCCACCGAAATCGAAGAACTTCCCCAGTCATTTGAACAGACAGCGGCCAATGTTTGCTAATTCCATAAGTGTTATAATTTTTAATAAGAATACCAAAAGAGCGTTTTAATAGTTAGAAGAAATTACATCAAAAACACACACACACGGTACTCACCGCTTTCTCCATCCTTATTAGATTTAGAGGGCCCCGACCCGCAGGAATCGGACTTTGGGGAGGGGCAGTGAACCCCTTAAAGGCACAGGAAACTGTGTCAAACACAACAACCCTCTTAGGTCCGAAATCATTTATTAGTGTTATTATACAAAAGGGCGCCGGGTGCTGTCTTGAGCAGCCTTGTAGAGAAAGAAGACACCAGGAACCATATGTAACAGTCCTCCCAGGGAAGGAGACGCTGGTGGCCACATTTATCAACGTCACGGTTTGGATAGAAGACAAACACATTTCTCCCTTTCCCGACTTGTTAGGTCACAGGATGACAGGCTAGAGTATTATGAGTGTTCTATGGAGATGAAACAAAGAGTGTGCCGGAGGAAGCGGGTTGCAGCCCTCACTTTTATATCTGGCACTTTGCCGTCACCACGACTGTCACTGCTCCCTTTCATTCTCGCCCCTTACCTGCCAACTGCTTCCGCAGCAGCAGCACTGAGTGATGCTCGGTTATGCTTCACTGGGGAAAGGGGAAGTGGGCGGGTTTCGGGTGTGTAAACTTTTGGCAGCCCGTGCCCCAGACAACGCCGGTAAGAGAGTAAGTGGTAAGTGTACGCGGGCCCCTCACACCGCCTTAGCCCCACTCGCCGCACTCCAGGCCACCGCCGGCAACAGCGCAGGCGCACACGGACTTGCTAAAATCCATTCTGAGAAACACAACTCTTCCAGACAGGGGCCTCCCTGCTTACGTAACTAGGAAGGCTCAGGTGCGTGGCCATGTTGGTGAGGTCAAATAAGCGAGTAGAACACATTGAGATGGTGGTTTTGAATATATATGGGACATCTTAAGGTTGGCCCTGCGCGGCGTCAACAGCCAGGTTTGGTTTCTTCTAACTTAGAATGCTCGCTATTGAAACGTTACCTTAGTTGCGATACACTACACTGAAGTTAATCAAATGTGTTTATGTCTCTTGCGTGGTATACATGCTTAACAAGAGCACCGAGCACTGCTAATTCATAAAGCAAGGGCTGTGTTTTTATGGGGTGAATGTTTTATAAGGTTTCCATGCCTTTCCTTTTAATGATTACCCCATTCGCGGGTCACACAGAGCCCGACCCTTCCAGGCACAGCTGCAGAGCTCGACCATTTAAAAACAACCTGCGGCGACAATCAAGAAAGCGCCGACTGAGTACCTGAGCGCGCGATGCCGCTGTCCCGGTCTTCATTCTGTCCTTGGCTGGGCATGTCCACGGGGGTGCTGTGTGCTGCATGGAATAACGAGGAGAGGTCGCCGTCGCTCCACTCGGGCTCCTGCCTGACGGCGGCCCGGGCCTGCGGTGCCGCGCCGCAGCTCGTCAGCAGAGTGGAGAGAGTGCCCATGCCGCAGCTCGTCAGCAGAGTGGACAGCGTGCTCATGTAGGAGTCCGGATGGGCGGGGCCTAAAGGAGACAGGGAGGGAACACAAAAGCATCACTTTCAATAGAAAGCGAGGCTGGGTGGAGCTTCCACCCCACTTCCAAAGAAACCCGACAGAAAACCGACGACAATAGATCTCGCAGAGCGAGCAGCGCATGCGCTGCAACGCTAGGTGAGACCTAATTACAACGAGAAAGGCACTCCGGAGTGGATGCCTGCTTGTCCCCTGGGGGGGAGGGGGTTTGGGGGCACCGTAGAGTGCGCGATAATACAAAAGCACTCTAGTCGGTCCCTGCTTGTGTCCCAGGGGCACTGTAAAGTGCAAGCTATGAGACAGCAATGCTGAAGACACGCATTGCGCTCAAAATCGAAAGGCAGGGTTTGCGTGCGCGTTGCTGCTTGTTCCCAACTTGATGCTGCAGCACGGCGCCCGCTTTCATATTATTAACATGGGTGCCTCGCTTTAGCAGTGAGTGGCGGAAATCAACCTTTATAAAATGCAAAATCTGAAGCATGCGCAAAAATGCCTAAAGGTGCTCGGTTCAGCCCTCACCTACAAATAGCCACAATGGAGGAGGGGCCATCACAGCTGTACTGTGTGATGGCCAACCGAAATGCTCTCTGAGTGAAATCGCTAGAAAGAGAGCTGAACACACAAAGGAGGGACTTTAACAGAAACGCACCAATAAGACACCAGCATTTCTGAATGCTGCTGGTAACAGCGAATAGCAATGGCTGGATTTGCCAAAGCCACACAAAGAGATACAACAGGTCATCGCTGATGCTCGACCTAAAAAGGAGCTTGTCTAAAGCTGCCCTCATGATCCTGCACAGGTTCCTCTTGCCACAAGCAATCCCTCCAAGAAAGCCTTCCACGAAACAAAGAGCTTTCTAAAATAGAGGTCTCCACCATCTCCTGAAACTATTGCAAAAATTGCAACATTTAGCATTACCGATATTTCCAGAACTTACCTGGAAGTGTTATGCTAATACCGAACTTCTCACTTTCATTTCCGGAAGAATATCTGGCAACCTTTTGTTGCCAGGTGATTTTTGCGGTAATGACCAGAGAACATAATGGGACCTATTCACAGAGGTAAATCCAGTCATAAACGTATTGTAAGACTGTATTTACCTTACACCTGCCAGGAACTCATAAAAGGTTTCCTGGCATGCGTAGGCCCATTTAAGTGTGTCGAGTTCTCTACCACGAGTGCGGAGTACTCTGAACCCATAGATCTCACTCAAGTAGTTAGAATTGAGCATTACAAAGTGTGGTTAAACTTGGAAGTTTATGAATGGCTGTTTGTCAGCATTCACAAACTTGTCTCCATCATGAGAAGTTATGGTTCATACTGCATATGAATAGCAAACTCATTGATAGTCATTCTCTCTGTATCAAGACCTGCTCCTCTCTGTGTGGTAATCATTTAGGGACAGTCTCATACTCCATCAAGTTGGCTAATCTTAGCACCAAAATGCCTCCGGGTAGAAGTGCGCGCGGTATGTGTCAATCATTCATTCATTCATGGTTCCGCTATGGAAATGTTCGGAGATTTAATCCGGCATGGGCTTGTGTAACTTCTCAACCATGGTGGGAAAGGGAACCGATAACCGTCAGATTTTCCCCATGGAGAAAACAAAAGAAATGTGAGTTTGGACAGGGGATCCTATTCCCCTGTACAGAGGTCTCCTCTTTGGAGAACTCAGTACAGCATGAACAGGATCCCGCTGGAAATGTCACATTACCTTTCCGGGAATATGCGTGGAAATCAGCACGTGGCGCAGTTTTCCATGTGTATTCATAGCAATGTTTGTGATTTTTAGAAAATCATGATTCTACACTCACATGTAAATATAAATCTGCAAGACAGATTTACAGCTTTCTTGGTGAATCAGGCACAAGGTTTTTGCCAGTTATTCATCAAAAACGCTGGACAAGAACCACAGAATAAGGCTGAAATGGCTGCTGGAAATATTCACAACAAAGTGGCCATTTTTGACATATATGGAAACTTGTAAACAGGGGTCCAAGTCTCCATTTACACATTCAAATTAACTGAAGCATGGACCACACTTGACCCCGAGCTAGAAGGAAAACAAGACTATATGTATCCAAAGACTTCCTGGAATGGACTGAATGATGTTTTACAAACGAATAAAATACTAGGCTGTTCAGCAGGACTCCTTAGCTCTGAAGTAGATTAGGATGTATGTAGGTTTAATAAATCACCGGGTCTACATAAATGCATGAATGACTGCTACAATGACTTGATTATTTTCCTTCCACTGAGCACATGTTACTTACAAATGCCTCGTGGTACAGATGACAAGGCAAGAATATTACTGACCCTTCTGACCAAGAAGAAGCTGAAATAGGTGTGTGCAGTCATTGGACACGGGTGGGGGGGTTCACTCTCTCTTACCCGGAACTCACAGGTGTGGATCCACGCTAACACCTTGCAGCGGCTCCAATTGACTTTCCTGCTTACCCTTAATGATGATGGATAGCGTTTTTTCCATTGCTTTGTACCTAATCAGCGCTCGGTGCAATTTCAGTAATGATTGCTCATTATTAGCAATTTTGCTACGGAGAAATTTATGGCTTGTTAAACTTTCCGTTTTTACTAAGTTGAAAGGAAGCGTAAGCACCATTTACAGAACCCAAGACCCCTGTTGGTCATTTGTGAAGAAGAAAAGTTCAGGTGCAGCACTAGCAAATATTTTATCTTTGGAAGTTTGGGAGGGTTTTATCCCCAAAGGTAGTGAATTGGTATCAAACGTAACTATGTAATGTATGAAAACAGGAAGTATTCTCCCTAGAACACTCTAGTGAACCCATTCAAGGTACCCTAGGTCAATGAATCACATTGCTTCATAAAGCACTAATATGATAATTTGTCTTATAAATTAAGATGAATGCAATTTTCAAATTAAAAAGTAAAAATAAATAAGAAAGTTACAGTAATAAATGCGAATCATAAATTTGCAAAATCATAACCTGGCCTCATTAAGGAATTCATCCTTAAAATTGACTCTTTTGTCAACTTTTCTTTTGCCTCAATTTCATATTAATAAACCTCTTACGGTTTATGAGAATATGAGACTTCAGAGAGTTCTAAGGCCGAAAGAGATCAAGTCACTACATATTCCACCTGTAGCAGTGGCGGCTGGTGACATTTGAAAGTGGTGGGGCGGAAAGTTATCGTGGTACTGCACTGAGGCGAGCACAACCTACGGGGGTTCGGGGGATCTCCCCGAGAAAATTTTGAAAATGAGTGGATAAATGGAGCATTTTCAAGCAAATTTGAGGAAGCAGGAAGGTTGATAAAGCAATTGCGAAAGTTTTATGACATCAATAGTAGAGATTTCATATGATAATGACGTAGGTAGCCGCTTGTTCAGTATAATCAGAGAACTTCACTTTACAACCCCCAAAAACACAACGCACTGACTCACCTGTAAGCACTGTATTTTCCTTTACAACTGCTTTCTCAATATTTTGGCAACTGTGTACCTCCTTCACACACAGTTGCACAGAATCACAATCGCAACTTAAATAAGTGACCTTTGCTTTGATTGTTCAGCAGAGAAGCCAGGGGTTGAATGGCCAAGTTTTCTGTACACCTTTTGACCCACTGACACTCTGACAGGCACTGTGAGAAATTGACACAGCCTTCAGCCTTTGCTCTAAAGCTCTCAATGGTGGCCCGTTAAAAATGCCTGAACGCGGCTCAGTTCAAAGTATGCACTGTACAAGAAATATGCTACACAACAAAATACAGAAATACAGCATCCTGGAAATAGTGGGCACTCTTAAGGAATGCAAGATTAAGTAAAACATGTGAAACATAAACAAAAACTATATCACTGACATGGAATACCTTAATGTTTTATACATTCATTGTTCAGAAATCAGTAATTTCCCAGTTGTGGATGGGTGGATTGGTGGATGCATGCATGCAGGTATGTATGTATGTATGGATGGATAATTGGTGATGTGGAAGGATGGGTGGGGAGTGAATAAATGTGTTTGAAGAGGATGGATGGCTGAATGGGCAAATATGCTGATGGGTGAATGAATGGATGTGTAGGCTATGGGTCGATGGATGAAGTTGTGGGGCGAATAGAGGGCTGCAGTAAGGAAGGGGTGTGACAGTCAGAGAGAGGCTGAATCCGCCTGATCCAGTGCTGGTTGTGAAATCATTAATACAGTGTGGATTGGGCCCGATTGACCCCCGGACACTACCGCTGTGCCGCGCTCCGTCGCAGCAGTGCACAATCGCTGTGTAAGAACCAGTGTCCGCAAGAACAACCATCTGGCCACAGTGGCCCACATGCTCAAAATGAGGCGGTTACGAACGGCAACTTATGTGAGGCAACAATGCGGCACCACATCCATACAAACAGTTCATATCTCCCAGTCAGGCCAACAAGTACCACAGGGCCTGGGCCCGACATGACCCCTGTGCCCTGTAGCAATCACACCAATGGAATGGACACAGGTCAACATCCTGTACAAGCAGGATTGAATTACAATGCAATTTTGCATTGTGAATTGACAGTTTGTATTTGTAAATTGAGATGCGCTGTCTTAACAAATGCAAAGCACTTTTGTGGCTCTGGCCACAGGGTTTGTAAAAGGTCCAGTCGGGCTTCCCTTCCATTACAGAGGTGGGTTCTGTCAGCCCTTCATGAATAGTGCTCCAGCACCTGGCACTGAAGATGACATCTGCGGGTCACATGACACTCACATGTCTCCAGGTAAAACGTCAGCGCAGCTTTCATCACTTATTGTACACTTACTGTATACTAACACTAAGGCGCAGCAAGTCAACATGTGCTTTTAGAGTGTACAGCACTTCATCAGCCACTAAGTGAATGCGACCGTCTGCACAGGCAGCACACTGAGACATGCAGTGCAGTCACCAGAGGGCCTGGGCTCCTGGGGACATTCCCCAAGGAGCCAGCTGGGCGCTTCATAAAGATCCTGGTGCTGGAAGCCACAGCTCCAAGGTCACTGCACCCAGCCTGTCCTTCTCAGCCCTGCTGCATTCTGGGGGTACACGACGGTGCGTGAAGGATACAGCATAGTCCAGCAGTACTGTACTATGTATTTATAGCGGCTCAAAACGGAGAGACCGAGTGCTAAATGAAAAATACATGCTGTCAATGGTAATGTTATTGAATGTTGCTCAGAGCAGCCTTACGAAGCCGATCTATTGAACATATTTATGTACATATATTATACTGTGTCAAAAGGGTGGATTCTGTCTAGTTTAAAAAGACGATTCTCCGTTCTTCGGATAGGGCGAAGTAATGCTATCACTAATCTTTAACTCTGCAGGAATATTCAAGACAATCAATTCATGTGTACACCTCAAGAAGCTTGTTACGTTTTAAGTGGCTCTGCGTGTAATTACCATGTAAAAAGGCTATGCATAATGCTTGATTGTTATGATTGGCCATTTCTCACAGGACAGAGGATGTGGTGCCTTCAAGGTCACTGCGTGATCAGTTATAAGATTTTAATGAGATATCAAAGTGGACAGGTTGGGAGGTCATTAATGTGATCGTATAGGAAAGATATGGGTGCAAAAATGGAATGGAGGCACGCAGTCAGTGGGGAAAAAGTGAGCAGCGCGAATGAACCTAAATATGGCCTTCGAGGGTGTGCACATTAAGTGAGAGATCAAATTGACAAGCACTGGTCTCTTTCGAGGACAAAATCTCGCTGCTTGCTTTTGCTTTTCAGAATATGATGGGCCTGGATTAGAGAGGAAATGAACCCGGTATAGTGAGTACGTGCATAGTATTCACCAGTGCAGCCACAGCCAATGCGGATGCACTTTTAATGACTGCTGTGTGGAAAACAAATGTTCTGAAAATGTCTAATGCCTGATTTAGAGGACTGGCATCATTATCCGCGGCAATCGGGATGTCTAGAATAAATGTTAGCGTAAAGCAGCACCATGGAGTCAGAGATGGAAAACAGGCATTGTGGCTGTTGTGAAGTCTCTTCGGTAACACGTAATTAAATGCGCACATGCGGGCACCGGCACCCTAAACTAAAAGTAAGTGCAAGGAGTTGCCGGTACAATTGTGCCACAGCAGCATCCTGTCTGCACTTACAACTGCAAGATATCGATCAAGCTCACTTGGAAAGGAAGCTCACTTAGAAAGGCTGATCGGTGCTGCAGAAGTTGCTCTGCATTCAGAGAGATCGTGCTGATAACAAGCAACAAATTCACACTTATCTGATGAAAATAAACAGCGCCAGGGCTAGATTCCAGGGTTGAGCTTGCCGCCTCCATCCTCTAACCCCACCTACTCTCACAACTCGTCACAAGATGGGGTCAGTGATGCTTGCTCCCACCCCATCCTGTGACGTGGCCCTGATGGACATGAAGCCCCGGAGCTGCAGGGCTTCAGCCAGAAACGCCCAGGGACAAACTTTCCACCCATGTTGTAGGGGGTGGAGCTTAGCGCGGGAAGCAATGATTTTGACGAGCTCGTGACCTCACAGGCCTCAGGGCTTTGAGCTCACCCGCCCGGCATATGGTAATTTGATGTAAGCTTTACTGAGTTGCTGCGCAGGTGCAGCAGAGGACTGCTCGAGGAGTTTTTGTCTGACGGCGAGTTTTTTTCAGTACTACCCTAAAGAAAATCTTTTATTTTGGAATAGTGGATTTGAACATTTTTTCAATAACAAAAAGCTATTTTGGGATGGAAATAAAGGGGGCGGAGCCCCAGCGCCCACGTGAGAGAACCGCCACTGACCTGTAGGGAATGTGGGGTTTCTACCTGTAGAACTGTCCTTGAGACTCTAACATTGTTTGCATTTGCAACAGCACCTTCTATGAGTTTGAGCGGGTTTTGGTTTTAGGAGGGAAGAGGTAAAAAAATCAACCGGTTTCATGTCATCTTAGTCACCTCATGTCAGCCCTTCTAATTGCATTCAGCTGTACCCACACGTGGGTTTTAGAGGCCTGTACATCTGGGAGAACGGAAGCTATACGTCCGGGTAGTCAAGTGGTATTGTCTAAAAAGCTAGAATTTACTAAAAGCAACCTTCATTAAATAAGTATAGTTGGCAACAAGGTCAGCTGTTTCAAGGTATAGGAATTGGCTGAGATCTGGCTTTCCCATGGAAATTGTCTGAGATTAGGGCGTCGATCAGTTGGTGGGGTTGGTGCATAGGCTGTCACAGGCAAAATTGTGCTTTTGAAAAGTCAGTATTGCTTGTCAAAGCAAGCGCGGTGTAAGAATTTAGGGGCATATTTACGTTCCCTGGCGCATCCCTGCATATCAGCAGGGATGCGCCAGGGAAAATGCGTCACGCAAGTTTACCCTTGCGCCACGTCCGATGCGCTGCATTTACAATGCGGCGCATCGTGGCGCAAGGATAAGCAGATGCGTGACGCATCTGCCGGCGGAAAGTTGGCGCAGTGCTGAAGTTGTGTCGCAAGCGCGACGCAACTCCAGCACTGTTCCAACCTTCCCTATCCCTAACATGGTGCGTCAATCCTTACGCCTGCTTGAAGCAGGCGTAAGGATTTGACGCACCAGTGTCAGAAAAGTGACTGCGTGAAATCTTGTAGATTTCACTACGTCACTTTTCCGAGGCGTTCCTGCGCCGGAACGCCCCCCACTGCGACGGTACGCCCACATGAAACCTGACGCAGGTTTCATGTGGCACAGGGGTTTACTACGTGACGCATCTCCCTAGATGTGTCACGTTGTAAATATAGTGCAACGCGGCGCATGGTTTGCGTCGCCACTGCGTCACATGAGTGACGCAACGGCGGCGCAAAAGTGGCGCAAGGGGCTTGTAAATATGCCCCTTAGACTATATTTATGAAGTCTAGTTTAACTCTCATTGTTGAGTCCTTTGTGCAGCACAAGCATAACAGTTGCCAAAGTAGTAGCATTTGAAGTTAAAAAAGAAATTAACAATAAAAGGAATCGACAAGGGTTCACAGCAAAAGTTAGACAAAATGATAGGCACGAGTAAAGTAGAATATGCAAGTAATGAGCATGTCTAGGAGTGTAAAAAAATTAGATAATGATATTGACAGAAAAATCAGGAAATAAGGGAAGGATATGGGCAGAATAAGAGATCTGAATTTTTTATATAAGTAACAAAAAAAAAATATGTACACATCCCGAAGTCTACACGTTATTTATGTTAGAGTGATCGAAGATGGGGTTTTCCTGCTTAGATATTACATTTGTTTTCCATTGTTTTATTTATTGGTTTGAAATTAGGAAAAAATAAAATAAGGTCATGCGCACACGTAGCATAGTCAAAACAGAAATGAAATTCGAGTGACCAATAATGGTACCTGAAAGGATACTCATATGTCAATCTATACATAAATCAAATGTTCCAAAGTAAATCAGTAAAATATTCTACAAAGGTTCGAAAAGGGAACATGAAAATGAAGATTTACTGAAAAATAGAACAGAGAGCTCCAGTTAATATAAGGTCTGAACTATGGGGAAGCTATTAGGCTAAGAGGAACAAGACACCCGAGGTGCATGGCATGATGGGCGTCCATCATTACAATTAGGTTTAAGAGCCTCTTCATTGTTAATCCTCAGTGTACACAGAAGGTTCTTGTTCCCGTAGCAAGCCATAATACCGTGCTTACGTGGTGCCTGGTGTGCTTGACAGCAATACAGGTGTCAATAAACGTCATTATGATCATTAACATTGCTTTTATCCAGCACGTCAAGCTAGGCTCATGTCTTTCAAACCTTCTCACCTTTCTGGAATCCCTTCTGTTGACTCTGTGATCGCATCTCACCAATCCTTTCCAAAATGACATAATGACATCAACCCTCATTTTCAATAACTGACACCTTGCTAACCATATACTTAACGAAAATGATTTTATGTACCTGAAGAAGCAGTTGGTAGAACAAAATGGTATCTAATGCCGGTAAAACTCAATGGGCTTCGTCTCAGTGTTAAAACAACTGAGTTACTGTTTTGCCCTGGAAAAGGCGGGCCTTCCTCTTTTCATTTAAATGGTCAGTCACTATTGACACTTCTCCTCAACACCGAGACAGATAACACGGTTTTTACTGTGTTTCCTACAGTGAACTACTCTTCTCACTCCAAATGCAATTAATGAGAATGCATTTCACCTCCTTTGACTACTATATAAAATTCCCCCTTTGCTGGCTATTGCGCACCAAATTGCCCTGACTAAAGCTTTGCTTAACCCACGTCTGGACCATGTCAGTGGTATCTATGCATTGTTACTGTTGGGATGAAAAAAGCCCTTTCCATGGTGATAGACATGCATCCCTGCCACAGCTGCAGTTTTTCTGGATCCCTGCTGCTGATTTTTTTGTAATGGGAGAACACGGATCATGCATGTCTGCCATGACATAGGCCTACCTCATGGATTATGGACTTTTTGGACCAGGAGCGGTGGCTAAAGCGCTATCCTCATAGTAGTGAAAGGCTACTGCCTTTGCAAGGAGTTAAGCAGCACACACGCGGTGTTGGCATCATACCGTGTAGTGATCCGTATGAGTAAACAGGCCTTCTTACCTGTGTCACTGGAGTGAGGACTATAGGCTCACTTAAAGTTTCACTGCTGTGTGCTTTACTGACCCTTGGCCTACATCAGTTTGGTGTGTAGTGCTGTGCAGTGCATGGGTGTTACACATGTGCTGGGTCTATGTGTGCCTGTGAATGGTAAAATACATGGAATATTCTTGGTTCCAATTTGGGAGACCCAGGGCTAACTTGAGGAACAAGTGAAGGTAGAGGAATACTCCCAGATGCATTTGTGGATTTATGCATTCCTGTGAGCTGGGTGGGACACATTGGAGGAAGGGATAGCCAGTATACTTCAAGCGGTGCTCTTTGATTCAGAGAGAGGTCACTGGAAAGGGGCCTTGGCACATCCCAGGGGGCTGATAGGAGAATCATAAAGAGTGGGGCTGATGCCCTGGGGTAACCTTTTGATACAAATATCTCTGTGGTGGCTGGGGGACACCCGACCACTGCCCCTTCAGGCCGCATGTGAAGTACTCACTGAAGGCAGCTGCTTCAGCTTCAGTACCCACCAAAGGGGTGCGCTGGAAAGCTCTAGTTGAGCAGGTCCTGCTGGTGTGGGTAAGATTGATTTACAGGCCAGATGGCTCTGGGGGAACTTGCCTGCCATATAGCGCTTTGGCACTGGATCAATTTTTTACTTTGCTAAAGAGTCGGAGTGGGACTCCTAAATTTGGACTACTAGTGGGGCTTAACCTGAATGTTGCCTATAGTGAATGGGGAATAACCACTACCCCTAGCACGAGGGGAGTGGGACTCAAGAACCCTCCGGTTAAAACGCTAGAGCCCTGACCTTAGGGGACTGTGTGTATTGTTTGTGAATGCCGTATTTTACTTTGTGTTGGTATATCAATACTCCTTTTCTCATAAAAGCAAGTATTTGACTGGGTAATTATTTAATGCTGCTGCTGAACATATTTTGAGCTGTGAGACTGTCTTCACCCCCTGAACCTACTTCCCCCCTGGGAAACCTTGGACTGCCCAACCCGCGCTACCACTGAGAGTCAAGTACTAAAGGGGTACTTGTCCCAGTTGCTCAGGATCCATAGAAGGTCAGACCCCAGAACATCAGGAGCAAAGGGCCTCAACCCCCACGGCTGGGCCAGGAAGCTCCTACTTGCCCCATGGCCTTCTAAATGGAGTTCTGACAGGTACCTAAAAATATATTGCCAAATTTCAAAGGGTCAAAAGCACGCAGCATGGATCATCTCTAAACCTGGACATTATGATTACA
Source organism: Calotriton arnoldi (assembly GCA_963921515.1). Lineage (NCBI taxonomy): Eukaryota > Metazoa > Chordata > Amphibia > Caudata > Salamandridae > Calotriton > Calotriton arnoldi. The sequence continues at coordinate 414,252 of CAWUFW010003200.1, read as the reverse complement.
TCTCACTCACCCTGGGTCCCTATCAAAGAAATAATTGAGTTCAAGACACTCTGCCTGGTACATGATGCAAGTGTATTACAATACCATTGTTTGTCTCAAATGGTTTGTCAAGCTCAGACAGCCATCTAGGAATCTGAGACGAGTGAACTCTGACATTCTATCCTTCAGGCATTAGAGATACAAACAATTTGGCAGCCTATTACTCAACACACATGGTTCTGCGCTGTATAACAGTATTCCAACCAACCTACAACTGGAGAGAGATTACATGAAGTTCCAGTGAGGACTAAAGCCCCACATTTTCTGCTCATTAAACGAGCAAGCCTTCAATGCCTTCAAAGAGGATATGGCCTAACGGCTAGTGGTGTCAACCTTAAAGCTGAGAACCTGGGTTCGAGTCTTGGCAGGGACGCTCAATATCCTGTGATTCTGGATAAACCACTTAATCTCCCCATGCTAAACAAAAAGAATGTGTCTGTCCAGCTTTGACTGGTCCATTGGGGCTGAGGGGCCACGCCACCCCACCTTTTGCCCCTCATGAACAGTGTCTGTCAGGCTGAACAAAGGTCAGCCTGACAGACACTGTTCATTTTCAGGTCAGGCAGCCAGAAGCCAGACATGCGCTAAATGCGCAGGCTCCTGGCTGCCTGACCTGAACTTTGCTGGGCTGAGAAAGTCACAGCTCCTGTGGGCATGACCTCCTCAGCTCAGTAAAGGTCCCTGAGGCCCTCCCCTCAGTGACGAGGGGTAGTGTCACTGATTGCCTCGCACCTGGGTGCTTCAGTTTTAAACCCTGAAGCGCCCAAGGTTGAGTGTCAATCAGTGACACTTCATCACAGAGTGGGGTGGGGTCAGCAGTGTCACTGATCCCCATCCCACTCTGTGATCCCTCATTGGCTGACCCTGGGTCAGCCAATGAGGGAAGGCAGCAGTCCCAAGCCTTCTAGGACCTCCGAGGCAGAGCTGCAGGTAAGTGTGTGCTTGTGTTTTAAAAAAAAAATAATATTTGGTGCATGCGTGCGTATATGTATGAATGTTTGGTATGAATGTTGTGAATAGATGTGTTTGTTTGTGTGTGTGCACATGCGAATGGATGGCTGTGAATGTGTATGTGTGCGTGTGTGTCCCGTCCCCCCCTCCCTCCTAAACGTACCGGCTGCCACTGTGTCCATCTGTAATGCAACTGGTGGTCATGCAAAGCGCTCTGATACCTTCAGGTTGAGTTCATGCTATATAAAACTAAAAAAAAATGAATATTGCAGACACTCTTCAAAACATTTTCTTGTGCTCTTCAATCAAGTCCGCTACCTTGGGCCAGACCCTTTGCTTTGGTGTCAGACCTTCTTGGTCCAATCAAAATATTTTTCATTGTATCTAAGGATTCATGAGAAGTTTGTATACTACTGGAGCATGTAGATTCCAGGTTTCCTTCAAATACTACCAATGGTTGCATGTGGACCTTAAAGAGAGGATGGGGATTTTGAGCAACTACCCACTTTCCTCGGTAGCTATTCACTGCATCAGAAGATTTGCACTTCTCAAAGCTTGTGACAAGGCATTCACCTCCTGAACATCACACCTTTTTCCACATTAAGTATTACTGCTTGCCAACAACCAAGACTTTGCCATTACTTGACCTGAATGGGACAAAACTGCACAGTGTCATTGACCTCCATGGATCGCCATGGGCCTACACTAACATATTTAATACAATGTTATCATCTTGTTTTGAAATTCTAAAATAAAGCAGCAGTGGAAACCCCACCCTCTGACATTCTTTGCTACCATACTGTAAACCAAGATCACTGAATCCGTGACTTAATTATTTTAGTGTTAAATCTTAATGCCAACCATACTCTGTTTTATTTCTTCACTATCCTTGTACCCTGGTGACAGACACCATAGTTATCATTGAGTATTTTTCTTTATAACCCAACAGCGAATTTGGGAAAGGGTTTCCTTGGCTATGTTCTGAGACCTCTCATTATCGTTGTGGTTTGTGTGGTTTGCTTGTGGGGTCTTATCAGAGCATACAAGTGGTATAAAGCAGGCAGAGTTGAGAGAGCTTTGAGAGAAAATGAGACGAGAATGGCTAGACTGCAGGACAGTCACTATCGAAATATTAAGAGTCTGGAGAGATTCCGACAGGGGAGAATGGCAACAAGTTCTGTTTAGGTCGGTTCTTTCTCCAAGAGAGTTGTAAAAGTGTGATGACAGGAGTCATCAAAGGGGGGAACTGATAGAGCGCTATGTTCTCGAGAAATTTGTAGGGGTGCATCATAATCACTGTTAGTCCGCACCCGCATATATCCAGTTATATATCAATGAATGGCTAGTAGAATGTAGTTCTAAACTGCATTTATTAGAGTGAATAGAAGGGTAATTGTGCTATTATAATCATGTAAATGTAATGCTTAACTGAAACGCGTTCAAAATGATGCATAAATGAATTAGTTCATGTGTAATCGAGATGCAGTAGTTTAAACGTGTACCATATTAAGTTGCACGTGTAGTTCACTTTTTGCATATGAAATGTAATGAACCAATGCTTATAGAAGTGATTAGAATTGTGTGTTTAAATTGTGTAAAGGCCTGACTGCATATACGTCAAAGAAAGGCCTGTTCGTTCCTATGTTAGCTTATTTTGTAGGCCGAGAAGGTGTTCTCTTGGGAAGGCTTCCTGGGCACCGACGGTAGATTAACACAGTGGAAAGTTTCTGTTGAATGTATTTTCTGTTGCAGGTGCAAGGACACATGCCTCATTAGTGAAAGACTGGCTCTTTGTTTTAGGAGTTAGGATGGTGGGAGACACAGAGATGGGAGTATACTGGAATGTAGGGATGATACTTTCAGCGGAGAAGGTGCCTGGGACCCAAGGTCACTGTAACCGTCCTGGATGAAGTAAGAGTTTCGATGGAAAAGTACGAGAAGGAAGACCTGGCCGAAGAGGCGTGACAAGGGCGTGTTCTATTGTATGTGGATTTTGTATTAGGGATAGTGCCCCGAGGGAGGAGAGCAGATCGGAGGTAGAGGAGACCTGAGAGAAGGGCGTAGAAGAGAGAGATCTAGTTAGGAAGGAGCATCTTAGAATGAGCTCAAATGCTAAGTGAGTGCACTTCTTAGGAAGTCTTCACAGCTGACACCTTTACCTTTTCTACTCTTGCCTGGGAAAACTTGTTAAGTAGGGATGTCACCTTAGTGGTAGAGTAGGGACAGATTTAACGCTTTTCTTTTATTAGGTAAATGAAGAATAAAATAGAGATTGGCGCCGTCATTGCTAGTTTAATGCTTCTGGAGCTAACGATTCATCTTATTCTGAGTCGGATGAGACTCCTGCGTAGGATGATGTTTGTATTAGTGCCCATCTATTTCTTTAACCTCGTGTTGAGGTGCTTGTATGTGCAGTTATTCTTGGCTTTGTAATAAACCCCTGAAATTGGAATTCGGAGTCAGTGATCTTTGGAGTCAAGTTGAATCCAAAATTGTTGTAATAGAAGAATTGAATTTTCTTCCCTTCACACTATTCAGCAGGTAAAAAGGTTCAGTCGACCTAAGGATTCTTAGTGATGGCAAGATAAGATAAGAATCCCGCTTTATCAGAAGTGTCTGGCCACCACTAACCATGCCATCTCATCTTTCAGCACAAGATGAGTCATCCATGAATAATCTACCATAAATTCTTCACTGTTTCCCAGTAAAATATTTTAAGTAACTCTGCCGTGTTCCTGAAAATTCTACTGTCAAGCATTTCTGACCTGCAAATCACACACCAGATCTTTCGTTCCTTTGACTCTGAATCATCTGTGCAGCCTGACTCAAAGAGAACTAGTCTTCACTCAGTTGCCAAAATTGGCTCCGTCAGGTAACACTGAACCCACTTACTTTTGATGTTCAAGCTCTCTTCTCTCTCTCCTATGTTTCTTTTGGCATAGGACAGGAGGAATTCAAACTTCCCATCTTCTCTCTTAGGCTGAATTGCCTCATCCCTGAATAATTTACTATATACACTTTACATTCCCCTAGTGGAGAGTCACCTCTACCTTTCTCACATTCCCGCAAGTGCATTGTTGCGCTTATCTATTGGCATTCACCCTCCAAGCCCCATGGCGTTTAGCCAAACCATTTCCAGTTAATGGAGCGCACTTCCTTTCATCTTTAGAACTCTCAGTTTCTTTCTTGTCTTGGTCATAGCTCGTACAGATCTGGCCTTGGTTTTTCTTTCACCCCCCTGCTTAGTTCCATATTGGACTGCCACATTTTCAACAGCATCATCAGACCACAACTTTCACTTATATAGTTAATTCTATTGGAAGACTGCAGGCTTCTCTCAATGCCACATGGTCCAGCTTGACTCTTGATAATGCCCACTCTGATTCATCCAACTGATATCAACTCCCTGTACACATCATCATTAGGCCCATTGTGGATACTGTCCACTTCTTTCAATACTTAGCCTGTACGCATTATTTCCTTGTATCACCATCATTTCTTGTAGAAGTTCTCTGTCCTAACAATCCCGAAGGCCTTCAAAGCTTGCCACACTTGAGGGTGGACACAAAGTCGACTGCCTTAAACAGCCATTTGTGATGAGCAGACCTTCGTACGTCACCAATCCTTCTGGGGACCCGGAGGACTGATTACAGATGAGAAGTAGGGCGAGATTGTGCATAACATTAGAGGATTAAGTCTATTGATTATTGGTCACTTGAAGACAGACTGGGGTGCAATTAACAGTGGTGGCCCTGAATAAGGCGTTTCATACCAAAACGTGCGTAGATAAGATTGTCTAGCCCCTAAAAGGAAAAGTCAAATCGATGCAGTCACCAATGAATGTGATTAACTGATGTACCACTAAATACATGCTTCTTGTAGTTACTATGAACAAATTACTGTGGACTGTAAAATTAGAAAGGATAGATAATTGTTCCAGTATTTATGTTACGTTTATGATTAATGAAACATCAAATAAAGTAATCATATACTACGAAATAACAAGGCAATAGTGGCATGGATGCATTAAAGTGACCCTTGCAATAAGAATATAGAGTCTTTGACAGTTTTTAGATATGTAAATGTGGCAATGAATGGAAGAGACAGTAGTTTTGTGGAATGACTGACAGGGGATGTGCTAGTGTGTTTTTATAATGAGACATTTTTGTTATTCATGTGACCTGCTGTTGATGAATTTATAGTTATTTCTTTGAATTGTGATACAAATGAAGGCAATTGATCAATATAATTATGTTATGTGAAATGGAGTAAAATAATGAATAAAGCAGAAATTTAAATAATGAATAAAGCAGAAAAGAAAGGAAAGAGTTCCTCTAAGCCTTATATAATATGATGACTTTAATGTATTAGTAAATTGTGGGAGGATACGGGGGTTTGTTTTCTTTAGTAAGTTCACACATTAAACATGCCAAAAGTGGACAAGTCAGCCTTGTATTTCATAAACCCAGAGTGGAAGAAATACTGAAGGGATCTCCCACCACCAGCCTCAATGGGATTCTGGTTTCTGTATTTAACAGTGATCGCAGGATTTTACCTTCCTTTCTTATCCCTTAAGAAACACCTTGGTGTCTGCAGTGATGCCAGACTCCTGACACAGTTCTATAGGGCAGTAGCGGTCCTGGAGGGAGTGCTGCGGGGCGGTGAGGCGGGGCGGAGGATGGGCAGGGGCAGGGTGGGGGGTAGTAAAATCCGGCTTACGGCCGAACTAAGTTACATGGAAAAAGCAAACTGCCATGTTCGGTTTGTTAATGTACAGGAAGGGACACCTTCCTGTGCATTAACAAACCTCCCTGCTCGCAGACACCCTTGCGCTCTGGTGCAAGGGTGCCTGTTTTGGCGTTAAGTCGTGAGACTTAACGCCGTCGCAGGGGAAACGCCAGGCTGCACCACATTCTTGTAAATAGGGTGCAGCCTGGCGTTTCCGAAGTGGCGGTGAGAGGCGTTAAGCCAAGGAGGCTAACGCCTCTCACCGCCACTTCATTGTGAATATCCCCCAAAGTTTCTTAGTTTGAAAAGTTTTAATAACAAATGTAAGCTCTATTTGTTAATTCTATTAGGAGATATTTCTTTTATGTAAATAGCATAATATGCTTGGCTTTTAATATTATTTAAATTATTTGTGCAAGACCAATTATGGTTAATATTTTTTATTAAGATTCTGCAGGAAGGGCCAGTGCAGTCTTAAGGCGAATTAATTTTATTCTGCTCGGCATGTTTGCTTATACTGTAATTATTTTTATTAACAACAAAAATTACATTGAATAACTCCATGCTTAGCAAGCTTCACTTGAGACTCTTCCTCAACTTGCAATTTTAGATATGCTGCACTATTTTAGGAAGACTAGAGAGAATAACCTTAAAGCATTAGTCTATAAACCTTTTCATGCCATCTCGTTAAGTTTATGGTTTAAAACATTTTATTGAATTTTAGTTGCAAATAATAAACAACACACCCACCTACAACCACTGGCCGGTGGGGAATAGCATGGCTGGTAAGCAACATTTAAAGGATAAGAAGAGTGGAAAGAAAGAAGAAGAAAGAAGGAGGAAAGCCGAGAAATAGGAGAAAGAGGAAAGATAGGAGCCTACCCATAGCCCAATGCATGACATAGTAGGGTTCTAGCCAACGTGCAGCGCTGCCTCATCTCGGGGGGGCGTGGTAGGAAACCGCAGGACCCTTAAGTAACGGGGACAGGTGAACTCAACGAATTCAGAGGACAAGTAGGCCACAGTGGATCCCCAGGTTTTATCAAACTTGGGCAATGTATGATTGATTCCAGCTGTAATCCTTTCCATCCCCACTACCTCCCAAACTCTGTGAAGCCAGTCCAGTTTAGTTGGGATGTCGTCCGTACCCCACTCCGCTAGGAGCACCTGCTTAGCCGCTCCGAGTGCCAAGGTAATCGCCCCCCCCCCTGCAGGATTTTAGAGGGTATGTCAGAGGGTTAGGGAGACCCAACAAAATGTAGCTAGGAAATCTGGGAAGCTCCGTCTGATAGATCTGGTCAACAACGGGTAGGATCGTGTCCCAAAAGGATTGTATCTTAGGGCAGTGCCATAGTATTATTGGTCACTGTCCGCAGTTGCGCCAGCAGAGGTCATTGCTACGGGGTCTCCACCAGGCCATACGTACCGGGGTATAATACCAATAATGTGCAATCTTTAGTAGCAATTCCTTGCCCGAGGTACTGCATGAAGAGGCCCGGGCCCTGTGGATGATATCTGCCCACTCCTTCAGGGAGAATTCCCGTTCCAACTCCGATTCCCACCTGCCCTGAGCCGGGGACTTGATGGGGTTCTTTGCCTTGTTGAGAAAATTATAGATATCTGATAAGAGACGTTTATTGGAGGTGCGGGTGACAAACCAAAGCTCGAATTTGGTGAGGGGGTGGCCTGCGTGTGCGCTCACCTGTGGTTGCGTGACCCAGTGGCGAAGCGCAAGGTACTGCCAGTATGCCTCCTTGGGGATCCCATAAGCCGTCACAAGTTGGGGGAAATCCATGACTCCCTGCGTGTCAAATAGGTCGCCCAAGCGTTTACAGTTCGCTTCCTGACACTTCACATACGCATTCGCTACGTGGGCCGGAAGAAAGTCCGGGTTCCCCATAAAAGGCGTCAACAGCAACACGACAGTCGAGAGACCACACCTCTCCTGTGCCCTATCCCATACCGTCATGGTGGATCTCAAAACCGGGGAGATGTATACCCCCAGCGGACGGTGTCGTTTGGGGAAGCCAGGGGACCTTCCAGATGTGGATTCCAGTCACTCCTCTGTCTATAAAGCACCAATGTTTTTCAGATTCTAGTTGGTACCACTCGATCATACAGCGTAGTTGCGCTGCCTCATAATAATGCCTCAAATGCGGAACCCCAAGGCCCCCATCCTCCTGCCTCAAGTATGTTAGGTGGCAGGCAATTCGCGCTTTCTCCCCCCCCATATGAAACCATCGACTAGTTGCTGTAGTTGAGCCAGCACCTTGGGTGGCGGGCACAAGGGGAGTGTCTGCATAATATAGAGAAGACGGGGCAAGATCGTCATCTTAATGGCAGCCACCTTGCCGAGCCATGAGAGGACGTGTTTCTTCCAGCTAGACAGTTCCTGTCGGACCTTGGCCAATATCTCCAAGTAATTCGCCTGGGCGATCCTCGCAGTTGTCGGGAAGACCCGGATCCCCAAGTAAGTGATGCCGTTAGAGGCCCAAGAGAACGGGAACTGCATCACTATTTGGTGTTGCTCTGCAGTAGGCAACGTTAAGCTAAGGGCCTGAGTCTTTCTCAGGTTGATTTTAAATCCCGACGCCGCACTGAATGTATCGATCTCTGCTAATAGGGGGGGAGAGAGAGTAACGAGCGAGTCAAGAAGAGCACCACGTCATCCGCGTAGAGTGAAATCTTGTGCTCTCTGTCTCCCATCCGAATCCCGGTGACCATGGGAAGCTGACAAACTTATTCGGCGAAAGGCTCCATACAGAGCGCGAATAGGAGAGGGGAGAGTGGGCACCCCTGCCTCGTACCTCGCCAGATCGGAAAGGGCCGGGAGGTCACTCCGTTCACTCTAATGCCAGCCTGCGGGCCCTGATACACACAGTTCACCCACTGCATGAACCTCTCCCCCATGCCGAACCGGCGGAGGACCTGACGGAGGTAAGGCCAGTGGACCTGGTCAAATGCCTTCTCGGTGTCCACTGATAGAAGGATCGCTGGAGTCTGGGTGCGTTGGGTCTTATCTAGAAGATGACATAGTCGCCGGGTCCCGTCGCTACAATTACGCTCCAGGATAAAGCCCGACTGATCCGGATCGACCAGGCCCTGCATATGGGGAGCGAGCCTCGCCGCTAAAATGCTTGTAAATATCTTCAGATCAACATTGAGCAATGATATAGGGCGATATGATGTACAATCTTGGGGATCCTCCCCGGCTTAGGGATAACCACGACCACGGCCATGGACATCGATGGGGCTAGCCTTCCGGTCTTGGTAAAGGAGTTAAACAGGTGAGTCAAAAGGGGAGCAAGGTCCGGGGCAAACATTTTATAGAAGTCAACCGGGAAGCCGTCTTCGCCCGGTGCTTTCCCGGTGGAGAGTCCCTGAATAGCTCTTAGGGTCTCCTCAGGTCTAATATCCGCATCTAGTTGGACCGCATCTGACGCCGGTAGAGGGGTCACCGGCGCAACACGTGCATAATCCTCAGCCGCCGCCGGTTCTAGGCAGTCCGCCGAGTAGAGGGCGGTATAGAAAGCCTCAAACTCGGCTGCGATATCCTTGTCCGACAATAGGATCTCTCCTCATTCGTTTTTAATCCCCGCGACCCGGCGTGCCGCCGTCTCGTCCTGGAGTGCATGTGCCAAAAGCTTCCCCGCCTTGTCCCCCCCTCATAGTAACGCTGCTTAGTGCGAAGCAGAGCGTATTCAGCCCAGTCCAGATCCAGGGCTCTTAGCTGTTTCCTCGCGGTAGTAAGTAACCGCCGTGTTTGAACCGCCCCAGTGCGGCGGTGGACACCCTCTAGCTCCTTAATTTGGTTTTCTAGTTCCTCTCTTTTGGCTCTACGGTCTTTGTTCAGGCCCGCCGCAATAGCTATACAGCGTCCTCGGAGGACCACTTTCAGGGTATCCCATAATGTGTCCACCCCTACGGAACCCACATCATTTACCTCCAAATAGTCTTTGATGGCCCCCCGTATTTCGGCAATGTTAGCGTCGTATGTGAGCAACTTGTGGTTCACTCTCCACGAACCTTGCCGAGGAGACCCTCCAGGGAGGAGCAGTGTTAAAACAATCAGGGAATGGTCCGAGAACGCCGCCACCCCGATAGATATGTCGTTTGTGGCTGACATGACCCTGGGGGAGGTCCAAAAGAGATCTATACGAGCATACGTTTGGTGCGATGCAGAAAAGAAGGTATATTCCCGAACGTTCAGGAAGCGATGTCTCCAGGCATCTTTGAGCCCAACATCACCCAACCTCTGTAGTAGAGAACCCGAGATGGAACCTGAATGTCCTGCTCTAAGCGCCGATCTGTCCAGCTGGGCATCCGGGACCAAATTAAAATCCCCACCAATTACCAAGTCCTCGTCTGGGGACTCCAGAACTGTATGTATCGTGTCTCGGAGGAAGGCTTCCTGCTGTTCGTTGGGACTATAAACCGAGGCTACCATGTGGATGCACAACCCCATCGATATCCTCAATGCCAATAGTCTACCCGCTACCTCAGCGTGCACCCCCACGACAGTCCCCGGGAAGTGCGTGGCTAATAGGATTGCCACCCCCGCTCTCTTCCCCTGTCCCGATGAAAAATATTGTCGGTCGAACCATCTAGACCGGAGTCTCTTCCAGTCGGCTCTCAGGAGGTGGGTCTCCTGTATGAGACAGATATCACATTTAGCATGTCTCAACAAGGCAAGAACCGCGCGTCTCTTAACAGGCGAATTAAGGCCCCTAACATTGAAGCTTATAATAACCACCTTAAGACCAGTCATGGGACAAAGTTTGGGTGTACGCCTGCGCCGCAGCCGGCCCGTGGCTCTCAAACCCATCTGCGCCTAAGCTCCTGCGCCCCGTTACCTGCCGTGAGCTAGTTGAGAGTCCCATAATCCCACTGTCTCCCACCCGCGGTATGACGCGCCTTCCAGCTAATGGAGTGTAGTAGTCCCTATGGGTGTGGTGTTGTGTGGGGTTTCGTTGCCAACCCGGACCCCCAGTGGATCCCACTGATAAAAATACCATCAGGAGACACTGACGGCACCCTTCAAACATCCGCGGCACACCCGCCTCCCGCGTAAGCAACGCCCGACCTCCCCTGTCCCCCATGACCCCCAAGGTTCCAGCATTGAAGGGTTACCCTACCTGTCCATGTGGGGGCTTCAGATCTCCCATGGGTAGGAAGAAAAAGAGAGGGAAAGATGAGAGAGAACGAATGAAATAAGAGAAAACAAGTGAAACTCCATATCGTCCTCCATTCTCGATGGGTCACACAATCGTGCAAGGGTCCAGGCATCCGACGAACGGTCATCACCCCTCCGGAAATGGGGCTCCCCCCACCAAGGCCGACATCTCTAGGTCTTGGACTTGACTCTTCCACATCACCGCTGGGTCTCAGGACAGCAGCTAATGAGCTCAATCTTTGGCCTGGTCACCGGATCTTTCCCGAGCATGAATTTGTCGCAAAAGAGCTTCCCTTTCCTTCTGATGTTCCTCCTCTGATGACTTCGTGTTGTTGCCCTTCCTGGGGCCTCTCCTCCTCGACGATTTAGGTGGCTTTCCAGAAGACGGGTCTCCCTCGTGCTCCTCCTGGTCAGCTGTCTCCGTCAAGGTGTTCCCAAGGACTTCCCTCGCTTCCTTCATGTTGCGTACTCCACGCGTCTCCTTGTTCCACACGAAGGACAATCTGAACGGGTGTCCCCACCTGTAGCGGATTCCTTGCTCTCGTAGGAAGAATGTGACCGGTCGCAACTCTTTGCGCCTCTGAAGGGTGAGGGGTGAGAGGTCCTGGAAGACTCCCACTTGAAGTCCCTCGAACTCCACCGTCGCCCGGTCCGAGTGGCCATCATGATGATCTCCTTCTGACGGTAGGAGTGCAGGCAGGTGAGAATGTCCTGGGGCCGGCCGGGGCCAGAGGCAGGCCTCCCGGCACGGTGGGTGCGATCCAGTGTGATATCTGTGTCCCTCAATTCTGGTGCCACATGCTTAAAGAAGCGAAGTACCCAGTCCTCCAGTTTGCCACTGTCCGCTTGAAGAGGCACACCTTTGAGGCGGATGTTGGAGCGCCTCGAGCGATTCTCCAGATCTTCCAGCTTGAGATAAAGCTCCTCATTTTGTTCTCGTAGGTCAACCAGTTCCTGGGCATGCTCAGTGAGTTCTTCCTCCTGCGGTCTCCGTTACGTTCTAGGGAGTCCACTCTTTCTCCCACTTCCTGAAGCTCCGTTAGCAGCTGCTTAATGTCAGAGGCCACGTCTTGCCTCAGGCCAGCAAAGTCGTCTCAGAGCGAGCTAAATAACTCCTCCAGAAAGCCCTTCGTAATCGGATCCTCCGCTCATCCCGCGACCGATTCCATCTCTCTCTCGCTCAGCTGGGACACCTGTGGGTCGGTTCCGGGCCCCACTGCTTTCTTCGCACCCGGTTTCTGGAGCAGATCCTTAATGGAGGTGTCTTTCTTGGACCTCGGTGTGGTCATTGTCGTGTTCTGGCGTGGACACAGTGGCCACGGAGGACTGTTGTGAAACGGGGGGAGAGCACACCTCCGCTGTGCTCCAGATTCCCCGCCGCTGCCCGGCAACATTGGAGTGTCGTGAAGCAGGGGGAGAGACCAACTCCGCTGTGCTTCAGACTCCCTGCCGTTGCTGCCTGCTCTCTGCGGTGTCGCCCCTCGCTCTGGACGCTCAGATGCTGTTGGGTTTGGAAGCCTCTTCTGCACACCTCCGCACACTAGGCCCGGGAGGGGTCGATATCAACAGAAGCACGCCAGGCCGCATCTTCGTGCCACTCACATCACTTCTGTACTTTCTTGGCGCCCCTCTGTGCTTCTTGTGCCTTCCCTGCATCGGGCTGGTCAGATTTGCTCCAACGCTGCGTAGCTGCACTGGCCTGCCTCCCTGTAGCCTGTGGTCAGTGACTCGGGTCACTCCCCTGGCTCCGCGCGGTGGTAACGCACCACACTCCTTTGGTATCTAAGCGTTATCAGGCCTCAGAGCACTGCCAATCCGGTATGGGGCTGTCTCGGTCAGGCTGGGACTAAGGGGATTCCCCCAGGCGTCCTGTTGTGGACCGGGCTCCGGGGCCGCACCTCCCCCGCCGGACGCCGATGTCAGACTTCCCCTCCGGCCTCCGTCTCACCCTCCCGGGCCTGGATCTCCCTCTCCGCGGCGCACTACACTGCCGGTCTTCGGCTGGGGCCGGGCCCCTCCGCTTTGCCGCCTCACCACACCCGACCGCAGAGGCGCTGCTGATGGCTTCGGTAGCTCAAGGCTTAGGCGCTGTATTCCGCCCCGAGCTGCGGGCACCACGTGGCAGCCACCGCGCAAACCCCTTCTCTGCAGGCCCTAGGCACCCCGGGGGCAATGTCACTGGATGCCACGGAGTTCCGCCTCGCTGGCCGACCGATGCTCTCCCTCCGTGTTCCTCTCGCCTCGGGACCACCATTCACCGCACCAGCCTAGCAGAGACGCTCCAATGCTGCATAGCTGCGCGGGTCTGCCTCCCTGTGGACTTTGATCGGGCCTTCGGATCCCTCCCCTGGCGCCGCGCAGAAGTAATGCAGCTTGCCTCCTCTGTGTTGTAGCGAGCTCGGGGCCACAGAACTCTGCCAAACTGCTATGGGGCTGCACGGTCAGGCTGGGTCCGAAGGGCTGTCTCCAGGCGGCCCGCTGAGGACCGGGCTCCGGGGCCACACCTCCCCCTATTAGCGTTGATGTTAGTCTGCCCCTCCGGCCACCGCCTCACACTCCTGGGCCTGGAGCTCTCTTTCCGCTGTGCGCTGTACTACCGCTCATCTGCCGGGCCCGGGCCCCTCAGCTTCGCCGCCTCACCTCACTGAGCTCTCGAAGCTCTGCCGGTAACTGTAGTAGATTCAGGCGCAGGCTCTGTGCCCCTCCACGAGCTGCGGGCTCCTCGCTGCAGCAACCTCGCGAGCCCCGCCACTGCAGGTCCTAGGCCCCCCCGGGGGTACAGCCACTGGGTGCCGCGGCGATCCGCTTTACCGTCAATCCGATGCTCTGCCCCCGTGCTCCGCACGTCCAGAGACCACTATACACCGTCTTTTGAGTCACTTAAGCTGCCATTAGACGCCGTTTGTCAGCCACGGCGAGCGGAGCCCCGGATAAACAGTGTTACTCCGCCGCCATCTTGGCCCCATCTCGTTAAGTTTAAAAAAATTAACTGCCTCCTCCCACAAATGGCATGACTCCTAATATATACTTACGATTCACATATAAGAAGTCACACTTTGCAAGCAAGCAAAACATTGTGGTTGAACTTGGGATCATTTCCTCCGATATATGTAGTTACATCAATATTCTTTGTGCTTTTAATTTCTCACAATTAATTTAGTCATGTAAACGAGCATTAATGCAAAATCAAGACTTCTGGTGAGGGTCGGACATCTGACAATCAAAGCCGGAAAATGATGTTCAGGTCAATATATGCAGAATGTGAAACTGAAAACAGCAAAAGTGAGCTAGAACATTTAGGGGCTTTGATAAGCGTGTTGGAGGAGTGGGAGAAGAAAGGAAGTGATGAAAAGGCGTGTTTCACACTTTCTGAGCCATGCCTATATTGAGTGAACTTTCAGCATTCCAAACATTACAAGTGTGTTTTTTTCCTCTTTAAAAACACATTTTAGCAAGTACGTTGAGGAAACGCTTTTGATTTTCTAAAATAATAGTTGGATGACACTGGCAGCCTCAATCGTTCTTTTTTGCTAGGGCCATGCACCGGACTGAACATTTCTATGGGAAACCCATGGGACCCCGCCCCACAGTTTGAAGACCACTGCACCAGAATAAACCAACATAAAACACCAAAAAGCACTATTTTTCTAGCCGTTCAATCTTGCCAACCTCTTAAGCCTTAATATTAGTTGGGTGACAGAGGCATCACGTCATTAAATTCATAGAGGTAACGGATGTGAGATCACATTCCATTTGAGCCTACTGACATAAGCTCAAGTGACTTTGAGGGTGTTTTATTTCAAATTACTATTGGCATGTTGACGTTGTCGAAGTTAATTATTGGGGGTTGATAAAAAACACCCAAAGAACCATTTATGAAAGCTATCAAAAGAAAAAAGACATCCTTACTTTTAAGACACCAATCATCAGATTGTTTACATCTCAGGCATTACAAAGTGGCTGACATGGGTTACTAGAAGCAAGATTGGGAAAGCAATTTCCAATCTGTGTGTCCTAATGTGACACCCTAGCCCGAGCAAACGTTTCACAAATCCGATTTTCTGTTGTGGACTCCTTGTCCTCTCCCCTGCCCATTCATTCCATCTGGGCATTCTTACATTTCGACAGGCTTTTAAACATACTTTTGGTTTATTTCACCTTACAGTGCTCTAATTAAATGGTTTATACATTGAACTCATCTTATTATCTTGAAATTGTTTACTCTGCAATTATGTAGTTATTACCATATCCTCCAAAGGAATCTGTTACAGCTTTTTGTTTTTCTCCTAATCTGATTTTCTTGTCATTAGGTGTTAGCCCTTATTTTTATCAGCCCATAGAGCGCTATGACAAATGAAGGTCAGCATTCACTTCAAAAGTTGAAAATCAGTATTTACAACCTTTTAAATTTATTATATAGACACATAATAAATGCTATATATATATTTCACTTGCCTATATCTTTGGTGCCGTTTGATGAATCTCCACGAAATTTACCACAAAAAGTGTCAAGTTGGGTCTTGTTGTGCATGGAAAGCTTCAGGCGATCCGTGAAGCAGGGGCTCAGAAAAAGAGGGGGGTAAAAAAAGTGCATTTTCCATAACTTTTTATTTAGGCCCGGGAGGTGGTGGTCCCAAGGGCCCAGGGGTTCCGTTCGGCACCCCCATTACTTTTTATTTAGCCCCGGGGAGATGGTTGTCCCCGGGCCATAGTAAAGCCCCTGGAGGAGGGTCCATGCAGCCCCCCCCAAATTAAATAAAGCCCCGTGCGCCCATCTCCTTTTTGAAAAAAAAGTTGGTGCATGCCCTCGGGACCTGCCACACTTGGGTGCTTTTTTAAAAACAAACGCAGGAGACTGCGCTTGTTTATTTTTACATATTTGCCATGGATTTGCAACTCCGTTGAGATTTTGTGGCAAAAAAAATAAAAAAATGCTTTTTTCCCCATAGGGATTTTGAACAAGACTACAGCCCAAATTGCTGGATGGAATTGCACTAAATTTGGCAGAAAGCTAGTTCTTGGTCCAGTTTTCGAGTATTTAAAGGAAAGCCAAATTTGTATATATAGGGACGTGGATAAGCCAAGGATCCGACAGTCCCCTTGCTGAAATCTGATTGGCTGCCAACACTTCGACCAGGAATTGTTGGCAGCCGTCTTGGGACTCGGCTTCAGCAAGTCCCAAAAAAAAACGTAAATAAAAGGGGGCAGGTTAGGAATACCCTGATCCCCTGGTCTTCCCAGGACTCTTTATAAACTGAAGAGGAGGGAGAAGTATTTGAATGGGTATGCCCTCGTCTTCCCAATTTTAGTATTCAATAAACATAAAGAGAGGGGAGACCCAGTTTCTATGGAAAGTACGCTTGTTATATGTATCCGAGATAGATGAGCAAAATGCACCCAGGTAAATCGGTGCTCGCTTCACAATTTTCTCAGATATAACTATCCTTCTATAAAGTGGTGTCAAGTGGATATATATATATATATATATACATATATATATATGCAGCCGTAGATTGTAATAAACGAGGAAGCTTATCTCTCATCCAGCCCCTGTATCGGTGTCCGTTTCTTGACCTTAAAAACTGGAGTTGGAGTTTAATATATATATATATATATTTATTTATATATATATATGGTCCTCACCCACAGGTACCACCTGTGGCTTGCTTCATCATTAGGCCCCTCACCCAGACACTGAACGTGAATGGGTGGGCTCGACGCATTTCTAAGCGAAGCTCTTTGGATGGCAGAAGTAAGTGAAGGCAGGGTTGAATGAGTGAGTTAAAATAGCCTCTGAATCCTATGTTGCAGATTTATTATTCAAGGATTTAGGGCTAGGTTAAAAAAGAAGAAGAAATGTGTGATTTTTTAGGAATTAATGTTCCCAGGCATCTGTTAGGTCGACAGGTTTCAGCCTTTGTGTAGCCCGTGAAGGGTCAATCAGCTTTCCTCAGGACCTCGTTGTCACCCTGCTTTTGGTGATTTTTTTTAGCTATTTGCTGTGCAATTAAATTATATTAAACATGCACTTAACCATACAGATCATATTTGTAGGACCTTTTCCCTGTATGGTCATAACTGAAAAGAAAAAAGTGGGTGTATCAGTAAGCGTCCACAAAAGAGGGGGAACTAAGGGCTTTTTTCAATAGGTCCAGCATACATGCCCAATGACAGATAAATACAAAAAGGGTATGCAGTTCCTAACAGGATAAAACAGGTTGTGTAAGCGAGCGAAGGCTCGTTTAATTCCTAGACTACTGGGGGAATTCCTCTTGTTGTAATTAGGACCCTCACACACCCAGCCAGCTAGGTGTCATGCTTCATCATTGGGACTGCTCCTCGTCGGGTCGGCGCTGCAATACCCGACGGGCACCCGTGAAGGGGCTCTTTGGCAGAGATCTTTTGTTCCTTGCCATTTGGTGTGGTGCGTGTGAGGGGCCTAGTGTGTGTAGATGTAAAGGAAGTGAGGCTAAAATAGGAGGAAGGGGTCCAACCAGAACAATTTTAATGAGTGTGGCCCCTCTCCTAGTTAAAATTAAGTGTGGCGCGCCCCTGTAGTGGTGTTACAGAGTACCGAGCTCTAAGGTCAACATGTTTCTTGCCAAACTGTCTATTGGACGGCAATTCTTCAGGAACAGTATCGGTTTCTATCTACACTAACAATCGTGGTCAATTGTAGTGAAAGTGTGAGACCACATACAGCACCCTAAAAAGTGGTACCTGTCACTCTAGAAAGACAACTCCATTCGAGTCAGAAATTCAAGTCAACGTATTCCAGCAGGTGATGACACTGTAAAGACTAGTGCCGCTACTTCTCCGTGCAGTGGCGGAGGACCTACCCCTCACTCTGCTGGAACCGGGAGGTGACTGCCAGACGAGACGCGGCGGTTTTAAACTCCCGGTCAGCAGCAACAGTAGGCGGGACTCACAGTTGCATTATGTATCAGTAAGCGCTCATATCTTTGAGGAGCACCCCAGTTGTGTGAACATACAAAGCAAGAGTTTACATGTGTGAAGGCAAACACTGTGGGGTCGATTCCGATTCGGGCCGGAAAAAGCACCGACCGACTCGGAGCCGGAATTTATTCCGACCGACACGTACCTGTGGCGCCCGACACGCCAAGTACGATGCAAAGCGTGCAAAATCCGACCGACACGTACCGAACCCAAGCCGAACGACCGAGCCGCACGGAAAACAGCAATCCGGCCGGAAAAACACGCGAATCGAACCGACCGACACGCACCCGGAACAAATCTGACCGAAACGTACACGCAAACTCCAAACCGCAAAGTACGATGCAAGGCGCGAAAACCACGACCGAGTCGGACGGAGGACAAGCCGTACGACCGACACGCATACAAAACCGAGCCGCAGTAACACAAAACACCGCGACCGACGCGTACGCAGCATAGAAAACTGCACAAACACAGCGTGAACGAAACGGAGAACACCGTACGAGACAAATGCAGGGTCCGACTCGGTCACAAGAACGTTTCCAACATGCACAGACAGTACAAAGGAAAATTAACACAAAACAAGGCCAAACAAGCAATTACAAAGCCAATAAATACTGGGGGGGTGGGGACAGAGAACAAAGACACACCCACAACTCCACCCATATAAAGGACACAAATCCCAACCATGATCCTTTGCAAATGCCATTCCACTGCCAGCACCCAACAGACAGCAACCACACACCCACAGCTCATCCCTCACACAAGCCACACACCATCAGCAAACCAACAAATACCTACCTCACATACATCCAGCAAAACACACACTCACACACCCTCACCTGCACACCAACACACACATCACTCACCATCACCACCCATCACCATGCCCCCCAAGAAGAATCACAAGTTCCTAGATTGTGAATTGGAAGTCCTGGTAGACGAGATCCTCAGGGTAGAGCCACAGCTGTTTGGCACACTGGTCCAACAGACCCCCATCTCCCAGAAAACCAAGATGTGGGAGAGGATCATCAACAGGGTGAACGCACAATCACCATGTCTGTGCACAAAGACCGACATCCAGAACAGGTGGTATGACGTGCGCAGGAGGGTCCGGGAGCTGCTCAAGAAAGACTACCTCCTGAGCCAATACACCGGCAGTGGCCCTCCTGCCAAGCCAGTATACCTCAGGCCCTGGGAGGAGAAGGTGCAGGCCATCCTTCTGCCAGTGAGCGTATATGGACTAGAGAACATCCCAGAGCCTGGTGAGTACACAACAAATGTACACAATAGTCTGCCACAATACACACACACATCACTGTCAAGGGGAGAGTCAAACCATGCACTCATAGCAATTACACAGCAACCAGAACAGAATCATCCCAAAATGTGTATGTCAGTCAGAGAAACACAACACATGCCATCTCAAAGTTACATTCAACCGTGCCATCACATGTACAAACACAACTACAACTACAGCTAGGCAGTGGCACAAATAGAACTAACAAACACATCCAGACATGTAGCCACCACAACAACACCAACACACAGTGAAGACCACTGAAAGGAAGGAATTCTGTGTATGCTGGCCAAGTCAGTGTAGCCAATAGCATCATGGGAGTCGTAGTCACACATATTGCCCCCCCACAACTGTCCCATCAACACCACCATGAACCATGCGCACATCACAGGGAGTGGAGAAGGACTCACAAGATGGCTGACACTGGCTACTGCTGTGGGGAGCACAAGGCCCTGCTGGCAACTGTGCACCAACAAACAGCAGGACACCACTGACTGACATCCTGAGAGACAACTTCCACTCCCTGCAATGGAAGCACGTTCCATGGTGGGATATCTGGCTGGCTGGGTGGGAAGGAGGACTCGCACCACTGACCATAGTCACAAGCACCTCCCCTCACACACACCCTCAACACATACTCCACATAACCCACCTGGGAGAATGCAATGCCACACATCCTAACTCAAGATCCCACAAAGAACCTCCACCCTGGGTTATGTCGTGTGAAGCACAGGGACACTCATGGGACTTTCAGCCAAACAACTGCCAGGACAACACTCCCAGCCATCCTGTCAGCACAGGCAGCCCACCCCACAGGGAAGCAGAGTCAAAAGGAAGGAAGCATGGGCATGCTGGGAAGGGGGTGGAGGCAATAGCATGATGGGAGTCGTAGTCACAGCTCTACATCCCCACCACATGGCCCAGCAAGCTCACACTCACGCATGCACATCCCACAGAGAGTGGAAAGGCCCATCAAAGATGTCTGACACTGTTGCTGTGTCGTGGGGAGCACAAGGGCATGCTGGGAACTGCACACCAACCAACAGCAGGACACCACTGTCAGCCATCTTGCCATTCCTCTCACACCCACACACACTGAACTCCCACAAAACCAAGTAAGTATGGGAATGCTGGGAAGTGGGGTGGAGGCAATAGCATGATGGGAGTGGTAGTCACAGATATTGGTCACCCCACAACTGTCCCATCAACACCACCCTGAACCATGCGCACATCACAGGGAGTGGAAAACAACTGACAAGATGGCTGACACTGTGTACTGCTGTGGGGAGCACAAGGCCCTGCTGGCAACTGTGCAACAACCAACAGCAGGACACCACTGCCAGCCATCTTGCCATTGCTCTCACACTCAAACACTGAACTCCCCACAAAAGCAAGTAAGTATGGGAATGCTGGGAAGTGGGGTGGAGGCAATAGCATGATGGGAGTCACAGTCACAGACATAGCTCACCCCCACAACTGTCCCATCAACACCACCCTGAACCATGCTCACATCACAGGGAGTGGAGAAGGACTCACAAGATGGCTGACACTGGCTACTGCTGTGGGGAGCACAAGGCCCTGCTGGCAACTGTGCACCAACAAACAGCAGGACACCACTGACTGACATCCTGAGAGACAACTTCCACTCCCTGCAATGCAAGCACGTTCCATGGTGGGATATCTGGCTGGCTGGGTGGGAAGGAGGACTTGCAGCACTGACCATAGTCACAAGCACCTCCCCTCACACCCCCTCAACACAAACTCCACAGAACCCACCTGGTAGAATGCAATGCCTCCCATCCTAACTCAAGATCCCACAAAGAACCACCACCCTGGGTTATGTTGTGTGAAGCACAGGGACACTCTTGGGACTTTTAGCCAAACAACTGCCAGGACAACACTCCCAGCCATCCTGTCAGCACAGCCAGCCCACCCCACAGGGAAGCAGAGTCAAAGGAAGGAAGCATGGGCATGCTGGGAAGGGGGTGGAGGCAATAGCATGATGGGAGTGGTAGTCACAGATATTGCTCAGCCTCACAACTGGCCCATCAACACCACCCTGAACCATGCTCACATCACAGGGAGTGGATAAGGACTCACAAGATGGCTGACACTGGCTACTGCTGTGGGGAGCACAAGGGCATGCTGGGAACTGCACACCAACCAACAGCAGGACACCACTGTCAGCCATCTTGCCATTGCCCTCACACCCACACACACTGAACTCCCCACAAAAGCAAGTAAGTATGGGAATGCTGGGAAGTGGGGTGGAGGCAATAGCATGATGGGAGTCACAGTCACAGACATAGCTCACCCCCACAACTGTCCCATCAACACCACCCTGAACCATGCTCACATCACAGGGAGTGGAGAAGGACTCACAAGATGGCTGACACTGGCTACTGCTGTGGGAGCACAAGGCCCTGCTGGCAACTGTGCACCAACAAACAGCAGGACACCACTGACTGACATCCTGAGAGACAACTTCCACTCCCTGCAATGCAAGCACGTTCCATGGTGGGATATCTGGCTGGCTGGGTGGGAAGGAGGACTTGCAGCACTGACCATAGTCACAAGCACCTCCCCTCACACCCCCTCAACACAAACTCCACAGAACCCACTTGGTAGAATGCAATGCCTCCCATCCTAACTCAAGATCCCACAAAGAACCACCACCCTGGGTTATGTTGTGTGAAGCACAGGGACACTCTTGGGACTTTTAGCCAAACAACTGCCAGGACAACACTCCCAGCCATCCTGTCAGCACAGCCAGCCCACCCCACAGGGAAGCAGAGTCAAAGGAAGGAAGCATGGGCATGCTGGGAAGGGGGTGGAGGCAATAGCATGATGGGAGTGGTAGTCACAGATATTGCTCAGCCTCACAACTGGCCCATCAACACCACCCTGAACCATGCTCACATCACAGGGAGTGGATAAGGACTCACAAGATGGCTGACACTGGCTACTGCTGTGGGGAGCACAAGGGCATGCTGGGAACTGCACACCAACCAACAGCAGGACACCACTGTCAGCCATCTTGCCATTGCCCTCACACCCACACACACTGAACTCCCCACAAAAGCAAGTAAGTATGGGAATGCTGGGAAGTGGGGTGGAGGCAATAGCATGATGGGAGTCACAGTCACAGACATAGCTCACCCCCACAACTGTCCCATCAACACCACCCTGAACCATGCTCACATCACAGGGAGTGGAGAAGGACTCACAAGATGGCTGACACTGGCTACTGCTGTGGGGAGCACAAGGCCCTGCTGGCAACTGTGCACCAACAAACAGCAGGACACCACTGACTGACATCCTGAGAGACAACTTCCACTCCCTGCAATGCAAGCACGTTCCATGGTGGGATATCTGGCTGGCTGGGTGGGAAGGAGGACTTGCAGCACTGACCATAGTCACAAGCACCTCCCCTTACACCCCCCCTCAACACAAACTCCACAGAACCCACTTGGTAGAATGCAATGCCTCCCATCCTAACTCAAGATCCCACAAAGAACCACCACCCTGGGTTATGTTGTGTGAAGCACAGGGACACTCTTGGGACTTTTAGCCAAACAACTGCCAGGACAACACTCCCAGCCATCCTGTCAGCACAGCCAGCCCACCCCACAGGGAAGCAGAGTCAAAGGAAGGAAGCATGGGCATGCTGGGAAGTGGGGTGGAGGCAATAGCATGATGGGAGTGGTAGTCACAGATATTGCTCAGCCTCACAACTGGCCCATCAACACCACCCTGAACCATGCTCACATCACAGGGAGTGGATAAGGACTCACAAGATGGCTGACACTGGCTACTGCTGTGGGGAGCACAAGGGCATGCTGGGAACTGCACACCAACCAACAGCAGGACACCACTGTCAGCCATCTTGCCATTGCCCTCACACCCACACACACTGAACTCCCCACAAAAGCAAGTAAGTATGGGAATGCTGGGAAGTGGGGTGGAGGCAATAGCATGATGGGAGTCACAGTCACAGACATAGCTCACCCCCACAACTGTCCCATCAACACCACCCTGAACCATGCTCACATCACAGGGAGTGGAGAAGGACTCACAAGATGGCTGACACTGGCTACTGCTGTGGGGAGCACAAGGCCCTGCTGGCAACTGTGCACCAACAAACAGCAGGACACCACTGACTGACATCCTGAGAGACAACTTCCACTCCCTGCAATGCAAGCACGTTCCATGGTGGGATATCTGGCTGGCTGGGTGGGAAGGAGGACTTGCAGCACTGACCATAGTCACAAGCACCTCCCCTCACACCCCCTCAACACAAACTCCACAGAACCCACTTGGTAGAATGCAATGCCTCCCATCCTAACTCAAGATCCCACAAAGAACCACCACCCTGGGTTATGTTGTGTGAAGCACAGGGACACTCTTGGGACTTTTAGCCAAACAACTGCCAGGACAACACTCCCAGCCATCCTGTCAGCACAGCCAGCCCACCCCACAGGGAAGCAGAGTCAAAAGGAAGGAAGCATGGGCATGCTGGGAAGGGGGTGGAGGCAATAGCATGATGGGAGTGGTAGTCACAGATATTGCTCAGCCTCACAACTGGCCCATCAACACCACCCTGAACCATGCTCACATCACAGGGAGTGGATAAGGACACACAAGATGGCTGACACTGGCTACTGCTGTGGGGAGCACAAGGGCATGCTGGGAACTGCACACCAACCAACAGCAGGACACCACTGTCAGCCATCTTGCCATTGCCCTCACACCCACACACACTGAACTCCCCACAAAAGCAAGTAAGTATGGGAATGCTGGGAAGTGGGGTGGAGGCAATAGCATGATGGGAGTCACAGTCACAGACATAGCTCACCCCCACAACTGTCCCATCAACACCACCCTGAACCATGATCACATCACAGGGAGTGGAGAAGGACTCACAAGATGGCTGACACTGGCTACTGCTGTGGGGAGCACAAGGCCCTGCTGGCAACTGTGCACCAACAAACAGCAGGACACCACTGACTGACATCCTGAGAGACAACTTCCACTCCCTGCAATGCAAGCACAGTCCATGGTGGGATAACTGACTGGCTGGGTGGGAAGGAGGGCCGGCTGTCAACCAAATACAACCAATGCAGACCATGTTCACACCCCAACAAATACATAGAAATGCCCAAATAATGCAGGACAATGTGCCACACCAATATCAACCCCTGACTGTGACGACTTAGGACAATGCAATGTACAGGCCCGCACCCAGAGGCACAGTCACAACTGTCAGGTGTGTCAACCATTGATGCCTGCAGAAACATAACATACATTGTGTGTGTCTCCCAAAAACAGGTGATGATGGGGACACAGCAGCAGACGCTGAGGAGTCCCAGTCCCAGGCTCAAGAGGATGCGGAGCTCACTGGTGTCGTACAGCCTCTGCCCTCCTCGGACGAAGAAGACCAACCTGGCACATCCGGTGCAAGTCTACATGCAGCACCAGCAGGACCACCAGCTGCAGCACCAGCAGGACCACCAGCTGCACCCCCTGCACCCACCCCTCCAACGACTGTCACCACAAATACCATCCCTGCCGACATGGACAGAACAAGGAGCAACACCAGCACAGGGACCCTGGACCAACCTGGGGCCATGGACACCACCACCACCACCAACCCCCAAGGTGGACCAGGGTCATCTGTGCGTGCCACTGCATGCACTGCACATGTCAGCAGGGGTGGTGGGAGGGGTGGGAGACAGAGGTCGCTGCTTGCAGAGGTTGCTGGTGTGCATGATGACCCACAACTGGTACGCATAGCTGATGCGTACCAGTCCAGCACCGGAGATCTCAGCCAGGTAGTGGGGCTCCTCAGAGACATGAAACAGCAGCAGGCTGCCCATCATGCCCGCTTGGACTCTCACATGTCCCACGTGGAGTCACACATGTCCCGCGTGGACTCACACATGTCCCGCGTGGAGTCCAAGTGGGATGCACTGCATGAGATGATGGCGGTGCACAGGGACATTTTACAATGCCTCCGCCAGATGAACAGCAACCAGTCCACACCTCCCTGTGTGCCAACAACATCTGGTGCTGAACAAACTGCAACTGCCACAGGGAGGGAGGATGACTCTGGCGGAGAGTCCCCTGCACCGCAGCAGCCTGTACTTGAGGGCCCCCCCAAAGAAGAGGGGTCGTCCGAGGAGGGGCAAGTGAGAGGCCGATGGCCAAGCGCAACTCCCAGGAAGCCTGAACCTGTTCTGGATGTTCACCTTTGTGCACAGACTGTTCACCCTGTTGACGGCAACACTACTCCCACACATTGCATGGGGAGTACAAGTTGGACCAATGTCTCAGACAACTGTGGCCCCGATACTGGGGATTTTGTCTACCAGGACTTTCAATTCACCTAGGTACTTCTGATTGCAAGATTTATGTACAGCACTACCCATCCTATGCACTATTCACACAAATGTATCACAATAAACACACTAATACACCATACTTGCCTCTGTTGTGATTCCAACGTGGGTGCTGTTAATGGGATGATGAACTGTAAAATTACACTGTGTATGCGAACTGCAACAGCAAGTACTACACAGGCATGTGAGTAAAGGCAACGTGACACATATGAGGGAGACACACCACCAGGGCTACACAACACATACACACCTAGGCCATCTGACTCATTGCCTACACTGATGTTGCCAGGGAAGACGGTGCAATGCACAGACACCACACCCATTCCCAGTTGTAGTCAAGTAGCCCACAGGTGCAGTAAGCAAATGGCAGTCAAATGTGTGACCACAGACAACGCACATCACAAAGTGAAGCACAGGTTCATTACACAGTTGCAACATGTCGTAACCACTACAGATGCAAGGTAATCCCACCTGGCAGCGGGCACACAGTCAACAACTGTAGATAGAAGGAAGTCCATGGGTGTGGCGCACATCACCTGTAGGGACACAACAGCTACCACCCTGGAAGTGCAATCACGTCGTCGGTGGACACAGTTGACCAAACGAATCTGAAAGTACCCTGTGAAGGACAGAAATGACACACAGTCACAAAAGCAATGGAGAACAGGACAGAACAGCAAAACTCATGCACAATACATGTTACAAGATACCCACCCAGAACCAAGTTAGCATGTCAACACTGTTGGGGAGTACAGCCCACCTGTAAGCACACATCGCAACACACATCCAGTCAAGTAGCCCATGGACACACTCCAACAGCACCAGAGCACCACCTACACATATCATGCCAACTCACATCATTGACATGACACCTCAGGATACTCACATTCAGCTAAAGAAGTTGGTGATGAGCTGTGTGCGGACATCACCCTCATCATCATCATCATCATCACTGGCATCGTGGTCCAGGCCAGGATCCTCCACAGGTGGCGGATGTTGGTCATTGTCATCCTGGATGAGAGGCAACTCCTTCCGCACTGCCAGGTTGTGGAGCATGCAGCAGACGATGATAATCTTGCACACTTTCGCAGGGGCATATGGGAGGGACCCTCCGGTCTTGTCCAGGCAGCGGAAGCGGCTCTTCAGGAGACCAAATGTCCGCTCAATCACTCTCCTGGTCCGACCATGTGCCTCATTGTAGCGCATCTGGGCTGGTGTCACAGGGTTCCTGAGGGGTGTCAGCAACCACGGCATGTTGGGGTATCCCGAGTCACCTACGGACAGACAAGTGCACATTAGCTGACTTGGAAAAGTGGGCGGAATACTACAGATCAGATCACACACAATGGCACAAAGTCAGTACACACCGACTACTCCTCATCACAAAGGCATCGTGTGCTGAACCAGGGAAACGGGCACACACGTGTGTGATGGTCATATCTGCAAGACACACCACCAGTGCATTGACCGAGTGGTAGTGCTTGCGGTTCCTGTAGGCCTGCTCCTGGGCCTGTGGTGGTACCAAAGCCACATGTGTCCCATCAATGGAGCCAATGACATGCGGCATCCTCTCCAGGGCATAGAAGTCACTCTTCACGTCAGTGAGTCGTCGCAGTCTAGGGAAATAGATGTACCGGTTCAGGAATAGCAACATTGCCGCCAAAACATCACGGAGCACACGGCTCAACATGGTCTGTGACATCCCACCAGCAGTCGCCACAGTATGTTGGAAGGTACCGGTGGCAAAGAAGTGTAGGGCTGCCATCACCTTCACCTTGGGGGTCAGCGCTGTAGGATACGGCCGGCCAGGCTGCAAATGTGGGGCCAACTGCACTGCCAAATCCTCAATCAGCTGCCTGGTGAAGCGGTACCGTCGGATGCTGTCCCGTTCCACCATCGTTGCCAGGTCTGGGAATGGTCGATGGACAGCAGGAGCCCTGCAGTGCAGAGGAGAAGTAAGCAAGATTGTCAGTCAGCCCACATATGCGGCATTGAACACACTCAATATCCCAACATACATCATTATGAGGCACAACTACATGAAGTGTGCAGTTCCGTAAGGACATGTATGGTACATACATGGCCAACATCTGTCATCACGGTCCAACAAGTGGCATCAATAAGTCCCAGGTTGGCCCATTGGATATCATGAGGCTGTGTCACAGTTCCCATCTCCTGCTGCTGTGTCACAATCACCCCCACAGTGACATGTGAGGACAGATGTGCCCCAGGCATCACAGCTCAACGACAGGTACATTCCCAGGGACCCTGTATTGCCACATGGACACTGGCATTACATGGAGTATCATGTATACACCACAGCAAAACAACTATGACCCCCACAGGTAGTGGTCCCACTTGCCACTGCAGGACAGACATGGACGTCTGTGACACACACACGCACAACATCAAAGTCCATGCACACACAACGTGGATGTGGAGACTGTCTCCCATTGTGCACATGAAATCAGAGACATTGTAAACACTACATGCACACAGACTGTGGAGGACCATCACTATTGTGCCACTGGGACACCCTGGCTCAAACATACCGTCCCACATGGGACTCACGGGGTATGTGACATGACATACACATACACCACCGTGAAATGTGACCATGGCACATGCACAGATATGAACAGTTGCACATCACAGTGGTCATGTACACGTAACACCCAGGATCCTGTCCCCATGAACACGTGCACAGCCTGGGGGTGGCTGCCCCCAGGTGACACCCACAGGACAACATGTACACCAACATACACACAATAGGAAATGCAGCCTTACATGCCTTATCATACAGTTTGGACAGGCTATCGTGTTGTAGGTGTGCCCCTCACTCCCTGGGAGCTATCTGTGGCTGGCATATGTCCATCTGAGACAGGCATGGTGACATATGCCAGTCACCTGTACAGGGATGCGTTGAACAGCAATGGACCGATCGGTGCACCCGGCCGGCCCATTGCATTCAATGTGTGCGGGTACGCGTTGTACCCCTGTACGCGTTGTATCAGCAATGGACCGATCGGTGCCCCCGGCCGGCCCATTGCATTCAATGTGTGCGGGTATGTGTTGTACCCCTGTACGCGTTGTATCAGCAATGGACCGATCGGTGCCCCCGGCCGGCCCATTGCATTCAATGTGTGCGGGTACGCGTTGTACCCCTGTACGCGTTGTACCAGCAATGGACCGATCGGTTCCCCGGCCGGCCCATTGCATTCAATGTGTGCGGTTACGCGTTGTACCCCTGTACGCGTTGTACCGCAATGGACCGATCGGTGCGCACCCATTGACAATGGCCTTGCCTGGCAACGGACACGTTTTCGAAATTCGAACGAGTCGGTTGCTGGAAATTCAGTTGGTCACCCACAACAATGTTGCAAAATCATGTATGTCATGAAGTTGAAGATTTGAAGGATGCCGTGGGCGTGTATTGGTGCTGCTATTCCATGGATTGGCCAGATTCAGAAGATGCAAACGACTTGGACCTATCACTTTGGACACAAGGGACAGTATCTGCCTCTCCAGCACATATATATTGCTGGCTGTTCCCCTGAGAGCTCACTTGCCTGCACTACATGCTCCAGGACGACATCTGCCACTGCACTGCTGCTGTCTCTGCCCCTCTGGACCCTGCAATGGCACGTACTGTGGAGAGAGCCCCAGCCTTCAGCCTTGAGGAGAACCAGGCCCTGCTGGACAGCCTACTTCCACAGTACAGCAAGCTGTATGGGACACCAGGGGAGCAGGTGAGTGTTCTGTGCACTGCCTTTCTGAATGTGCATTTTGTCTGACTAGCAAGGCTGAAAGTCTGCACGCCACTGGCTAGCAGGCTCACTGAGTAGTTGTCACCCCCATAGTGTGTAGTGACATGCACTGGACAGGTATGGTGCAGTGACAGTACATTTGAACAAGGTTTTACTTCCCATGCAATGATACCATGTAGTGACGTCTGGCAAACTGTCCATGGGCAGCGTTGCACTGCCTGTGTACATCATGTGCCCCTGTGAATGAGACATGTATATACAACTGTGTCATGCACGGATATGTTGCATGTGTAGTAATGGCCTTTTCACTTTGTCATCCTGACAGGTTAATGCCCATCGGAAGCAGGAGATCTGGAAGGACATCGTCCAGGCTGTCTGGTCCGTGGGGGTCTACAAGCGCCGGATCCGCAACTGCCAGAAGAGGTGGCAGGACCTTCGGGGCTGGACCCGGAGGATTGCACGGGTCCAGCTGAAGCTGTCGCCTCCTCGCAGGATGGGCGGAACACGGACCCTGACCCCCACATGCTCCAGATCCTGGCGGTGGTGTTTCCAGACCTGGATGGGCAGCTGAAGGCCAGACAGCAGCAAGGAGGGGTGGGTCAAAGACTGCACTGTGAACTCTGTATTACATGCTTTGTGCCCTCCTCTGGCCTGGTTCAACTGCCACAGTACAGCAGTCATGTTGTCCAGGAGCCATGTCCCTCTATTGTGCACTGCCCACTCCTCATCTGATACCCAGGTCTGGCCCTTACATTCAGGGAATTGTGTCACTTGGGACTGTGTCCTTGCAGTTTGCTTCACTAAAGGTGGGGGACAGCATATGTTTCCCTAACTCTGTTGTGGGCATCATGGGTGGGTCCATTGTTCACACAACGCCTGTGTTCGGACATGTAATCTGCGTGTTGCTTTGATATGCGGTCCACTTGCTGAGCTGAGCCACCACATGTGCCTGGGGTATGTGGCACACACCCATGCAGCGGGTGGGAACAATGTTTGGGCCCCAGGAGTATGCAGATTACGTGTGTCACACATACATAGCCAGCTATCCACTGTCCAGGGCTCATCCCTCATTCATGTGGGGCAGGACAGTCATGCCTACTCCAGGCCATGCAATGCACTCTGTACTCCCACTCCCGTGTATCAGCTGACACATTGTGCGCAGTGATTTGACCCCTCAGGTGTCTGCCTCTGTGTCAGTGTGCTGTGGATTTGTTGCCAGGACTGCTGGGGTGTTTCTTGGTAGGAGCTCAGCATGCCACTGGAGATGTGACCATAGGAGACGATACTTGTGTGTCACATAGGTGTTTGATCAGCTGCCCGTGCAGACTGGGGTATGCGAATGTGAAGTTCAGGCAGCTGTTCCCCATTCACAGCAGATTGTGAGGGGCTCAGGTTCAGAGGGTAGTGTCACAGGTCTCCCATATGTCCAATCGGTATGACCTGGACAGATGAGGGTTAAGATGATGTGTTGTGTGGGGGATGTACATGTGCACTTGTGCAGCTCCAGGACTTGCATTCCCCATGACCTACTATTGTGACACAGTGCAGAGTGTTGTTGTCTGGCTGCCAAGTCATACATCACTGAGACAGTGATGTATGACTTAGCAGTCATGCCTCCGCCATGGCATGTGTCTACTTATTGGTGATCCTGCATGGGAGTGACATGTGCTACATGCACACCATTGTGGCGATGGCTATCAGGACATGGGTGCATCATGGTGTCTGTCGCTGGTATGCATCACATGCATATCCTATTTGACTCTGGGCGTCCCTTTCATCCGGAAACCTGTACTGACTCAGTGGCAAGAGTTGTGATGTGTGCATGTCCACATGCTACACCGTGTCCTCTGCACTGTCCAACTACTGTGTAGTTGGTGCATGTGTCCACACTGGGGTGTTGCTATCCAACAGACACCAGACAGATGGGTGCAAGGCCATGTGGGATGTGAGTGCCATGGTTGGCATCAGACTGACAATTGGCTTCTCCTGTTCAGTTAGGGCACTTTTAGCAATGTACAACTAATGATGCCAGGGCTTGCTCTGTGATGTGCTGTGCTCACAGTGGTGTGTGCGTTTGGTGCAGGTGACTGATGTCTGTCTGTTTCCCCATTGTTTGCAGATACATCCACGGCCACGGAAGGGGACAGCTCCACGGACCAGGAGGAGCCGGAGAGCCAGACTGGGTCAGCAGCCGAGGAGTGGTCGGAGGGACCCAGTGGCACGGAGGGCGAGGGGAGCCACACCGAGGAGTCCTCAGCACCATCCACCTCAGCTGAGGACCAGAGCAACTCGGAGGATGACTCCCTTATGGAGGCGGGTGTCAGCAGCCACCACACCCCAGCTAGTGTTGCTGTCCCCGCCACCACCAGCACCACCACCGCCCTCCCATCGGCTCCCATTCCCCAGGTCCGTGGAGGCTCCCATGTTCGGGAGCGTGTCTCCTTTGGGCCAGGCACCACACCCCCTGCCCCTGTGTCCCCTGCTGCCCTGAGTGAGGAGTCTGTGTACCTCCTTCGCCAGCTCCATGTAGGGCAGACAGCCATGCTGAGTGTCCTCCATGCGCACACCGCTCTGTTGACTCAGCTGGTGTCGTTCATGGAGGGCATCTCATCGGGCATGTCTGACCTACAGAGGGGCAATAGGTCCATGGACTCCTCCCTGACGGCAGCAGTGTCCCTCCTCAGACAGTCCCTCACCCCTCCTGCCTCTGCTCCATCCACACTCCCCAGCACCTTACCCGTCCCAAGCACACACACACCGGCACAGGCACACACCAGCACACACACATCCAGCACACAGACACACACGCCACAAACAAAACGCACACACACGCACAGTCAGGGGACTGAAACCAGACTCACAGGGGATGGGGCCCTGGAACACACACACGCATCCACGAGCACTGCACAGTCCTCAGTTGCCTCTCCCTCCAAAACACCCTCCCTTGCCTCACCTGCAACCCCAAAGACCCAGCGGCTCTTCCTCAGTGACCTCGGCCTCTTCCCCTCCGATGCAGCTGATACAGCATTCAGGGGAAGAGGAAGCCCACCCACACGGAGCAGAGTGCCCCTCGCCCCCGGACACCCTCCCCAGGCGCAAACAGACTGAGGCCCCCACCCGCAAGACCCCCGGAGTCGTAAGAGCAAGACCCCGCCGCCGCCCTGCAGCTCAGGCACCAGGTCTCCTTCCTCCATCCCTCAGGCCCCCACTCCACAGGTGCCCCCACCACACCCTGCCCCAGGTTCCCCCACCCACAGATATACCATCCCCAAGAGGATCTGGCCTTCTCCCCCTGCCACTTGCTCTACCGGCACCACACCCCCCGCTGCGCTTGTCTGTGCCACTGATGTGGTGAGGGTGTCCTCCCCCTCTGTCCAGCCCACCTTGCCTATTCCCCATTCTCCTCCCCTGGTGGTAGGCACTGCAGTGGAGTCCACTACCACCCTGTCTGACTTGGGCACTGCAGTGGCGGACCTGTCCACTCCATCTGCAGGGTCCACTGCAGTCGTGCCGGCACCCACAACAGCTGAGTCATGCCCCCAGTTGTGCCGGCACACACCATGTCAGACACCTCCACTGCAGTTGTCAGTGGCTCTCCAGCACCCACCACCCCTTCCCTGCTTCCTCCTGGTGAGCCCTGATCCTGTCCCTGCAGTGCCTGGCCTGCCCCCCCGGTTGCCCCTCCTAGAGGATTGTCCCTGGTTTTGTGCAGGCATGCGTAGGGTGACATCTGCCACTGTCACCCAGTTTGGACTTTGACAATGGACTGGCCATTGGCCTTTGTGTTTTTTCTGGACTTTGTTTTCATTACACACATATGCTGAATAAAGCAACTTTCTGTTCTCTAGTGCTTATGCTTCTGATGTACATGTTGTTGATGATGCTAACCATGCCCTTGCTGCAGTGATGGTGATATTTGGTCTCATGATAATGAAGTGTTACTGTGCAGGAACCCATGTGGTCCATGTGTCCTATCCTGTGGTGTATCCATGTCATCCATAGCAGCATCTGAGGGTGTCATGTGTTCAGTATTTGGCAATGGGATTTCCTACTTAGATTAGCTATTTCACATCTGTGGCTTCCACCCCCTGCACATCTGTTGTGCCTGCCATTGTTCAATTCGTCTACTTCCCTGACCGTGTGGCCATCTCCACTGGACATGCAGGTTTGGGCATCAATGGGGAAGGACTCATCTGTGTTGTCAGTGCAACATTGCTATACAAGTGTGTTGGATCTGTGCTGATGATTACGTTGGCACTTCCATGACCAGGCTGATGTGACGGGAGCCCTCATTTGGTGCTAATTGTTGATTGTGTGACCAAGTGCTCAGCTGACATGATGGGGCCCTACTGAGGCAACATATGGCACAGCTTTCTTCACACAGGAGTGGAGTCCCCTCATGGCAGTGTGTACTCCTGTGACATTGCCTGCGCCCAAGGTGTGTGTTGTATGTGCATGTCTGTGTGTTCACTTCCGTTTAGCTGTGCATGCTGTGATCCCTAGTCTTGTACCTGTTTGTGATGCTTGCTGAGTTGACCTATGTTCCCCCAAAGTCTTCTCCCTGGGTTCTCTGTGATGTGGGTGCATGGCACATTACTGGTCATCAGGGTGTCACCCATAGGTGTGTTTGCTGTCATGGCTGAGTTTGTGTGCAGACGTAGATGGGTCACAGTCAGGTTTCCCCTTGGCACTTGTTGTTTGCCCCTGTCATGTGATTTCCAGTTTGTGTTATCTTTCAGTGATTGTGACACGTTGTGTGTGTGACTGCTGGCACTCCTCAGGGTCTGGGCTGCAATGTTGGTTGTTGTCTATGTGTGTTCTTTGTGGGTGACCTTGGCTTCTTCATTGGTGTGTGACTGTGGCTGGGATCCCATTGGTTGGTGTGGTATTGCCGTCATGTCCATGTACAGCGTAGTGTGCAGTGTGTCAGACATTCAGGAGTCTTGTTGAGTGGCCATGTGTGATGTGTTTCTGCACCTTGGTTCCCACCCACCACCCTGGAATAGTCATGGGTGCATGTGCAATGTCACCAGTGCATGTGTGCTTCACTGCTGCACATTGTTGGAGGTCGAGGGGTGTGGTGTTGAGTGTGTGCAGATGAGAGTTGTTGCCCGGCTAGGCCCCTGCCTCCATGTTGGCCTTGGCTTACTGGCCATGCTGATTGATTTGTGCTTGTGTAGGTGTGATGGTAGTTTGTTGCTCAGGACACATGACTGTGGTTCACAGTGTGAACGACATTTAGCTTTGTCATCACAGTGGGATTGTAATGCAGCCCAGGGTCACCACATTGTGGGGGCCCTGGGGGTAGTGCTGTGGTGTGTCTGTGTCTTGCTGTGTCAGTTGCTGTTCCTACGTGCCTGTGTGACATGTGTGATTTGTGCTCCCTCTCATCTGACAATGCCTGCTTGCCCACATAGGGGATTTGGATCCATGAGTTACCTTTGTGTGGCACTGTATGCACATCTGTATGATTGGTATTCAGGTCTCCTCATGTGTTGTGTGGTTGCCTGGGGACACTGGCACCCCCCTCACCTGTTGTGTATGATGTGCAGTGTGGGTCTGCCTGTTTGTGTTTGTGCATCTGCACCACTGCATTGGCATATCTTGGGTGTGCCATTGGCTGTATGTAGTTTGGTGGGTTTCCCCTGCTGTCCCTGGGACTCCTAGGTCATCGGTCAGCACAATGATCATGGTTTGTGTGTCCCATTGCTGCCATGGTATGGTATCTGTTCACCTCACATCTACAGTCTCCACAGGGTATCTGCATTTGTGTGCCCATTGGTGCAAATATGTGGGTCTGCATTCTGATGGTCACTTCTGTCATTGTGTCATTGATGAATGTTGACAGTGTCAACCCCCATGGGTGTTGTTTGTCTGCACATGGCCAAAGGTATGTCTTATTTGCACTGCAGTATTTGGCTCCCCCAATTTATGTTGCAATGGGACACATGCACTACTTTGCCACTGATGTGTTTTTTGTTCTGTGACCAGGAATCATCCATGCAGTTTGGCAGTTGCAGCTCTTTCTTTGTCAACACTTACCTTTTGGTCACTGTGATGATGGGGGTTTGGACCCCATTGCCACAATGTTCAAAATGTGCTTCAGCTATGGACCCCACACTTACCTTTTGGTCACTGTGGTGATGGGGCGTTAGACCCCATTGCCACAATGTTCAATATGTGCTTCAGCTATGGACCCCACACTTACATTTTGGTCACTGTGGTGATGGGGCGTTAGACCCCATTGCCACAATGTTCAGAATGTGCTTCAGCTATGGACCCCACACTTACCTTTTGGTCACTGTGATGATGGGGGTTTGGACCCCATTGCCACAATGGTCATGGCCTGCTTGCATTGTGGGGGCCACACACATATATGTGTGGCACATGTGCTAGGGGGTCACATTGTATGTTCAAAGTCATGTTCAGTGTTGTAGGCATTTGACACAGTCTACACACGCTTGTCATGGTGTTGGGGGGATGTCTTATTCTTGCATTCCCTAGGTTGTGGTGTGCTGGTTGTGTCATGCATTGTCCATCCTATGAGTGGGGGTGGTAGTGGTGGTAGGCATCCAGCCCCCCCTGGCTAAGGGTGGTAGTAGTGGTAGGCATCCAGCCCCCCCTGGGTGAGGGTGGTAGTAGTGGTAGGCATCCAGCCCCCCCTGGCTAAGGGTGGTAGTAGAGGTAGGCATTGGGCACCCCCATGGCTAAGGGTGGTAGTGGTGGTGGGCATCTGGCACCACCCTGGCTAAGGGTGGTAGTAGTGGTAGGCATCCAGCCCCCCCTGGGTGAGGGTGGTAGTAGTGGTAGGCATCCAGCCCCCCCTGGGTGAGGGTGGTAGTGGTGGTGGGCATCTGGCACCACCCTGGCTAAGGGTGGTAGTAGTGGTAGGCATCCAGCCCCCCCTGGGTGAGGGTGGTAGTAGTGGTAGGCATCCAGCACCCCCTGGGTGAGGGTGGTAGTAGTGGTAGGCATCTGGCCCCCCCTGGCTAAGGGTGGTAGTAGTGGTAGGCATCCAGCCCCCCCTGGGTGAGGGTGGTAGTAGTGGTAGGCATCTGGCACCCCCTGGCTAAGGGTGGTAGTAGTGGTAGGCATCCAGCCCCCCTGGGTAAGGGTGGTAGTAGTGGTAGGCATCCAGCCCCCATGGCTAAGGGTGGTAGTGGTGGTGGGCATCTGGCACCACCCTGGCTAAGGGTGGTAGTAGTGGTAGGCATCCAGCCCCCCTGGGTGAGGGTGGTAGTAGTGGTAGGCATCCAGCCCCCTGGGTGAGGGTGGTAGTAGTGGTAGGCATCTGGCACCCCCTGGGTGAGGATGGTAGTAGTGGTAGGCATCCAGCCCCCTGGGTGAGGGTGGTAGTAGTGGTAGGCATCTGGCACCCCCTGGCTAAGGGTGGTAGTAGTGGTAGGCATCCAGCCCCCTGGGTAAGGGTGGTAGTAGTGGTAGGCATCCAGCCCCCATGGCTAAGGGTGGTAGTGGTGGTGGGCATCTGGCACCACCCTGGCTAAGGGTGGTAGTAGTGGTAGGCATCCAGCCCCCCTGGGTGAGGGTGGTAGTAGTGGTAGGCATCCAGCCCCCCTGGGTGAAGGTGGTAGTAGTAGTGGTAGGCATCTGGCACCCCTGGCTAAGGGTGGTAGTAGTGGTAGGCATCCAGCCCCCTGGGTAAGGGTGGTAGTAGTGGTAGGCATCCGGCCCCCCTGGGTAGGGGTGGTGGTGCGCATTCAGGCCCCTGTGTGCATATGTGGCATTGGTGATGGGCATCCCGCCCCTATGGTGCTGCTGTTGCTGGTGTAAGTATATTCTGCATCCCTCTGTGTGTGTGTGATGTGTCGTGTACGTGTTGTATGTGTTTTGTGGTTGTTGTCTGACTTACCTTCTGCGCCGTACGCGTCCGTGCCTGTTCCGGTAGTAAATGTAGAATATTGGTATGATCGGGACGAAGGGATTCATGGTTGGTTCGTGTCGTTCGTCCTTCTCGTTGCTTCGCGTCGTCCTCGTCGCTTCGCGTCGTCCTCGTCGCTGGCGTGTTCGTCTCGTAGCCGTGGATTGTGTTGTGGCGCGAATCGGAGCTTATGTGCGCCTCTCCCGGATGCTTTGACGTGCCGTGCGTAGCGACGGGTTCGGCGCGTACGGGAAGCGCATCGTACTTGTTCGGCCGGACGGAGCTGCATTTTCCCTTCCGTGCGAGACTCGATTCAGCGTTTCCGGATTCGCCTCGGTCGGAGAACAGGACCTGGATTGGGTGAGTACGGCTCGGCCGGATTCTGTGCTGTTGTGCGCATCGTACTTACTCGTTCGGTGTGCTGTACGGATCGGTCGGGAAACAGGCATTCGCATGGCTTTTTTCCCGACCGAATGGTATTGGGTGCGCCTCTGACCGAGATCGGAATCGGCCCCTGTGTGTTTCCTTAGTGTTGTTGTCACCACATATAGAGACTCGACAGGACGATTACTGGTAAATTTCAAAAGTAAATTTTAAGAAAAATAAAATTAAAAGAAAGACAGACTTGACAGACTACATACATGACTTGTTTTCTCAAGAGACATCAAAGGGGTGCCAAGGGAGGACGGACTCTGTAGTCAAATACTAAAAGGAAAGATCAATTTTTAGTCGTTTTGTTGTGTGAGCTACTTACTGCGCATTCAAAATGCTTAAAAAAATAAGCGTGGCATAAATGAAGAGGAAAAACCTTACTTTATCAAGAGTACGCATCTGCTGTGCGTATCCAATGTATATATACACTTGACACCACTTTATAGAAGGATAGTTATATCTGAGAAATTGTGAAGCGAGCACCTATTTACCTGGGTGCATTTCACTCACCTCTCTCAGATACATATAACAAACGTACTTTCCATAGAAACTGGGTCTCCCCTCTCTTTATGTTTATTGTCTTCCCAGGATCTCTCCAGGGCAAAAAAGCATTTTGTAAATTTTGTTGCCACAAAATCGCAATGGAGTCACAAATCCGTGGCAAATATGTAAAAATAAACAAGCGCAGTCTCCTGCATTTGTTTTAAAAAAAAGCCCCCAGGTGTGCCAGGTCCCGAGGTCATGCACCAACATTTGTTTTTAAAAAGGAGGTGGGCACACGGGTCCCTCCTCCTAGGGTTCTTTTTAGCCCCGGGGGCCACCACCTCCCACGGGCTTTATTTAATTTTGGGAGGGGGGCTGCACGGACCCCCCGTCAATGGGCTTTACTATGGCCCGGGGACAACCATCTCCCCAGGGCTAAATAAAAAGTAATGGGGGTGCCGCACGGACCCCCTGGGCCTTTGGGACCACCACCTCCACCCCCACCACCACCTAAATAAAAAGTAATGGGTGGCCATACAAGCCCCCCCGGGTCCTGAGGACCATTACCTCCCAGGGGCCAAATAACTTTAAAAAGTGGAAGGAGACATGCGGCCGCCCTCTAGGGCCATATACAGCCCCAGGACCACCACC
This sequence comes from Calotriton arnoldi, assembly GCA_963921515.1. Lineage (NCBI taxonomy): Eukaryota > Metazoa > Chordata > Amphibia > Caudata > Salamandridae > Calotriton > Calotriton arnoldi. The sequence goes on along the minus strand of CAWUFW010003200.1, from coordinate 375,497 downwards.
TCCATGAGATGGCCCATGAAAGTGAAGGAGAAGGCCTCACGGCCCCTCTCTTGGAGCCATTAATGGCCCTGGGGACTGCCAGTCCCCAGGGCCGGCTCCCCAGGTGCTCTCACCCGGGACATAGCAGTTTGCTCTCAATTGGCAGGAGCTGACAGCTCCTGCCAAGCTAGAGCAAACACAAACTCTGTTCCCAGCAAGCGGGAGCAGTCAAACCGCTCCCACTTGCTGGGAGCAAGTTTTTCATCTGTTTCACTTCCCACTGTCAGGCGGGCAGGGAAACAGATGAAAGGATTGCTCCCTCACACAAGGAGCTGCATGTTCAGCAGCTCCCTGCATGTGGGAACAATGCTAGGGACCGCTGGCATTGAGGCTCCTCCCTTGGTCCCTAACACTGTACACTGGGTGCCCTGGGTGGGCTCCAGGGCACCAAGGAACAGGAGGCCAGGCCCCAAGGTCCCTGGGGGCAAAATCATCCCGAGGAGGGGATCCGCACTGCCCCCTGCCCCATTGACATAGCTGCCACGCTTTCTGTCAGCATATGTGTGACATTTCCATATTTTTAGGGTGTTTATGTGTGACATTTCAATGCCTTATCAGTGACACATTGAGTGGCACATAATCACAAATAGAACAAAATATCTATCTACGTTTAATGAGAAAGTTTACAGAAATGACTCCTTTTTCCAATATAATGGTCTAGAAATTGTTTTACTCCATTTTGTGTGGTGCTGGTTTACAAACTGCCTTTAAAAGGCTCACATGGTGAATATGCATGACTGAAAAGCCAAGTTGGATAAAAAAACACACACTACTGCGCTACCTTCTTTTAAATAGGTCATATGACAGCACACCGCTCAATGAGTGTACAAACACCACAAATATCACTCATGTAGCTAGCATTACAAATATTCCTTAAGCAGACATATTTTGAGAAGAAGGAACACATACAGGGTTGAACTACAATTTAATTTGAGCACCAGTCTTGTATGATCTGAAGCCTCCTTTAAAATTTACTCAGTCTCTTTTTAAAGAAATGCAAAACAAATCCTGATGTGCTGCTACTATGTCATGTGTAACACCCACGAGTCCTGACTTTTTTGGCTGTGACAATTAGGATTATGGGATAGGTAGTTTTACTTTCCCATTAACGGTATGTTGTACACCGTCCCAGCATAGACATTGTTATTGGACTAACAGACACCTATAGCAGTGGGTGTCACACTTTCAACCATGGAAATGGTATTATTGAGAAAAAGCATGCTGCTGTTTAAAAAATAATGAGAGACATCAGACACTAAACACGTTACAGAAAACAATTTGAATATCCATAACTGCAGACAAACACATATTTTTGCAAGGTAACAAATGGAAATACATCCATTACGAAATGCTCTGACCTCTGTGCTGCTCTTATGTTTGGACCTCCTAGCTCTGCATTTCACTGCTACTGTGCTTACTGGCTAACACAGGAAAAAGTGCCATTGCTCTCATGTGCTGCCGTCAGGACCACACTGCACACTGACACTGCAAGGATGGCCTTGCAGCTGAGCAGTGAATCTCACACCACAGCTCTAGGTACTCTCTGGCTAGCTCTGCCCTCTGAAGTTATTGCAGTGTTGCTTGATGGTGATGGCACCTTCGCGTGACAGGTAGCCGTTCTGCTGTGGTCTCTCTCTCCCACAGCTCACATAAGGGATGCAGTCACAGCCTCTCCTCCAGACAGGGACAAATACACATGACTGGAGGGCTTCACTGGTGAGGATGAAGTTCAAATCTATCCAGGCTGCCGATTATGTCCGTATTGGCTCAAGGGAGCGGCTACAGTTAGGGAAAACATCTTACCCCACGCCTGGCAACACAAACACAACATCACAACAGCACAGAGCAAAGTAAGTGTCATGCATGGCGCCAACTGGGCAGGCATGACAACAAGTGATAATAAGACCGGCAGCCGCCAGTGGTCAAATCACTGTCAGTCTTACACGTGATCACTGGCAAAAAACAGACTTGGCGCAAATTGTAACTAATGGCTTGTTATAGCTTATAGCACTCACCATTCCCAGCTCATTCAGCATCTCAACATGGTCTCAGAGGAGTTGTAAAGTGTGACTAATGCATTTTAGTGCGGTGATGCGGACACCAGCACTAAAATGCATTAGTCTAACGCTTGATGCGTGGTACTTGCCAGGGCTGAATTGAATTTTGGCCAGTCTCCAGGGGATAGGGACCCCAGTGCTGCAATCGGCCCGGGAGGGGGGCCACGTGGCCCCCCTCCCCTTTTGAAGGGAGAAAAACAAGCAGAAAAGGCACAACAGAGGGCAGAAAAATTAGCAGAAAGGGCAAAACAGAGAGCAGAAAAACGAGCAGAAAATGGCAAAACAGAGGGCAGAAAAGTTAGCACAAGAGGCAAAACAGAGGGCAGAAAAATTAGCAGGAAAGGCAAAACATGGGGCAGATATATGAGCAGGAAAAGGCAAAATAGAGGCCAGAAGAAAACCGAGCAAAAAAGGCAAACCAGAGCAGAAGAGGGCAAAATAGAGGGCAGAAAAGGCATAACGGAGGGCAGAAAAACTAGCACAAAAGTCAAAAAAGAAGACAGAAAAAAGAGCAAAAAAGGCAAAACAGAGCAGAAGAGGTCAAAACAGAGGGCAGAAAAACTAGCAAAGAAGGCAAAATGGAGGGTAGAAAAGGCAAAACAGAGGGCAGAGAAATTAGCAGAAGAGACAAAACGGAGGGCAGAAAAATAAGCAGGAAAGGCAAAACAGAGAGCAGAAAAATTTGCAGAAGAGGCAAAACAAAGCAGAAGAGGACAAAACAAAGGGCACTCAGACACTCACACACCCACTCACAGACACACTCGGACACTCATGCACCCACTCACAGATCCACTGAGACACTCATACACCCACTTTCAAACCTACTCAGAGACTCATTCACCCACTCATAGACCCAGTTAGGCACTCACACACCCACTCATTGACCCACTCAGAGACTCATACACCCACGTGCACCACCACTCAGAGACTCATGTACTCACTCACAGACCAACTCAGAGACTCACTCACCCACCCACAGACCCACACAGTCACTCATGCATTAACTCACAGTCCAACTCAGACACTTACACACCCACTCAGACACTCATGCACCCACTCACAGACCCACTCAGACATTCATGCACTCACTCACACATCCAGTGAGACACTCATGCACCCACTCCTGAGACCCACTTAGACACTCTCACGTCCACTCATAGACCCACCGAGACACTAATGCACTTATTCACACTGTCACTCTCAAAGGTTACAAGTTACAGTTAGGAAATAAAACTAAAAAAACCTTAGAAATTCACATAAAAATACAAAGGTTACAGGGACATTATAGTTAGAAAATAACATTAAAAAATGTAGAAATTCACTAAGAAAGCAAAAGGTTAAATGGACGTTATAGTTAGGAAATAGAATTTTAAAAACCTTAGAAATTCACTGAAAAAAACAAAGGTTACTGGGCCGTTATAGTTAGGTTCCGATTTGACTGAAATTCAGCAGTTATAGTTACCTGAGATAACTATAACTTACACCCCTGCAATGCATTGTTTATGACCTCACATATTACAACAGTCATGACATGGTCAGTGGCATTACAGATGACATCTCAAATGAAACGAAATGATGGAAGCCAAGACGGTGCATTGCGTCGGGGAGGTGATGCTTTGTTGCCACCGGGCGGCGTTGGTTCCTTACGATCACAGGGAAGGTGATGCATCGGTTCTTTGGGACCCCAGGGGAAGTGAGGCCTTGGTTCCTTACTGCGATGCAGGGGAGGTGAGGTATCGGTTCCTTACTGTTGTCAGAGAGGTGACGCGTTTGTTCCTTACTGGTGCTGGGTAGGTGACATCACGGTGGCGGTGAGGAGTCTGTTCCTTACGATGGTGCAGTGTCGGTTGATTCGGGAGTCACCCACGTCGAGTATCAGCTCCGCCTTGATGAGGCACCGGCGTCTGTGAAGTCGGGGCTGCAGTGCGAGTCGGGACGGTGCGTCGTGAGCGTCGCGAGCAGAGTCCTCGGCTCCGGTGCAGGCAGTGGCCTCAGTGATGGCTTTGGAGTTGGCACAGCGTTAGCAGGCATTGGGCCTATGGTGCAAGTCAGGGTGGTGCATCGTGCTCTTCACGAGCAGCGCCCATGTCTTCGGTGCAGGTTACGGCATTGCTTGCCAGCGTCGGTGTTGCAATTTCCTTCTGTGGCAGCTGAAACAGCAGTTCCAGTTGCAGGACGACAGCGGGGGTAAAGTCTTTGTGTCCCTGAGACTTCAGAACAGGAGGCAAGCTCTACCTCAAGCACTTGGAGATCTTCTTCAAGTTGGAGACACAGCACACAGCAAAGTCTTTAGCCTCTCCTTGGCAGAAACAGCCACTGCAGGCCAACCCCAGACAGCACACAGCAAAGGGGCAGTCCTTCTCCTCCAGTTTCTCTCAGCCCTTCTCCTTGGCAGAGGTTCCTTCTTGATCCCGAAGTATTCTAAAAGTCTGGGGTCTGGACCCCACTTTTTATAGTCAAAATTGTGGCAGAGAGTGTCTGTGCTCAGCAAAAACCAGTTCTGTCCTCTCTGGACCAGCTTCCTGGCCTGAGATGGAGTAAGCACTGTCCAAGGCAGACCAGACCCAATCAGGTGTAAAGGAAATCTCCTTCCCCTACTCTAAAACCAGCCCAGGTCTACTCAGCCCAGCCCTGACTCACCCTGGAAAGGCAGGACACACCTCACCCCGCAAGTGACTGTCTGAACAGAATGCACATTCCCAGCCCCTGTCACTCCAAAGCCAAACAGTCAATACACAAACCTAGCAGAGGAACACTGGATGGCTAAGCAAGAAAATACACACTTTCTAAAAGTGGTATTTTCAAACCCAGAATATAAAAATCATCCTTACTAAAGGATTTATCTTTATATTCTGAGTTCAGGCATACCAAACTCCACTTTCCTATCTGGTTCCCATGGGCAGTCATACTTATAAGTTGTTATAAGTAAACTCCCCATTCTATCCTATGCGACAGAAAGACTTTCAATAGTGAAAAACGAAATTCCCTGCATTTCACAATCAGGACATGTTACACACAACAACACGTCCTACCTTTTACAGACACTGCACCCAGCCCACAGGGGTAACTTGGGCCTAGGTTAGGGGTGTCTCATATGCCAGAAAAAGGGACGGTTAGGGCCTGGCAAGTGGGTGCACTTGTCATGTCGACATGGCAGTACTAAACTGCCCACAGACACTGCAATGGCAGGTCTGACAACCTATTGCAAGGCTGCCTGTTTGGGTGGCACAATCAGTGCAGGCCCACTAGCAGCATTTGATTTACAGGCCCTGGGCACACACAGTGCACTGTACTAGGAACTTAGTAGTAATTCAAACAAGCCAATCATGGAAACACCAATCCATAGTCATTATTTACACAAAGAGCATATGCACCACAACACAGAAGGTGGCCGGTTACTGATAGACGTCTGTGACTGTGTGAAGCACGCTGAGAGGGCAACGCGGTGATTGTCTCCCACTCATGGGGGCGGTAATTATAGATGCTTGGCACACAGAAGAGGATATGTGTTGCACTTATAAAGATACAGCTTGTCCCCCACTGGAAATAATCTGTGACGTCCGAAGATTGTCCCGGTATTGTGGACTGGACTTTGATGTTCAGCACTGCCCTCTCTGGGCGATGTTTGTTCCTTGTACCCTTGTCCTGATGAGGCCCGGTTGAAAGGGCCAAAACGCGTCGACCGCATGCATAGAGGAGTCCACTGAATGAAGAATTTTGTGTTAAAAATTATATACACACTGTGAATGGTTTCAGAGGTGAAGTTTGTACCTCATGTGTGTATGGGATTACCTCATAGTGGATTGCTGTTAGTTATAGAGCAAACATGATACTCCAGGTTTGGGGGTAGGAAGGAATATAGGATTATGTGTAGTAGTATGTAATTGTTTGTGTAATTGTGACAACTATTAATTGGAATCATTTATGTGTGTATTGATATATGTTATGCATTGTTTTGTGTTTGCATAAATTTGAGAACAATTCAATTCAATGTTTATTAAGAATTTGGATCTCTAATGAGGTCCACTTAAGACGTACATAAATAGTCATGTAAAAGAAAACCCCAGCAATAAATATAAACACTTCATTAAAACCATTATATCTTCGTCGTTACATCAGTTTGTACAGATTTAAATCATCAAGAGACATCAGAGATTTCCAAAATCGACTCTAGGGGATACTTTAGGCAGCATTGGGGCCCTCCAATAAAGGAAAGTAAAAATGACACAATGTACAATTCAAAAACATGTGCAATTTTGATAAAATAACACAAAAATGCAATTTTGTCCAACGGTCAATTATTAAATAAAATGGATCATATAGCAGCAACAACAACAAATTATTAAATAAAGTGCATCAAATGGCAGAAGCAGCATAGCAGCAATCATAAAGTTACATCCTATACTGGAACAGTGAAGGATCAAATCTTGATAAGAATAAATACAATTTAGAAAATTATCATGCCATAGCAGCACCATATACTTTATATAAAGTGCATCATAAAGCAGCAAAATCATCTCCCTTAGGACTTAATAAAACCTAATTTAGTGCAAACAGCGAAGAGTTAACAATAATCATAAGTATATATTTTCCACAAGAGAAAAATAAATACAACAGGTCGAAGAAACATAAGAACTTGAAGCCTTAAAAACAATGTAATAGGAAAACTAATTAAATGCATAGCCAGCCATACTCGGAGCCTTGTTAAGTCAAGTTAAAATATATTCATAAACTCACTAAAAAAGTTAAAAAGTTTTATGCATACCATTTCATTTTTGGACAAAACAAAAAATCACGAGCAGAAGAAACATTTTTAATGCCATTCTGGATAAACATTGGTCGAAGCCACCTAAATCGAGATGAAATCAAAGCCAGACATACAAACAAAATATGATCAAGGTTCTGAATACCCTGATTACAAAGGTTGCAGTTTTTTTCACCTTTGCCATTAGTGGACCAATTTACAGTTAAATCATTTAGTGGTAAAAGATTCATACGACTGAGAGTGAGCCACCGCGAATACCGTGGCTTAAATTCCAGGAGAGGTACTTCTGGGAAACTCTCGGGAAAGAATCCTTAACTATTGTTTCCAGTCTGGCCCTTGCTCTACATATAGTAGCGTCCCTCTGATGGCTAATTACGCCACTCGAAATCTTTAAAAAAGATTTCAATTCTATGAGGGAGAAGGACAGCACGAGATCCTCTTGCACATTAAAATATTGCAGTGCCAAGTGGAAATCGCTGAAAAAGGAATATTTATAAATTTGTCCTTCAAAAATTTCCTGTCGCATAAAACTCCTCAATGAAGAAGGATCACTATTCTTTAGCTGGTAACCCCAGCGTATTACCCTAGCTAAACCCTGTAAAAAAGAACTTACCAAGCCAAATTCTAGCCTAATGACAGCTGTTGGAACGAGAGTATTAAAGTTACATAATTTACGGAAGATTTGGCCTTCGATCTTATCCAAGAAGCTCCATTCACTTACTGGCATCGATTCAATTGCGTATAACAAGGTGGGAGGGATTTTGGCTTTAAAAACTAAAAGCAGATGTGAAAAATGTCTTCGACCCATAGCACTATAAAATAGGCGTAACCCATTTGCATGCGATGTCGCTTTACAAGAGCTATGTTCAATATGGGGACTAATTCTTGTACAACCAGTAATGACTTTCCCCAGATAAAGGTAAGAATCTACAATCTCCAATTTTTCGGAGCCAATTCTCCAATTAAAATTGCAAACTTTCCTATTTTTTCCTCGTTTCATAACCAAAAGCTTACTTTTAGAGACATTTATCTTCAAGAATTGTGCAGACGTATAATTCTGTAGTTGTGACAATTTTTTGTTTAAACCAATAGGGGTCAAGTCCATAATTACAATATTATCCGCGTACATAAGGCAAGGGAATGAACGGCCACCTATCTTTGGCGCGTCCCCTTCCGTTAAGGAAAAACAATCCGGCAGATCTCTTATATAGAGAGAATAATAGAGGTGCTAATAGGCAACCTTGCTTCAAGCCATTTTCTGTAGAAATAACTGAAGATAGGCCCTGAGTACCCCCCATTAATACCTGACACCATGTTTGTGAGTGTAGGGCAATAACTAAGGATAACAGAGTTAAAGGCACCCCCATTTTATATAGCTTTTTCCAAAGAAGTGGCCGGTCAACCTTATCGAAAGCAGTAGAAAAGTCTATAAATGCTACATAGACTTTTGTCCTGCGAAAGACCGTATATTTCTCTTCTATTAATTTCAACAAACAGATGTTGTCTAAAGTGGAATGGTTTTTCCTAAACCCTGCTTGCTCAATGGGGAGAATATTCTCCTCTACTACCCAATCAGTAAGATTCTCAAGAACACTACGGGCAAAGATCTTCCCCACTGCATCCAATAAAGCTATTTGCCGGTAGTTACCTGGATGATGTCTTTCATCTTTCTTGTATAACGGAATTAGGATACTACCGGACCATGACGAAAGGGTCCGCCCATACAAATAGCAATATTCAAACAGAGGGGTAAGATATGTTGCCCATAATATCGGCTCTTTTTTTAAGACTGACATAGGGATTTCATCTGGGCCCATTGCCCTTGAAGCTCTCATTTTTTTAATCAGTCTAATGACTTCCTCCTTAGAAGGCGCATTATCGTAAACTGAAATTTTTGGGGAGTTCATTAGAGGAAGGTCAGGCCAGGAGGAATTTAAATTCGTGGAGTAAAGTTCTAATAAATGGGATTTCCATTCTTCTTCATTTATCGGAATGGGAAGAGATTTAATTCTAGTACCACAACTTTCTGCAATTATTTCCAAAATAATTTGGAAACGGCCAAAGAATTCCAGTAAATTCTGCCATTTGCTTTGTTAAACGCTACCGCTTTATCCTTAAAATTCCAAGAGGTCTCCCCAGCACAGGACACCTCTATTCTTAAACTAATTACCATATGGTCACTAAATTGATTTTCTAAAATTTCCATATTTGATAATCTATTAAAAAAATCAGCCGAGGTAATTACATAATCAATAATGGAGCCACCATTCGGACCCTTATGTGTATTTTTCGCTGGGATATCTTTTTATAGTCTCCCATTGACTACTAGTGCCTCTAAATTTCTTAAGCCTTCTAACAAAATAGTTCCTCTTTTATCAGTTCGACTAAGATTTGGGAATTGAGCAGGCGGTATATTTAATGGTTCCTCCTTAGCGGAGTTAGCAAAAAGCCCCATACTATGGGTGGAAACCTTAGCATTCAGGTCTCCAACCAACATAAGGTTCTTACATTCTGAGTTTTCGAGGATAGACGAGACGAAGACAAGCAGGTCTTTTAATAAATATATATTGGATGAGTCCGGTGGAATGTATGCATTTACAATTAAAAGGGACTCACAGTTGAGAGAATCTTCCTTGGTCTCTAACTTAATTGCCTGAAATAGGTTAGAGGCATGTGGGATCGTTTTATATGTCCATTTGAGGCTTGATCTAAGCAAAATTGCGATGCCTCCTTTCGCATGTCCCCTATTCACCGGGAGAGCAGGACGGCTCAGCACATAATAATCTTCCATGGTCCAATTCATTATAATCCAGGACTCTTGAATACATATTATGTCGGCGTTCTGTTCTTTCAAGAACAGCCATTTATTTTTGTTTGTGCTTAAGCCGGCTGCATTCCAGGAGACCAATTTAAGGCCTTTGCTAGGAAGAGTTCCCAAACCTTAGACCAACTGAACTATTTGTATTCAGGGCCCCTGCCACCCAACTCCATTTCTTGTTTTCATCATCTATAGATAGTACTCCGTCACTCTTTTTCTCTGGTTGTAGGGAAACTCTTCTTCCGTCCTTCCCGAGAGAAATCTGTAATACCCTTTCTCTTTCCAAATGGGGAGCATCAAGAGACGATAGATCTTGTATGATGGAAAGCTGCCTATTAAAGGACTCCTTTTCAGGTGCTTTCTCCTCATTGGGGGCCAGAACATCAATACCACAGCACCGTAGTTTATCGGAATTTGAGATAATTAAGTGGGACGTTACCTTGGACCTAAATATCACTCTGGCACCCCCAAGATTGACATGTTTTAAAACTTGAACCAAAGCCAAATCACTACTCTGAATCATTTTCAAATCATATATTTCAGCAAAACAGCTCAATAAATAAGACCTATTCATATATAGCTCATAATCAAAAATAAAGACAAAATCCAACGAAAGGGGTACAGATGGCTGAGTGTTAACATAATAGTCTCCCTTGGTCAATTTTCTTGGATTATAAATCACATCACTAGAAATAGCGGATGAAAACAATGCAGCGTCAGGATTCAAACTACATTTTGCACCCAATGCAGTACTTGGATCTGTGATATTGGCTTCTTGAGACACCAAGATTGCAGTACTGGAATTCAGCTGGAATGTGTTCCACTTGAACTTCCACCCTCTTCTGATCTTTTATAGCAGAGGTCGGAGGTAAAGTTAGATTTATATTAGGGTCGAAACGGATTTGTTTAGCCCTTTTCTTCTTAATCCTCCGAGTGTTTCCTCTTTTTGTTTTCTTCTTTCTACTAACGGATTTTCCTTCATTTTTTAAGGCCTTTTCTTCTAGTAAAATATGATCAGATTTAAGTTCCTTCGTAGTAGGATAAACAATTTTATGAATCCCTGTTGTTTTTAAAAAAATTGGATAAACTTTACGTTCTACAATAACTTTGTCCTTTCCTGTAGTCGGAAGAGGAGGATTAACAGGGGGCGACATAAAAGCCTCAGGTTGAAAGAATTGCTGTAACGAGAAGAGCTGAGATTCATCAAATAAATCCACACTTTCTTTATCTTTATGTTTTAGGGAACCAAGGGTCATGTCCACCTGAGTACCAAAGTGACGATGATTCGGATTTGTACCAAAGCTCGTTTGAGTAGATTTCATTAGGTTCAAATGAAATACCTGTGTGTGTGAAGGAGGGATCTCTAAACAAGATTTGGACTTATCCGATAAAGGGACGGAGACCTTACTGATTGGCTGAATATAATCTGAGAATATTGATTTGGTCAATGACAGAAGTGAATCCAGGATATAATCAGAATTGTTTACAGATCTTTCCATGAGAGCTAAAATAGATGATAAGACTCTTTCCAGGCACAACAGGGATTCCGACATCAATATTTTATCATCAGACTCCTTAATTGGGGGGTCAAAACCCAAAGGCAAATCGGGGGTGATAGAGGCTCTAGAGCTTATTGAGTCCGCTCCACTAGGCGTACTACTGAAGAGACGCATTTTAATAGAAGACCCTGGAGGCTGAGCTTGAGAGTTTGGAAGATGTGAGATATCAAAAGTACGTGGCTTAGGAAATTGAGAAGTCCTCGAGGAATAGTTTAAATTAATATTTAAGTCAGGGAGTGTAAAATCCTCCAATATAAGGCCATCCACTCTAGACTCAGAACATAAGTCAATTATGGACTGAGACACGCTATTTTCAGTAGAGTGAATAGTATAGATTTCACGTGGGGAGTCTTCCACTCTGAATTCAGGCTTTACCGCATCTCTCACCCCATCCATTCTATTTCCAGGAGAAGGAACTGTAGTTAGAGGTGTAGATTCCACTGTTCCTTCTACCTTTTGGAGAAGAGATTCGGGCTTAGGCTCCATATTTGCCTCCTTATTTTGAATTATCTCTTTTTTAGAAAAAAAAGTGGAGATGGCATTAAATCCTTTTAAAGTATTTATCTGTACTGACTTATTCCTCAGAGGGTTGACTTTAGTTTTTTTGCATGCTCTTACAAATACCAATTTCCCTGAGCGTAGTTTTTTTGCGGTCATAGTTCTAAATGGAGCACAAATTAAGTCTCAAGACTGTAGGGCTATATAGCGATGAAACTGCTAAACCGCAGATTCGGCCGGGATTATACCTCTGAAAGAGAGAGCAGGGCACACTAGCGGGCCGCTAGCTGGACCCAACCTAGTTGGGCCGCTTCCGCGGACTCGCCTGGGCACAACACTCAGCGACCCTCGATAATGGGGTCGCGCTCTCGCTTCCCCGCGCCTTCCTGAGGTTCCCGCCTACAACACAATCAACAAGAATCTTCGGAAATATTCAGGAAACGCGCCTCCGTCTCAGACCAGCAGTGTGGCAGATACCTCGGGCATAAGTCCTCGTATGCCCTCGCCTCCTTGCTACTGCTGCTCCTGCTTACTGCTAACTCCTCGCACACTGCGGCGGTGATGGTGGCGGCAGCAGCGATGGAAAAACGAACTGACAAGCCGACAGGCTGACAGGCTGCCGAACCTAGAGCCGACTCCCCACGGGCACGGAGGGCAAAACCATAGAACAAGGGCAGAAGCAGCCAGTCTTTCGAAGCCCCAGAGACCCTATTTACCTTGTCTGCTTGGCCTCACCAGCCACTGAGCCTATGTAAGCACTCCGGCCGGTCGTCCACAAGGCGGCAGGGGGTGTAGATCCTGCAGAAAATAATGCCACCAGAATCGCGCAGAAATCCGGAAGCCCCCCCCAGTAGGCAGTGGAGTAATGCACCGCTGGGAAGCCGTTGGAGCCGAGAGCACCTCCCGCAGCGCTTGAGCGGTCCGTGACCAAAGCGCTGGGTTGCAGAAGGCGAGGAGCACCCCTCACTCCACTCTCCACTCTCCTCTCCAGACCACTCTCCGGTCCGCTCTCCGGTCAACAGGCACCAACCTCCGGTCACTGCAGCCCACCTCGGTTGAAAGTCTTGGCTGGGGCTGAGGCTGCCCCTGCGCCTGCACCTGTGCCCGGACTCCCCAGGTCGCACCCGGACTCCCCAGGAGGCGCGGAGAAGACAACGAGACGGCAGGACTGACAAGACCACGGGGGCGAGGAACCGCGGGACGAACCGCAGGAGCCGCGAGCCGCGAGGCAGTGATTCAGCGTCCTCGCGTCCTCACTCACAGCGGTCAGCACGGAAAACACGGACTGAACTCACAATCAGCAAATCACACCCTCAGTCACTCTTGCCTGGGAACAATTAAAAGAATTTACTAAGTGTTCCAATTTGGAATCAGAGCTGGTATGTGTCTCACTATGAATAAATACAAATAGATAGGGACTTTGTACCATAGAATAGGATTGAATTTATTGTGTCCTATTGTTAACGTGAATGTTTCTATTCCTCCACATCACTTTTTTTGTATAGGTTCAGGCCCACTAGCAGCATTTGATTTATAGGTCCTGGACACACACAGTGCACTGTACTAGGGACTTAGTAGTAAGTCAAACAAGCCAATCATGGAAACACCAATCCATAGTCACAATTTACACAAAGAGCATATGCACTTTAGCACTGAGCAGCAGTGGTAAAATGCCCAAAGTAATAAAACCAACAAAAACAGGGTCAAAAACAGGAGGCCAAAAAGCAAAAAGTCTGGGGATAAACCCGCTGCGAAAGCCAGGTCTAACAGTGGGTGTGTGAGTAACTGTGTGGGTGTGTGAGTGGGTGTGTGATTAGCTGTGTGGGTGTGTGAGTGGGTCTGTGAGTGGCTATATGGGTGTGTAAGTGAATGTCTGATTTGCTCGGTGGGTCTGTTAGAGGGTGTGTGAGTAGCTGTGTGGGTCTATGAGTGGGTATGTGAGTGTCTGTATTGGTCTGTACCTTGGGCGGAGAAAGGGGGGCAGGGCCTATGATGAGCTCTCAGCAATCCCGCTGCGTGGGACTTAATGTTGGTAACAGAAGGGGTTCTTGGCTCCCAATGATCCTCAGCATCCAAGATGACTTCATCCACCAACCAGAAGTGCACCAGGAGGCATGTTCGCAGAGTGATGGACAAAGGGGGCATGGCCTCTGACAAGCTCACAGCAATAATGCTATGTGGGACTTACTGGTGGTAACAGGAGGTGTTATATTCCATATAGGTACCATAATATAGGCCCAGGTAACTTCATAACCATTCACTTATATTATTCCCTACATTACACTTATAACGGTTTACAGGGACTGACCTTTTACCTAGATACGACACTGCATTCAGAACGCAGGTTTTCCCTAGTTCGAAATCTCATACATTATGCATGAGGATTCTTGGAAGCACAGCAGGACTACCATCTCCTGTATAATATCTATGTATAAAGTTCATGCCCGACGTCATCCTTAGTCCAACACAGTATTGCAGCGAGGTAGGACCCCTGGGGAGACCTGTGGTTATATATACATCATATCTTGCTAAGATAGCCGGAGGAGACCAGGACTTCCCGGCCGACACACTGACGCGAGATGCTGAGTTTCCTGCATGAAGACACTCCAGCTCGCAGTGGTCTAACATCCCTCGCGGGGTGTCCAACCCAAGACCAAGACGGGGTCCCACAGTCTCTCAATTCAGGTAATGGGGTTGACTTTATCCTAGAGGGATTCTTGGCTTAACACCTACACACATGCTAGGTACACGTAGGTACATCTCGTTAGGGAGACATCGTAGCAGTATATATCTTTTTATTATCATGTTTTTTATGTTCTTGTATGTATTTATGATTACTGCAAGATGATAGAGCTTTACCATCTGTTTACTTTCTTAGTGCTCCTAATCCTATATATCTGCTACTGTTTAACGGTTGTTGCAGCTCATCTATTTTACACCAGAATAACAACTGTTCAATAAATACTTATTGAAAACGCCCAGCCTGTTTATTCTGTGTATCTCTCTAAGACAGACTAAGGGGCCGATTCCGATCTCGGTCGGAGGCGCACCCAATACCATTCGGTCGGGAAAAAAGCCATGCGAAAGCCTGTTTCCCGACCGATCCGTACAGCACACCGAACGAGCAAGTACGATGCGCACAACAGCAAAGAATCCGGCCGAGCCGTACTCACCCAAACCAGGTCCTGTTCTCCGACCGAGGCGAATCCGGAAACGCCGAATCGAGTCGCACGGAAGGAAAAATGCAGCCCCGTCCGGCCGGACAAGTACGATGCGCTTTCCGTACGCGCCGAACCCGTCGCTACGCACGGCACGTCAAAGCATCCGGGAGAGGCGCACATAAGCTCCGATTCGCGCCACAACACGATCCACGGCTACGAGGCGAACACGCCAGCGACGAGGACGACGCGAAGCGACGAGGACGAGGCGAAGCGACGAGGACGACGCGAAGCAACGAGAAGGACGAACGACACGAACCAACCATGAATCCCTTCGTCCCGATCATACCAATATTCTACATTTACTACCGGAACAGGCACGGACGCGTACGGCGCAGAAGGTAAGCCAGACACCAACCACAAAACACATACAACACGTACACGACACATCACACACACACACAGGGATGCAGAATATACTTACACCAGCAACAGCAGCACCATAGGGGCGGGATGCCCATCACCAATGCCACATATGCACACAGGGGCCTGAATGCGCACCACCACCCCTACCCAGGGGTGGCATGATGCCTACCACCACTACCACCCTCACCCAGGGGTGGCATGATGCCTACCACCACAACCACCCTCACCCAGGGGGGCAGGATGCCTACCACTACTACCACCCTCACCCAGGGGGCAGGATGCCCACCACTACTACCACCCTCACCCAGGGGGCAGGATGCCCACCACTACTACCACCCTCACCCAGGGGGGCAGGATGCCTACCACTACTACCACCCTTAGCCAGGGGGCAGGATGCTTACCACTACTACCACCCTCACCCAGGGGGGCAGGATGCCTACCACTACTACCACCCTCACCCAGGGAGGCAGGATGCCCACCACTACTACCACCCTAACCCAGGGGGGGCAGGATGCCTACCACTACTACCACCCTCACCCAGTGGGGGCAGGATGCCTACCACTACTACCACCCTTACACAGGGGGCAGGATGCCTACCACTACTACCACCATCACCCAGGGGGGCAGGATGCCTACCACTACTACCACCATCACCCAGGGGGGCAGGATGCCTACCACTACTACCACCCTCACCCAGGGGGCAGGATGCCCACCACTACTACCACCCTCACCCAGGGGGGCAGGATGCCTACCACTACTACCACCCTCACCCAGGGGGGCAGGATGCCTACCACTACTACCACCCTTACACAGGGGGGCAGGATGCCTACCACTACTACCACCATCACCCAGGGGGGCAGGATGCCTACCACTACTACCACCATCACCCAGGGGGGCTGGATGCCTACCACTACTACCACCCTTAGCCAGGGGGCAGGATGCTTACCACTACTACCACCCTCACCCAGGGGGGCAGGATGCCTACCACTACTACCACCCTCACCCAGGGGGCAGGATGCCCACCACTACTACCACCCTCACCCAGGGGGGCAGGATGCCTACCACTACTACCACCCTTAGCCAGGGGGCAGGATGCTTACCACTACTACCACCCTCACCCAGGGGGGCAGGATGCCTACCACTACTACCACCCTCACCCAGGGGGCAGGATGCCCACCATTACTACCACCCTCACCCAGGGGGGCAGGATGCCTACCACTACTACCACCCTCACCCAGGGGGGCAGGATGCCTACCACTACTACCACCCTTACACAGGGGGCAGGATGCCTACCACTACTACCACCATCACCCAGGGGGGCAGGATGCCTACCACTACTACCACCATCACCCAGGGGGGCAGGATGCCTACCACTACTACCACCCTTAGCCAGGGGGCAGGATGCTTACCACTACTACCACCCTCACCCAGGGGGGCAGGATGCCTACCACTACTACCACCCTTAGCCAGGGGGGCAGGATGCCTACCACTACTACCACCCTCACCCAGGGGGGCTGGATGCCTACCACCACCCTTAGCCAGGGGGCAGGATGCCTACCACTACTACCACCCTTAGCCAGGGGGGGCAGGATGCCTACCACTACTACCACCCTCACCCAGGGGGGGCTGGATGCCTACCACCACCCTTAGCCAGGGTGGGCAGGATGCCTACCACTACTACCACCCCCACTCATAGGATGGACAATGCATGACACAACCAGCACACCACAACCTAGGGAATGCAAGAAGAAGACATCCCCCCAACACCATGACAAGCGTGTGTAGACTGTGTCAAATGCCTACAATACCGAACATGACTTTGAACATACAATGTGACCCCCTAGCACATGTGCCACACATATATGTGTGTGGCACCCACAATGCAAGCAGGCCATGACCATTGTGGCAATGGGGTCCAAACCCCCATCATCACAGTGACCAAAATGTAAGTGTGGGGTCCATAGCTGAAGCACATTTTGAACATTGTGGCAATGGGGTCCAAACCCCCATCATCACAGTGACCAAAAGGTAAGTGTGGGGTCCATAGCAGAAGCACATTTTGAACATTGTGGCAATGGGGTCCAAACCCCCATCATCACAGTGACCAAAATGTAAGTGTGGGGTCCATAGCTGAAGCACATTTTGAACATTGTGGCAATGGGGTCCAAACCCCCATCATCACAGTGACCAAAATGTAAGTGTGGGGTCCATAGCAGAAGCACATTTTGAACATTGTGGCAATGGGGTCCAAACCCCCATCATCACAGTGACCAAAAGGCAAGTGTGGGGTCCATAGCTGCAGCACATCTTGAACATTGTGGCAATGGGGTCCAAACCCCCATCATCACAGTGACCAAAAGGCAAGTGTTGACAAAGTAAGAGGTGCAACTGCCAAACTGCATGGATGATTCCTGGTCACAGAACAACAAACACATCAGTGGCAAAGTAGTGTATGTGTCCCATTGCAACATAAATTGGGGGAGCCAAATCCTGCAGTGCAAATAAGACATAACTTTGGCCATGTGCAGACAAACAACACCCATGGGGCTGACACCGTCAACAATCATCAATGACACAATGACAGAAGTGACCATCCGAATGCAGACCCACATATTTGCACCAATGGGCACACACATGCAGATACCCTGTGGAGATTGCAGATGTGAGGCGAACAGATACCATACCATGGCAGCAATGGGACACACAATCAACAATTAGCAACAAATGAGGGCTCCCGTCCCATCAGCCTGGTCATGGAAGTGCCAACGGAATCATCAGCACAGATCCAACACACTTGTATAGCAATGTTGCACTGACAACACAGATGAGTCCTTCCCCATTGATGCCCAAACCTGCATGTTCACTGGAGATGGCCACACGGTCAGGGAAGTAGACGAATAGAACAATGGCAGGCACAACAGATGTGCAGGGGTGGAAGCCACAGATGTGAAGTTGCCAATCTAAGTAGGAAATCTCATTGCCAAATACTGAACACATGACACCCTCAGATGCTGCTATGGATGACATGGATACACCACAGGATAGGACACATAACCCCTGGACCACATGGGTTCCTGCACAGTAACACTTCATTATCATGAGACCAAATATCACCATCACTGCAGCAAGGGCATTCTTAGCATCATCAACATCATGTACATCAGAAGCAAAAGCACTAGAGAACAGAAAGTTGCTTTATTCAGCATATGTGGCATTAAAAGTAGAAGTCCGGTAGAACATAAACAAAGGCCAATGGCCAGTCCATCAACAAAGTCACAAGTGGGTGACAGTGGCAGATGCCACCCTACACATGCCTGCACAAAACCAGGGATAATCCACTAGGAGGGGCAACCGGGGGGTAGGCCAGGCACCGCAGGGACAGGATCAGGGCTCACCAGGAGGAAGCAGGGAAGGGGTGGTGGGTGCTGGAGAGCCACTGACAACTGCAGTGGAGGTGTCTGACATGGTGTGTGCCGGCACAACTGGGGGGCATGGCTCAGATGTTGTGGGTGCCGGCATGACTGCAGTGGACCCTGCAGATGGAGTGGACAGGTCCGCCACTGCAGTGCCCAAGTCAGACAGGGTGGTAGTGGACTCCACTGCAGTGCCTACCACCAGGGGAGGAGAATGGGGAACAGGCAAGGTGGGCTGGACAGAGGGGGAGGACACCCTCACCACATCAGTGGCACAGACAAGCGCAGCGGGGGTGTGGTGCCGGGAGAGCAAGTGGCAGGGGAGAAGGCCGGAGCCTCTTGGGGATGGTATATCTGTGGGTGGGGGAACCTGGGGCAGGGTGTGGCGGGGGCACCTGTGGAGTGGGGGCCTGAGGGATGGAGGAAGGTGACCTGGTGCTTGAGCTGCAGGGCGGCGGCGGGGTCTTGCTCTTACCACTCCGGGGGGACTTGGGGTGGGGGCCTCAGTCTGTCTGCACCTGGGGGAGGGTGTCCGGGGGCGAGGGGCACTCTGCTCCGTGTGGGGGGGCTTCCTCTTCCCCCTGGATGCTGGGGCAGCTGGATCGGAGGGGAAGAGGCCGAGGTCACTGAGGAAGAGGCGCTGGGTCTTTAGGGTTGCAGGTGAGGCAAGGGAGGGTGCTTTGGAGGGAGAGGCAACTGAGGACTGCGCAGTGCCCGTGGATGCATGTGTGTGTACCAGGGCCCCATCCCCTGTGAGTCTGGTTTCAGTCCCCTGACTGTGCGTGCGTGTGCGTTTAGTTTGTGGCGTGTGTGTCTGTGTGCTGGATGTGTGTGTGCTGGTGTGTGCCTGTGCCGGTGTGTGTGTGCTTGGGACGGGCAAGGTGCTGGGGAGTGTGGATGGAGCAGAGGCAGGAGGGGTGAGGGACTGTCTGAGGAGGGACACTGCTGCCGTCAGGGAGGAGTCCATGGACCTGTTGCCCCTCTGTAGGTCAGACATGCCCGATGAGATGCCCTCCATGAACGACACCAGCTGAGTCAACAGTGCGGTGTGCGCATGGAGGACACTCAGCATGGCTGTCTGCCCTACATGGAGCTGGCGAAGGAGGTACACAGACTCCTCACTCAGGGCAGCAGGGGACACAGGGGCAGGGGGTGCGGTGCCTGGGCCAAAGGAGACACGCTCCCGAACATGGGAGCCTCCACGGACCTGGGGAATGGGAGCCGATGGGAGGGCGGTGGTGGTGCTGGTGGTGGCGGGGACAGCAACACTAGCTGGGGTGTGGTGGCTGCTGACACCCGCCTCCACAAGGGAGTCATCCTCCGAGTTGCTCTGGTCCTCAGCTGAGGTGGATGGTGCTGAGGATTCCTCGGTGTGGCTCCCCTCGCCCTCCGTGCCACTGGGTCCCTCCGACCACTCCTCGGCTGCTGACCCAGTCTGGCTCTCTGGCTCCTCCTGGTCCGTGGAGCTGTCCCCTTCCGTGGCCATGGATGTATCTGCAAACAATGGGGAAACAGACAGACATCAGTCACCTGCACCAAACGCACACACCACTGTGAGCACAGCACATCACAGAGCAAGCCCTGGCATCATTAGTTGTACATTGCTAAAAGTGCCCTAACTGAACAGGAGAAGCCAATTGTCAGTCTGATGCCAAGCATGGCACTCACATCCCACATGGCCTTGCACCCATCTGTCTGGTGTCTGTTGGATTGCAACACCCCAGTGTGGACACATGCACCAAGTACACAGTAGTTGGACAGTGCAGAGGACACGGTGTGGACACATCACAGCTCTTGCCACTGAGTCAGTACAGGTTTCCGGATGAAAGGGATGCCCAGAGTCAAATAGGAAATGCATGTGATGCATACCAGCGACAGACACCATGATGCACCCATGTCCTGATAGCCAGCGCCACTATGGTGTGCATGTAGCACATGTCACTCCCCTGCAGGACCACAAATAAGTTGACACATGCCATGGCAGAGGCATGACTGTTAAGTCATACATCACTGTCTCAGTGATGTATGACTTGGCAGCCAGACAACAACACTATGCACTGTGTCACAATAGTAGGTCATGGGGAATGCAAGTCCTGGAGCTGCACAAGTGCACATGTACATCACCCACACAACACATAATCTCAACCCTCATCTGTCCAGGTCACACCTATTGGACATATGGGAGACCTGTGACACTACCCTCTGAACCTGAGCCCCTCACAATTTGCTGTGAATGGGGAACAGCTGCCTGAACATCACATTCGCATACCCCAGTCTGCACGGGCAGCTGATCAAACACCTATGTGACACACAAGTATCGTCTCCTATGGTCACATCTCCAGGGGCATGCTGAGCCCCTACCAAGAAACACCACAGCAGTCCTGGCAACTAATCCACAGCACACTGACACAGAGGCAGACACCGGAGGGGTCAAATCACTGTGCACAATGTGTCAGCTGATACACGGGAGTGGGAGTACAGAGTGCATTGCATGGCCTGGAGTAGGCATGACTGTCCTGCTCCACATGAATGAGGGATGTGCCCTGGACAGTGGATAGCTGGCTATGTATGTGTGACACACGTAATCTGCACACTCCTGGGGCCCAAACATTGTTCCCACCCGCTGCATGTGCGTGTGCCACATACCCCAGGCACATGTGGTGGCTCAGCTCAGCAAGTGGACCGCATATCAAAGCAACACGCAGATCACATGTCCAAACCCAGGCGTTGTGTGAACAATGGACCCACCCATGATGCCCACAACAGAGTTAGGGAAACAGATGCTGTCCCCCACCTTTAGTGAAGCAAACTGCAAGGACACAGTTCCAAGTGACACAATTCCCTGACTGTAAGGGCCACACCTGGGTATCAGATGAGCAGTGGGTAGTGCACAATAGAGGGACATGGCTCCTGGACAACATGACTGCTGCACTGTGGCAGTTGAACCAGGCCAGAGGAGGGCACAAAGCATGTAATACAGAGTTCACAGTGCAGTCTTTGACTCACCCCCTCCTTGCTGCTGTCTGGCCTTCAGCTGCCCATCCAGGTCTGGAAAGACCACCGCCAGGATCTGGAGCATGTGGGGGTCAGGGTCCGTGTTACGCCCCTCCTGCGAGGAGGCGACAGCTTCAGCTGGACCCGTGCAATCCTCCGGGTCCAGCCCCGAAGGTCCTGCCACCTCTTCTGGCAGTTGCGGATCCGGCGCTTGTAGACCCCCACGGACCGGACAGCCCGGACGATGTCCTTCCAGATTTCCTGCTTCCGATGGGCATTAACCTGTGAGGATGACAAAGTGAAAAGGCCATTACCACACATGCAACATATCCGTGCATGACACAGTTGTATATACATGTCTCAGTCACAGGGGCACATGATGTACACAGGCAGTGCAAAGCTGACCATGGACAGTTTGCCAGACGTCACTACATGGTATCATTGTATGGGAAGTAAAACCATGTTCAAATGCACTGTCACTGCACCATACCTGTCCAGTGCAAGTCACTACACACTATGGGGGTGACAACTACTCAGTGAGCCTGCTAGCCAGTGGCGTGCAGACTCTCAGCCTTGCTAGTCAGACAAAATGCACATTCAGAAAGGCAGTGCACAGAACACTCACCTGCTCCCCTGGTGTCCCATACAGCTTGCTGTACTGTGGAAGTAGGCTGTCCAGCAGGGCCTGGTTCTCTTCAAGGCTGAAGGCTGGGGCTCTCTCCACAGTACGTGCCATTGCAGGGTCCAGAGGGGCAGAGACAGCAGCAGTGCAGTGGCAGATGTCGTCTTGGAGCATGTAGTGCAGGCAAGTGGGCTCTCAGGGGAACAGCCAGCAATATATATGTGCTGGAGAGGCAGATACTGTCCCTTGTGTCCAAAGTGATAGGTCCAAGTCGTTTGCATCTTCTGAATCTGGCCAATCCATGGAATAGCAGCACCAAAACACGCCCACAGCATCCTTCAAATCTTCAACTTCATGACATACATGATTTTGCAACATTGTTGTGGGTGACCAACTGATTTTCCAGCAACCGACTCGTTCGAAATTCGAAAACACGTCCGTTGCCAGGCAAGCCCATTGTCAATGGGTGCGCACCGATCGGTCCATTGCTGTTCAACGCGCACAGGGGTACAACGCGTACCCGCACACATTGAAAGCAATGGGCCGGCCAGAGGCACCGATCGGTCCATTGCAGTTCAACGCGCACAGGGGTACAACGCGTACCCGCACACATTGAAAGCAATGGGCCGGCCGGAGGCACCGATCGGTCCATTGCAGTTCAACACGCACAGGGGTACAACGCGTACCCGCACACATTGAAAGCAATGGGCCAGCCGGAGGCACCGATCGGTCCATTGCTGTTCAACGCGCACAGGGGTACAACGCGTACCCGCACACATTGAAAGCAATGGGCCGGCCGGAGGCACCGATCGGTCCATTGCAGTTCAACGCGCACAGGGGTACAACGCGTACCCACACACATTGAAAGCAATGGGCCGGCCGGAGGCACCGATCGGTCCATTGCAGTTCAACGCGCACAGGGGTACAACGCGTACCCGCACACATTGAAAGCAATGGGCCGGCCGGAGGCACCGATCGGTCCATTGCAGTTCAACGCGCACAGGGGTACAACGCGTACCCGCACACATTGAAAGCAATGGGCCGGCCGGAGGCACCGATCGGTCCATTGCAGTTCAACGCGCACAGGGGTACAACGCGTACCCGCGCACATTGAAAGCAATGGGCCGGCCGGAGGCACCGATCGGTCCATTGCTGTTCAACGCGCACAGGGGTACAACGCTGCACCCGCACACATTGAAAGCAATGGGCCGGCCGGAGACACCGATCGGTCCATTGCAGTTCAACGCGCACAGGTGTACAACGCGTACCCGCACACATTGAAAGCAATGGGCCGGCCGGAGGCACCGATCGGTCCATTGCAGTTCAACGCGCACAGGGGTACAACGCGTACCCGCACACATTGAAAGCAATGGGCCGGCCGGAGGCACCGATCGGTCCATTGCAGTTCAACGCGCACAGGGGTACAACGCGTACGCGCACACATTGAAAGCAATGGGCCGGCCGGAGGCACCGATCGGTCCATTGCTGTTCAACGCGCACAGGGGTACAACGCGTACCCGCACACATTGAAAGCAATGGGCCGGCCGGAGGCACCGATCGGTCCATTGCTGTTCAACGCGCACAGGGGTACAACGCGTACCCGCACACATTGAAAGCAATGGGCCGGCCGGAGGCACCGATCGGTCCATTGCAGTTCAACGCATCACTGTACATGTGACTGGCATATGTCAGCATGCCTGTCTCAGATGGACATATGCCAGCCACAGATAGCTCCCAGGGAGTGAGGGGCACACCTACCACACGACAGCCTGTCCAAACTTTATCATAAGGCATGTAAGGCTGCATTTCCTATTGTGTGTATGTTGGTGTACATGTTGTCCTGTGGGTGTCACCTGTGGGCAGCCACCCCCAGGCTGTGCACGTGTTCATGGGGACAGGATCCTGGGTGTTACGTGTACGTGACCACTGTGATGTGCAACTGTTCATATCTGTCCATGTGCCATGGTCACATTTCACAGTGGTGTATGTGTATGTCATGTCACATACCCCGTGAGTCCCATGTGGGACGGTATGTTTGAGCCAGGGTGTCCCAGTGGCACAATAGTGATGGTCCTCCACAGTCTTTGTGCATGTGGTGTTTACAATGTCTCTGATTTCATGTGCACAATGGGAGACAGTCTCCACATCCACGTTGTGTGTGCATGGACTCTGATGTTGTGCGTGTGTGTCACAGACGTCCATGTCTGTCCTGCCGTGGCAAGTGGGGCCACTACCTGTGGGGGTCATGGTTGTTTTGCTGTGGTGTATACATGATACTCCATGTAATGCCAGTGTCCATGTGGCATTACAGGGTCCCTGGGAATGTACCTGTCGTTGAGCTGTGGTGCCTGGGGCACATCTGTCCTCACATGTCCCTGTGGGGGGTTATTGTGACACGGCAGCAGGAGATGGGAACTGTGACACGGCCTCATGATATCCAATGGGCCAACCTGGGACTAATTGATGCCACCTGTTGGACCGTGTTGACAGATGTTGGCCATGTATGTACCATACATGTCCTTCCGGTACTGCACACTTCATGTAGTTGTGCCTCATAATGATGTATGTTGGGATCTTGAGTGTGTTCAATGCCGCATATGTGGGGTGACTGACAATCTTGCTTACTTCTCCTCTGCACTGCAGGGCTCCTGCTGTCCATCGGCCATTCCCAGACCTGGCAACGATGGTGGAACGGGACAGCATCCGACGGTACCGCTTCACCAGGCAGCTGATTGAGGATTTGGCAGTGCAGTTGTCCCCACATTTGCAGCCTGGCCGGCCGTATCCTACAGCGCTGACCCCCAAGGTGAAGGTGATGGCAGCCCTACACTTCTTTGCCACTGGTACCTTCCAACATACTGTGGCGACTGCTGGTGGGATGTCACAGACCATGTTCAGCCGTGTGCTCCGCGATGTTTTGGCGGCAATGTTGCTCTTCCTGAACCGGTACATCTATTTCCCTAGACTGCGACGACTCACTGACGTGAAGAGTGACTTTTATGCCCTGGGGAGGATGCCGCATGTAATTGGCTCCATTGATGGGACACATGTGGCTTTGGTACCACCACAGGCCCAGGAGCAGGCCTACAGGAACCGCAAGCACTACCACTCGGTCAATGCACTGGTGGTGTGTCTTGCAGACATGACCATCACACACGTGTGTGCCCATTTCCCTGGTTCAGCACACGATGCCTTTGTGATGAGGAGTAGTCGCATCCCCAGGATGATGGCACAGATGCAGAACCAGCGTGCCTGGCTTGTCGGTGTGTACTGACTTTGTGCCATTGTGTGTGATCTGATCTGTAGTATTCTGCCCACTTTTCCAAGTCAGCTAATGTGCACTTGTCTGTCCGTAGGTGACTCAGGATACCCCAACATGCCGTGGTTGCTGACACCCCTCAGGAACCCTGTGACACCTGCCCAGATGCACTACAATGAGGCACATGGTCGGACCAGGAGAGTGATTGAGCGGACCTTTGGTCTCCTGAAGAGCCGCTTCCGCTGCCTGGACAAGACCGGAGGGTCCCTCCCATATGCCCCTGCGAAAGTGTGCAAGATTATCATCGTCTGCTGCATGCTCCACAACCTGGCAGTGCGGAAGGAGTTGCCTCTCATCCAGGATGACAATGACCAACATCCGCCACCTGTGGAGGATCCTGGCCTGGACCACGATGCCAGTGACGATGATGATGATGATGGTGATGGTGATGTCCGCACACAGCTCATCACCAACTTCTTCAGCTGAATGTGAGTATCCTGAGGTGTCATGTCAATGATGTGAGTTGGCATGATGTGTGGGTGGTGCTCTAGTGCTGTGGGAGTGTGTCCATGGGCCACTTGACTGGATGTGTGTTGCGATGTGTGGTGACAGGTGGGCTGTACTCCCCAACAGTGTTGACATGCTAACTTGGTTCTGGGTGGGTATCTTGTAACATGTATTGTGCATGTGTTTTGCTGTTCTGTCCTGTACTCCATTGCTTTTGACTGTGTGTCATTTCTGTCCTTCACAGGGTACTTTCAGATTCGTTTGGTCAACTGTGTCCACCGACGACGTGATTGCACATCCAGGCTGGTAGCTGTTGTGTCCCTACAGGTGATGTGCGCCACACCCATGGACTTCCTTCCGTCTACAGTTGTTGACTGTGTGCCCGCTGCCAGGTGGGGTTACCTTGCATCTGTAGTGGTTACGGCATGTTGCAACTGTGTAATAAACCTGTGCTTCACTTTGTGATGTGCGTTGTCTGTGGTCACACATTTGACTGCCATTTGCTTACTGCACCTGTGGGCTACTTGACTACAACTGGGAATGGGTGTGGTGTCTGTGCATTGCACCGTCTTCCCTGGCAACATCAGTGTAGGCAAAGAGTCAGATGGCCTAGGTGTGTATGTGTCGTGTAGCCCTGGTGGTGTGTCTCCCTCATGTGTGTCACGTTTCCTGTACTCACATGCCTGTGTTGTCCTTGCTGTTGCAGTTCGCATACACAGTGTAATTTTGCAGTTCATCATCCCCATAACAGCACCCACGTTGGAATCACGACAGAGGCAAGTATGGTGTATTAGTGTGTTTATTGTGATACATTTGTGTTAATAGTGCATAGGATGGGTTGTGCTGTACATGAATCTTGCAATCCCAAGTTCCTAGGTGAATTGAAAGTCCAGGTAGACAGGATCCCCAGTATCGGGGCCACAGTTGTCTGACACATTGGTCCAACTTGTACTCCCCATGCAATATGTGGGAGTAGTGTTGCCGTCAACAGGGTGAACAGTCTGTGCACAAAGGCGAACATCCAGAACAGGTTCAGGCTTCCTGGGAGTTGCGCTTGGCCATCGGCCTCTCACTTTTCCCTCCTCGGACGACCCCTCTTCTTGGGGGGGTGCCCTCAAGTGCAGGCTGCTGCGGTGCTAGGGGACTCTCCGCCAGAGTCCTCCTCCTCCCTGTGGCAGTTGCAGTTTGTTCGGCACCAGATGTTGTTGGCACACAGGGAGGTGTGGACTGGTTGCTGTTCATCTGGCGGAGGCATTGTAAAATGTCCCTGTGCACCGCCGTCATCTCATGCAGTGCATCCCACTTGGACTCCACGCGGGACATGTGTGAGTCCACACGGGACATGTGTGACTCCACGTGGGACATGTGGGAGTCCAAGCGGGCATGATGGGCAGCCTGCTGCTGTTTAATGTCTCTGAGGAGCCCCACTACCTGGCTGAGCTCTCCGGTGCTGGACTGGTACGCATCAGCTATGCGTACCAGTTGTGGGTCATCATGCACACCAGCAACGTCTGCAAGCAGCGACCTCTGTCTCCCACCCCTCCCACCACCCCTGCTGACATGTGCAGTGTGTGCAGTGGCACGCACAGATAACCCTGGTCCACCTTGGGGGTTGGTGGTGGTGGTGGTGTCCATGGCCCCAGGTTGGTCCAGGGTCACTGTGCTGGTGTTGCTCCTTATTCTGTCCATGTCGGCAGGGATGGTATTCGTGGTGACAGTCGTTGTAGGGGTGGGTGCAGGGGGTGCAGCTGGTGGTCCTGCTGGTGCTGCAGCTGGTGGTCCTGCTGGTGCTGCATGTTGACTTGCACCGGATGTGCCAGGTTGTTCTTCATCATCCGAGGAGGACAGAGGCTGTACGACGCCAGTGAGCTCGGCATCCTCTTGAGCCTGGGACTGGGACTCCTCAGCGTCTCCTGCTGTGTCCCCATCATCCCCTGTTTTTGGGAGACACAAACAATGTATGTCATGTTTCTGCAGGCATCAATGGTTGACACACATGACAGTTGTGACTGTGCCTCTGGGTGCGGGCCTGTACATTGCATTGTCCTGAGTCGTCACAGTCAGGGGTTGATATTGGTGTGGCACATTGTCCTGCATTATTTGGGCATTTCTATGTATTTTCTGGGGTGTGAACATGGTCTGCATTGGTTGTGTTTGGTTGGCAGCCGGACCTCCTTCCCACCCACCCAGCCAGTCAGTTATCCCACCATGGAACGTGCTTGTCTCTCAGGATGTCAGTCAGTGGTGTCCTGCTGTTTGTTGGTGCACAGTTGCCAGCAGGGCCTTGTGCTCCCCACAGCAGTAGCCAGTGTCAGCCATCTTGTGAGTCCTTCTCCACTCCCTGTGATGTGAGCATGGTTCAGGGTGGTGTTGATGGGACAGTTGTGGGGGTGAGCTATGTCTGTGACTACGACTCCCATCATGCCATTGCCTCCACCCCACTTCCCAGCATTCCCATACTTACTTGCTTTTGTGTGGAGTTCAGTGTGTGTGGGTGTGAGAGCAATGGCAAGATGGCTGACAGTGGTGTCCTGCTGTTTGTTGGTGCTCATTTGCCAGCAGGGCCTTGTGCTCCCCACAGCAGTAGCCAGTGTCAGCCATCTTGTGAGTCCTTCTCCACTCCCTGTGATGTGAGCATGGTTCAGGGTGGTGTTGATGGGACAGTTGTGGGGATGACCAATATCAGTGACTACGACTCCCATCATGCTATTGCCTCCACCCCCCTTCCCAGCATGCCCATGCTTCCTTCCTTTTGACCCTGCTTCCCTGTGGGGTGGGCTGGCTGTGCTGACAGGATGGCTGGGAGTGTTGTCCTGGCAGTTGTTTGGCTAAGAGTCCCAAGAGTGTCCCTGTGCTTCACACAACATAACCCAGGGTGGTGGTTCTTTGTGGGATCTTGTGTTAGGATGGAGGGCATTGCATTCTACCAGGTGGGTACTGTGGAGTTTGTGTTGGGGGGTGTGTGTGAGGGGAGGTGCTTGTGACTATAGTCAGTGCTGCAAGTCCCCCTTCCCACCCAGCCAGCCAGATATCCCACCATGGAACGTGCTTGCATTGCAGGGAGTGGAAGTTGTCTCTCAGGATGTCAGTCAGTGGTGTCCTGCTGTTTGTTGGTGCACATTTGCCAGCAGGGCCTTGTGCTCCCCACAGCAGTAGCCAGTGTCAGCCATCTTGTGAGTCCTTCTCCACTCCCTGTGATGTGAGCATGGTTCAGGGGGGTGTTGATGGGACAGTTGTGGGGGTGACCAATATCAGTGACTACGACTCCCATCATGCTATTGCCTCCACCCCCCTTCCCAGCATGCCCATGCTTCCTTTCTTTTGACTCTGCTTCCCTGTGGGGTGGGCTGGCTGTGCTGACAGGATGGCTGGGAGTGTTGTCCTGGCAGTTGTTTGGCTAAGAGTCCCAAGAGTGTCCCTGTGCTTCACACAACATAACCCAGGATGGTGGTTCTTTGTGGGATCTTGTGTTAGGATGGAGGGCATTGCATTCTACCAGGGGGTACTGTGGAGTTTGTGTTGGGGTGTGTGTGTGAGGGGAGGTGCTTGTGACTATAGTCAGTGCTGCAAGTCCCCCTTCCCACCCAGCCAGCCAGATATCCCACCATGGAACGTGCTTGCATTGCAGGGAGTGGAAGTTGTCTCTCAGGATGTCAGTCAGTGGTGTCCTGCTGTTTGTTGGTGCACATTTGCCAGCAGGGCCTTGTGCTCCCCACAGCAGTAGCCAGTGTCAGCCATCTTGTGAGTCCTTCTCCACTCCCTGTGATGTGAGCATGGTTCAGGGTGGTGTTGATGGGACAGTTGTGGGGGTGACCAATATCAGTGACTACGACTCCCATCATGCTATTGCCTCCACCCCCTTCCCAGCATGCCCATGCTTCCTTCCTTTTGACTCTGCTTCCCTGTGGGGTGGGCTGGCTGTGCTGACAGGATGGCTGGGAGTGTTGTCCTGGCAGTTGTTTGGCTAAGAGTCCCAAGAGTGTCCCTGTGCTTCACACAACATAACCCAGGGTGGTGGTTCTTTGTGGGATCTTGTGTTAGGATGGAGGGCATTGCATTCTAACAGGTGGGTACTGTGGAGTTTGTGTTGGGGGTGTGTGTGAGGGGAGGTGCTTGTGACTATAGTCAGTGCTGCAAGTCCCCCTTCCCACCCAGCCAGCCAGATATCCCACCATGGAACGTGCTTGCATTGCAGGGAGTGGAAGTTGTCTCTCAGGATGTCAGTCAGTGGTGTCCTGCTGTTTGTTGGTGCACAGTTGCCAGCAGGGCCTTGTGCTCCCCACAGCAGTAGCCAGTGTCAGCCATCTTGTGAGTCCTTCTCCACTCCCTGTGATGTGCGCATGGTTCATGGTGGTGTTGATGGGACAGTTGTGGGGGGGCAATATGTGTGACTGCGACTCCCATGATGCTATTGGCTACACTGACTTGGCCAGCATACACAGAATTCCTTCCTTTGAGTGGTCTTCACTGTGTGTTGGTGTTGTTGTGGTGGCTACATGTGTGGATGTGTTTGTTAGTTCTATTTGTGCCACTGCCTAGCTGTAGTTGTGGTTGTGTTTGTACATGTGTTGGCACAGTTGGATGTGACTTTTTTGATGGCATTTGTTGTGTTTATCTGACTGACATACACATTTTGGGATGATTCTGTTCTGGTTGCTGTGTAATTGCTATGAGTGCATGGTTTGACTCTCCCCTTGACAGTGATGTGTGTGTGTTTTGTGGCAGTATATTGTGTGCATTTGTTGTGTACTCACCAGGCTCTGGCATGTCCTCTAGTCCATATATGCTCACTGGCGGAAGGATGGCCCGCACCTTCTCCTCCCAGGGCCTGAGGTATATTGGCTTGGCAGGAGGGCCACTGCCGGTGTGTTGGCTGTTGATGTAGTCTTGCTTCAGCAGTTTCCGTACCCTCCTGCGCACGTCATACCACCTGTTCTGGATGTCGGTCTTTGTGCGCCGACATGGTGATTGGGCGTTCACCCTGTTGATGATCCTCTCCCACATCTTGGTTTTCTGCGACATGGGGGTCTGTTGGACCAATGTGCCAAACAGCTGTGGCTCTACCCTGAGGATCTCGTCTACCAGGACTTCCAATTCACAATCTAGGAACTTGTGATTCTTCTTGGGGGACATGGTGATGGGTGGTGATGGTGAGTGATGTGTGTGTTGGTGTGCAGGTGAGGGTGTGTGAGTGTGTGTTTTGCTGGGTGTATGTGAGGTAGGTATTTGTTGGTGTGCTGATGGTGTGTGGCTTGTGTGAGGGATGAGCTGTGGGTGTGTGGTTGCTTTCTCTTGGGTGCTGGCAGTGGAATGGCATTTGCAAAGGCTCATGGTAGTGATTTGTGTCCTTTATATAGGTGGAGTTATGTGTGTGTCTTTGTTCTCTGTCCCCACCCCCCAGTATTTATTGGCTTGGTAATTGCTTGTTTGGCCTTTTTTTGGGTGATTTTTCCTTTGTGCTGTTTGTGTATGTTGGAAACGTTCTTGTGACCGAGTCGGACCCTGCATTGGTCTCGTACGGTGTTCTCCGTTTCGTTCACGCTGTGTTTGTGCAGTTTTCTATGCTGCGTACGCGTCGGTAGCGGTGTATTGTGTTGCTTCGGCTCGGTTTTGTATGCGTGTCGGTCGTACGGCTTGTCCTCCGTCCGACTCGGTCGTGGTTTCGCGCCTTGCATCGTACTTTGCGGTTTGGAGTTCGCGTGTACGTTTCGGTCGGATTTGTTCCGGGTGCGTGTCGGTCGGTTGGATTCGCGTGTTTTTCCGGCCGGATTGCTGTTTTCCGTGCGGCTCGGTCGGTCGACTTGGTTTTGGTACGTGTCGGTCGGATTTTTCGCGCCTTGCATCGTACTTGGCGTGTCGTGCGCCACGGGTACGTGTCGGTCGGTATTTTTTCCGGATCCGAGTCGGTCGGTGCTTTTTCCGGCCCGAATCGGAATCGACCCCTAAGTAAGCACTAGTGACTGAGCAAAAAGTAGTATATTGTTTCCACGGTCCTGAGGGATCTGGGTTGTCATGTTCGATAGTTGTCAAGAACTATTCTCTCCTTGGTAAGAGGAGTTTCTAGTGGCACTGTGAGATAGCTGGTACAAAAGGCCATCATAACCGGTGGGGGTGTTCGCAATCAGCCTGACACCAATCCTGCAGTGTATGTTGTCCGAACGCGCAGATCCTGTATTGGCTTTATAGGAACTACACAACATGGCACCCCCAACGTTGGTTGGGTACTTATTTAACAGTAGAATCTGAGTAGTTCAGTCGTGCTAGTCTCAGAGACCCCTACTCACAATTCCCCAGAGACGTCTGGAGTGGGGGGGCACAAACTCCACCACAGTTGAGTAGCCAAAATTCTATTTAATGGCTGTTGGTTATTCAAATTGAAGGACACATTGTTCCTAAAATTGCGCAAAGCACCTTATCTTAGTTCCCTTGAAAAGCTCTTCTTCTCTAAAAACAATGACTGAAGAAACAGGAAATGTGGATAGAGTTGCGCAAGAACTAAATCTCTCAGCAGACGAAGAAGATGCAGATGCAATTTCTATTGCAGAAAATGTTGGAAATGCTGTTACCATAAAACTAGGTGCACACGGTCTAACATCCAGGGGTGGACCAGTAGCTTTCGTGATTGAGGCACACAAATCATTTAAAACAGAGGTATTCTATTCATGGGTTACATTCCCAGTTGCAAATGCAAGAACAAAAACATTTCACTTCTACACAGAAAGTGGAATACCGGACGAATATTGTCCCTATGAGGACATTGAAGTTCCACTAACTTACCAGGAACATTTATACTGGCTTAAAGGCACCCTCCCCCATACAAGAAATAAAGTAAGATTCGGTCCGCTCAGAAGAGAAGAAGCGACATGGCCAATATTAGCGGCCTACACACCACTTCCTGACATTGAAACAATGCCTGGAGGAGACTTACTTATACTTCACAAAGAACTGATAAAACTTTACAGAAACATGGCACAGTTCGTCATGAGGACACTTACGGTCCAGCCAGCAACGTCTACAACAAACACAAATACAGGTCAATTATACAGCAACTAAAATCACACCACAAACTTTACACACAGTAATGGGTAAAATGCCCGCAAAACGTGAACAAATGCCATGCATGGTAGCTCAAAAAATAACGGTGAACAGACATAATATCGAATTTTTAATATTGAATTGCCAAAATATCGAGTTTTTTATATAGAATGGACAGAATATCGAATTGCCAAAATATAGTGGTGCAGAATATCGAAATTCAGGTAAGAAATATCGATTGTCATAATATCGACAGTCATAATATAGTTGTTAAAAATATAGAATTTTTTTATAGTGTTTTAAGTGTTAGTATATGTGTTAAAAGTATGTATTATTTTTGTAATGTATGTTTTAATTTTTTTAAAGTAATGAATTTTATGGTATTTAATTTTTGCGTAATTTAATTCCGTAGCGGGTTGTGGGTTTTTAGGGGAATAGGGTGGGAAGTAATTTAATTATAGTAAATTAAATATTAATTTTTAGGAATTATTAATTATTTTTAATTTAATTTTGCGTTTTAGTTCTGTAGCGGGGTGTGGGTTTATAGGGGAATAGGGTGGGAAGTAATTTAATTGTAATTAAGTAATTATTTAATTTTATTTATTGGTATTGATAAATAATTCATTGTTAATTAATTATTAATTGGTAATTAATTTTTATTAATTGGTAATTAATTTTCATTAATTGTTTAATTGATAATTATATTAATTGTATTAATTTATTATCCAGAGCGGTTTGTGGGTTTATAGGGGAGTAGGGTGGGAAATAATGTAATTATAATTCAGTAATTTTTTTTTTTTTATTGGTATTGATTATTAATTTATTGTTAATTAATTTTTATTTGGTAATTAATTTTTATTAATTGGTAATTAATTTGTATTAATTGGTAATTAATTTTTATTAATTGATTAATTGATAATTATATTAATTGTATTAATTTATTATTCGGAGCGGGTTGTGGGTTTATAGGGGAATAGGGTGGGAAGTAATTTAATTGTAATTACATAATTATTGAAAATATTTTTGTGTATTGATAATTAATTTACTGTTAATTAATTATTAATTGGTAAACATTTTGTATTACTTATTAATTTTTGGTATTGAAAATTAATTGGTTGTTAATTAATTATTAATAGGTCATTAATTTTTAATAAATAATATTTATTGGTATTTATAATTAATTAATTATTAAATATGTTGTAATTGGTAATTAATTTTAATTATTTTTTTATTGGTATTGATAATTACTTTTTTAAAATTTAAATATTAAATCATTACTTTCCCTACTGTTGCACTCACTGGAGTGGGAATAGTAATTTTTACCCTATGCTACCAACGCTTTCCCTACTGTTGCACTCTCTGGAGTGGGAATAGTAATTTTACCCTCCCGCTATCCAACGCTTTCCCTACTGTTGCACTCTCTGGAGTGGGAATAGTAATTTTTACCCCTACGCTATCCAACGCTTTCCCTACTGTTGCACTCTCTGGAGTGGGAATAGTAATTTTTACCCTCCCGCTATCCAACGCTTTCCCTACTGTTGCACTCACTGGAGTGGGAATAGTAATTTTTACCCCTACGCTATCCAACACTTTCCCTACTGTTGCACTCTCTGGAGTGGGAATAGTAATTTTTATCACTACGCTATCCAACGCTTTCCCTACTGTTGCACTCTCTGGAGTGGGAATGGTAATTTTTACCCCTATGCTATCCAACGCTTTCCCTACTGTTGCACTCACTGGAGTGGGAATAGTAATTTTTACCCTCCCGCTATCCAACGCTTTCCCTACTGTTGCACTCACTGGAGTGGGAATAGTAAATTTTACCGTCCCACTATCCTACGCTAAAAATATTGAATATTTGTTATTAATATTACGTTAATATATATATGTATTAAAAAATAAAAATGCATGTTTATTTTTTTAACTTACATTAAATATTTATTAATATTAAGGTTATTTAAGTATTTTTAAGTATGTTTTAGTTAATTATATGTATTATTTTATTAATTTTACATTACTTTTAAGACATTTAAAAAATTCGATATTTTGACTAACTATGGGGTCCATTACGATGTCCGCCCGCCACCGCAATGGAGCCAGGGACCACCCGGCGAAGTCGCGGCGGTCCCGCCAGGCACATTAGGATGCGCCCGCCACACTGGCGGGCGCATCCCGCATGTTTTACATTGCGGCGGGCGGTGCTGTCAGCAGCACCCGCCGCAATGTACAAAATGCATGTTCTGCTTTTGCATGCACAACGTGACAGGCACCGCGCGGTGCCTGCCACCTTGTGCATGCTATGGTACCCCCCATGTGCCCCCCCCCCAACATCCTGGGGGCCCGCAATGGGCCCCCAAATGCGAATACCGCATGCCTTTTCATGGCGGAAATGCCACCATGAAAAGGCTCCTCACCGCCTACATCCTAATATGGATGGCGGTGTCTCACAGACACTGCCACCATATTAAACCCGTTTTCCGCACGGTCGACAAGTCGACCGGCGGAAAAACGGCGGGCGGTCTTTCCGTCCGCCGCTGACCCCCCCGCCGGGGGTAATGGGTGGAGGGTGGAGGGAAATGTACGGCGGATCGCCACTGCCATGCGGGCAGTGGCGATTTGCTGTACATCGTAATGACCCCCTATTTTTTTACAACGATATTTTGGATTCGATATTTTTGTACTTACCTGTTTGTAGATAGGAATTCGATATTCTGGCATTCTATATTTTTTCCTCGATATTTTGCCAGGTTTTGCCAGGTCGATATTTTGCTCCTCGATATTCTGTCAGTGATCCAAAATAACACAGCTAGAAGCAGTATTCCCGAATACTAGCCCTTATGAAAAACACAGAATGCTGACAATCTGCTTGCCCATGGGGATAACACCACAGATAGAGGATTGTACCTCTTGGGGCACAGTTTTTGCTGACATATACACCAGAACACATGGTAGCCCGTCATTAGCAGTAATACCAGATGTATTAAGACAAATACAAAATGAGTACAGAACAGAACCTGCTCTGAACTTAGGGATGAAATTACTAGGTAATTATGCCCAGGTATCAGCTATAATATTAGCAAATATTAAAAGGGAAGAAGCATCAGTGGCAATCCGTCAACACCTAAGGGAGTTCAGTCCTTTACAACAGGAGCATGAATTACCTAAAATAATTGAGACCGCGTATGCAGAGGTGGGCAGAGACAGTTTGGGTGGGAAAGCATTAAAACCCCAACTGATGGGTAGTCCCGAGAAGGACACCTTTAAGCAGTCACCTGCTTCTTCGAAAAAGAAGTGGAACAATAACAAAAAACATAAAAATAAAGAAAACACATCTCAATCCAGAGGTAGATCTCCTCCACAGGAGCCATCGGAAAGGAGATATAACCTTAGGAATAGGGACAATATTAGAAAACCTGACAGGTATCAGGATACTGATACACGTTCCTCTCGTTCCTTTCAGGGTTCAACGAAAAACTCCTAGAGGGAAGGACGGTCAGACAGACAAGAAGAGTGTACAAAGTCCAGAGACAAGCAGCACGCTCAAGACTATACTTCCAAAAAAGAAGATAAAACCAAACCAAAACCTCAGTTCAAAAAGAAGAAGGTTGCAGGTATAAAGATCAGACATGCCCAGAATTCTGAGGACTCAACTACTGAATGGGGAATGGGCTCTGATGATGCTAGACAGTGCGGCAGAAGTAACAATAGCTCACCAGAACATGATGGAATTTCTGGTGACAGCGGACTTGAATGATTATATCACGGTGGCAACACCTGATACTACGGTAAGTGTCTCACATAAGTTATATGAAATAACACTCCAAATGGAGGGGGACAAGCCCAGGAAAGTTAGAGGTCTCTTTTGGGAGAACCTGACGTTTGGTTATGACATTCTATTAGCTGAACAAGATTGGCCACCAGCATTCACCATGGACTGCCCTAGGGGAGAAACAGTAATCTTACCAGTCTTTTCCGACCCTGTTCCCAAATATCTAAAATATTCATATGCACGGGAGTAGGCGGTAGACCTTGCCCTGGCATTATATAAAAACCATGTTGGATGGGATGAGGAATCAACCCACCACATAATTCCATTAAAAAATACTCAGACTCCACAGAGTCTTTATCCAATAAAGCAAGAAGCAAAAAAACAGGTCAGGGAGATCTTAGATCAACTTGAATACCAAGGGGTGATTGAAACTTGCACCTCTCAAATGAATAATCCTTTGTTTCCCGTAATGAAACCTGACAACTCATATCATCTAGTTTTAGATTACAGACATTTAAACACTTGCACAAAGACATTTGCAGTACAAAATGCACATAGTGCTGCACTAATAAACAACATTGTGCGGAAAAAATACAAACGACACTAGATATCTCAAATGGATTTTTTTGCCAAAATATAGCACCTGAAGCAGGTATTTAACCGCAATCTCCGCGATAGGCTCCCAGCGGCAATTTTGTAGACTCCCCCAGGGGTATAAGAACAGCCCGGGGTTGTTTTCGGCCAGAGTAACTGGGGGGCATATTAGCAAGGGCACTATCGCCGCTTTAGCGGCACTTTTTGCCGCTAAAGCGGCGATATTCATATCGCCCTATCAGCAAACTGTCTCTAACAGCAGTTAGCGACAGTTTGCGGGCATTAGCGCCCGTTTTTACCGCTTTGCATGTCAGCGATATTTATCGCTAATGACATGCAAAGTGGGCGTTCCGACGAACAAACCTGGGAAACACCCGCTAACAGGCCTATTGCCTATTAGCAAGGTGGCCATGGCCCCAGTTAGCGACGTGAAAAGTTGCGCTAACCGGGGTCATCGCCATTTATTTAACACCTGCAATTAGCAGGTGTTAGCCATACCTAACATGGGGGGGGTGGATTATGCTGATACGACCACAGGGTCGTATCAGCAAGGTGTTCTCCCTTCTCCATGCAACATCGCTGGTTTTTCAGCGATGTTGGCCCATTTCCCCCGCTATCGCTGGAATATTCATCGCCATAGCGCTAATCATTGCTAATACAGCGTTAGCGTGGCGATATATTTCAGCGATAGCCGGCGATAAAAAAAATCACGCTAAGCAGGGTTAGCGATGATTATCGCCTCTTCTTGCTAATATGCCCCTGAATTACTTCATTATCTGGATGAAGAGGCATTGTCCTATGTGGATGATATTTATCTAACGGATGATGACCTGGATGAACACTTGAACAGGGTAAATACCATAATATTGGGATTTGCCTCTGAGGGCTACAAATTTAATTTTAAGAAATCAAAGATAGCCCATCTCAATGTCCTTTTTCTGGGATATGAGCTTTCAAGTGAAGGAAAAAGCTTAGCAGCTAACTTTTTAGAAAAGTGTGCAATGCTACAACCTCCAAAATCATAAAAAAATGTACAATCAATATTGGGATTCCTGAACTTTGGCAGAACATACATTTTGGACTACGCAGAAAGAGTTAAACCTTTCTACGATTTGATAAGACCTGACTTTTCAGTTCGACAATGGACACAGGAACACACAGACATTCTTCGTTCCCTACAAGCTGATATGATAGCTTCAAAACACTTACAAACACGGGTAAATGTACGCAACTTAGTGATCCGTATAGTTGCGGGTCAATCAGGATTAACCCTGGGCGTAGTTTGCATAGTAGCACTTTACGTAGCTACGTGAAGTACATTTTGAACTACACGTAGCTATGCAAATTGCATAGTGCGTAGCGGTGTGCTTGATGACTGCACTGTACAATAATTGCCAAAGGCATCTTGCACAGTGCAAGTTAAGATAAAATAAGTATCTCTGTCTTTATATGCTAAAATGCATATAGCATTTCACAAAAGTGAAATGAATAAATTAACAAGCAGTGAGAGAGGTGATGATTTTGGTATCCTCCCTAACCTAGGGAGAGAACCAAGCATATGCCTTGAAAACAAAAAGCACATCTTTTGAACGATTCAGTGGTGGTCC
The DNA here is from genome assembly GCA_963921515.1 of Calotriton arnoldi. Lineage (NCBI taxonomy): Eukaryota > Metazoa > Chordata > Amphibia > Caudata > Salamandridae > Calotriton > Calotriton arnoldi. The sequence continues at coordinate 336,377 of CAWUFW010003200.1, read as the reverse complement.
CATCCTCTTAGGACCACCCCAAGCACAGTTATTGGCAAAAATACAATCCCAACCAAAGGCCCTGCAAAGCATTATGGGACGAGATTAGCAGTGGGCAGTGAATATTATAGTATCCAATATCAAAATAATTCTACAAAGAGCTGCAGTTCCACTAGTCGTTACTAGATGTCCCTCACGAGTCAAATGCAAAAGCTTCATGAAAGGGTTTCAATGCTTTTGCATTTGACTCGTGAGGGACATCTTGTAACGACTAGTGGAACTGCAGCTTGATGTATTAATAATTTCAATGCTTTTGCATTTGACTCGTGAGGGATATCTAGTAACGACTAGTTGAACTGCAGCTCTTTGTAGAATTATTTTGATATTGGACACTATAATATTCACTGCCCACTGCTAATCTCGTCCCATAATGCTTTGCAGGGCCTTTGGTTGGGATTGTATTTTTGCCCATAACTGTGCTTGGGGTGGTCCTAGGAGGAAGGGACCACCACTGAATCGTTCACATGATATGCTTTTTGTGTTCAAGGCATCTGCTTGGTCCTCCCCCTAGGTTAGGGGAACCCAAAATCATCACCTCTCTCATTGCTTGATATTTTCATTGTCAAAGTTCACTTTTGTGAATTTGTTATATGCTTTTTAGCATAGAAAATTGCTTTAACAAAGCATTTATATGTGTTTAATATACTGCTGCTACGCTACGTCGATTAGCAGAGTTTTTTTACTCTGCTACGTGCAATTTGCGTAGTGCGTAGTAACACAAACTTTGCATGCTCCGTGAGCGTAGCAAAGTATTATGCCGAGGGTTAATCAGGATACACCTACCTAACATATAATGAAGGTGAAACAGTACCAATAGCATACAAATCACATTTGTACACAAATGCTGAGATGCTCTTTGCATCAACAGAAAAGATACTTACAGCAGTACAGACTGCTGTGGTAAGAGAAAGAGCACTGGCTCAGGGAAAGCGAATAATAGTCGTAACCCCAGTACCGGCCTTAGAGGCTGCTACAAAGGCTAGCGTTCCGAACGCTAAAGCCTTACATCCGAGATGGATACAATGGGCTAACTCTCTTACTGCAACAGATGTAGAATACAGGTACGACCCAAGTCTAAAAACACAAGCATTCCTGCAATACGAACATGAATATCCTCTCCCTAATGAAATATTGGCTCTAGATCAGTATGAATATATAATTTACACTGACGGATCTGCTCAGCTGGCCATTGGGAGTAAACAGCAATACAGCGCTGCATGCGCAATCGTTAAAGGTCGCATTCAGGATGGAAAGTTTCATCCGAGTTGTACAAAAACCCAGTCTCTAGGAGACTGCACGGCACAGCTGGCAGAATTAAAAGCCCTGTTACTGGCACTGGTAAATACGGATCAAGAATTCCCCACACTAATCGTGTGTGATTCCTTTTACTGTGTACAGTCACAATGAATACTTACACCACAGGGGACAAAATGGGTTCAAAGATGCAAAAGGTGGCACAATTAAGCACAAAACGCTATGGGAACAGGTAGTAGAGTTGAAAAACGAACTACCAAGGGCTCACGTGATACACACACTGAGTCATCAACGTGATGGCGTTCACGTTGAAGGGAATTTATTGGCTGATGAAGCCGCAAAGGGGGCTGTACGGACGGCTTCCATAGCTGCAATAACTCGTTCAAAAACAAGAATAGACAGTGAGATTATGGTTGCAATTATTGCTACACGCAATAAAACGGCACTACCGAAAAGATTTCCACTCAAGTACTCCTACAAGTTAGATGCAAGTAACGTTCCATTTGCTCAGATTCCTGGAGTGGGGGATAGAGTAATACCAAATATGGATCGCAGGTTAGGTTTAATTCTAGCAGCACACAAGGGCAGAGGTTCTGCCACTGACACCCACTCACTCACCCATAGAGGAACTCAGACACTCACCTATACAGACACTCACACACCCACTTACAAACCCATCCAACTACTCACACATCCACTCACACACCCACTCAACCACTTACACACCCACTCATAGACCAACACAACCACTTACACACCCATTCACACACCCATATAACCACTCACACTCCCACAACTACTCACACACCCACTCACATATCCATACAATGACTAACACACCCAGTCACACAACCATACAACTAATTTCACACCCACTTTCAAACCTATACAACCACTCACATATCCACTGACACCCCCAAAACCACTCATACATCCATACAACCACTCACACACCCACTCGGGTACACATAGTCACAATGAAACTCACATAATATATGTTAGAAGTAGTATCACTCATTAGTAGTATACCTACTATACAAATGTAAGTTTTGTAGTAGCTTATTATATATGTTTAACACTCATAAACATGTAGAAAACACTTACACTCACAGGATGGTGTAATTAGTGATATCATCAGTTATGTTATTTGAGATTTAATCAGTGATGTCATCAGTGACATCACTGACATTGTCATGAGTGATGTAATATGTGAGGTCATAAGCATTTGATTGGGGAAGCATAAGTTATAGTTAGCTCAGGTAACTATAACTGGTGAATTTCACTATTTTGTATGAGAGAAAACTGATCCTAACTAGACCGTCTCTGTAACCAGCTTTTACTTAATCTATTTGCATGTAATTTTAATAATATTTCTATTGTTATTTTATTGTTTGAATAGTTGTCTATTTTCCTTTTTTAATCCAATTTTATATGCTTGTACTATTGTGACATTTGATGGTGAAAATTTGCTGAATAAAGTGACTTTGACTTTGGTTGTGTGGGTGGCTGTATGAGTGAGTGAGTGGCTGTGTATCAGTAGTTGTATGGGTCTGTAAATGGGTATGTGAGTGGTTGAGTGGGTATGTGAGTGGGTGTATGAGAGGCTGTATAGGGGTGTAAGTGGGTGCAAGAGGTTCTGTGGAGGATTTTATCACTGAAGTCATTTAAGATGTCATTTGAGATGTCATCAGTGACGTCACTGACCATGTCATGAGTGATGTAATATGTGAGGTCAAAAGCAGTGCATTGTGGGGGCGTAAGTTATAGTTAGTTAGTTCAACTGTAACTGCTGAATTTCAATGGTTTTGTATGAGTGAAATCTGAGCCTATAATGTCCCTGTAACTTTTTTTTTTTGTGAATTTCGAATGCTTTTTACATTTTATTTCCTAGCTGTATCCTGAAACCTTTCAGAGAGGGTGTGCGAGTGGCTGTATAGGTTAGTGAGTGAGTGAGTGAGTGGCTGTTAGGGTCTGTGAGACCTTACCACTGACCATTAATGTTAGAAATAAGGGTCTCTAGTTGGCAACGGTTTGCACCTTTGTCCTAGTAGGGACCCTTTTTCCTAGTCAGGGTAAGGGAGATACACTTCTAAAATAACCCGTGCTCACCCCTTTGGTAGCTTGGCATGAGCAGGCAGGCTTATCTCAGAGGCAGTGTGTAAAGCATTTGTGCACACATACAGTAATACAGTGAAAACACTACAAATGGACACCACAGCAGTTCAGAAAAATAGGTAATATTTATCTAAACCAAACATGACCAAAACAACAAAAATCCAAAACACAGTAAGCAAAATATCCTCAAAAAGAAGTTATTTCCAAAAAGAAAGTTTGTAGCAACAAATAACTACCCCTGGAGTTATCACAATATCGTGACCGATGAAAGTCCCCAAAGTATTGCGCTGTCGGGCCCGAAGTCACACGGACACCCAAAGAACATTACCTTGGAAACGATGGAACCCAAGATGGTGCATTGCGTCGGGGAGGTGATGCTTTATTGACACCGGGCGGCGTCGGTTCCTTACGACCACAGGGAAGGTGAAGCATCGGTTCCTTGCGACCCCAGGGGAAGTGAGGCCTCGGTTCATTACTGCTATGCAGGGGAGGTGAGGCGTCAGTTCCTTACTGTTGTCAGGGAGGTGAGGCGTTGGTTCCTTACTGGTGCTGGGTAGGTGATGTCACGGTGGCGGTGAGGCGTCGGTTCCTTATGACGGTGCAGTGTCGGTGGATTCTGGAGTCACCCAATTCGAGTATCAGCTCCGCCTTGATGAGGCACCGGCTTCGTTGAAGTCGGGGCTGCAGTGCGAGTCGGGACGGTACGTCGTGAGCATCATGAGCAGAGTCCTCAGCTCCGGTGCAGGCAGTAGCCTCAGTGATGGCTTCGGAGTTGGTGCAGCGTTGGCAGGCATTGGGCCTACGGTGCAAGTCGGGGCGGTGCATCGTGCTCTTCACGAGCGGTGCCCATGTCTTCGGTGCAGGTTACAGTGTTGCTCGCCGGCGCCGGTGTTGCAATTTCCCTCTGTGGCAGCTGAAACAGCAGTTCCAGTTGCAGGACGACAGCGGGGGTAAAGTCTTTGTGTCCCTGACACTTCAGAACAGGAGGCAAGCTCTGCCTCAAGCACATGGAGATCTTCTTCAAGTTGGAGACACAGCACATAGCAAAGTCTTTAGCCTCTCCTTGGCAGAAACAGCCACTGCAGGACAACCCCAGACAGCACACAGCAAAGGGGCAGTCCTTCTCCTCCAGTTTCTCTCAGCTCTTCTCCTTGGCAGAGGTTCCTTCTTGATCCCGAATTATTCTAAAAGTCTGGGGTCTGGACCCCACTTTTTATAGTCAAAATTCCTTTGTTCTCTTGTGGCAGAGAGTGTCTGTGCTAAGCAAAAAACAGTTCTGTCCTCTCTGGCCCAGTTTCCTGGCAGGAAGTGGAGTAAGCACTGTCCAAGGCAGGCCAGACCCATTCAGGTATAAAGGAAATCTCCTTCCCCTACTCTAAAACCAGCCCAGGTATATTCAACCCAGCCCTGACTCACCCTGGAAAGGCAGGACACACCTCACCCGCAAGTGACTGTCTGAACAGAATGCACATCCCCAGCCCCTGCCACTCCAAAGCCAAACAGTCAATACACAAACCTTGCAAAGGAACACTGGATGGCTAAGCAAGAAAATATCCACTTTCTAAAAGTGGTATTTTCAAACCCAGAATATAAAAATCTTCATTACTAAAGGATTTATCTTTATATTCTGCGTTCAGGCATACCAAACTCCACTTTCCAATCTGGTTCCCATGGGCAGTAATACTTATAAGTTGTTATAAGTAAACTCCCCATTCTATCCTATGGGACAGAAAGCCTTTCAATAGTGAAAAATGAAATTCCCTGCATTTCACAATCAGGACATGTTACACACAACACATGTCCTACCTTTTACAGACACTGCACCCAGCCCACAAGGGTAACTTGGGCCTAGGTTAGGGGTGTCTCATATGCCACAAAAAGGGATGGTTAGGGCCTAAGCAAGTGGGTGCACTTGTCACGTCAACACGGCAGTACTAAACTACCCACTGACACTGCAATGGCAGGTCTGACAACCTTTTGCAAGGCTGCTTGTGTGGGTGGCACAATCAGTGTTGCAGGCCCACTAGCAGCATTTGATTTACAGGCCCTGGGCACACACAGTGCACAGTACTAGGGACTTAGTAGTAAGTCAAACAAGCCAATCATGGAAACACCAATTCATAGTCACTACAACACAGAAGGTGGCCGGTTACTGATAGACGTCTGTGACTGTGTGAAGCACGCTGAGAGGGCAACGCGGTGATTGTCTCCCACTCATGGGGGTGGTAATTATATGATGCTTGGCACACAGAAGAGGATACGTGTTGTCCTTATAAAGATACAGCTTGTCCCCCACTGGAAATAATCTGTGATGTCCGAAGATTGTCCCGGTATTGTGGACTGGACTTTGATGTTCAGCACTGCCCTCTCCGGGCGATGTTTGTTCCTTGTACCCTTGTCCTAATGAGGCCCGGATTAAAGGGCCGAACCGCATCGACCGCATGCATAGAGGAGTCCACTGAATGAAGAATTTTGTGTTAAAAATTATATACACACTGTGAATGGTTTCAGAGGTGAAGTTTGTACCTCATGTGTGTATGGGATTACCTCATAGTGGATTGCTGTTAGTTATAGAGCAAACATGATACTCCAAGTTTGGGGGTAGGAAAGAATATAGGATTATGTGTAGTAGTATGTAATTGTTTGTGTAATTGTAACAACTATTAATTGGAATCATTTATGTGTGTAATTGATATATGTTATGTATTATTTCGTGTTTACATAAATTTGAGAACAATTAAAAGAATTTACTAAGTGTTCCAATTTGGAATCAGGGCTGGTATGTGTCTCACTATGAATAAATACAAATAGATAGGGACTTTGTACCATAGAATAGGATTGAATTTATTGTGTCCTATTGTTAACGTGAATGTATCTATTCCTCCACATCACTTTTTTTGTATAGGTTCAGGCCCACTAGCAGCATTTTATTTATAGGCCCTGGACACACACAGTGCACTGTACTAGGGACTTAGTAGTAAGTCAAACAAGCCAATCATGGAAACACCAATCCACAATTTACACAAAGAGCATATGCACTTTAGCACTGAGCAGCAGTGGTAAAATGCCCAGAGTCCTAAAACCAACAAAAACATGGTCAAAAACAGGAGGCCAAAAAGCAAAAAGTCTGGGGATAAACCCGCTGGAAAAGCCAGGTCTAACAGAGGGTGTGTGAGTAACTGTGTGGGTGTGTGAGTGGGTGTGTGATTAGCTGTGTGAGTGTGTGAGTGGGTCTGTGAGTGGCTATATGGGTGTGTAAGTGAGTGTGTGATTTGCTTGGTGGGTCTGTTAGAGGATGTGTGAGTAGCTGTGTGGGTCTATGAGTGGGTATGTGAGTGGCTGTATGGGTCTGTACAGTGGGCGGAGAAAGGGGGCAGGGCCTCTGATGAGCTCTCCGCAATCCCGCTGCATGGGACTTAATGTTGGTAACAGAAGGGGTTCTTGGCTCCTAATGATCCTCAGCATCCAAGAGGACTTCATCCACCAACCAGAAGTGCACCAGGAGGCATGTTTGCAGAGTGATGGACAAGGGGGGCATGGCCTCTGACAAGCTCACAGCAATCCTGCTGGGACTTACTGGTGGTAACAGGAGGTGTTATATCCCATATAGGTACCATAATACAGGCGCAGGTAACTTCATAACCCTTCACCTATATTCTTCCCTACATTACACTTATAACGCTTTACAGGGACTGACCTTTTACCTAGATACAACACTGCATTCAGAACGCGGGTTTTCCCTAGTTCGAAATCTCATACATTATGCATGAGGATTCTTGGAAGCACAGCAGGACTACCATCTCCTGTATAATATCTATGTATAAAGTTCATGCCCAACGTCGGCTGCGGACAGCACGGAAAATCATCTGTGCTCAATTGACATAATCTGCAAGGTGTTACAGGGACCGTCGTCTGTGGAAGCAGGCAACGATAATGTTGCGTCTACCAACCAGGACACATAAACATTTGACTCATTTGGCCCGCCGTGTGCTGGGAGAAATTCAACCTGTTTTGAAAAACAAACTGAAAATTGGAACTCCATAACAAAATTGACATTCTTTTGAGCATGCATGGCTTTCAAATGCTTGTAGTAGTTCGAGCTAAACCTACGGACACATTAGAGCTATGGCTTGATTGACAATTTCCTTTTTGAACTTTTAAAAGTTTTTTTAGAACTTTTAAATTATTTTTAAACGAAAACTACTGTTTTTTTAAAACTATTAGCGTACCATTGTCTAGTCAACCTAGTAGTACGTTGAGAATTTAACTATGTCGTCCATTCGGAAGAGGAGTGGGTGTTATATTCCATATAGGTACCATAATATAGGCCCAGGTAACTTCATAACCCTTCACCTATATTCTTCCCTACATTACACTTATAACGGTTTACAGGGACTGACCTTTTACCTAGATACAACACTGCATTCAGAACGCGGGTTTTCCCTAGTTCAAAATCTCATACATTATGCATGAGGATTCTTGGAAGCACAGCAGGACTACCATCTCCTGTATAATATCTATGTATATAGTTAATGCCCGACGTCATCCTTAGTCCGACACAGTAATACAGCGAGGTAGGTCCCCTGGGGAGACCTATGGGTATATATACATCATATCTTGCAAAGATAGCCAGAGGAGACCAGGACTTCCGGGACGACACATTGACGCGAGACGCTGAGTTTCCTGCATGAAGACACTCCAGCTTGCAGTGGTCTAACATCCCTCGCTAGGTGTCCAACCCGAGACCAAGACCCTGTCCCACATGCTCTCAATTCAGGTAATGGGGTTGACTTTATCCTAGAGGGATTCTTGGCTTAACACCTACACACATGCTAAATACTTATTGAAAACGTCCAGCCTGTTTATTCTGTGTATCTCTCTAAGACAGACTAAGTAAGCACGAGTGACTGTGCGAAAAGTAGTATATTGTTTCCACGGTCCTGAGGGATCAGGGTTGTCATGTTCGATAGTTGCCAAGAGCTATTCTCTCCTTGGTAAGAGGAGTTTCTAGTGGCACTGTGAGCTAGCTGGTACAAAAGGCCATCATACCCGGTGGGGGTGTTCGTAATCAGTCTGACACCAATCCTACAGTGTATGTTGTCCGAACGCGCAGATCCTGTATAGGTTTTATAGGAACTACACGACATGGCATCGCCAACGTTGGTTAGGTACTTATTTAACAGTAGAATCATTATAGTTGTTTAGTTGTGAGAGACCCCTACTCACAATTCCCCAGAGACTTCTGGAGTGGGTGGGCACAAACTCCACCACAGCTGAGTAGGCAAAAATTCTATTTTTTGGCTGTTGGTTAATCAAGCTTGAAGGACACATTGTTCCTAAAACTGTGCAAAACACCTTATCTTAGTTCCCTTGAAAAGCTCTTCTTCTCTAAAAACAATGACTGAAGAAACAGGAAATGTGGATAGAGTTGCGCAAGAACAAAATCTCTCAGCAGACGAAGAAGATACAGATGCAATTTCTATTGCAGAAAATGTTAGAAATGCCGTTACCATAAAACTAGGTGCACACGGTCTAACATCCAGGGGTGGACCAGTAGCTTTCGTGATTGAGGCACACAAATCATTTAAAACAGAGGTATTCTATTCATGGGTTACATTCCCAGTTGCAAATGCAAGAACAAAAACATTTCACTTCTACACAGAAAGTGGAATACCGGACGAATATTGTCCCTATGAGGACATTGAAGTTCCACTAACTTACCAGGAACATTTATACTGGTTTAAAGGCACCCTCACCCATACAAGAAAAAAAAGTGAGACTCGGTCCGCTCAGAAGAGAAGAAGTGACAAGGCCAGTATTAGCAGCCTACACACCACATCCTGACATTGAAACAATGCCAGGAGGAGACTTACTTATACTTCACAAAGAACTGATAAAACTTTACAGAAACATGGCACAGTTCGTCATGAGGACACTTACGGTCCAGCCAGCAACGGCTACAACAAACACAAATACAGGTCAAAATACAGCAACTAAAATCACACCACAAATTTTACACGCAGTAATGGGTAAAATGCCCGCAAAACGTAAAGAAATGCCATTCAGGGTAGCTCAAAAAATAACACAGCCAGAAGCAGTATTCCCGAATACTAGCCCTTATGAAAAACACAGAATGCTGTCAATCTGCTTGCCCATGAGGATAACACCACAGATAGATAATTGTACCTCTTGGCGTACAGTTTTTGCTGCCATATATACCAGAACATATGGTATCCCGTCATTAGCAGTAATACCAGATGTATTAAGACAAATAAAAAATGAGTACGGAGCAGAAACTGCTCTGAAGTTAGGGATGAAATTACTAGGTAATTATGCCCAAGTATCAGCAATAATATTAGTAAATATTAAAGGGGAAGCAGCATCAGTGGCAATCCGTCAATGCCTAAGGGAGTTCAGTCCTTTACAACAGGAGCATTAATTACCTAAAATAATTGAGACCGCGTATGCAGAGTTGGGCAGAGACAGTTTGGGTGGGAAAGCATTAAAACCCCAACTGATGGGTAGTCCTGAGAAGGACACCTTTAAGCAGGCACCTGCTTCTTCGAAAAAGAAGTGGGACAATAACAAAAAACATAAAAATAAAGAAAACAGATCTCAATCCAGAGGTAGATCTCCTCCACAGGAGCCGTCCGAAAGGAGGTATAACCTTAGGAATAGGGACAATATTAGAAAACCTGACAGGTATCAGGATACTGATACACGTTCCTTTCAGGGTTCAACAAAAAACTCTGAGAGGGAAGGATGGTCAGACAGACAAGAAGAGCGTACAAAGTCCAGAGACAAGCAGCACGCTCAAGAATACTTCCAAAAAAGAAGATAAAGCCAAACCAAAATCTCAGTTCAAAAAGAAGAAGGTTGCGGGTCTAAAGATCAGACATGCCCAGAATTCTGAGGACTCAACTACTGAACGGGGAATGGGCTCTGACGATGCTAGACAGTGCGGCAGAAGTAACAATAGCTTGCCAGAACCTGATGGAATTTCTGGTGACAGCGGACTTGAATGATTATATCATGTGGAAACACCTGATACTAGGGTGCGTGTCACACATAAGTTATATGAGATAACACTCCAAATGGAGGGGGACAAGCCCAGGAAAGTTAGAGGTCTCTTTTGGGAGAACCTGACGTTTGGTTATGACATTCTATTAGCTGAACAAGATTGGTCGCCAGCATTCGTCATGGACTGCCCTAGGGGAGAAACAGTAATCTTACCAACCTTTTCCGACCCTGTTCCCAAATATATCAAATATACATATGCACGGGAGTGGGCAGTAGCCCTTGCCCTGGCATTATATAAAAACCATGTTGGATGGGATGAGGATTCAACCCACCACATAATTCCATTAAAAAATACTCCGACTTCACAGAGGCAGTATCCAATAAAGCAAGAAGCAAAAAAACAGGTCAGGGAGTTCTTAGATCAACTTGATTACCAAGGGGTGATTAAAACTTGCACCTGTCAAATGAATAATCCTTTGTTTCCCGTAATGAAACCTGACAACTCATATCATCTAGTTTTAGATTACAGACATTTAAACACTTGCACAAAGACATTTGCAGTACAAAATGCACACAGTGCCGCACTAATGAATAACATTGTGCAGAAAAAATACAAACCGACACTCAAATGGATTTTTTTGCCAAAATATAGCTCCTGAAAGCAGGTATTTAACCGCAACCTACGTGTTAGGCTCCCAGCGGCAATTTTGTAGACTCCCCAGGGGTATAAGAACAGCCCGGGGTTGTTTTCGGCCAGAGTAACTGAATTACTTCATTATCTGGATGAAGAGGCATTGTCCTATGTGGATGATATTTATCTAACGGATGATGACCTGGATGAATACTTGAACAGAGTAAATACTATAATATTGGGATTTGCCTCCGAGGGCTACAAATTTAATTTTAAGAAATCAAAGATAGCCCATCTCAATGTCCTTTTTCTAGGATATGAGCTTTCAAGTGAAGGAAAAAGCTTAGCAGCTAACTTTTTAGAAAAGTGTGCACTGCTACAACCTCCAAAATCATAAAAAAATTTACAATCAATATTGGGATTCCTGAACTTTGGCAGAACATACATTTTGGATTAGGCAGAAAGAGTTAAACCTTTGTACGATTTGAGAAGACCTGACTTTTCAGTTCGACAATGGACACAGGAACACACAGATATTCTTCGTTCCCTACAAGCTGATATGATAGCTTCAAAACACTTACAGACATGCACAAATGTACGCAACTTAGTGATCCGTATAGTTGCGGGTCAATCAGGATTCACCTACCTAACATATAATGAAGGTGAAACAGTACCAATAGCATACAAATCACATTTGTACACAAATGCTGAAATGCGCTTTGACTGTCTCGGGTTGGACACCCCGCGAGGGATGTTAGACCACTGCGAGCTGGAGTGTCTGCATGCAGGAATCTCAGCGTCTCGCGTCAGTGTGTCAGCTGGGAAGTCCTGGTCTCCTCTGGCAATCTTAGCAAGATGTGATGTATATATACCCATAGGTCTCCCCAGGGGTCCTACCTCGCTGTATTACTGTGTCGGACTAGGGATGACGTCGGGCATGAACTATATACATAGATATTATACAGGAGATGGTAGTCCTGCTGTGCTTCCAAGAATCCTCATGCATAATGTATGAGATTTTGAACTAGGGAAAACCCGCGTTCTGAATGCAGTGTTCTATCTAGGTAAAAGGTCAGTCCCTGTAAACCGTTATAAGTGTAATGTAGGGAAGAATATAGGTGAAGGGTTATGAAGTTACTTGGGCCTATATTATGGTACCTATATGGAATATAACACCCACTCCTCTTCCGAATGGACGACATAGTTAAATTCTCAACGTACTACTAGGTTGACTAGACATTGGTACGCTAATAGTTTTAAAAAAACAGTAGTTTTCGTTTAAAAATAATTAAAAAGTTCTAAAAAAACTTTTAAAAGTTCAAAAAGGAAATTGTCACTCAAGCCATAGCTCTAATGTGTCCGTAGGTATAGCTCGAACTACTACAAGCATTTGAAAGCCATGCATGCTCAAAAGAATGTCAATTTTGTTATGGAGTTCCAATTTTCAGTTTGTTTTTCAAAAAAGGTCGAATTTCTCCCAGCACACGGCGGGCCAAATGAGTCAAATGTTTATGTGTCCTGGTTGGTAGACGCAACATTATCCTTGCCTGCTTCCGCAGACGACGGTCCCTGTAACACCTTGCAGATTATGTCAATTGAGCACAGATGATTTTCCGTGCTGTCCGCAGCCGACGTTGGGGCAGCCTGTGCGCCGTCCAAGGCCTGGGTGTCAGAGGAGGAGCCGGTGTCCACACCAACAGGAGCCGTGACTATCTGTGGAGGCTCTAGGAATGCCGCCATCAACACTGGAATACGCTGGGGATACTGCAGAACATGGGCCGTTATTGGGTCCAGCCAAGCATCAAAGTCCGGTCGCGCACATGATGGGAGTGTCAGACAGAGATCCAACACACATTCTTCTCCGCAAAACAGGCATCGGAGGACAGGTAAGATGCAGTCCATCCAGACTGGTCTAAATGACAAGAACCAAGATACACTTAGTTCTCTCAGGCGAGGCGTTCCCAGATGTTGTGCTGTGAAATTCCTAGGGCTACTTCATAACAAAATATAAAACCATAATTGTATAAATGATGATAGTGACACTGAAATTAGGAAATTACAAAAAGTTTTTTTAATAGAAAAATACTTCATTAAAATGCAGAGGCCTAGTATGCGTTTTTACTAGATACATAATTTACATGGCCTGCATGAAGAAATCAATCACTTTCACATATTTTATCTTTTCTTCTTTTTCCTGATATCCATATGACAAAGTATAAATCAAATTAATTAAAAAACTGGGTGGTTTCCAAGATGTCTCAACCGCGTTTCGGCAGTAAAACTGCCTTCTTCAGGAGAGCCACCTCCAATTACAATTTCATCGTGAGAAATGCGAAAGCCTGATAGCAGGTTTACAAGGGATCTCCAACTCTTGGATTAGCGTGTCCCAAACAATGGTTAAAATAACCATAAGTTTCAGTCCCAGCAGAGTTAATACTAATAAGAGGGTCCAATGAAGGTCACATGAGGATTCCCCTATGTGTACCTTGAGTAATGTTGAAGTACGGGAATTAGACGGGCTGAAATTCTTAGGATATCAAATATGAAGGTTCTTAAACTTGTCGTGGAAAAAGTGCCGGGCGGACTGTAATTCCCTCGATATAACAGTACAAATTCTTCACGGCGATGAAGCTATGCAGACAGCCCAAACGATGTCTTGCCGTAACGAGATGGTCAGGAAAATAGACGAGTTGGAGATCCCTTGTAAACCTGCTAACAGGCTTTCGCATTTCTCACGATGAAATTGTAATTGGAGGTGGCTCTCCTGAAGAAGGCAGTTTTACTGCCGAAACGCGCGTTGAGACATCTTGGAAACCACCCAGTTTTTTAATTAATTTGATTTATACTTTGTCATATGGATATCACGAAAAAAAAGAAAAGATAAAATATGTGAAAGTGATTGATTTCTTCATGCAGGCCATGTAAATTATGTATCTAGTAAAAACGCATACTAGGCCTCTGCATTTTAATGAAGTATTTTTCTATTAAAAAAACTTTTTGTAATTTCCTAATTTCAGTGTCACTATCATCATTTATACAATTATGGTTTTATATTTTGTTATGAAGTAGCCCTAGGAATTTCACAGCATGTATGTCCCTGCCTAGGTGTACTTCACACTAGTATCAGGGGGCCCTTTATTCTTTACAATTGTGCCCAGATGTTGTACCATGCGATCACGGTATTTTCGCTCCAGGAGTACTGTTTTCATCTCCTTGGTGACTGGGACATCCATTGCGTAGCAGAAAAATTACGATCAGGGTACCTGCAATTAGAAACAGGATCAGCGCAAGTCCTCCAAAAAAGCTTCCAAATACGGAGTGTATAAAGTTTGGTATAACTCCGAGGACCGTCTGAAAAGTGCTTAATAGTCCAGAACCTATGGTCTTAAATAGGTGGACGATGCTTGTCGTATCAGACATGTTAAAGATACGATTTACCATTTCTGCGAAATGGAAAGGGGAATTCGTACATATGAGCGCCTGTATCTCTGCTGAAGACCTTGTGATCTGGAGATCAAAAGTCTCTCGAGCGGAGGTTATGGGCACAGACTTCTGTAAAAGCATGGCTTTTATTCTGCTCAAAGCATCAAACCATATTAATGAAACATTTAGCGAAGGCCATAACGGCGCCTTCCAGACTGTATGTGTTGGTGGAAACAATACTTGCATACAGCAAGTAACCCTGGAGTTCACGGTTACCAGACATGCGATGCCCAGAAGCATCCCACAGCAACCTTGATCGTTCAGCATCAAGTAACTCCCATTCGAAAGTAGCCTGAACACTGGAGTGATCAAGGCAGCTGGAGTACCCCTCAAGTGACAGGTGACAGGATACATTTGCTACTGAACCGTTACACGTCCCATGCAGCATTATATCCTGACATATGAGTGATCCACTTAAAGTGTCTGCACAGTTTGTACCGCTCAAAAACACTTCTCTATCCCCACTCCGGCATCGAAATCTATACGGTAATTCCCAAGATTCCTTGATGAATTCCCTACCCATTTCTTCATATCTGCCTGCCTGCTTTTGTTCAAGGCAAAATAGAAATTGAAAAGCAGTGACTGGTAGAGTTATGTGGCCATGGATTAACCATTCTGTGGATGGTGATTCTGCCACTGTAAAGGCTAATCTATCCAGTTTTTCAATACGCAGCATTGTATATTTTGCACCCCTTTGTGCCATCTCTATCTGTTTTTCTGTTAGGTTGTATGAAGAAAACAGAGATGTACTGTTGATGAAACGCCAAGTCACATAGCCTGCGTGCAAAGATTGCAGCATCCAGCTTAACAATATAATAGAACGCAATTGTGATTGCCCGTGTTGTAATATGGACAAATCCTGTTCTAATATATCTATTGCAGAAGATACAATGTTGCCCAGTGAATATATCCTGGAGGTTAGTGTAGTTAAACCATTGTCAACCTAGAGCTTTCTCTAGGTTTATACGATCTATTTCTCGTAATCTCTCCGCGGCCTCTTGTTGTGATGTTTTCCAGATATCATTAAAGACAGCATAATAGAAACGTTTGTGACGTGGCTTTCTAGGACCTAATAAAAAATCTTGTAGATCCACATCCTTTGTAAGTAAGGATAAGTGTTGTTTCACCTGTGACAGTGTCGAGGTTCTTAGCCAATCGAGGCATAATTTCCCAACACTGTATGATGTCACTACCCCTTGATGTTCTCTCTGTACATAGCGTGGATCTCACCTGTTGATTTTAAACCCTTTGGTTTTACCCAGGAATCTTTCCTGACATCTATTGGTGTCTGTGGGCCAAATCAACCATCCCTTCCAATCGGGGTCTGATCTATTGTATTGCATGATCTCATCTAACGTAATCCCTTCTTGTGATGTTATGTTACCCTCGGTGTGTGATGGTGTGGGCATCCGAGGTATATTCAAGTCTTCGTTCTTAGCTAGTCCAAGACAGGTAGTTTGTTGCACAGTTTCATTCAAAAACATGATTTGCTGAGGAATGAGGCATGCTCGAAATAGCGCTTCTGTTCCCTGGACCTGCCAGTCTCTAGTACCCCAGACAGAGTTTAAGTCTATAGTGTCTTTCCCCTAAGTCGAAACCTTGTTCAGACAACTGGGCAATAAAGGAAGCAGAATAAATCTGTTTGGTGTTTGTCAACATATTTTTCTATGCTGGTGTTGGTGCAACCTTATAGTAATATGAGGCTGGGTCTGACGTGTTAAACCCTGAAAAATATGGAAATTCCTGTGCAAATGTCTTTGAACTGCTTTTCGGCGGTGTAGGGCGATGTACCCATTGGTGGTAGGTAAAAACATTTCTGGGATTAGCAGATTTATGCAAAAAATGATGACCATAATGTTGATAGCAATACATTGTTTCAAAATCTGATGCGTCTTCCAACAGTTCACTACTGGAAAAAGCCGCAGATTTTTCTAAATCAGACAACATATTATTTACAGTTTCATAATCCCAATCATCAGAAAATGTACTGGAGGTAATGATATCACTCAATGATATTTTAAATAAATGTGGAATTTTTAAAATTTCGGTCGGACCAAATATTGTAATCAATCTTGTCCCACACTATACCATCAGGTATAGGAACTGCTGTAATGTTCACTGATGACAAGTCTCTTTGTTCACGATGTGATGATAGGTGAGGTTTCAGAATCAGATTCACTTTTTGTGCTGCAGAGCTTTGTCGAAGGTAAGTTTCATTTATAAGCATGCTAAAAACAGTTACTAAGCCTATCCAGAAAAGAAAGAAAAGTATCCCAGTAATTACCCAGAGTTCTATCCAAGGTGATATCAGGTAAGTCTTTTTAAGAAAGTTCAGAAAGTCTTTAATTTGCTGGTTGCGTGTTTTTTGAGCTGGCATCGTTTCAAGTTCACTTGGATCAAATGAAAAGGTATCAAAGTCGATGAAATAGCCAGATGCAGTTCGATCAATTTTCGGTATTTCCGCAGGTCTTGTGGAAACTGTAGCTTGCTCTCGTTGAGGGCAGGCATGTTGATGTACATATCCGTGTTTGGTTGAGTTGAAATTTTTCTTTCATTTTGATTTTGATTCGGATTATTAACTTCAGTTTCGAGAGGAACGAGTTCCATGGCATTATTGCATAGTCCATCATTCCGTGCAGGGGCTCTTCAAACGTGATGAGTCTTTCTGTTTGAACTTCTTGTATCGTAGCGAGAGGAGGGCGTCATTTACTCAGGAGTCCACGAGGCCTATTATTCAGTATCAGCCACATAGTGTGGTTTGATTAAGTAGATTAAGGCAAATCTTTTCTCCTTTTTACCGGCAAGAGGTGGTAGAAGTACAGTTCTTGTTCCTTCAACGGCCAGGACAGGTACAAGCTTTCTGTATGATGGCCCTAATTCTTTTTTGTCCGCAATTTTCTCTCTGACCAGCTCCCCAACTTTAGGGACCCAGACAGGTCTTTCCGTAACTGACTTGACTTCCCCAGTGGTGGTCCGCTTTACCTGGACATTGCTTTGTAGTGCCCTGGATTCATTCAGATCCTGTAAAACAGCCAAACGTTTATGGATGTCAAAATGTTTTTTCATCCGCCACTGTCCCTTCGCAATCAAGATCAGATACCCACATTCTAGTCCCAAATAGGACTTCATAAGGAGTGACACCCCCTAGAGAACTTCTTGGCATATTATTCAATGCTCATTGAACTCCATACAAATGTTTTACCCAACTCTCACCCGAGCCCAATACTCTAGCTGTTAAAGACTGCTTTAGGTCCCGGTTTTTCCTTTCCACTACCGAATTTCCCTCGGGATGGTATGGAGAGGAGTACCGCAATGCTACACCCAAACCTCCCATGGCTTCCTTGTAAGCCCTAGAGGTAAATGCGGGGCCACGGTCAGAATGTAATGTGCCAATTGCGTATGTCCCTATAAAGACTCGCAAATCTTTTATAACAGTTCGAGCATCAGCCAAGCACTGGGGCCACACCCATAGGAATCTAGAGCAGGAATCCACTGCAACCATGATATACCTGTAACCCCCTCTGTTTGTAAGGGGCCGCTGTGGTCCAAATAAACACAAACAAGTGGTTTGTCTGATATTAGCAATGGTGTCTGCGCTGGACGTGTTACGGTGGAGCCTTTCATCTGCTGACAGATGTCGCATTTCAAGATATAGTCCTTAGTCTGCTTGGTTAATCCTGGCCACCAGTAGCGTTGTTTCAGTAAGGAAACAGTCACTGTAACTCCTGCATGTGTAGAACCTATACCCTTGTGTGCTGCTAGAATTAAACCTAACCTGCGATCCATATTTGGTATTACTCTATCCCCCACTCCAGGAATCTGAGCAAATGGAACGTTATTGGCATCTAACTTGTAGGAGTACTTGAGTGGAAATCTTTTCGGTAGTGCCGTTTTATTGCGTGTAGCAATAATTGCAACCATAATCTCACCATCTATTCTCGTTTTTGGACGAGTTATTGCAGCTACGGAAGCCGTGCGTACAGCCCCCTTTGCGGCTTCATCAGCCAATGAATTCCCTTCAACGTGAACGCCATCACGTTGGTGACTCAGTGTGTGTATCACGTGAGCCCTTGGTAGTTCGTTTTTCAACTCTACTACCTGTTCCCATAGCGTTTTGTGCTTAATTGTGCCACCTTTGATGGGGTCCCACAGTCTCTCAATTCAGATAATGGGGTTGACTTTATCCTAAAGGGAATCTTGGCTTAACACCTACACACATGCTAGGTACACTTAGGTACATCTAGTTAGGGAGACATCGTAGGAGTACGCATCTTTTTATTATCATGTATTTTATGTACTTGTATGTATTCATGATTACTGCAAGATGGTAGAGCTTTACCATCTGTTTACTTTCATAGTGCTCCTAATCCTATATATCTGCTACTGTCTAACCGTTGTTGCAGCTCATCTATTTTACACCAGAATAACAACTGTTTAATAAATACTTATTGAAAACGCCCAGCCTGTTCATTCTGTGTATCTCTCTAAGACAGACTAAGTAAGCACGAGTGACTGAGCGAAAAGTAGTATATTGTTTCCACGGTCCTGAGGGATCAGGGTTGTCATGTTCGATAGTTGCCAAGAACTATTCTCTCCTTGGTAAGAGGAGTTTCTAGTGGCACTGTGAGCTAGCTGGTACAAAAGGCCATCATACCCGGTGAGGGTGTTTGGAATCAGTCTGACATCAATCCTACAGTGTATGTTGTCCGAACGCGCAGATCCTGTATAGGTTTTATAGGAACTACACGACAGTTCTTGACCCCAAGGACTCTCATCATCCCAGGGGACTTCATCCCTCAATGAGTAGTGCACCTGGAGGCGCGTTTGCAGAATGGTGGACAAAAACCCCAGAGAGGTGGTGGTCCCCGGGGCTCTACAGCGCCACAGGTTGGGGGTCTGTGTGGCCTTCTCCAATATATTAAAAAACCTCCAGGGAGATGGTGATCCCCGGGGCTCAAAAGAGCCTTAGGAGGAGGGCCCCGTTTGCCCCCTCCTTTTGTTTTGTATTCCCACATGCCCACTGGACCTGGCCCACCTGGAGGCTATACTGTAACTAAGCGCAGGAGACAGCACTTGTTTTTTCTTTTAAATTTTTGCTGCGAATTCACCAATACATTGCTATTTTCTCTGCAAAAAATTAAAAACAAAAGTATTTTTGGCCCTTCCGGCATCAATGGGGGACCCCAACACCAGGACTAGGGGTTCAGGGAATTCCTCCCCTACCCCCTCTGAGTCCCAAGATGGCTGCCAACACTTCCTGGTTAAAGTGTTGGCAGCCAATCAGATCTCTGCATGAGAATGGGAGGATTCGTGGAGGAGTTGTGTCCTTGGATATTCAAATGTGGTTTTCTTTAAATAACTCTAAAACTACTGAACGGATTTCTACCAAATAACAAAATGCACTCTTTCTGGACCAAAATCTAGCTTTCTTCCAAACTTGGTGTAATTCCATCCAGCGGTTCGGGCTGTAGTCGTGTTCAAAATCCCTATGGGAATTCACTTTTTGACCCCGACCCTTTTTCTAGGTCACCGCTTAACAGGACACCCTGAAACTTTCCATGCACAACTAGAATCAGTAGGGCACTGCTTTTGGAAAATTTCGGGAAGATTCGTCAAACAGCACCAAAGATATAGGCAAGTCAAAAAATGTTTTACATAGGGAAATTAGGTCCTAACTATAACTACCTACTGGCGACTGCCGGTAGGTAGAATTATATAAATATAAATATTCACTGAAAAAACCAAAGGTTAAAGTAACGCTATAGTTAGTGTGATAAAAAGTTCTGTTTTTATTTTTAAAAAACTTTTGAAATGCACTGAAAACAACAAAGGTTAAAGTAATGTTATAGTTAGGTGAATATATCAGTGACAACATTAATGTTTTTACCTAAAAAAATACAGAAATTCCCCAGTTATAGTTAGCAGAGGTAACTATAACTTGTGCCTCCGCCATGCACTGCTTCTGACCCCACATATTTTATGACTTCTGACATGTTATATGACATCATTTATGACATCACTGATGACATCTAAAATGACATTATTGATGACATCACATTACTCTATAAACTTGTACTAGACAGTCAATACAGAAGAGATTGCGCTCCAATAAATGAATGATGCATTCACCTCCATCAAGGTTTTCAGACCATTTTTCAATGTGAAATTATAAAGAAAACACCCTGTCCATATGTCTAGAAAAGGGTGGGAACACCGTTGCATACTACTAACATGAAGGGTTGGTGCCAAACAGGTGGAGCTTGTAATTGATTTGGCACCTTTGCATACTCAGCAGCAATTAGTAGGGGGAACTGTGGACTCTGCTCTCAGACCAGGAGATGACACAAAGAACCCACTCGTCTTGGACAGTCACTACAGAAGGGATTGCACTTCAATAAATCAACGATGCATTCACCTCCATCAAGGAGTTCATATTGTATTTTAATGTGCAATTGTAAAGAAAGCACACTGCCCATCAGCCTGGGAAATGGAGGGAACTCGATTGCATACTACTAACGTGGACGGGGCGGGGCGGGGTCAAAAGGGCGGAGCTTGTAGGTGATTTGGTGCCTTTGCATACTCCGCAGCAATTAAAGGGGAGAACTTTGGACCCCTCCCCAAGCATTACTAGGCCCAGGGCTATTTTTTTCAAAGGGGAGCGGAGCCCCCCGCCCCAAGCCTATTTTGGCCCCAAGGACCCCATCCCCCGGGCCTGCATTAATTAAAGGAGGAGCCGCTGGGGGAGCCCCAGGACCCTTGCAGCCCCAGCTAGCTCCCTGCCTGCTATGGGATCTGAATTGCTTCTGCCCAGAGGGAGCAGCTATTTATGATGCTTCCTCCAGGTGGGAGCAATCTGTTGATATGTTTCCCTAATGCATCAGGGCGGACAGAAAAACAGATCACAAGTCTGCTCCCAGCTGTTTAGGAGCATTTTTAAAGCTCCCGCCCGCTGAGAGCAGACTTTGTGTTTGCTCTTATTTGGCAGGAGTATAAAAATGCTCACGCCAGGCAGGTGCAAACACAAGTTTCCCTGCTCATGCCGATATAGGAAGGCATACCACTGTGTCCCGGAGGTGGGCTCCCAGAACACAGTTAGTGAGCTGGCCCCAGGGGATGGGGTTCCCGAGTCCGTTTATGGCTCAGGAGGGGGGGGCGCATGGCCCCCTCCCATTTTTTAAACGTTGCGGCCCTTTGAGATGGGCTCCCAGGACCTTTTAAAGGTTTGTGGAGGGAGGCCTCATGGCCCCTCTCTTCACATATGTCAAGTCGGTCCCCAAATAATGGGGTCTGCGGGCAGTATGCGGTTTGAGTAGGGGACACACATGCCCCCTCTCCCCTAATTATTTTAATCAGTGCCTGGGGGATGGGGTCTCTGGTTGCCTAAAATGGATCAGTGAGGGGGCCCGCGCACCCCTCCCCATATTTTTTAATTTGGCCCCCCGGGGACAGGGTCCCTGGGACTGAATGTGGTTCTGGGAGGAGGGTCGCGTGGCCCTCCTCCCCTTATTAAATAAATTTGTCCCCGGGGGAAGGAGTCCATTGAGCTGCAAACAGCCTGGGGATGGGGGCCATGTTCCCCCCTCCTCTTAATGAAAGAATGCAGCCCATGCTGCCATTTTGGGCTTTCTTTTTCGATCCCGGCCCACGGGATAGAGGCAAAAATTGCCAGATTTTTTTCCGGTTTTGGTCTCCGAGTCCTGTAATGGCTGCCTGCAACATTTTTCACATGTTACTGGCAGCCAATCAGAGCGCTCGCTCCCACAGGAGTCTGACTCCCGTGGGAGTGAGATGGCCCAAGGGAAAAAAAGCTTCCTGGGCCAATCAGAATTCTATATTTTTTTATTGTATTTGAGGGATTCTCGCTAGAGTCCCTCGAACCCAACTGTCCAGATATGCAAATATTTTGTAACTATAATGTCTTAAAAAACTACTGAATGAATTTACACCAAATCACAAAAGGCATAATCTGTGGACCAAGATCCTGCCAAATTTGGTGTCATTCCGTTCAGCAGTTTTTGCGGTTCTTAAAGAAGTCTATGGAAAATGAATGGGGATTTAGCATTTTGAGACCCCCTTTTTTTCTCGGTCTTTGCTTCACTAATACCCCGAAACTTTCCAGGCACAAGCTAGGCAAAAAAGAGCACTTTTTTAATAAAGTTTCATGGAGATTCGTCAAACAGTGTCAGTGTTATTAGCAACACAAAAAACGCTGACATAACTATAACTACTATATATATTCAGGGAGAAAGAGTGAGTTTTGCACACTCTTCATTATCAATAGTGCTCTTCACAAACAACTACAATCATAATCTATTCCTGTATTACCCAGTTGCAGTCACTACTGGGTAGTAATAGTTAACTCTGGTGCTGTTTGGCAAAGCTCACAAAATAAAATGCTACTTTTTGATTAGTTTCCACATGGAAAGTTTTGGGGCGATCCATTGAGTGGGGGAGAATATGGAGGGTCCCAAAACATGTTTTTACCATTCATTTTTCAATACAAACTTTAGACACAGCTACAGCCCAAACCACTGAAAGGATATACATCAAATTTCGCAGAAAGCTAGATGTTGCTCCAGAAAGAGTGACTTTTGTGATTTGGTGTATTTCCATATGGTAGTTTTGAACAATTAATGCTCAGAACCTTTGTATATCTAGGGACACGGAGCTTCCATGGATCCAACAGCTCTCAAGCTGAGATCTGATTGGCTTCCACTACATCAACCAGGAAGGGGTGGCAGCCATCTTAGGACTCAGGACTCTGTCCCGAATCCTGCAAAAAAGTTTTAAAAAACACAAGGGGTCAGGGTAGGGATTCTTTGACACCCTAGAACTGGTTGTGGGGTCCCAGAGCCCGCCAAGAGCCAAACCCTTTTTTTAAAATGTTGCAGTGAAGATGCAGAGGATCCATGAATGGTTTTTTTAAAAGCGCTTTTTTAAATAAAACTCCTCGGGGTGGCCGAGGACCTGGTGGGACAGTGAATATTGTAATTTTAGGAGGGGGGAACGTGGTCCCCTTTACCCGAGCCACGCTGATGCCCTGGAAACCCATTTATCCAGTGCAGAGGCTGACAATTCCAGGAGGGGGTGGACCGCCCACTTCCGGAGTCTTATTAGACCCCAGGGACCACATTCCCCATGACCGGAATGTATCAAAAAAGGAAGAGTGGCCACATGCCCTCCCCACCGAAGCCTAAAAAGGCCCCGGAGAACCCACCTCAGTGGCCAAAATATATATATATTCTTTTTTTTGGGGGGGGGGTGGGAATTCATCCTCCGTGAGGAAACTTTTTTTTTTAAGCAAGCTGTCCTTGAATCACTTGGGGACCGGGAAGAAAGTATTAGTTGTTTCTGTAATAGGGGTCCTGTGTTAAAATTTGGAAAGTGAACCCCGTTGGGGGTCTCTCCATATTGGATTTTGGATATATGCTATGGATACTTGTGGATCCATGTTGTGGACTCCATCAGGGTATGGAGAAGTTCATTTTTCCTAGATTCATCCATCATTTAGGCTGTCCACATCCCTCTAGTCCTGAGGAAGACCCGCTGTGATGTCTAACTACTAGCACATTCACAAAGGGTCGAAACTTCGACGGCAGGCCTATTGTTTAATGTTCTTTGTCAACCATCCTACAAAAGTATTACTAATGATATAGGGTGTTTGTTGAACTGTGGATAGGAGAAAGAGCAGGCATCTTTGTAATAATTTCTTTATGTACATCATGTTAAGATGAGTCTTTGCCTGTATTAACTGTATTATGTTTTTTCACTGTGTGTCACTTTATCACCAAGTCATGTCATTTGATTTATGTTTATGTTTTGACAGCCTTATATGAAAAAGAAAAGAAATTGTGCATATTAATTATAAATATCTCTTTGAATATACCAAATAAATATAAATGTTGTCTACCACAACTTCATCGACCATCCACACCAGCCAGAAACACCAGCCAGCACACCATCTCCAACTGGACACCGATCGCGGCCGAAGACACCACCTCGACCATGAAAAGCATCCACTCGGGGGCCCCCACCGTTCCCTGCCCCCTCACATCTACCACAGATCCAAAGCCACCATCGCACCCAAACTACAACGCACCATCAACACCACCTTCAAAACAGGCACCTTCCCAGACGACTGGAAGCTCGCAGAAGTCAGACCCCTGCTCAAGAAGCCCACAACTGACCCCACCGACCTCAAGAACTATCGGCCCTTCTCGCTCCTCCCCTTCGCAGCCAAAGTTGCAGAGAAAACAGTCAACAGGAAACTGACACGATTCATTGAAGAGAACGCCGTCCTCGACCCGTCCCAATCCGGATTCTGAAGCAACCACAGCACAGAGACCGCCCTACTCGCCGCCACAGATGACATCCGCACCCTCCTGGACCAAGGCCACTCCGCAGCCCTCATCCTACTGGACCTATCAGCAGCCTTCGACACCGTCTCCCACCGCACACTAGTCGCCAGACTACACGACGCAGGCATACAAGGAACAGCCCTGGACTGGATCCGATCATTCCTCACCGGAAGAAGCCAAAGGAGAAATTAAATGTTGACAGCCGCAAATGTTTTCAGGGATCCTGCATCATGAATTGATGGGGATCCAATGTGATATCAAGCACAAGTTCACTTGCAGAGAAATATCGGACAGAATAGGTCCAGGCTCCCCGTAGGAATGATCGCTCGACGGCGGCGTCCTTTAATCCTAATTTCCCGTCTCCAACCGGCTGGTGGAGCACATGCGAAATTCATTCTTTGAGACCACAACCCTTGGTGTAGGTCTCCTTGTGATTGATATCACATTGGATCCCCATCAATTCATGATACAGGATCCCTGAAAACATTTGCGGCTGTCAACATTTAATTTCTCCAACCCCGTCCTGATGAAGACCCGCCCCTGACGCTTATTCAAGTTGCGCTTCTACCTAGGGTCGAAACGTCGATGTTAAATTTATACTAGTTCATGCAACTTCACGGACCCCAATTTAAAGTCGTATCTGGGCTGTGTATCTATGCTTTAATCATTGAACAGTACACTATAATCATTTTATTGTCTCATGTTTGATCCACCTATATATTATGTACAGCACTTTATTTATTTATTCATCACAAGTCACTTCTCTTGCACTTTAATTCACCCTATCGTCGTATTTTGTATTGCTTTATTGACAGCCATATTCATTAATATGTGTACATGATACTCATGCAATACAAAGATCATTTTGTGTGGCTAAAAAATTACTGTGTCTTTGTGGTGTGTTCCGTACAAAAAGTCTTTGGCTGTGAATCATTCCCTTCTGTCTATAATTGTTGACGTTTTTAAGTTAGTATCCATATTGTACAAAGCAATTGTTTCTACACAACAACGGACCCAAATACCTCAACGACAGAATCAATTTCCACGTACCCAAAAGAAATCTCCAATCTTCCAACCTCGCACTGGCCGAAACCCCGCGCATCCACAGAGCCAGAGCAGGCGGAAGATCCTTCTCTCACATTGCAGCCAAGACCTCGAACGAGCTACCGGCAGACAACAGATGCGCCCCCTCCCTGAACACCTTCAGGAAGACCCTCAAGACCTGGCTCTTCGGCTAAACAGATCTGCGGACCCCCCCACCCCCTCAGCGCCTTGAGACCCTCACGGGTGAGTAGCACGCTTACTATTCCCTGATTGATTGATTGATTGTTGCTTATTTTGGTGATGTGTTTTGGGGGTGTTGTATAATGGTCAATATAGGCCCGCACTCTCCCAGTTTTCTGAAGAACATACATTGATCTTCTTATATAGGTGTGACAATTCAGCACCTATTTTTCCTGCAAAGAAATTGTGACACCCAACAGAAGGCATTGTAGTTTTTAACAACTCTGTATGGGTTGGTCACAGGGCCTGGCCTAAGGTTATAGTTAGGTGAAATGTTCAGTAACAACATAATGTTTTAAATTGAAATGACAGAAATTCACCAGTTATAGTCAAAGTTATCTCCAGTAACTATAACTCGTGCCCTAAGATAACTATCACTCGCGCCCTCACCATGCACTGCTAAATATCACACATATTACATTACTCATGACATCTTCTATGACATCATTGATATCACACAAACATTTGCAATGAAATTATTGATGAGAAAACTGTGGATGGTGGGGGCACGAGTTATAATTACATTAGGGCACAAGTTATAGTTATTTGAGATAAGTATACCTATAACTGGTGAATTTCTGTGTGCTTTTTTAGTTCAAAACGTTATGTTACTGAACATTTCTCCTAACTATAATGTTATTTTAACCTTTGTTTTTTGTGTGAATTTTTGTTAACATTCTGGTACTTTTTACTTCACTTCTCCATTATGAATGTAGAACTACAAATACCAGGACGTGGACACAGGATTTTAGGAGTTGCTTTCATACCATCTGACACGGAACAATTTTAGAGTCTGTTTTCATGGTTACCTTAAATATATGGCTTGACCAGGGAACGCTCACCTGAAACATTATTAGCATGCACTGACAATTATAGAAGAAATTGCATTTTTATGGACTAAACATTGAGCTTTCTGTGGTTCCCATAGTCTTTACAGACTTAGGTTATCAGCCAAAAATAAGACTTCAGTACAAATTACTGGAAAGTTAAGGAAATCTTTCCGAGGCCAACAGCCTAAGGAGCTTGCTTGATAATGTGACTCATAAGCTGTTGTGACTACATTTTAAGCATTATTGGCTTCGCAACAATGTTCCAGAAATTGTTTTGATTAAGAAAATTGCAGTCCAGTGTTCTCCGCTGGTCCGCAGGTGATTATCTGCGAGATAAAGTTTAAACTCCGAGATTTTCTGCGACCGCAGGCAGGATGGCCCGTGCATGTGCTGCCTCCCCAGGAGGATTCCGCCTTTTCCTGGAAACCACTTCCAAATGTTGATCCGCCGTTAACCCTGCTTAAAATGCAAGCCTCTGGAACAGGTGGAAGCAGTTTGGGCCGCATACCTTCGTTGCAAGGTAGGGAGAGAGTGCAGGGCCTTTGGAGTCAGCAGTCTTGAAGTGCCACTAAATGTCCCATGTGGAGCACAGAGGAAGGCTGGTGCTAGGCGCACAATTTACAACAGGTGACAGGTTGAGGCATGAACTTTTATTTTATTGGCTGATCTGGATTATCTAATTTTGACCCCGGCATATTTCCTTGGGGGTTACATAGGGTTCTTTCTATGAAATGAAGGTGAAAAGGTTGCTCTGTTGTAGGCCAGTGGTAGTGAAATGCAGTGAGGGATCAGAATGGATATGTGACGTTGCAAAGTAGTTTCTGAAATCTTTGTAGGGGTCTCTGAAAAACTTTGAATCTTTGCAAAGATTGTCAAGTTTTCTGCTTTTTCACAGTCCTCATTTTGCAATAGCGTATGTAGCACACATCATTATTTAGCTCTAACAAAATAGTTCTTCATAAGACTCACCATACAGAGCACCATCAGTACCTCATTACATCAGACCGAGAATTCCTCATTCTGCATGTCGTGGAAGGTACCAGACGGATTGCGAAGCACTGTTTGTTCACAGGAGCAGTAAGCAAGCATATTTTGACAGGGACAGATCCACAAGGTTGTACATGGAGGAGTTTGTCCTCATTAAAATGCCTGGAAATCTGGGTTCATAGGTAGAAATTCATGCAGAGACACCTATGTGTTTTTCAAATTCCTTCAAGTTACTTGGTCGATCAGCTTGTGACCCCAAGGTAACATTGTGTCAAGATGTTACTGATTTCCTGTGGATCAGTAACAACGAGTGCAGAACTGCCTGCATAACTCTGGGCTGCTCATCACGAGGACCTTCATGTTTATCTCTTGCACAAAGAAAGGTTCCTCCAAGATAAACTTACACTAACAAATTCTGCATACATCTGGCTTTGCGCATAGAAAAACTCCACAAAAGCTACATTTGCACAGAAAATAAATGTTAGTATAAATCTTCCATTTTGCTTTTGTTCAAAATAATAAAATTATTTTTGCACCACTGAAGTTGAACGTTAACTGGGAAACATACATTTTGCAAAGTGCAAAAAACCAGGAAGTTTGTAAAACCGTAAGCGGCGAAAAAAATGTTTGTACACCCTAAATCAGTATGGTTGCTGTCCACACGTGTGCAACAGTTTGGAAGGGCAGATGTGTGGGAATGCTATGCATGAGGGCCAGAGATGTTCTCTAATCATGCAGCGGAAAGCAAAGCTGGCAGGTAAGGGAGAAAATCTCAGGTTGCATCGTACTGGAATTGGAAAAATCACTTTGTGGTCAATGCCAGCACTGGTTGTGATAGACAGATGTAGCGCTCCTATTAGTTTGTGGTGTTGATAGGGTTATGACATTGAGACTAGACATGTCTTGATGGCTCGATAGAAGGGAAAGTGATCATTTATTTATTTTTAGAGTTTTGTATAGCACGAACTTGACCCGAAGGCATCAGAGGGCTTCACAGAATTGTTATAGAATCCATAACATGAGTTGTTTTAGATAGATACATAGTGACAATATGTAAACAGCGTGAACAGTAGACATTAGGGTACGTGATGATACACTTTGAAGATAAATAAGGTATGTATATATATCAATATGTCCTCCTCTTTGGCTCACATAACGCTGAACCCACGGCGCATCTAACACCGGTGCATACTTATCGGCAGAGCCATGCCATAAAATATTACCACACAATCCTTTTCAGGGGAAAGATGAAGTCGCACTCACAAAAGGTGATTTTCCAAGCATTTATTTTTCAAAATTCCTCCAGGTTGAAAAGCCAACCGACGCGTTTCGTTCTCGCAGAGAACTTGATCACGGTTCAATATGTATATAAGTCATAGGCAGAATTAGCCCAGCAGCGAAAACAAAAGTTACATGAGGAGTAAATCATAGTACATATTAACAATAAATAGAGGAATTTATTGTTCCTTGTAGACGACGAACAGTAGTGTAGATGACCAATGTAAATTCTGAGGTAACTAAGGAAGTGTGTAGTGAAGGTGGGGAGAGTGCGGCACTGTCTAACCCAAAGGTGGTAATGCTCCGATTTGTTTAAAGGGTGTGGGATGGAAGCAAACAGTTCAGACTGGGGCTTAAGGGGGGGGGTGTGTTTAGGTATTTGTCGAAGAGTAGGCATTTCAGTTTTTTCTTGAAGTGAGGGAATTATTGATTGTCCCGTAAATCTTGATGCCAAATTCTGGGGGCGTTACTGGAGAAAGAACGTGTGCGAGAGTTCTCTTTCTTAAATTTTGGTCGAATCGGGAGTAGACTGTTAGAGCTTCCGAGGGGTTTCTTTTGGCCAGCTTTTGTTAGTTTATGTGTGAAGTAGATTGGGTTTCAGTGTAGAGCGCTTTGTGGGCTACGCAGGCGGTTTTGGATATAGCTCTGGCCTCAATTGGTAGCCAGTTGAGGTTCTTGAGAGTGGGAGTAATGTGGTTGAGATGACTCTCACCCAACAGAAGCCTAGCCACTGCATGAAGTGTGGCTTTTAAGGGCGCAAGGTGTGTTTTTGGGGTGCCCGTGAATGTTGCATTGCCGTAGTCTAACTTAGAGAGGACTAAGGATTGCACTACAGTCTTTAGGTCTGCTGAGGGGATGAAGGGTTTGACTGTTTAGGTATTTTAGCCTGTGAGAGGCACTTTGGCTGAGGCGTTTATATGCTCTTTCATGCTCAGATGACTGTCAAGTGTATTGGAGATTGATAGTTTTCAGTTTAATGCGGTGAGATTGTCGAGCCAGGTATTTACGGGAAAGGATTTTTCTTTTGGTAGGATGAAAAGGAGTTCGGTTTTGTTGAGGTTGAGTTTAAGATGGCTGCTTGTCAGCCAGGATTGAACCACGGTAAGTGTGCTATTTAAGTGCTGGATGTCTTTGGTTGATGAGATCTTTATGTAGAGTTGGGGGTCATCTGCATAGAAATGATAAGCAATTTTGGCTTGCTTCAGGATCATTGTAAGGGCTTCTAAATAGAGGTTGACTAGGGCAGGAGACAGGATTGACCCTTGGGGGACTGGTGTTTCCTTTGAAATCGAGGTGTTAAGTTTGATTATCGGTGAGCGTTTGTTCAGGAAAGATGTGAATCGTTTAAGGACTGTTCCATTGATGCCTGCACGGTGCAAGAGGGTGCTTAGGATGATGTCTTGTTTGACAGTATCAAAGGTCACCGATAGGTCCAGGAAGACTAGAAGGCAGGCCTGGCCATCATCTAAGTAACTGTGTAGGTCGTCTATGATGTTGAGAATCGTGGTCTCTGTACTGCAGCCCTTCCTGAACTCCGATTGGAAGGTGACGTGCAGGTTGTATTTTTCAATGTGACTGTTGAGTTGTGTAAGTACATATTTTTCAATGACTTTGGCAAGGAGAGGGAGGAGGGGGGCGGCATGGAGCCACTCGATAGGGAGGCGTTAATGATTTTGGTCCAAATATAAGAGATGATGTGACTGAGTTTTTTAACAAGTGCCACAGGGAGGGGGACAGAGATGTGCGATGACGGCTTTATGTTAGCAAGCAACTTGAGTGTTTCTTCTTCCTGGATAGGGCTGAATTCAGTCCAAGTTGCATCATTTTTCAATTGCAATGGGGTTGGGGTTGGTGGATTGTGCTGCTGAGGGGGGGCAACTGTCTTTTGAAGTAGGGCTTTGGTTAGGCCCTTTTTGTGAAGGGGGGCATCCTTGGTGCAGGGCATAGGGGTGGGCGGCTCAAGGAAGATTTCGATTTTATAGATTTTATTAGAGAAAAAGGTTAGGAATTCTCTGCATCGCTCAGCAGAGTCATTTTTTGAGTTTTGGGGAAAAGAGGATGTTTGTTGATTGATAATGTTGAAGAGGTCTTTGAGATTGTTTTTAGACCGGTCAAGTCGGTCTCAGAAAAAGGAGGCTTTTTCTTTGAAGATGTGTTTTTTGTATTTTAGGCGTTCGGTCTGTAGACTTGAGATATTGGTTAACAAGGGCTGCTACCTCCAATTTCTTTCAGCTAATCAGAGTTGTCGCCTCTCCTTGTTAAGGTCTGTGTTAAAATAAGATCAGTAGGGGATGCTTCTTGGTTTCTTAATTTTCAGGGGAGCGATTGTCTCAACAAGTTTTGCCATATTTGTTTTGTAGTGGTTGGTAAGGTCTTTGGCGGAGGAGAGGTTGGGTGGGGTGTGATTTGGGAACTGACTAATGTTTCTAACTCTGCATATGAAATTTGATGTATTTTCCTCACCCAGTGCTTGGGACGGCTAGATTGATGGTGCCTTTGGTTGGATGGTATCAAAATCAAAAATATGGTGATCAGTCCAGTAAGATGGTTGGATGGAGTGGAGGGATAGGGTGTTGGATTTAGAGATGATGGCATCCAGGGTAGAGTCCTTATTGTGCATTTGTTTGTTGCAGTGTTGGGTAAGATCGTTTGCTTGCAAGAGGGCAGCTAGGGCTTGAACTGTGGGGTCTTTAGCATTACTCAGGTGTAGATTTAGGTCTCCTAGTATAATGCTTTTTAGGGAGTTTAGCAATATTAGGTCTGATAGGACTTCGAGGAAGTTTGGGTTGTCATCTGGAGGGTGATAGATGACATGAAGTGTGATGGGGTTTGGGCCTTTGGGGGAGAGCTGAACTCCTAGATATTCAAAGGTGGGGTATTTAGTAGTGCAGAGAGGGGTTAAGCAGAGCTTGTTTTTGTGTTTTATGGCTACACCACCACCCCTGCGTCCTTGCGGTCACCGCAAATGATTGAGAAGCCGGGTCGAGTGAGGAGGTTGGTGTATGGGGATGAGTGGTCCTTTAGCCAGGTTTCGGTTAGAAAGCAGATGTCTATGTTGTATCGTAAGATAGTGATGGAGCAAGGTAAATAAGAAAATTTTTGAACCCCCTAATATTAATAATTAATTCTATTAATTGTTTGAAGACTAATCAACATTTTATGTCTTTATAGACATCTTTTATAAAGGATAACCGCCAATACCTGTTCAAAGATAACCTACTAACGCTTGTCTATGTGATATAAATAATAACATAATGGTTTGCGTATTAATTAAAATAATGTTGCATGATTTGTGCTATGTAGTAAATCGTATTGTGGCAAAAGTATGCGGATGGTAAGTAAGCATAGCTTTATATGTCGCTTTTGCTAGGTAACACCTAAATGGGGTACGTAGAATGACGGGTGGGAAACGAAAAGGCTTATTTTCTTTGTTTTAATTATGATTGTGTTTGTTTTCATAATAGTTCGTACGGGCCTGCTAGGCCACACTGTAAAAATGGCCGCCGAGGCAGATGAGCTAAAATGCGCAAGTGCAAAATGGCTTCCAATTGGAGAAAGCTGTTGCCAATGACACGTGATCCGAAAGTAGAGCCCAGAATGACAAAAAGATCAAGGTCACCATGACCTAACACCAGAATGGGTGCCAAAAAGGGACAGCGAGAGAGCACATGGGAACCAAAAGATGCAACCGTGAATTAACAATGAACTGTTTTAATAAAGATACAAAGAAGTTACAAGTGAAGAACTGTCAGTCGGATTGGTAATGTCCTAAAACCGTGTGAAAGGACGAAATTATAAACATTTTCGGAACTGGTTTGAACAAGGAGGGCAATGAGGAGATGCTTGCCACCCCTCCAATGGACCAATTAGCGTGAATCTCGCCCCCAAAGATTGAAACATTCCTGTTTAGTAAGCTAGTTTTAGGGTATAAGAGGACCTACTCTTAAGTAGGAGGAGCGCTATTCATACATAATTTTTTAGCACAGAACTTTGACGCTGGAGAATCGCTGCTATTTCCTTTAGGCCATATTTTTCTTTAAATTTAATTAATTGTTTTTGCTTTTAATTCTGACTGGGAGATCGATGCGGAAAACCTATATAGGTGATCCGTCGAGGAGGCCTGTTTAGCGAGACAGTCAGTCAGATTTTGGGAATGCTATGCCGTGATCTGCTGTGACGAACTTTATTTTTCCATCTAAATGGGTATGCATAAATTCTCTGAATTTTATTCTTCTAATAATAATAAATGTATTAAACTGATTAATAAAATGGAGATTTCTCTATGCATTTAAATAATTAGATAAACTTTATTATAATTAAAAATTTCGAGTCTGTGATTCTTTAGCTCAAGAATCAATGCAAATGTTTAATAGGTTAAAGTGATTGAGCTGGTCTTAATCACCATTAACTGATTCCTACTAGTTGGTCCATCGACCAATGAATGGAATACCTTTTGGTGTTTTGGAAATTGACAGGATTAAAATCTAATTATGTATGATGTTTAAACAGTTATCTTGTCAACAGTAAAAAGGTATCCCGTTCCCTTCCAGCAGTCATCATAGCTTTCTCTCCTAGGTAGTAGTGGATGAGATCCAGGGAATACTTGAGTGAGTGAATGTATATGCGGTGTTATGGGCCCCACCGTCATATTGGTATAGTTGTGGAGAAAGGAGTGTTTCCGACCTGGATGCTATGTCCATAGGAGAGGAAATTATATTAGTCGCGCTGGATCAATAGTTTCAGAAATTTCAGTGGAATGTTTGATCGGCAGTTTAGGAGCATGCAGTAAAGCGTGGGTAATGATCTCCGCTCAAGCTGACTGGGTTGAATACTAGTGAGCTGGGCATGTGGCCCGGGAAGGCAAGTGGATTTCCGGGTCCTCTTCGTGCCAAGGATGACCGGGATCGTGCGGTGGTGGATACTCACATTGGTGTTGCTC
Source organism: Calotriton arnoldi (assembly GCA_963921515.1). Classification (NCBI taxonomy): domain Eukaryota; kingdom Metazoa; phylum Chordata; class Amphibia; order Caudata; family Salamandridae; genus Calotriton; species Calotriton arnoldi. The sequence continues at coordinate 302,159 of CAWUFW010003200.1, read as the reverse complement.
AGCATTTCGGCTTCCCTTTGTGATATTGCAGTCATGGTGTGACTAGGTGTGCAGCAGTGATGAATGTATTGGTTGGTTTGGCTAGGGGTGAGGGGTGGGGGGTCTGGTTGGGAGTTTGGGGCCAGATAGGGGCTTGGAATAGATGTGTAGGGATGGGATGGTGTGTGGCTGGTCTTTGTGTCCAACCATAGTAACAAGATTACTTCAAGATTAGTGTTGATTATTTTCTCCAGACGGGTTATTATTGCGATCAGTTAGGAGAAAGTTAGGATTGACGTGGGTAGGGGAACATGCTGGGGCTCATCGGAGTCTGAGGTGGAGTAGAGGATAGAATCCGTCCTACTGATGTTGATGGACTGAGAGGATATGGGTGCGCTGGATGGTTCGAGCTTGGCAGTGGATGTGAGCCACGGAGATGGGGACAGTAGTTCTAGCAGCGGGTCTGTAATGGTAAAGACAAGGCATCTGGTGGTGGAGGCCAGGAAGGTGGTGGAGGTAGAGGCAGAGTGAGGGGAATTGGGAATAGAAGGGTCCTCGAGTATAGGTGTGGGTGTTTGTATTGGCTCTCTGAGTGAGGGTGGGGGAGTTGGTTCCTCAGGAGAGGGAGGAGGGGTGGTAGAAGGGCTGGACGACATGGACGTGCAGAGCTCAGGGAAGAGGCAATGAAAGATGGCTATATTCCGTTCGGAGGCTTGGACTAGGATATTTCCATTTTTGTAAATGGTTACTTATAGTTCTCCCTTAAAATTACCAGATGGGGATATAGTGAGCTTAATTCCATGTGGGTTGTTGGTAGAAGTGGTTACATGAAGGTGTTGCAGGAAGTTTTCTCTCCATTTGGCGGGTTTCTTAGTGAGGAGGAAGATTAAGTAATGAATAGTCCAAACTGGGAAGGTCATTTCACAGTTTTGCAGTTTTGGAAATAAAGCGTTCAGAACCAAGAGTCATCAAATAAGCAGGTAACTACTAAATTATAGAAAAGTGGTAAAGATACATTTACCATGGGATACTTCAGAGATTCATCCTCCCCGGGTCCTTGGCTGCATTCTGAGGGAGGCGCAAATGTGTCTGCAAGTACTTGTAAATGAAGATGGTTTGGAAGAGTAACCTTGCTATTTGGTGCTTTTCCAGGCTGTCAGTGAGTGGGGTGTTAAGGCCAAACATGTGTCTGTGTGAAGCTGTCTGTGTCTGACCAGAGTCGCTGAATTGAATCCTGGTTGGCCCACTGGGGAATAGTGACTTGTGTATTTATGGAGCTATGAGCTTCCAGCATGTGACAAAAAGCACTGTGCATATGTAAAGTAATCAGACTATACCCTGAAACATTTCTATAAGTGTCGATTAAATGAACTCACTCCAGAACTCAGCTAGCAGCACCCTTACATTACCTCTCAAGAAGAAGAATTCTTTATCATGCTGGAGCCCCTCAGTTACAGCCCATAGCAGCTCCCTAGCAGCCTTTATGTTTAGCACTTAAAACATTGCTCACATTTACATTTCTTCCAAGTAAGAGGCACAATAGCTGTCCCATGTACAAAACGTAAGGTTAACTTACCATTCATAATAAAACCTAGTATGGTTTCCTGTGGGAAGGTGAAAGTGTGTCTGTTTAGATGTAATCTGTTGTTGAACTTCCTAAAGGGTAATTGTCAGAAATGCAAGACATATATGCAAGACTGTGGTTTCCTCTACCTGATTCTCTCTCTCTCTCTCTCTCTCTCTCTCTCTCTCTCTCTATTGGATGGATTCCTTAAACCTCTAGCTTACTTTGTGACCTCATTCACTCTACCATTTATTCATCATTCCTTACTGCTAGTCTTCTGTTACCATTGGTATACCACATTGTCAGTGCCACGAAAATAGATCCTGGGAAGCCATACACAGTTTTATTAGTGTAGGGGCAGATGTATGACCGTTTTTTGCGGTCACAAACGGGAATACGGCCCGTTGGCGACCGCAAAATTGGTCTGCCCCAATTACAAACCCTATTTTGCGAGTCGGTAACCTATTACCGACTCGCAAAATATGGTTTGTGACTCGCTATTAGGAAGGGCCATGCCAAGGTCGTCCCTTCCTAATAGCGAGTTCAACTGCAATGTATGATTGTTTTGCGACTGCATTTGCGGTCGCAAAATACTCGCAGTTTACCACCTACTTCAAGTAGGTAGAAAGCCACTTGCAAACAGGAAGGGGTCCCTAGGGGACCCCTTCCCCTTTGTGAGTGTGTGCAAAAATACTTTTTAGGAGCAGGCAGTGAGGACCACTGCCTGCCCTTAAAAAATGAAACTGAAAAGTTTCATTTTTCTTTTTTAAATGCATCCCGTTTTCCTTTAAAGAAAACCGGCTACATTTAAAAAAAAAAACTGCTTTATTAAAAAAGTAGTCACAGACATGGTGGTCTGCTGACCACAGCAGGCCACCATCCCTGGGAGTGCTAGCCATTCCTAATGGTGTCGCAAATAGCACCTGCCTCATGAATATTAATGAGGCAGGCAATTTTCGACCCCATTAGGAATCGCTAACAGTGTCTGTGACACTGTTGTACATTGCATTTTGCGAGTCCCAAATTGTGAGTCGAAAAACGATGTAATTTGCGAGTCGCAAAATGTAATCGTCGTACATCTGGCCCATAGTGTTTACCTCTTAATCAGTTACTTTTCTGTGAGATAGACTAGGCATGACCAGCTTGGGCCAGGAATTTGAGAGCCTGGGGCATTCCTTATCTTCAGTGGCAGAAAATCTGAATACCGAACCTGATAGGTGTGTCAGTCCTGAATGACACAATGCTTACCCTCTAACACTCCAGTTCTCCCTCTCCCACACAATGCAGTGAGGCTGGCTTCAGCCTTCCATGAGGACATTGCGGTCTCTTGGCTGCTAAGCTTCAGTACCATGAGCAGGCAGGTTGAAGTTCTAGAATGTTAACTGCTATAAGACACATAGATCATTCACCTTCATACCAAAATACAAACTCCTCAAGTGGAAATGCAGTTTCCTAGGGAAAGAACAAAGGGGCCAATTTAATTGTTGGCTGAGAGGTACTGCCATCGCAACGGTCATGGAGTTCCCTCCCCGCCAACACAGCAGTCCGCTCGCCCGATTCATCTGCGGGCAGACCATAGGTTTGGCTACGATGGTGAAAACTTCTCAGATGGCCTGACAGGGAAAGGGCCGCTAGAGAATTCGCTATATGTCCATCTACCCATAGTGAGGGGTGCATTATCTTCTTTAATTAAAAGAAAAAAAGCTTCAAGATTTAAAAAAAAAAAAATTACATAGAAATCTGTTAGGTGCAAGGTTCCTTCATGTTGATGGAGCCCTGCACCAAACTGCAAGAAGCATTGGCAGGAAACGCTGTGACAGCGGTTCCTGGCAATGTTTTAGAAATGACCACCAGCTTGGCGGTTATTTCATAATATGGCAGTCGGCATCTCCATCAAAGCAACAGAATTTACTGCATCACCCTGGCGGAGAAATGGGCCTCCTGCCTAAATTTAAATCAGCTCCAAAATAGTGAAGCCAGATCAACAGCCATTCCCATGTAATCCCTATAATAATGATGCATGCAACCCATCCCATGCATCTCTGGATTACTCCTAAGTACAGAATCATTTCAAGAGCATATGTACATGGGTTACACATGGTTTTAATATTAAATGAAACTGTCTGAGCATTCTAAGGCTTTTCTTACACATATTATGATCATTCTGAAGCGCATTTTTCTGATCATATATATACATGTTTGGGTACTCTCATCCGCACATTGGGGGCATTATAATAAGAATATTGGTTACGTTACTATGTTGATGTTCTCTGCATTATAATGCAATGTATTTTAATTGCATTGATATAGTGCTCCATATCCTGAAAAGCAGATGAAGAACCCTCTCTTGTTATGGTCTTGATCTCATGAATACTTCATTACTGTCATCTACATTTTTGTAATATATATTTTTTCACAATTTTTGGGGAATTCTATTGTGATTTTTACTGTAAAATCTGGAGTCAGTATGACAATTATGGAATTATTCCTTAAGAAATGTGTGATTATATTAAATGGTTGTTTTTCTGCAGATATTCCCCCTGCCAATACATTGCACTTCCCCAGAGGGCCTTCATGAATTGCCTTTTCTTTTATGAATTTACACTTATAGAAATTTGTATTAAAGTTTATAATTATTCGGGGATGGATCGGTGTCCAAGATTGTGCCTAGACTTGAAGCTCGGAGGACTGGGACCCATATGTCCTCTTTTAATACCAGCGGGAGTAAACAAAATGGAAAGCTGATGTGCGGCTATGGTCCCCCCCACTCCTCCTGAGATTTAAAAACGTGGTGGATCAGCTGTGAGGCTATGGTGAAATAGCAATACCTACGAGAGGCCTGAGGATCACAAGATGGTGACCGGAGGGTGCTGCCAGCTGTGATTTGTTGACTGCCGCAAACTCTGGTGGATTGGGCACTGGTGATGGCCCTGGCACGGAGGTGAGCACTTGCCAGAGGCCAGGTGCAAAAAATTATGTGTGGCAGAGCGTGCACACGATTAATTGGCGGCAGGCCCACTGTAGGGAGCCCAGGCCAGATCTATCATCACCAGACTCCTGAATATCCTGAATTTCCGGGATACGGACTTGATTCTTCTTATGGGGCAAGACATGAAGGACCTACAGTACAGCGGTAATGCCATAATCGTACTACCAGGACTCCACACTAGCCATACCGGAGTCTCTCTGGGCTTTGGTGATGAACAATCTGCAGCAATTCGGGATATCCTATGCAATGCTATACCAGGCGAGGCTGCAGATCACCCATGAGGGAAAGACATGCATTTTCTTGAACCCCCAGCAGGACACCTTGTTTGTCAAATCCTGCAAAGACTAGCGCAAGATAACAAATAGCTTGCTGATAATTCCATTGGGTGATGAAACCCCCTAACAACACGGCGGGATTAGCCATAATGTCGTAGTGCGGCAACATGTTGGGTATGGCCTGCACCAGTGACACTATGTGAGCCACTAGGAAGAGTGATACCCCACTCCTGCTGTATGTGACAAATTGTGCTGTGCCGGGCCTCAAGAACTCTTGTCTTTAATTAGGTGGGCCCAACCCCCTAACCTTCCAAGAAACTATCTGTAAAGACACTGATAAAAAAATCCTTACATTTGTAAAATGAGTACACCTTGAAGAAAAATAATAAACAAATTGACCTACACGCAAACTGTACATAGAAGGAGCTATACAAGAAACCAATAGAGCGGTGTAGAGAAAGAGTATACCAGTGGTAAAAAAGGAATAGAAAACAAGATGAGTATGAGAGGAAAGAAGACAGAAGTGAGAAGTAAGAAAAATTAAGAATAGAGAACATAAGCACCAAAGGAACAAACAAAACATGCCTAATGACAAACAAATGTTTCGGGGAGGTGGAACCACAAGAGAAGATGACACGTTTACGGTCCAGGTTGGGTCACAAAGGAAAATGGACCCAGTTCTATATACATACATGTAACAAACTATAGATAATACTTTTGTTATCAATAAACATTAATACAGATTATAGAAGGGCACTGCAGTAAAATTCAATGAAAAAATAGTTCAGGAGGAAGAAAGTCTGAACATATCAAAATGTTCTTTGCAGCTATCCAAGAATTTATGTAGTAGATCACGATCCTCATACATTGTGGTTATATTCTTATAACTTACTTTAAACAGACATGGATGAAAGGGGCCAAATCTAATTTAGTTTTTAAAGAATGCAAAGCTGGGAGCATTGCTAGGAAATTTTGCCTCCGATCTGCAGTAGATTTAGCGAGATCCTCAGAAAAGTATAAATTGTTGCCTAAACAGGGAACATGACCTTTACTTTTAGCAGCTCTGGTGACTTTAAGTTGTGTCTGTATATTCCCAAAAAAGAATAATGATCTAGGTTTTTGAGGAGAAGATATTCTTCTAGCACTATGTCCCAGTCTATGAGCCCATTGAATATTTAGTGAAGTAGATTCCGGCATGTTGAGAAACTTGGGCAGAAATGTCTGAAAAAAGGGAATGAGGTCAGATCCTTCCAAACCCTCTGCCAAGCCACAGATGCGAAAGTTGTTTGTACGGTTATGATTTTCAAGGTCCTCAGCATGTTTTTGAGTTGTGCAACCTCAAAATGAAGATGTTGAATTTGTTGAGTGACATATTGTAAATCTCCAACTCTATGTTCCACCTCTGTGACTCTGGGCATCATTACAATGCCTGGCGGTTGGACCGCTGGCCGCTACTGCGGCGGCCAGGAGACCGCCCGACGAGCATGCAGCGGTCTGACTGCCATATTAGGATATGACCGCCGGTCCGGCAGCCGGAAAGTCAGCGGTCCCACCATGGCAGCATGGCTCAGCCATTTAGAAGGGCCGCAGCAGATGGCGCCACAGTGCAGCACCTTCTGCACATCCATGCACTGTGTGCCATGCACCATGTTGTGCATGGCACATGGTGCACGGAGGTGTGTGGGGCACTATGTGTGCTCCCAGGGCCACTTTTCAGTGGCCTATGAATGCAAGGGGTCCTTTTTGGGGTCCCCCATATCCCTTTCCAACAACCTTTTCATGGCAGGGTTCCCACCGTGAAAAGGCTTCTGGAAAGGGATATCATGATCCCGACAGCGGTGCCTGCCTCAGCACTGCCGCCATTGTAGAACGCTTCCCCGACCGCTGCACTCTTGGGATTTAAGATCCTGGCGGAGCCAGCGGTCTTGCATCCGACAGATTAGGGTACGACCGCCAGTATCATTATATGGTGGTCGGACTGAAGGGATGATGGTGGTTGGACCTCCACAGACAGCCTGTCAGTGATCCGACCGCCGAACATCATAATCAGGGCCTCTGTTATCAATTAAGGACCATTTATCATTGAGCCTCTTAAACTTTTGATTTGTTTCTTTCATATAAGGCTTAAGAGCTCTGATTTTATCCAGAATGGCCTCTATGGAGATCAGAGAGGGAGACTTCACTTGAGAAGGTGGATCTTGTTTCACTCTCTTATGAGTAGATATATTAGAAGACTAACCACTTTTTAATCCAGATTTGGTGAATACCATGGTTGCAGTAGAGGGATTCAAAACAGTTGAATCCTGTGGAATATGTAAGGCATCCTCCATGTTAGACCTAGGACGTGTTGATGCAGAGGAATCAGAGAATGTTGATTTCACAGTATGTGAGGTATGCACAGACTTCAAACTAGCTTTGAAACTTTAACTTACTTTAAACCCTTGGTTCATCCCATAGGAGAGTAAGCAGAGTTAAAGGTGGTGAGATGTTGTCAGTGAGAGGGAAATAATGGTCCAATAAAGGCTTGAAACACCCTTGCAAAAATGACCACATTTACTCAAAAGCAACTGCCTCAAGAGGTCAATGAACTATATTCATGTGTCAGTCATAAAAGAGAGTTGAAAAATCATACAGAAGGAAGCATTAATATGGCAGAACCAATGCTGGAAACATCAGGAAGTAAAATCTCCTCAGTCCGATAAATATAAAATGGTGGGAGCGATGTTCCTCAGAGATGCTGCCGCCATCATGTAGTATAACACAGCAACCGCCGACAAAGCTAGACTGAAAAAGACCTTTAAATGTTCACCATTGCTCTCCAAGCCAATTTCCTTACTACATGCACACCGAGTGTTCAATATGCATGTGTTCAGCTCGGTCTTCTTCCTGACCGCCTCAGAACACCGTTATCAAGTGGTGGTCTTCTATCAACACCTGGCCACACTCTCCATGCAATAGGATTTACGTGGTGAAAGTATTCTGCATGTGACTGTGGCAATCTAGGAATCCATTATGAGATGCAAAGTGGTATGTAAGATGCAAGCTGGAGTGGACCCCAGACACCAATGTCAGCTGCAGAGCTGTATCCAAGTATTTCTGCATTCCTGAGGTCTTTTGTAATCAAACAGATTTTCAGTGTAAGGAAATTACCTACCTTTCCTGTCCCATTGTTTCATAAATGTTTTAACGCCATCAGGTCAAGTGCTAGCTAAGTAGGATGCCTCTCCAAATTTTGAGGTTTGTTTTGGGTCTCGCCTGACATGAGACTCCTAACTCCACTCCATCATCCTTCAGAGACTGTAAGAGAAAGTCTGTGGTTGGACTAGTTTGGGAGGAACACAAAAAAGTCAGGAACTACCTGAAAGATATACCAGAGGTGGCCATGAGGAATACACAAACTTTGTCTGCAATATAGATATGGGGTAGAAACTCGCAACCAGTATACCAAGATTACTCTATCAGAATCTGGGGTCTGAGCCCAGTGGTGAATGGAAAACTCTTCTATGCTAAAGGGTTTACTAAGTTTGGAAACACAAACCTGGATATTCTGCATCCTCCTAAGAGGAGCTGCTAGGATCTGCCTTGAGGTAAAAATCTGATTGACTGATGAGGAGGGGTGCTGGAAGTGCCTTTGTATGAAAAGGACTATGGGGAGCTGAGTTGAGAGGAGCATAACACATCCTGCTGCAACGCATTGAAGGAAGTGAACTGCCAGGTATGGTGAGGCCATGAGACCCTGTAACCCCTTTTGTGCTCCCAGACAGACGCTGAGAGCCTGTGACAGCTTATTACTTATAGATATCACAGCTGCATCTCTGTGACAAGACAAAGTGCCTCTGACTATGCAGAATCATGGTTGCAATTTTGCACTCCTTCCCACAGAAGCCAACATGCCTAGAGAGGGTTGGTGCCACCTAAAGATCACATACTGCACACAGCGATTGGATCGCTCCTGCAACATGACATGGACTTTTCACTTTGTTTAGGTGGTGCGTTTGTGTTGTGGCCTGAGGTAGAACCACCAAGGAGGACCTACCTGCTTCTGAGCAGAATGGGCAGAGCACAACCTCCATCTCCCCACCTCACCTTCTTAGCTGTAGGTTATGTTTGCAAGTTCAATGCATGACTGAAGACATCAACAGAGTCAGCAGAGTCAGTATATCTGTTCCGGAAGGGCCATTCAGGACACATTCCACCTGAAGCCAGCTGGCAGAAACAAGACAACCTGCTACAAACTCACACTGCAATAGTATAGCAATGTGATGAGGACTACCAAGAAGCTAACCAGAAATTACTTTTGAGAATGATGTGCGGAACCCAGGGGGGCCTTACAAGAGCCACACTCATTTATTTCCATGAGAGTATCTAGCCCTCGGCTTGAGTGGAGGATCATTGGGGAACAGCCAAGTTGATATTGACTAGCTCCTTCATATAGTGATTGTGACCTTGCCCACTGTATAGTTTACATTTGCCCACCAAGTTTCCATGTATAGTTCTGTGTTGTGTGTTAGAAGTAAAGTACTTTTTCTTAGATGCAAAATCACTTATTTGGCATAGACTAACTGACAACTATTATCTATTTCATTGAGTTTTGAATTTCTACCCTACTCCACCTCCATGAGTGGCTCATGAAATGCTAAGCTTAGCTATCCTTAGTGTCAAGTGCTACCCGGTGTACGTGGTGCTTAGTTGTGGCTTCAAAGTAAGGTAAAGCCTGAGGACACGAGTGGTGAATGGCCCGCATTATTACAATTTGACCCATATCTGCCCTGCGTCTCCCAAAAAAGGTTCTCACACATGCATTAGGAGTTTATCTTTGGTACATTGTGTGCTTCATCTTCACATTATCTTCATTGCATTCTGTCAATATCATCAGGCATTTATAATGAATTTTAAGGTCTGATTCTGGTGCTGATGTTAATAAGTTGAAGGAGATATTTTATATGGGATATTGTACCCTTTGATATGCATTATAAGGATATTGCAAATCACTGCTGAGTTCAATAACCATAAAAAGGAACAAGGCCGAAGGTTGCGTTCCTATATGAGGTCATGGTGCTCTGATGTGACTTGTAATATCCTTTCGGCGTATGGCAGAGGGTATTTTATAATACATGTTTACACATCCTCCTTCCCACAAATCACTTGAATCATTGGTGTATTTCTCTTTCATGGGAAATAGATAATATGGCTGCAGACATAAAAAATAAAAGCAAATTGTGTAGTGTGAAATTGAACACACCAAAAAGCATTTAGGAATTTGTTGATAAAAAGATATTAGAATCAGTTTAACGTAATCAGTTTAAATAAGCTGCAGCTCGTAATGTATAGAGAAATGCAGAGAGATTTTACCTTTACTATAAAAATGTACAGCTTGCAAAAATTAAACGTTACTATAAACATCTTTTTGCTGATCACTGTTCTTTTTTGAAAAACAGATAAGAAGAATGAAAAGCAGGGTCTCATTTTCGTTATTTGTATTGCAGCTGTAGTTATCCTATTAAATGTCTTTCACCTTGGCTGTTGTCAACAGCCATTAAGAAGTCAAAACTGAACTGTAATAACTACCTACAGTTGAGCAGCTACCTCAAATTATTATTACAGGTGACTAGAGATGTCACAACTCAGCTGTGATAAGGAAATTAGTGACAGGCTTTGTACTTGGATTGTAGGCTGTTGTGTATGCTGTAGGTAAAATTAGATTATTCTGTTGAATCTTAGTGGTCTTATTGATCTTATTCTGGGGCATGCAGAGCTCTGGAAGTGCAATGGCTTTATCGATCGGCAGGTGATCATTATCCCCTGTGTGGTTAACAATCTCCTTGATGCTGTTTGGATGATCTTCAATTGATGGGAGGGATTGGGAACTGCTTCTCTAAAGCTGGTCTTCACAACTGTCTCTAAAAATAAACTGTTTAGTTGAAAATGCTTTTCAAAAGACGTTTTCCAAAATTTCTGACAATTTTTGTGCATAAGTATAAACATGCAAAATCTCCTATAAATGTGTCTCGATACACATTTTCTCTTTTAGCTCCACATTGGTAGTTTAGCAGGTCTCACCATAAACTTCTCTGAAGAATGTATCTGAAACAAAATCTGCTGTACCACTTAGGCCCAGATTGCGAGTTACAGAGTACTGGCAGGGGGCAACTCAGCACCTGTAATTACTGGTACCGTGACATTACACTCCGCCTGTACAATGAAACTGCACCTTAAACTCCATGGAATGGGTAATAATTGTGCAGGCCCAGTTGTTCTGAGCAGAAATCAGTACAAATGTTCCATTTCTGCAGGATAACATTTAGCACATGCTCTGACGACGAATGGGTTTGAAGGGCCTGGAGGAGGTCAGGCTATGTGCTGTCTAGGGGGCAGCAGTTTGTCATGTCCCGTGGCTCTGATATTTGTGGTCTGCCCAGAATGTTACATAAGTTATTGAATTATTTGATGGAATGTTTGCCGGCAGGTTCCAAGTCAGTTGATTGGGACTCGGCTACAAGTAGTGTCTTTGGCGTTGTTGCTTGCTTTTTTCTGAATAAACATCTACAAAGAGGCTGAGTTGGATTCATCTTTGCACGGATATAACAAATGGATTTAGCTGGATTTAGTAGTGTGCAGGTCCTCTTAAACACCAACCCCTGTTGTTAATCCTGCATTCAAACGTTTGGCAACTTTAGAGTGGATTTCTTATTTTTTGCTGCTCATAAATCGTAAACCATTTACCTAGTTTGAAGGTTGCACAGTGAGAATATTTGTTGATGTATATGGAGAATTCACGACTTTGCATTTTACCTGTGGGGTTTGCCATTTGTTGTCAACTCAGTTCACAGACCTCTTGTGAGCATATTCACATGCAAGTGCAGTGAGAGGATTCGAAGATGGATGGAATGTGTCAGAGAGTTACATTTCCAGGTGGAGTACCTGCGGGGGCCATAAAACTTTACAGCCGATTGTTTGTCTGGGTTGCTGGTGAAGGAGAAGGGGCTAGAAGAGAACATCGCTCCTGTTTTGTGGGTGCCATTATGAAGCAGGAGTGGCTGAACTACAAGAACCTGTCCATTGAGGAGAAGTGTTTTTGAACGGGGAGGGATGAGTTGAGTGTGAATGGTGGAGTTTTATGAGGGATTCAAGGTAAGTGCCTCCCAAAGGATTGTGCTCGTGAGGGATATTTAAGACGGAATAGTACCAAAACCTAGATTAGGGCGATTGATTGGTGGCCCAGGATGGACAATATGGTTGAAGAGGTAGTTAGAGATTGTTTGCAGTGTGCGTGGTGCAACAAATGCAAGTCAGTGAGGTGCATTCTGTTATCCCCACTTCAAGTGCTGGAAATACCTTGGCACAAGTTGTGCTTAGATACAGTCAGTACTTTTAATTTTCTGCGCAGTTCTGAGACGTTTGTGATTGTTTTAGTCTATTACATATCGAGGTGGTTCTTTGCTTGGTGTGTAGGGACTGTGACCACTGATACTGTCAGGTTCCCTAAATTCATTGTGACAGATAATGGCGTACAGTCCACATCCACAGGAACGTGGGAGTTCCTTAAGGATACTAATGTCATTCGTCAGAACACTGCTTTATATCAACTACCGGTGAATGGTATAGCAGTGAGTATGAACCGGATGAATAAACGGTGTGCACAATGTGCAGTGCAAAGCAGGTGCTCACTCAAGAAAATTCTAAGAGAAAGATAGTTTCCCGACAGAACTACTCCTTTCATAGTTACTGAGAATATCCTTTTTCAGCTGTTGAAGGGGAGGATAGCCGGAACCAGGATGCACCCTAAATGGTTGTGAAGTGGATGTAAGTAGGGGCGATGTTAAGTATTGAGGTGCAGTGATAGATATGGAAGCATCAAGAGAATATAAGTGTAGGATTGACTGGTTACATAGTGTCAAGGTGAATGTGTGGCATGTTAGAGAAAATGTTTGGATGAAATAACCCACACTAAGGAAGGAGTGTGAGACTGGTTAGAACGTTCCTTACCCTCTCATTGAAGTCAGGAAGAAAGTGGTTAAAGTGGACACGGGTGATGTGTGGAGCATGCCCAGGTTAGCAAAGTGTATTGCAGAAGCTGTGCTTGGTGTGGAATCTGTGTATAAGGATGGCCGGGGAAGTCTTGAAGAAACCAAACAGAATGTGTGACAACCTTTTTGTTTAAGAACTATTCTGTGTGAATCTTAGTTCTAGGTTGGAGATGAGATTTCCATGAATGTTTTTTTTTTTACATGATGTCTGAGCCAAGTCTGTGTTTCACATTCAGATTTTCTTTCCGGACTCTGCCCTTTCTAGTGTGGATTTCCTACATACCCGCTCTCAGAATGCAGCTCAAACGAAGCTCACCCATACCACTGAAGACTGAAGGGGACTAGGAAGGGGCCGAGTGTGCCTGTAGCCTCCAGTCCAATCCATAAGTGATTTTGCCTTTCCAGGTTTTCAAGCTGGTTAAACCAGTCTCAGTGTCCTGCATCAGAGTGTGGGAACACTGAACGTAATCAGCCGGAGTGGCATCCTTAAGGGGGCACCGCTCTGGCAATTTCGTAATCGGGGCTTAAATTGGCAAACTGTTTTGAAATCACATATTTGGTTCATTTTCCAATGTAAAATTGTATATACAGAACAACCTCCCATAACTGTCAGGCCTGCCAAATAAATCCTGTTTACTCAAAGTATTTTTGGCAATATCTGTTTTAAATGTATTAAACTGAACACCATGAGCCTTATTCCGTGAAAAGTGCAGTGTCCCACAAAACTGTTCAGTATGTTTTTGTACTCTCTTGTGAGCCTTGTAACAGTTTTCGTATTACGGAACTGGGACTGCCAGTACCCCTTTGTAAAATTTCTAGATGTACTAGGCGTGCCATGCATAAAGAATATCTTTCAGTGGGCTACAACAACAGTTAAGGATTAGTTCAGGCAAATAACTCCTGTATCCATCTGTGCACCTAATATACAACTATTGCTAAATTCTTTTTTTAATGGGTCGATTTACAAAGCAACAATTTAAATAGTCTGCATTCTGCTCCTGTGGGTTTTTAACAATTCTCAAATAATCCAGGAAGTAATCCGGAAAATGGAGAGAAGATTTATAGCCTTCCAAGTGGGGAAAATATACTTATGTGGTTTTTCTAGTTGGTGCAGAATCTAAATGCATAAATTATGTGTAAATGTTCATACACCCATTCAACCTTTTAGAGTTCTATGCGCGTTTGTGGGGTGCGAAATGGCTAGCAACTTCTTCAAAAAATATTTTTTTTCAAAATCATTCCAGCTTTGCTAAATACCAAGCTGATGAAGTTGAAAAAAAAAGCCATCAATAAAATTACCCACCCCTTTCCCTTTTCCCATAAATCCCAGGGCAGCACTTCCAGAAGTGAAGAAAGGAAACGATGGGAGGCTACAATTGTTTCCTTGCAGCCTTTCAGAAGGCAGCAAAAAAAAACACGAATCTCTGTGCCTGATGCCCCGTCCATGATGGATGAGACATCTGGCTATGGAGTTTGGGGGAATTTAACTATGATAACCACTGACAAATTTGGAACTGCTGACATCTTTTTTAAGTAAAGTTTCCTTAATTCATCCAGCTCTGTGGATGTTATTAAAAATTCACCCGCTCACATTCTAAAGCCCCATTTCCAAGTAGTAACACTAAGGGCAGGTGTTACTAATGTTATAGGGTACGCAGTGCAGCAAAGGAACTTGCTGCACTATGTTGCGTGAAACGAAGAGATCAGAAGTGCACCATATCTAGTAAGATATGGTGCACTTCTGCTCTCACAGAGTGCTGGCGCACAAACGATGGTTTAAACCCAGATCTGTGACTGGGGGTGAATGTTTGATTTGTTCAACATTCCGTCTATCACCTGTTCTTTTTGATTTTGTTGCCCTAAGTGGGAAGGGTTTGACCTGACGTGGTTCTGTGCTCGCTGTGCCATTGGATTCAAGCTAGCCTGGCTGATGAGGGGGTGATTCACCAAAACCAGTCCCAGGATGCTTGTTTCAGGTCCAGGGAGGACCTGGCCTGGCAGTGCGGGCTGCACTGTTCCAATGGGGAGCAGGATCAAACCTGATGAGCAACAAAATGATGGATTAAACCCAGATCTGTGACAGGGGTTGAATGTTTGATTTGTTCAGCATTTCGTCCATCATCTGTTCTTTTTGCTTTTGTAGCAGCAATACGGCACCCTTGTGCCTTGGGACAAGGGTGCCTGCGTTAAGGACAGGATTGTTTTTGTGCAGGAAGGTATGCCTTCCTGCTCAAAAAACAATCCATATAGGCTTATTCCTCTTTATATATGTACTGCAGAATGTAGCACACATGAAGAGGAAATAACAAGGAGAAATAAAGATATTTCTCCCTGGTATGCGTATGCCTCTCCGTGGCAGGTGCACCATTTTGTTGCAATCCAAGGTTTATTGCCTTCTGTAAATCTGGGATTACATCAAATTCCATGGATAGATACATGGAAAGGGCTATGCTTTACACATGAAACGCCTACCACAACAAAATGTTTCACAGTGCTGAAGCGTTATGTTACATTTCATCACAAAGTCACACAAGGCAGCGCAAATCTCCCCTTGCATGGCTTTGTAAATCCGATTTGCGGACTTGTGCTGCCTTGAGATGACTTGCGTTATGCAAGGACAATGCATGTCCTTAGTATATCTGGTCTTACATTTTTATAGCAGAAAATTTGCCATATCAGTGCTTCAAAAATTACACTAGCTAAATTAATTTGTGTCATTTTTAATTGCAAAAACATTTGTTAATGTTGCTTTCTACCCTTCTCAGCCTTGAGAAAATGCCAAGAGAATGTTGATAGAGGAGATGTGGCTGTATAAGCCCTTATGGATCAAAAGGTGTAGTTCAAGTTTCCATCACCTATGTTTGCGAACCCTTGCTTTTGACTATGACAAGTTTGCATTGTTTTAGAAAAGGGGCTGCCCTTATCCAATAATAGGTATTGCTTCACTATGCATGGCTTATAATTAACGCACTCAGGGGGATATTCTCAAGAACGTGTGATAATTATCGCAAAATTAGCTTAACGCAACTTTGCACATCGCAGTCTATCGCGGGAAAATAACGCCGTGTTAACGTTGTATTCTCAACACGGCGGTACCATGCGATAGTCTCACGCCAACGCATCAAATGACCGCGATAAAATTACCGTGACGGCCCAAAAACGGGAAACACGAACGCGAAAAAAGTTGCGATGTGACCAACCGCTATAAAAAAAATCTGCGATAACCAGCGACAGGCCTGCAATTCCCACGCGTCATGCGGGAAAATGCACTATAAAAGCACCAAAAAACACAAACAAAATAATTAAACTGCGTAGCACCATGGAGGAAGCCGGAGCAAGTACAGAGGACGACCAGAACCCCACAAGCCCCCAGGAGGAACAGCCTGGGACCTCGGGGTCACGGAAGGGCAAGGAGAAGACGACGAGGAAGATGAGGTTCAGTCCGCACGAAAACAGGATCATGATCACGGAGGTGATAGAACACCACCAACAACTGTTCATCACCTCCAACGTGTCATTGGCAAATAAAAATGCAACATGGCAGTCCATCCTGGACAAGGTGAATGCAGTCGGAGTGAGGAGGAGGACAATTGGAGAGGTCAAGAAGCGCTGGAATGATGCGAAGTGCAAAACCAAGAAGAAACTCGCTGACAACCATCAGGCAGCAATGCAGACTGGAGGTGGCAGTCCAGTGGAACACCAGGAGCTGGATGAGATGGAGGAAATGGTGGCCACAGTCATTAGTGGGGAGACAGTGGCAGGAGTTGGGGGTCCGGACACTGCTCGACATGACCTGACACAACAGCACCAGGGTGAGTACCAAACAGGGACTGGGGGGACGGGGGGAGATGGGCACAATGGCACATATGCACAATTAAGTAGAGCACACTGCACACCCACAATGACTCTGGATCATGTCCCTGATCCCCTTGGCACACTGCAGCACACATACAAACAGCAAGTAGGCCCCCGTCCACTATGGGCACTAAGGGGTCCCTCCCCACATAGCACCAATCTCACAACCAACCCATCCACACGTGTTAAAACCAGCAAAACTGCGTGTCTGTGAGCCACACTGACAATGCAAGTGACACTGCATGACGAACAGCATGGCTGCAGTCCAATCATCATGACATGGTGCACGCCACGACACTGAGGTGGCTGAGTGTGGAACACATCCGGAAAGGAGCAGGTCACACTCTGACACATCCACGTGCACAAACAACCCCTGATGTCAACAACACATCTGCGGATAAACCATGCCCAAGAGTCCAAAATCCGAACTAGAGCCAAAATTAGCCAAGTCTGCAACATCTCAGCACTGTAGAAGCACAGAAGTCAAAGGCACACCACCTCAAAGGGATAAGGGGCAGCAAAATCACAGCTGCAGGGGCGACTCTCCCACAATGCAGCACACACACATAGCAATAACAGCACAACATCATTGACGACAATGTGGTACAAAGTGCAACACTCTCACTACAGAACAGAGGACACAACTGGTTCCGCTGGTGCGTAGAAACTGGCCAATCACATCTGGCATAGCAGGAAACTGTGAGATGATAATGTACGTGTACAACCTCACATCCGTGATGTAATTCAAATGTCCACTGTCCCGCATCAAATAGTCAGCTCCTCCCAAACAGTCACAATGTACATTGTCATGCAGTCTGTATGTAAACTTGAACAATGCGTCAACATACATGTCAACACAATGTTAAAATGCATCTCCCCTTCACATTGCAGAGGGACAATCAACACCTCCTGCAGAGCAGACCAGACAACTCATCAGTGATGATGGAGAGGACCTCCACACCTTCGACACCGACTCACTACAACAGCTCATGGACAGCTACGGCAACCCACCTCCAGGAGCAGGGCAGCCCAGCTGCATTGAGGAGACCCCACCCCCTGCACAGACCACACAGCAGGAAGCACCCAACACCACGGATGGCTCCCAGCACCTCACCGAAGAACACATTGCATTCCAAGGCCAGGTGTTAGACTGCCAGAAGGAGATGGCTGAACAGGTGTGGGTGGGGTTCGAACTCATGGCAGCCAAACTAGATGACATACGTGGGTGTCTAAGTCCCATCAGGGACCACTTACACTCCCTAACGGACACCCACAGTTCGCTCCATGATGTCCAACAATCCATGCCCGACATTGCTGGAGTCATGACTCTGAGAGGAGAACAACTGTCTAGTCAGAGTGGCCTCAGCGATGTCAGCCGAGAGTTGGCACAGATGCTGAGGATAATGGAGAACATGGAGCGGATGCATGCGGAAAGAATGGCTGCCACGGATGCACACCAGCGAAAAGTTGTTGGGATCTTCCATGCCCTGCAGATCCTCATCATCGCATTGCTGCCACTAAGGCAGTTGCTGATGAATGCTGCTGGTACTTCTACACACACATCTCTGGCCCCTGATGTGTCAGTGGCTCACAGTGCTGCAGACCAAACATCAGCACCCACATGTCAGGCAGATGACATTGAGGACGAAGATGTGGGTCATTCCACCTTTGTAGTAAGAAGGAGCCAGTAGCATTCTTCTCCGCTATATGCCCAGTTTCAGCTTGGTTCTGCCCTCTGCATCATGCCCTGTAACAACACCTCCCACTGTCCCCCCGAAACACTCTGCGACACTCACCTTGGACCTCGACATGGACTGCCATATTTTGTTTGCTTACCAATGACACAGCAATCAGACTGCGGACTGTACTCTTCCTCTTCCGATGTACTTGTCAATCCCTAAATGACTCTGGCTGGCCATCCACTGGGCTACAATGTAATGTGGGCTTTGCATGGCCATGTACTGCTCCAGCTCCGACACTCCACCGAATGTGTATAAATCATTCAAATTCACACAG
Source organism: Calotriton arnoldi (assembly GCA_963921515.1). Taxonomy (NCBI): domain Eukaryota; kingdom Metazoa; phylum Chordata; class Amphibia; order Caudata; family Salamandridae; genus Calotriton; species Calotriton arnoldi. The sequence goes on along the minus strand of CAWUFW010003200.1, from coordinate 283,454 downwards.
ATGTGTCATGTCCATAATCGATCTAGTATGAAAGTATGGATGAATGTAAGGACATTGATTGCCCAAAAAGGTACACCCTGGGAAATGAAAGCAATGCGCATGTTTGACCGTGACACACATAGGAAGAGAGATGACTGGGAATGTGTGCACTAGCTGTGGCCTCATTGCTCTGAAACAACAATCGCGCAATTCCTCAACTTTGCCCCACGCAATGTTAGAAATAGGGCTGGGTATGAAATGTCAAAGTCGTTGGCAGGCCTAAAGTAGTGTCCCCCATCACATTTGACAACAGTACATCTCTTCGCATATCTACTCACACTCAACTGGGTGGACACAGCCTGCAGTGATGGATCACATTGATCCACATGGCAGGAATATGGACACCATACTCACATTGCTGAAGACACGTAAGAGCACAGGTCTATCAGCAACTATCCCAACCACTATGTCTGGCTCACAGAGGTGGAGCTGGCAATAGGGACTCACCCCTAAGTGAAATGCGTCAGTCAGTCCCTCCCTGTGTACGGACAATGCTCATTGAGGCACACGATTTGTCATTCTAATCAACACTCATCACAGTTGAACACTAGTGAAGTTGCGTGGACTTTATTGCCATGTGCGTGTCAGTAGGGGCAAGACAAGGGCCACAACATGCAGACCAATGCATCAGACACTAACAGGCAGCATTCGGTCACGGTACAGTTCCACCTGACAGGCGTTGTGCATGCGCCCGGGATTTTCTGCCATTGCGTTGGTGGCTCTCGTAGAACCGGCACTCTTCTGACCTGCGGCAGTTATGTGGATGATATGCCACAGCTCGGAGCAATGAATCGTCGGTGTGTGCAACGTTTGGATGTATGGGTTGTTGTGTACGTAAGTGTCAAGGGCATTCCATGCAAGAGTACCTCGAGCAAGAACTTCTGTGTGTGGGGTGTGGATACATTGGTCTTTCATTAGCGCTGTGCGTAGTGTGGGAGTCGTCATCATCTGCTATGGTATCTCTCTCAGGGGGTGCCTGCCGCATGCAAGACCAAGGTCGGAGGTGCAGATGTCCTTCTGCCTTATGTATTGAGACAAAGGAACTTTCATCCCTAATGTTAGTCTGACTACTGCTTGCATTCTGGAAATGTGATATGGCTTTCGCGCTGCAATTGAGGCTAGGCCTTAGGCTTATGGTGCACCAATAGCGATACACACACAACAGTTGGCATGCATGAGCCAAGAGCCCGACGGGCCTTGCGCTCCTTGTACAATCCCTTCGTGCGCGGCCGCCCTCCGGGTGCATGAAACATTGCAACATTGTCAATTGCGGGCCGTGTGGCGCAGACACTGCAACAGAGACACACGCATCAGTTGGTTTCCTGTCCAGCCCAGAAATTAACCACGCCCAGAGTCCAGGGATAATTATTCACACCCCTACTCTGGCCTGGCGTACGCCGAGCCAGCCCACTCTGCATACGTATAAAGGGGGGGGCGACGCTACGTGTCCCAGTTCTTCCCCACTGCCGGAGGTGACATGGCTGCGTACACCTGCCATATCACGTGACTCAATCAGAAAGGGTCCATGACTTGCGTTGCACAGAGTTGGTGGCACCGGAAACACTACGGCCAGCATGGGCCTACCGCCACGGGACGGTGACTTTCGGTGCACTGAGGTAGGGGCACCTTAGGTGCTGAGCGGGTGTGTAGCCTGCGATGATGCGCCGTCCTGGCGGTCCGGACAGGTAAGGGTTTGTGTGAGCCCTGCTGGACCAAAGTGTAGGCCTGAGCCAGCGGGCAGCGCGGGCCTACCGCCACGTGGCGTTGCCTCACGGTTCACAGGGTTAGTGGCACCTATAGGGCTGAGCGGGTGTGCAGCCTGCGATGTTGCCGTGTGCACTGATATGATCTCTGCCATTGCAAAATCAAGACCCAGAATCACATGTGTGACCTGGTGGCCCGCGGGGCGAGGCTGCATGATGTGGAGGCTGCCAAGGTCGTCGGCCCCGGGCTTGGAGCTTGCACCGGCACGTGGTGGGCCCTCTTGGAGACACGCTGGTGGCGGAAGGTGAGTAGTGAGGCCTGGGTGCGCAGGGGCGGGCAAACACCGCTGGGCGGCAGGAGGGGCTGGGGTGCAGCAGCCTGTGTGCGCAGGGGCGGCCAAGCGATGGTGGCATGTGCAATGATATGGATTCTGCCATTCATAGATCTGGACTCTGTTTCAGATAAGGGACCTGGTGGACTGCAGTGTATACTGGCACGTGGTTGGAGACACACCGGCGGCAGCAGGTGAGCAGTGAGGTCTGTGTCCGCAGTGTCGGCACTCTCTCTCCCTCTCCCTGTCTTCCTTTCACTGTCTCTCTCTCTTCCTCTGCTACTCTCTCTCTCCTTCTCCCTCTCTTCCTTTCACTGTCTCTCTCTCTCTTCCTCTGTTTCTCTTTCTCTTTCCTTCTCCCTCTCTCCCCCTTTCTCTCTCTTTCTCTCTCTCCCTCTCTTTCACTCTCTCTCTCTCTCCCTTTCTTTCTCTCTCTCTTTCTCTCTCTCTCTGTCCTTTGATGAGCGCATGACACACCTTCGTATCTTGAATTTTGTGTTGCAGGCTGTGTCTTACAGATTGTCCAGTGAAGACCCGCCATGACTCTTCCGAATAGTTGTATTGTATTGAGTTAAATTTGAATAAAATAATTTGTTTGGAAATTCAAAGATGAATGAATGATTCTCCTTTTTCTGACCACACATGAATGTTAATTGTTGTACTTGTGCGACATCAGGCGAATTGTTTTGTTCATGATTTTGTAAGGTTGATGTAAAATATCTTCGTGCAGGGTAGGGCCCCGGGGGAGGGGGGGCGGGGGCGGGCCTGGGTGTGGTGGCGGTGGGTGTTGTGGCCCTCTTGGGGCTCCGAGCTGCATGATCAGTAGCTCCATGGCATCTGTTGTTCTTCAGGTGTGGCTCTGGTCTGGGCTCCCTTTTGTGGTGCAGGTTGTCATCCGACTTAACACCAGGTAAGAGCAGGTGTTAAATTCCTGCTGCTAACGCGCCTTATCGCCTGTTTTGGGATCTTATCGCCGATCTGGCTGGTCGTAGGGAATATTGCAAAGTGTTGTTTTTGCGGCTTTTTGCACGGGAACGCCTACTCTGCATCTCATTAGCGTTAGTTGCTGGTGTCATCCGCGGCGATGTTTTTTGCGGCTGCTATCGCACGTAAACTGGCGAAATCGGCTGTTAGCACCAGCTTGTGAATGGTGCGATATATCTATCGCCACTTTGGCTGCGATAAAGTTCCGCTAACTCGGCAATAAGTCCTTGAGAATATGCCCCTCAGTGCTCTAGCAAGAATATGACATGTATATGTAACATGTGGTGGGATTAAAAAACATTATGATTTTACGTGTTCTTTGTGATAAGTAAGGTACTACTTGTTGCATACACCTTTCTTTCACCACGTTTACATGTAAGCAAATTTGTTTAGGTGGTTATACGTGCCAACAATATCTGTACATATTTGGTGTGCTTCATTTTGTTCTGGTTAGGTGTTTTTATGTGCTGTGTTGTTGCTTAGAATTTTTGTGTTGTATTAGTTCTTATGCTTAATTTATGTCATCCTGCACAAGCTCTTAAGTATTTAAGTTTTTATAGCTTTCCACTTTGGCGCTGCTGTGTTGTAGAGGAGGTGGTCTGTCAGGAAGCATGTAACTGAAAACGATATGCCTTCTTTTACTCAATTTATGGGCTCTGGCATAATATCCATTTATTAGTATCTCTCCCTGTAACTACTGAGTTGATCATTTATGCAGCTGCTTCTAGTCAGGTAGTAAAATGTCATTATTCAGTCCATTTCACGGAAGGCTCTCTGTCAGGAAGTGTTTTGCCAGCTCCTATGACAGTAATATGAAATGAATAGACTAATGCGCCTAATATGGTGCTAATACAGGTATCAGAACGAATCTGAAGGACTAAAGAATGAATCGTGTGCTTGGCTGTGGCAGGCCTCTTCTTCAGCGCTCTCTCTTCGGATCCTGTGTGTACAGGGAGTGACAGCAGGGGAGGCGCAGACAATAGACCTAGCGAGGTGCATTTTGAGCTGACCTCTGCAAGCCAAGTAGCTTAGGGTATAACAAGACACACAGAGAGTGTATCACAGCCACGTTCTTGTTACATTTCTTAAAATTAACATCTGAAATTCCTTCCAGGCCTGCATTATGAGCAGGGCCGGACAGGGAACCAAAAACGGCCCTGGCAAAGTGCTCGGCCGGCCCCTGGGGGGGTGGGGGTGCGGCCGAGCTGTTTGCCAGGGCTGCTTTCGGCCGATTTTGTTACAGGGGCCGATATTGCAGCTATGCGGCAAAAACGGCCCTGTAACAAAAACGGCCCCCCAGGGGCCCAAAACCGGCCCCCACCCTGGCGGCCCACCGGGGAAATGCCCGGTGCCCGCTACGGCCAGTCCGGCACTGATTATAAGCATTCTTTTTCTCAGCTGTGGCTTTACAATGACACAAATAGAAACCATATGAGTGCGACTAAAGATGGCAATGGTCCCAACTGCAGGAAACAGTTAACTGTCTGATGGTTTTTACAAAAACTAATTGTGCCCTCGACTTCGCGAATGAGGCCCTGGAAGAGGGAAGCGCAGGTGCACATTATAGTGTGGAGCACAGCCATGTCTGCAAAAGACTTGGAAATGAAAATGGACTTGCTAATTTTTATTTCAGTATTGTATTGTATTGTAATTGCATTTATATAGCGCTTACTACCCCTGACTAGGCGTCAAAGTGCTTTTTCGGCAAGTAGCACACTACTACGGAACCCATAAAGGATTAGTGTTGAATTAGTATAGTGAAATATGAAAGTAAGTTGAGTGGTGGATATGTTAGTCAGTTATTTAGATTGAGAAGGATAGCAGAGGGATAGAAGAGGGGAAAAGGGTTGCATTTATATAGCGCTTGTTACCCCTGATGGGGTGTTGAAGCGCTTTTTTGTCGAGTAGCACGCTATTCCAGAACCCATAAAGTATTAGTGGTGAATTAGTATAGTGGAATATGAAAGTAATTTGAGTGGTGGATATTAGTCAGTTATTTGGATTGAGAAGGGTAGGGGAGGGATAGAAGAGGGAAAAAGGTTTGCATTTATATAGCGCTTGTTATCCCTGATGGGGTGTTGAAGCTCTTTTTTGGAAAGTAGCATGCTACACCGGAACCCATAAAGGATTAGTGTTGAATTAGTATAGTGAAATATGCAAGTAATTTGAGTGGTGGATATGTTATTCAGTTATTTGGATAGAGAAGGTTAGCGGAGGGATAGAAGAGGGAAAAAGGTTTTCATTTATATTGCTTGCTACCTCTGGTGAGGTGTTGGAGCGCTTTTTCGGGGAGAAGCACGCTACTCTGGAACCCATAAAGGATTAGTGGTGAATTAGTATAGTGAAATATGAAATTTGAGAAGTGGACATGTTAGTCTGTTATTTTGATTGAAATGGATAGTGGAGGGATAGAAGAGTGAAGAATTTAGAAAAAAAAATTGGGAGGTCATAGCAGTAGGAGGAGGCTTGGGATGAGTAAAAAGGGATGTGGATTGGAAGAGCCAGAGAGAAGGGTTTAGAAAGGCTTGTTTTGGGTGATGGTTATAGTAAAAGAGGTGTCAGATGATGCAAGGAGGGGTAGAGTAGGGGAGAGTCTAGAAAGGGTTATTTTGGGGATCATTGTAGTGGTATGGGGTTTGGGGTTTGGGATGAATGAGAGAGAGGATGTAGAGGATATATTGATAGAGGTATAGGGTGAGAAATTGGGTAGTGCATTGGAAAGAGTAGTAGAAAGAGGTTTGAGATGAGTCAGAGAGTTGAGGTAAAAGATATATTGAGAGAGGCATAGGGTGAGAAATAGGGTAGTGCATTGGATATGCTGAATTAGAAGAAAGTAATTAATATATAGATCCATAAGTACATGGAAAGAATATAGATGCATAAAGAAAGTAAGTATATGTAGATTAAAGATATTGATAGAGGTATAGAGTGGGAAATAGGGCAGTTCATTGTATATGCTTTTTTAGGAGAAAAGTAATAAATCTATAGATCCAAGTACATGGAAGGTATGTAGATGCATAAAGGAAGTAAGTGTATGTTGATTAAAGATGCATTAGATGAACTCTGGTTTCCAAGTGTTGTTGTACTTAAAAATAGTAAAGTATTCCAGAACCTGGGAGGAGATATTGACAAGCTCTGTCCTCCAGTTCTTACCACGTAGTGGTGTAGGATGGAGATAAACGCCCCCCCCCCAGTTAGATCAATTAGTGTGTATCAATGACTACAGGGTAACAGGTAGCATCTCCTAGGATGAGGCCTGCATTATTAATTGTTTCTTGTAAAGGATGAAGGTCCCATATGTTTTTTTGCTAGGACTACCAGCAGAGTGATACAACTTGAAACACTTAGAGGCTTATTGCGATGTCGGTCGGTAAGCCTCCGCGGGCTTGTCGGGGTCGGTCTGTCTGCCCGATGTCTCATCGGAAGCGGTCGTTCCGTCCGCAGTATTATGATGCACTACAATACATGGCTTACCGACCAACGCGGTTCTTCAAAATCTGACTGGAAATTCCAACCGTGACGGGTTCAGAAATGTCGAATGGAGCAGATCCGAGCATGGTTCAGCCCTGGAACCTCCCGCCCTATTACGATGCGTATTTCTGACGCCCTGTCTGTGTCGGTCCAACCACCTCATTAGAGCTGGCGGAAAGGGAGGCTTATAAGGCTGAAACTCACCACATTAATCTTCCACATACCTTTGCAGTTTTGGAGCCCATCGCGTGCGCCATACCACTTCTGTACCTACTTAATGACCAGCAAAATCAGGACCTTTGTGGACGCCGCTGCCGGTAAGTGACACACCTACCTCTACACCAGTGGCTTCAAACCTTCTAATGCTGCGCCCCCCTCAATTGTTGCACAATTATTCAGCTACATTGGCAATGTTGAAATATGTCTCTACATATTTAAACATTGCAGTTAAGCTCAGTTACTCCTTTTTACACATAGTCCCAGTCAGGAAATAATTAACAAAAGTTGTCAAAGTCAAAGTCAAACAAGCTTTATTCGGTTTGTACGATACAACCATAAAAGCATTCTAAAAAAGAAATATTTACATTATGCCAATAAAAATACAATGTACACAAGAAATTTAATGCATTCTAGTACATAAAGTGCATTGCGGTATAACAGAAAAAAAAATTTAAAAAAAGAAAATGTAAAAACCGGTCAGTTAGAAACAAAATTTCATTCCAATATATAAAATAAATATAGGCTTGAACAAGATTAAAAAGAACGATTTACATTGCACCACCAAGGATACCATATGGTCAGTCGATCCAGTATGTTCTATTACATAAAGTGCATAATGAGAAGAGAATTAAAAGCGAGCTCAGATGTAGTACATATTCAACTAAGTTGGTTAAACATTTACACTGGGGATTTACAAGGGGCAGTAGCCGCACAATGAATACTTAAATTATTTAATATCTCAAGGTCCAGTTTCCTCATATGTTAGGGCCTCCAAATAGGAAATGTCTATTCTTCGTTTAATCGCTAATTGTATAAAAACAATTACAGCATTACAAATCGAGTCATTTCTAAGCTGCACATATAGTTAAAAACCTGTTTATAAAAAAATAGTTTGTTGTCAACAAACAATAATCGAAACACATATTTCCTAATATCCCTGTAAAAAGAACAAAAAAGCATAAAATGTAATGTAGCCTGTGCCGATTTTCCATCACAAGGGCAAAGTGGAAGAGAACGATGCCACCTGCCCTTCTTTGGAAATGCAAACAGGTGGTGGAGGGTAATCAGACGTAATCTTGTTAAGTAAAATCTCTGTTGTATATTTCTTGTACTCAATAAATATGGTTGGGTACTCAATGATACTGGTCCTTCACAATATGATCTTATCTTATGTTTAGTGGAGGACACCCTTTCTCTCAGTGTATCTCTTGATGTTATAAGTCTCTGTTTTAGGTCCCTTCTGCTATAATTCCGAATATTTGTGGGGTCTCTAAAATCAACTGCCACCTTACATTCTACCAGAAGACTATAAATGTATTGGAGCCAGGGAATCTTTTTGTAATGGTCTAGGGCTAAACAATCCATTATTATCATTATTATCATCTTAGTAAATCTCGTTTCCTCTTTGGTCCAGATCCCGTGCCAAAGCATAAGAGCAGCCATGCTAATGATCCAGCGGGTTACTAGCAACGAGCATTCATACACAAAATACTCACTTGGGCCCATACATTCATACTACGCTAGCAATTTTCCGCTGGTGGGTCAGTTGGTACTCTTTATCAAAATCCCTGCTACCAATTACTTTCCGATTGAAGAGTAATGACTTACCAATGAATCCTTTGCTAATTGGGAAGTTTAAAATGAGTGACGTTCATTACAATTCATAATCCTGAAATAATCACTGAGTCAGGAAGTTTTTAAATGTTTATCTAAAGATTTAGCAGAGTAAAATACAGAACCACATGATACTTAATCACATATCAAGGATGAAGCATAATATCAATTATCGATCAATGACGGTCCCTTAGGAAAGGAGAAGATAGAGACAGCAGCGCAACTAAGGTTTGCATTCATATTTACCTAAAGTGCGAGAACCAAACCCCTTGGCCAAGGAGTTGGAAAAGATAGGACCCTGGAAGGATGAAGAGCAAAGACCTCCTCCCGGATCAGGACAGGACCGGTGACCTCTCTATCAACGACGCCTGCGTCATCCCCTCTCTGGTACTTCGCTTCTCCTCGATTTCTCCCGTGTCTTCCTTCTAAGGTACTCCGCCGCCCCCACCTCAGGACCTCTCTGGACAGCGGTTCAGTCTGCAATCGATCAGTTTGTACGTCTGGAGCTTCTGCCTCTGCCTTCTAGTCCGTGTGCTGCGCTATTGCTAATGCTAATGCTAACTAATTAGCTAATTCTATATCTGTTATACCCTTCTACGCCCATGTACCTCCCCTTAATGTTGCAGAATTATGGGGCCACTACTTCTGATTGGACAGGGACAGGGGGTTGATCCTCACACCATATTGATTTAATTCATTTTTCTTAAAGCCCTTTGTTTTAAAATACCGCCCATCACTTTTAATACATTTGCTTTATTTCCCACCCGTCTCACGACAAAGTTTATACATTCTTCAGGTACATTGTTGCATATTAGTGGGGACATTCATGGGTACAGCAATATTGGCCATCAGGTCACGGCCTTGGACGACGTCCAGGTTGACTTCATCCTTTTCTCTCTCTGGGCAGCCTTTCAGGGAGCATGCGCAGAACCATTGTCACACGAGTTTTCAGTTCACCAACCCCAGGCCCAATTTACGAACTAATAAAAGTCAAAGAAGAAAATATTAAAATCACAAATAAAATGTTTCACTGAATACCCACTCTTTCTACTCTATTCCCATTTATTTATAAATTCTATCCCGCATTAGTAGCGTTAGAATACCACAGTTTAATTATAACACAAGAGCAAGCTGTAGCACGTGAAAACATGAAGCAGCCATTTTAATGCACACTGCGCAGAAGCAAGAGTTTCCCACCAAGCAAAGAAAGACGTCACACCACGTGATATGGTTGAGACATGCGCAGTAAAGTTCCCGCGTTTTAGCGGCCATTTTAGAATAGACAAGCGTTACTTGTTAGTTTAAACACATAAGCAAGCTTCCTTGCTACTTATATTTGTGTGTGCAGTTATTAGTACAAACAATACAAGTTTAATATTAATACTTTTGAGAAGATTGCATCCGAGCAAGTCTCATTTGTGAGTCCTTGCTCCATCACTAATGTAATCACTAATGTAAGGGACAGACAATTCCTTATGGACTATGTACGCAGGGGTGGAATTAGGGACGGCTGGAAGCCTCTCAAGAACTTGTTTTCTCCAGTTTCCAGAAGGTTATGATTTCCTCTCCCCCATAATGCAGCGCCATAACAGGTGCCCGTAAGGCATTTACTCCTGTATAAAGTTAAAATTTCTCTAACAGGTTTGTTCCCAATTTTCCGAGAAAATCTAAAAATAGCTTCAACTATTCTCAAAAATTTCAATTTGCAACGGTCTATGTGGGTATCCCAACTACCGTCATTCGTGAATAGGAGACCTAAATATGAGAAGGAGGTCGTTCTTTCTATGGGAACTTCTTCCATGTGATGGTTTTTAAGTTTAGTTTTGCCCCTGCCACAGGTCATAGTAAATGCTTTACTAAGATTCAGTATTAGATTTTTCCCATTCATATAAAGTGCAAAGTTCTCAATTAGACACTGTAACCCATTTGCTGTCCTGGATAACAGGACAGCATTGTCCGCGTACAAGAGGACTGGTGTGAAACGATTACCAATTTTTGGAGCGTCAGCTTGCAATTTTTGCAAAGTAATATCAACATTATTTATATAAAGGGAAAATAAAAGAGGTGCAAGAACACACCCTTGGCGTATGCCTCGTGTAACTCTAAAGCGGGGGGTACATTCGCCGTTGGGCCCATAGCGAACTCTTGAAGTTAATAAGGCATAAATTTGAGAAAGATATACTACAATATCCTCTGGGGCACCCATCTCCCTTAAAGACAACCATAGTTTTCCGTGGTTAACAAGGTCAAAAGCACTTGTCAAGTCTACAAAGCAAAGATGTAGTTTACCCTCCTTTGCAACAGTGTATTTTCCTATCAAGAGTTCGAGGTTAACGCACTACTTGATGGTCCCTATACCCCTTCTGAAACCATATTGGGACTCAGTAAGGGTATTATTATCACTTACCCAACATTCTAACCTTTCCAAAAGGATTCTTCCCATAAGTTTAGAAGATGAATCCAGTAGGGATATAGGGCGGTAGCATTTTGCGTCCCCTCTATTGCCCTTCTTAAAAATCGGGACTATCACACTTTCCATCCAGCTGGTGGGCAGTACCCCCGTGCCGTAGCATTACAAACCCTGAGTAAGATTGGTAACCAAAAGTCTATATCACATTTAAAAATATCTAAGGGAACCCCATCCCGGCCAGGTGCCTTACCATTAGCACTTTTATCTAAGGCCGCTCTAATTTCATTTATCGTTACAGGTATCAAATTTGAGGGAGCCACAGTTATAGTATAGCTATTTTCTGGGATTATCAGATCTTCTTTGTTTGGATTAAATATTAATTCGAAATGCGATAGCCAATCTTCAGGCGGTACGATAGTCTCAATCTTGGTGGCTAGCTCGTCTTTGAAAAAAGGATGGTCTAAGGTCTTCCAGAATAATGTGTTGTCTCGTGTTTCTGCCGCCTGTACCAGCTTATCCCATGCTGATTCCCTGATTTCAGCTTTTCTAGTATTTAGGCTCTGTTTATATGCCTTTCTCAAGGTGCTTACCAGTTCCCTGGCCCTAGGAGTATTTTTTAAGGCTTTTTTCAATTCCTGGTTCAATTTAATACACTTTTTATCAAACCATCTTGGCTGGCAATAAGATTGTTTCTTGTTTTTTAGTTTTAGGTCTTCGGATATGGTACCCGCTATGTTACAAAAAGCCGTGGTGGCCTGTAAATCAGTAAAAGATTCCGTCAAGATGTCAACGATATCACCTTGACTTTTTTTTACTAAATTTTTCATAAAGACTAGGGGGTTTACACCTGACCATTTTACGGTAGTGCCATTTTCTCCATGAGTTCTAATATTAGGCACCATGCACAATTCTTCTTGGTGTGTCAGGATTAGCTTCAACACCAGGACTAGAGGGTGGTGATCACTGAACGTACTTACATGTATCCTAGTGTTCTCAACTATTCTCTTACCATTTCTTGAGATCAGGATATGGTCAATATTAGATGAAAAGCGGGCTCCTACAAATGTTTGCACCGGGGTTTCACGCTTTTCCCCAAGTGGGTCCAGGATTTCTAAGTTGTATTTATACATCAGGCCATTAATTGAGCCACCATAAACGTTATGAGGGAAGTGGGAGCAAGGGGGTACCCTGATCATCCCCATGACCGCAGTAATCCCGGTTCAAAATTTTACATTGTTCGCATTTGAAGTCGCCCGCCCAAATTAATATATAATCACCCCTAATATTTTTTAAAAATGTATCTAGTTCCTCCTCTAACATCCTAACTATCTTGTAATTGGTGCTATCGAAGATATTATTATAAAAATTAATGACTATTATGCATTGTTTCCCTTTTGTGTAAAAACAAAGAAGCTGAAAAAAGTTTGAGTTAGTATAAACATTTTTTAGAGTTAACTGCGACGTGACCGAAATCAAAGCTACCAGGCCCCCTTTGGCTCTCCCCGCTCTTGAGGGGATAGCCTCAGTTGAAATGGTTTTAAAACCATCAATATAAAATGGCTCAGTATGCCAGGTTTCTTGTAGGAGGATCAAAGAGTAGTTTTCTAACTCTATTAACCATTCTCTATTGTTTAATTTATTTCTTATTCCCGCCACATTCTAAGATTTGATGATCAGTCTTCTATGCAGGGGAGATTGAGAAAGGTTATTAATGCAGCTAGTGGACGTGAGAACAAAATCACTGTCTGTCACCTGCTCTTTCTCCTTTAGTAGTCAGTCAAGGTCGTCACAGCCTCTTAAGGGTAGAAACCTGTTAGATACGGGTACCGACATGTGCATGTTCGAACCAAGAAATTTCTTATTATTAGAAAGTAATTGATCATGCGCTGGATTATAAAAAAAACCCTAATGGGACAGCAGTAATGATTTCGTTATCATTGCAGGGTTCTCTACCATATCCACTGGCAAAATGGTCTAACAGAGCCCCTACAATGCCTGGTCCACGAAAGTTTACTACAATGCAATCACATGCACAATGTTTATTTGAGCCACCAACCCAGTCCACTCGTCTAATCATAATAATGTCCCGATAAAGAAGATTTATGCCACAGTTAGAGTTAGTTGCAAACCAGTGGACAGTCCTATTATTTAGCGTCTCCCATGACTCCGCGGCTTCATCCAGCAGCCTTGGGACATTTTTTAGAACAATGATATATGGTGTGGCCTGTGGAGGTAGATGTAATGAGTTCTTTAGAGGACTATGATGCTTCGTGTCATGTTCACTCTCATGGTTTTTTCCATTTTCTGATTGGGTATGGTATCTCGATTATACTGATTAAATTCCATAGTAGGCTGTACCCGATTAGTCTCCGTATTTAGGTCCAGGAGCACTTTATGGGGATTATTAGCTGTCTCAGGGGAGCCAGGCCTTTCGTTTGAATCTTTAGCCAATGATCTTCCAGATGTAATGTTCGGGTGTTCATTGGAGGGCGTCAAGCCTATAATTAATTTTACTATATTACTAACATCTGTTTTGATAGATTTGATTTCCAGCATCAGTCTCCTTTCGATGCTATCAATCTTCCCATGAAGTTTTTTAAAGAGGGTGTCAAGCCCTGGGATATCACTGGGCGTTAGTACCTCCACTGTTTTCCGTAGCTCAGCAGACTGCTTTTTCCCTCTCTTCTTTTTCAATGTCATTGACTGTATTAGGGGTATAGAGTCAGTCTTTTGTTGCTTACATTTTTTAGCAGGAGGGGAAACCGATTCGGATTCATTTGTTAAAACAGATATCTCCAATGGCGTATTCGAAACACATGGGCCCTCTTTGGGAGGTTCTAAACTTACTGATGTAGATCCCCTATTTTTAGGGTTGACTGCTTTGCTTGGATCAATCTTAGCTGACAGTACATCTTCTCTAGTTTCTTTCAGAGCAGTGTTTAGAGCAGATTTAGTAGCAGCAAGACGCTCCTCTGCAGGTGCAATTTCATTGTTAATCAAGCCCATTGCACTCTTTAAATAATTGGTAATTGGTACGCCTTTAGATATTGACTTTCCGCTGGCTATGGGATTTTCTACAAGCTTCCTTTTACCCATGATTAAACAGTTATTACTTATATATAGCACTTCTCCACGAAATAAAATACAGGTCATGCTTACCGGCCTTTCCTGTAGAATGAAGAGGGGTGGCCCAGCCCAGCCCAGCCTCTTCCGGGCTCTGACGGGCGCGGACGGGCCCACCCTTGGCCCGGGCACGGCACGGGCGCGGCCCGGGCATGCCCGCACGCGTTCCACGCTGTGGGAGCCCTGGCCGGTTTAAAAGCACCTCCTGGCGTGAGCTAAGTGCGGCCGCGGCGTCCTTGCCGCAAAGCAAGCTGGGGCTTATGGTCTCCTGCCCCCCCCGCAAGCACGGCAACAGTGGTGGCAAGATGCGGAGCGCACGGGCTCCCCGCAGTCTGGCGGTGATGGTGGCAACAATCAGATATGGACTCCCGCACTGCGGGAGCCCTGGCCGGTTTAAAAGCGCCTCCTGGCGCGAGCTAAGTGCGGCCGTGGCGTCCTTGCCGCAAAGCAAGCTGGGGCTTGTGGTCTTGTGCCCCCCCCGCAAGCACGGCAACAGTGGTGGCAAGATGCGGAGCGCACGGGCTCCCCGCGGTCTGTCAGTGATGGTGGCAATAATCAGGTATGGACTCCCGCGCTGCGGGAGCCCTGGTCGGTTTAAAAGTGCCTCCTGGCGCGAGCTAAGTGCGGTTGCGGCGTCCTTGCCGTAAAGCAAACTGGGGCTTGTGGTCTCCTGCCCCCCGCAAGCACGGCAACAGTGGTGGCAAGATGCGGAGCGCATGGGCTCCCCGCGGTCTGGCGGTGATGGTGGCAACAAAAGATGTCAGTGATGGTCCTTATAAGGCTGGCTTACTGCCACTCATGCTTCAATCACTTAAAACAAAACATGATGCTTCTCTTGGCCAGAGACTGACGCCCCCCCTGACATCACTTAAGGTCGCCCACAGAGGACCACCCCTCCCCCAGTTTGAAGACCTCTGCCCTACACATGGAAGTGACCACAAAGCGAAGGTGCAGTACTGTGAAAGTGTCCTGTAGCATGTTGTGCAGGAGGAATGAGGGAATGTCAGCATTGGGTATCCACAGTGTGAACTGGAAATACAGGGACAGACGCAACATAAAAGTAGGAATAGAAATGGGCATAGGCACATAGGTACAGAAATATGTATGGTAAGCTCACCACTGCTCTAAGTGGCTCATGTCATGGCAACATAACACTAATGCACACCTAAAAGTATGTCAGACAGAAACCCATACACTGGTACACTACATCCTCCCTGAATCCAATACCCTCATCACCACTGCTGGGAGCAAAGACTGAGATTCCAGCTGATCTCCTAAACTGCACTGTGAAGGAGGGTGTCGCAGTGCAGTGTCACAATGAAAAGGTATACCTTGAGATTTACCACAAGAGGGGGCTTGAAGGTGCATTAAATGAGCAAGCACTGATAAATTTATATCAGTCTATAAATAGTTATTAGACTTGATAGTGCCTAGCATTACCATAATGGCAATTGTATGCACAGAAAGCTACTATCTAAACTCCATTGAGTGCAGCAACATCTTGAAAAAACAGAAAGCAGACTTCGCAGCTGCATCATCTACCAGTGCCCCAAAACTATTACCTGAGATATCTGTAACACTACAAGCACATTCTTCTACTGTCTTCATTGATCCAACCACAAATCCCAAAGCATTGAAGTCACCTTTGTGTCACCAAAGTGAATTAATAATAACAGCATTTGCCAATGTCATACACTCAGGCATCTTAGGTACAATGTAAGGTGTGCATTCACTTATCTAGATCCTGTCATATGCCTGAAGTATTGACATGTCACATGTGTAACAATATGTGAAAAGCACACTCATGTGGCTCATTTGGCTAAAAGAGCTGGCCACATAGACATAATACACATCCCTATGAGACCCTACCCCAATTTCCTTGTTCAATGGAACTACTCCAAATTATGTTGTGACAAACAAGATAGAGCAGTCACAATGCAAAGATCACTAGACTAACCCACTCTCCCACAACCCAGAACTCCTAACGCTTGTGGCTGTGCCACTGTTTGCACTGGACACATCATACCTGGACATATACACACACTCAACATCACTGGACCCACAAACACTCCTTGACAACCCTGATCCACACTTAACAACAAACATGACTTTCTGATAGCACATACATCCCCTATCAGGCAGGTAACCATAGTCAAGTATGGTGCATGGTATCTCTGGGTGGAAGACCAAATGTGGGGCCATGTGTGCACCAAGACAGAATATAAAGGCACATTACGTCAGCATGATATTGCCTATTTTCAGTTTACTAATAATGTATTTTCACAGACTCACATACTCTAACTGTGTGTTAACCCCAGAAGCTGATGTATAATTGTGCACAATGTCATAAACAACTCAACAATCACACCATATTATAACTAGCTATCAACTCCTGTGACACCCATTCCTGTACCATAAGCCAGGTCTTCACGCAACAAACACATACATCAGTAGTGAATTAGTAAGTGCAGAAACACAGTCCAACTTACTAAGCATTGTCATGGACTCACACACACCATCCACATGAAATAGGCAACTAATGTCAATGGCATTACTACCATCCAAATTCCACTACACAGGAGGCCACAGTGCATAGACACCCTGCATACAATGGATCTCTATTTTAAGGGCAGTCCTGGAAGACAACAGGGCTAGAACACATTCTGATTTGTACCTAGCTCACACTCTCCATGCGGACAGAACATTGAGAATCAGGCTCAACTGGGACTAATTGCTATTGGCACAAAGTGGCATCCACATGTGGCAAATTTGTCATTGGAACTACTTAACAAGATCCACTGAAGGAACAGAAATTTGCCCATATCTATTAAGTCACATTTTGCAAATTACACATTGCTCTGTGTGCATGTGTGGCTAAAGTAACTATCATGATTGTAGAGTCACAATGCCTCCAAGTGTGTTGACAAGAAGATTCACTTTGTACACATCAAATACATATGCAACATACATCTCATTGAGTTTTGTCCATTAACACACTTGCACAATGGACTCACAAATCTGCCTAAAGTATGAATGCATACAGTATCCAATGCAAGGTTTGGCCCTTCACCCCACACGCCTACACAAACCTCATGCAGACATTGACATCCAGCCAATGTAGGTACACAAATCCACATAGCATCCCAATAGACGTACCTACTCTATGAACCATGTGCTATGATTGTCATACTAACAGAACTGTACTCACTCATCACAAATAACACATGAATGATAGTTAACAGCAAGAGATATGTTTGGACACAGGAATACCAAAAACAAAACAAAAATACTTTATTCAGCCTCCAGAGTTCAATGATGAAATCAAAAGCCAATGGCCATTCCAAATGTCTATGTTGTGGGCCAGCAAAGTGTGGCCTACCCAAACTTGCCTTCAGTAATGCTTCTGCGGGATACCGCACCCGGAAGGGGCATCTAGTGGACATGCCAGGCACCAAAATAAAATAACTAGGGGGTGCTGGGTTTGGGCTCAAAATTGGGGGGTCGGCTGGGTCAGTGGGAGAGCAGGATGTAGGGGGAGGGACTGGGTTTCACCATTTTGGGTATTTTATATCCCTGAAGGGTGGTGAAGGGAATAGGAGGGGCTTTTTGCCTTTAATTTTCTTCCCCGTGGAAGTACTGGGGTAGGATGGGGAAGAAGATATTCTGGGTTTAGGAGGGGGTGGGGCCGTGGCAGGATGGAGAAATTTCCTTTTCCAGCTTCCTTTCTGTTGCTTTTGGGTCTCAGTAGGGGACTGGCTAGGGGTTTTGAGGGTGGATGTGGAAGGGTATGGCAGGGGCACAAGGGTTATCCTTTTAGGTTTGGTAGGGAGTTGGTCTGTTTGGGAAGGGAAGAGGTCAAGGGCAATAAGGTAGAGGTTTTAGGCTGATTGGGTACGAGGAGAGGCAAGGGTAAGGGTTGAGGACGCAGAGGGTAATAATGTATGTGGCATGTCTGTGTGTGCTGGTGTGGTGACTGTCGTGGCTGTTTGTGATGGTATGCTGTCTGCCTTTTTGTCTGTATGTGAGCCATGTGGCGCAGTGGGTCTTGTATTTGCCTGCATGTCAGTGGATATGAAAGTCAGGGTGTCTTGGGTCTGCTGAGTGCGTGTGTGTCTGTCTTTGGCCTTATGTCTGCGTGTTTGTGTGCTGCGTGTGGATGTTGCTGTGGATGCGTGGTCTGGTTTGTGTGTGCTTTGGTCAGGTATGGGAATAGGGACTGTGGCTGGGGTAGAGGCAGGAGGGGCGTGGAAAGCTGGATTAGGGATAATGCTGCCATCAGTGTGGAGGCTAGAGCCTGAATGGATCTCTGTAGGGAAGACATGTCAGAGTGAATGCCCTCCATAACATCTGGGTCTGCTGATTGGTATGCACTTGGAGGACCTTCAGCACTACTGTCTGACCCACAGAGATCTGCCTCAGGAGATCAATGTCCTCCACTCTCAGGGCAGCAGAGGAGACAGAGGCAGGGGGTGTGGTGTCTAGTGCAAAGGAGACTCCTCCCCTCTTAGGGGAGCAGCCATGGACAGGTGGTTGGGGAGCAGCTGTGAGGGTGGAGTGGACAAGGGGTGGTGGACTCAGGTGGAGTGGACACAGGTCCATGGGGATCCACCACCATCTGGGAGGGCTCCCTGGAACTGGACTCAGACAAAGAAGGTCCAGCCGTCACATCGGTCAGTTCCGCAGTGGCTCTCCCATCACCCTCTGTGCCACTGGTTCCCTCTTGCTCACTGGCAGCAAGCGAGCCATTGTGGCACTGTCTCCCTCGCTGCCCTGGTCTGATGCTGAAAAACAAATTAGAAAAGAAATTAGTTGAGATGTTGATATATACTTGGTACATAGGTGTATTCACAACTTTACCCACATTGGCTAACATCATAATTTGTACTTGGATGACAACATTAGGCCATATAGAGTCACAAGCACATTACTGAAAGCTACAAGACCTGTGCGCACTCTCACATAATGGTGTCAGGAACATAGTTTGATGCAACGTCATGTTTATCCTTCTCAACATCTTAACCACATCTATGTACCAGCTGATGTTTTGCCTCTCACTCCTGATGCCCTCATAGTATACCACACTTACCTCATGTGATCCAAGGTAGAAAATACCTTCTTTTAAGGAATGGAAGAACACTGCAGCCTTAACATACAGCATATAGTGAGCTCTCCCTAATCCAGAGCTTGTGTAACAGCAGGTGCCCTGCTTCAGTTAACATGGTTTGATAAGTCACCATCAAGATGTAGGAGTCATGAAATAGGCTATTTCACATGGATCACAGTACAGTTGCACATCTGTTCGTTAGCAGATGAAGCAGTTCTAAGTGTCACGTGTGTAACTCATATAGAAGTTACACACGGAATATAGGCATAGCAGTGCAAAAATGTATATCTACAAGTATTGTGTCATGTCAGCACAGTGCAATAATCAAATGTACTGTAGGCAGATTGCAACACTTTTAACAGTTTGCCATGTAAACACAGCTTATCACACTGTGTAGTGTAGCTCCTATTTCCCTAATAGGCTCTGCGCATTGGAATAATATATCCTATAGGTTTGACATAGGAATAAGGTCAGTATGTCCCTATCGAGTATATTAAACTTAATTACTTGTGCCAGCTAGCTCAGAGGCCACTAGAAACTCCTTGACAACAAGAAGGGAGTAGTTTCTGGCAGCCGCAAAACATGACCACTGTGTTTCCCTTTAGAATCAGAACGTGTCCCAGAGTCGTGGAAACAATAGATAACTATTTCAATCAGCTCAGTCGTGCATGCTTAGTTTTCTCCAAGTTACACAGAAAGAAATAGACGGGCGTTTCAATAAAGGATTTATTGAACAGTCTTGTTTCTGGTGTAAGTAAAATGTGCTGTTACGATCACAAGACAGTATGCGAGATAAATAATGTACAGGGTGAGCAGTAGAAATAAATAATACTGCGATAGCATTATCTTTTAGTACATATGCATTTACATAAATAACACAGACTAAAAATGCGAGTACTCATACGATGCGTTGCTAAGCTAATTCTACCCCAATGTACCTAACCTGACCTAGGTGTAGGAAGAGGGAAGAAGTAGGTGAAGTATTCCTTACTATGGTATACTAAGAGTATGTTAAGTCTAGTATGCCTAGTATGCCAAGAGTCCCTCTAGGTTCTAGTCAGCTCCATACCTGAAGAATGAGAGAGGTAGGAATCTCTTTGCCAGCCTCGAACTCCAACACCCCGCAAGGGAAGTCAGATCACTGGAAGCTGGAAGCTGGGCTCTCTGCGTGCAGGGAAGGCAGCGTCTTCTCAGTGCATCAGGCCGGGAAATGGGCTCCTCTGAAGTCGAGGTCTCCTCTGGTTTACAGGGGCTAGGGAAGGTATATTTATACCTGAGAGCACCTAAGAATGTTAGTATTGACGTGAGTTGGACAGCGAAAGACGTCATGAATGAACCCCCTAAGGAATAATGGTTCATGCATAATATATGAGTCCTTGAAGAAATCAATAGTCCTGGACTAGGGAAACTCCCGCAGCCTATGGGTCTGTTCTTCATGAACTCGTTGTGACGTTAGGGTGGACGGATGTCAGAGACCATGCCTGTATTTGGAGTGCATGGTTTAATGCCTAAATAAGGGCTGGGACTTTATGCCTATATAAGGGCAGGGCGAATTGTGCCTATATAAGGACATGATACTGGAAAGCCCGTTTATGGATACCCTAAGAGGAATACAACACCCACTCCTCTTTCGTGTGTACGATAATACTAAAATGCTAAACATTTAAAATGCTAAACATTAAAATGGAGTACCGCATATTTCTAAAATTTTTCATAAAACCATTTAAAAAAGGCATTTAAAAAACCTATTAGAATGCAAAAGGTACTGTACATTTGAAGCATTGCTTTTCATTACAGGCATAAAGTTTGAAAATAAATGCAATTGGAATGAAATAAGCAGTAATATTTACATGTGACAAAAAATGATCGATAAGTTTCTCAAAAATCAAAGTCATTTCATGTCATGAAAATTAATGAACTGTTTTAGACACACAAGATGACTAAGTGTCCGTGGAAGTACCTTGAAGTCTGTATTATAAGGCTAGTTCTACTTTAAGCAGATCGATGTGCATTTTCGTTAAAAAAAAATGGGAAAAAGTTCAATTTTGGTAGAGTTCCAAGTTGTTTAAAAATGAAGGCCAAATTGTCACTGCATCTCTGGAACACTGTATGCCCAATCAGAGTTAGTTCACGGGTCTGGTGTAAACATGAGATCATCTATTTCAATAGACAAAACATCATCCACTGTTGTTGGTGTCAGTTGGAACACCTCGTGTAGTAGATTAATTGCACAGAGATGGGAAGCATTGCTTCCAGCATAGGTTGCCGCAGCAAAGTTCGCGTCCGTTGTTACCTGTGTGCCTGTAGATCTTTCTCGTACCTCAGCAGCAGCCGGAAGCGTCTGTGAGATCTCAATGAATGCTGACAGCAGGATAGGAAGCCTCTGGGGACAACACAGAGCATGGGCCGTTATCGGGTCCAGCAGAGTATCGACATCCGTTGGCGTTGCTGATGGAAATGTTAGACAGGTGTCCAACACGCATTCTTCACCGCATAGCAGGCATCGTAGAACAGGTAAGATGCAATCTTGCCAGATTGGTCTGAACGACAGGAACCAAGTTGTATTAATGTCCCGTAGACGAGTCATGCCAAAAAGCTTTACTATTTGCTCACGGCACTTTCGTTCAAGGAGAGCTTTCTCCATTTCGCTCAGAGTGATGTCTGCGAATAGGCTGGCCATAGCGCAATAGCAGGAAGAGAAATAGAATTCCGGCAACAAGTGCTAGAATTAATGGTATGCCACCAAACACCGAATGTGCAAAGTTCGGGATGATTCAGTATTGCCTGGAAAGGTGCTAACAGACCTGAGCAGATGCTCTTAAATACATGTACAATTCCGGTTGTATCAGACATGTTGAAGATACGTGATATCATTTCTACGAAATGTATAGGGCAGTTTGTACGTATTAAAGTCTGTATCTCAGCCGAAGTCCTTGCTACTTGTAGATCATAGGTTTCTTTGGCCGAGGTCAAAGGCACTGTTTGCTGTAAAAGCATGGCTTTCATTCTGCTTAAAGTATCAAATCTTATAAAAGAGACGTTCAGCGAAGGCCATAGAGGCGACTCCTGACTGTGTCTATTGGGGAAACAATACTTGCATACAGCAAGTGACCCTGGAGTTGACCGTTACTAGATATGGGATGCCTGGCAGCATTCCGCAGCAGCTCTGATCATTCAACATGAGGTAACTCCCATTAGAAAGTTGTCCAAACGTTGGATTAATCACAGCAGCTGGAGTACCCTGCTGATGGCAAGACAAATTTTGAGCTGTACAATCCCCTAGAGATTGAGTTTTTGTGACCATAGGTCTGAAGATGCCATCTCGCATGCGACCTTTAACGATTGCACACGCTGCACTGTAAGCTTGCTTACTCCCTATTGCGGGTTGTGCGGATCCGTCAGTGTAAATTATAAATTCGTACTGTTCGAGAGGCAGAATTTCAGTAGGCAGAGGACATTCTTGTTCATATTGTAGGAATGCTTGTGTTTTTAAATCTGGATCAAAAACATATTCAACATCTGTTGCAGCAAGAGAATTAACCCATTGTATCCATCTTGGATGTAATGCTTTAGCATTTGGAATGCTTGCTTTTGTGACCGCTTCTAAAGCCGGTACTGGGGTTACGACAATAATGCGTTTCCCTTGGGCTAAGGCTCTTTCTTTTGCTACAGCGGTTTGAACTGCTGTCAGAATTTTTCAGTTGAACTTAAGCGCATTTCCGCTTGTGTGTACAAATGGGATTTGTATGCAATTGGTATTTTCTCACCCTCATTAAAGGTTAAGTAGGTGAATCCACATTGACCCGAAATTATTCGGTTCACCAAATTGCGTTGACTTACGCGTGTTTGTAAGTGATTTGTTGCTAACATGTTAGCCTGGAGTGAACGCAAAATTTCTGTGTGTTCCTGTGTCCAGTTTTTGATTGAAAAATCAGGTTTGATTAATGCGTAGAGAGGTTTAACCCTTTCTGCATAATTTAGTATGTAAGTTCTTCCAAAATTTAGGAAACCCAGGATTGATTGTAAGTTTTTTAGCGTTTTTGGAGGTTGGAGCAGCGCACACGTTTCTAAAAAGTTAGCTGCCAAGCTCTTGCCTTCACTTGAAAGCTCATATCCTAGAAATAGGACATTGAGATGGGCAATTCTGGACTTTTTAAAGTTGAACTTGTAGCCCTCAGAGGCGAAACCCAGTATGATGGTGCTCACCCTGTTCAAGTGTTTTTCCAGGTCATCGTCTGTCAGATAAATGTCATCGACATAGGACAATGCCTCATTGTCATAAATTTGTAGTAACTCCGTTACCCTCGCTGAGAATAAACCTGGGCTGTTCTTGAACCCTTGTGGGAGTCGACAAAAGTGACGCTGGGTCCCCATTATGGAGAATGCTGTTAAGTACCTGCTTTCAGGTGCTATGTTTTGACAAAAGAAACCATTTGAGATATCTAATGTTGTTTTATATTTTTTCCGCACAATGTTATTCATTAATGCTGTGCTATGTGCATTTTGCACTGCAAAAGTTTTAGAACAAGTGTTTAGGTGTCTGTAATCCAAAACTAGACGATATGTATTGTCTGGTTTGGAGACAGGAAACAAAGGATTGTTCATTGAGGAGGTGCATGTTTCAATCACCCCTTGGTATTCAAGTTGATCTAAGATCTCCCTGACCTGTTTTTAGCTTCTTGCTTTATTGGGTACTGCTGTTGTGCAGTTGGTTCATGTTTCAGATGTATTTTATGGTGAGGTGTGTCCTCATCCCATCCTACATGATTTTTATATAATGCTGGGGCCTGGGCCACTGCCCATTTCCTGGCATATGTATATTTTAGATGTATAGGAATATGGTTGGAGAAGGCAGGCATAATAATGTCCTCGCCGTGTGGGCACTCCCTGACAAATTGTGGTGGCCAGTCCTTTTCTGCTAGAAGTATGTCATAGCCTCTTGATAGTCTTTCCCAAAAAAGTGCTTTCACCTGTCTAGGTTCGTCTCCCTCCATCCGGAGTGTTATTTCATATAACTTTTGTGGAGTACTAACCCTGGTGTCTACAGTCTCTACTGTGATGTACTCATTCAAGTCCACTATCTCCAGAAGTTCCTTCACGGTCTGGCGAACTATTGTGACTTCTGCTGCACTGTGCAGCATTGTCTGAGCCCATTCTCTGTTCTTGAGTTGTGTTCTCAGTATTCTCGGCATGTCTGATCTTCAGACCTGCTACCTTCTTTTTGGAGAATTGAGGTTTTGTTTTATTTTTGGGAGCGTGCTTGTTGTCTTTCGATTTCACGCGTTCTTCTTTATGTTCTGAACGTCCTCTTCTTTCCGAAGTCTGTGATGAGATCTGAAAGGGACGAGAGGAACGTGTATCAGTATCTTGATACCTATCAGGTTTTCTCAAATTATCCCTATTCCTGAGGTTATACCTCCTTTCAGAGGGCTCCTTTTGAGGAGACCTACCTCGGGATTGAGAACGTTTCTCGTTTGATTTTTGTTTAGTAGACTCCCACTTCTTTTTAGAAGATGTAGGAGTTTGTTTAATTGAGTCCTTCTCAGGACTTTCAGATAGTTTCGGTTTCACTGGTCTTCCACCCAAACTATCTCTGCCTAACTCTGCATAAGATTGTTCTATTATTCTGGGTAGCTCAGTTTGATGTTCTGTAACATCGAATTCCCTCAATTTTTGGCGGATCGCAACTGTTGCTGCCTCCCCTTTAATATTAGATAATATTATTGTTGTGACCTGGTCGAAATTTTTCAGTAATTTCATACATAAATTTAGAGCAGGCTCTGCCCCATATTCGTTTTGAATTTGTTTTAGGACATCAGGTATTACCGCAATTGATGGAATACCATGTGTTTTAGTATAGATGGCAGCAAAGACTGAGCCCCAAGTGGTGCAGTCTTCCAGTTGTGGTGTGATCCCCATCGGTAAACTGATTGTTAGGATTCTGTGTTTCTCATGCGGGCTAGTATTTGGAAATACTGCTTCGATTTGAGTAATTTTTGAGCTATCCAAAATGGAATTTGCTTACGTTTTGTGGGCATTTTACCCATGACTGCGTATAGAGTCTGTGGTGTAATTTTTAGTGTATTCCCCTGTTGGGGATTTGGATATGTCAATGGTGGTCGGACTGTAAAAGTCCGCATGACATATTGGACCAATTGTCTGTAAATTTTTATTAACTCTGTGAGTTGAGTAAGTAAATCCTCATCTGACATCTCTTCAATGTCTGGATGAGGTGTGTAGCCGGCTAAAATCGGCCATGTTGCTCCTGGTCTACCTAGTGGACCGAGCCTAGTAATGTTTTTGTGATGTTTTAGGGCGCCTTTAAACCAGAGCTGATGCTCCTGGTATGTTAATGGAATTTCTATATCCTCGAAAGGACTGTATTCCTCTGGGTGGTTCATCTTCTTTGTAGAAGTGAAACATGTGTGTTACTGAATTGGATTCAGGAAATATTACCCATGAATAGAATACCTCTGTCTGAAAGGATTCATGTGCCTCTATCACGAAAACTGCTCTACCGCCTCTTGGTGGTAGGCCATGTTTCATAAGTTTTAGAGTGATGGCTCTTCTTAAATTTGGATGGATATTTATAACACCCTCCTCGGTTTCGTTTAAACCTGTAATGTTAAAGGCTGCTTGGGCTGGATCAGCCGCAGCTCCACTGTTTCCGGCTTCATTGTCGGAACCAGGCATTTGGTTTTTTGAAAAATGTAGAACAAGTTTCAAGGAAACAAAGATAAGGTGCACAATATTGTGGAACACTGTATCCTTCAACGTTGAGCAAACCAAAACAGCTAATATATAGGGTACTGCCCTATGTAGCCATGGTGGATACCTAACCCTGCCCACTCCAGACGTCTTTTGGAGTATATGGGTAGGGGTCTTGAGAGAAAAGGCACGGCTGAGTTACTCAGTATCTAACGTTGAATTACTCCCTTACCAAACCGTTGGGCGCCATGTAGTGTAGCTCCTATTTCCCTAATAGGCTCTGCGCATTGGAATAATATATCCTATAGGTTTGACATAGGACTAAGGTCAGTATGTCCCTATCGAGTATATTAAACTTAATTACGTGTGCCAGCTAGCTCAGAGGCCACTAGAAACTCCTTGACAACAAGAAGGGAGTAGTTTCTGGCAGCCGCAAAACATGACCACTGTGTTTCCCTTTAGAATCAGAACGTGTCCCAGAGTCGTGGAAACAATAGATAACTATTTCACTCAGCTCTGTCGTGCATGCTTAGTTTTCTCCAAGTTACACAGAAAGAAATAGACGGGCGTTTCAATAAAGGATTTATTGAACAGTCTTGTTTCTGGTGTAAGTAAAATGTGCTGTTACGATCACAAGACAGTATGCGAGATAAATAATGTACAGGGTGAGCAGTAGAAATAAATAATACTGCGATAGCATTATCTTTTAGTACATATGCATTTACATAAATAACACAGACTAAAAATGTGAGTACTCATACGATGCGTTGCTAAGCTAATTCTACCCCAATGTACCTAACCTGACCTAGGTGTAGGAAGAGGGAAGAAGTAGGTGAAGTATTCCTTACTATGGTATACTAAGAGTATGTTAAGTCTAGTATGCCTAGTATGCCAAGAGTCCCTCTAGGTTCTAGTCAGCTCCATACCTGAAGAATGAGAGAGGTAGGAATCTCTTTGCCAGCCTCGAACTCCAACACCCCGCAAGGGAAGTCAGATCACTGGAAGCTGGAAGCTGGGCTCTCTGCGTGCAGGGAAGGCAGCGTCTTCTCAGTGCGTCAGGCCGGGAAACGGGCTCCTCTGAAGTCGAGGTCTCCTCTGGTTTACAGGGGCTAGGGAAGGTATATTTATACCTGAGAGCACCTAAGAATGTTAGTATTGACGTGAGTTGGACAGCGAAAGACGTCATGAATGAACCCCCTAAGGAATAATGGTTCATGCATAATATATGAGTCCTTGAAGAAATCAATAGTCCTGGACTAGGGAAACTCCCGCAGCCTAAGGGTCTGTTCTTCATGAACTCGTTGTGACGTTAGGGTGGACGGATGTCAGAGACCATGCCTGTATTTGGAGTGCATGGTTTAATGCCTAAATAAGGGCTGGGATTTTATGCCTATATAAGGGCAGAGCGAATTGTGCCTATATAAGGACATGATACTGGAAAGCCCGTTTATGGATACCCTAAGAGGAATACAACAACTGCCAATGACAATCACGGAATATTACTTCAGGGACATGTGACTCACTATACCAGCAGGCCAGGTAGAATCATTGTGTGGCCACAATCTTAGTGCAAAACATTTTACTTGATAGCTTTTGCCAACACTATTTTTTATCGTATACATCCTGCTTATGTCCACATCTCACAAGGACAAGACAGCCTATCCCTCCCTGATAAATATCATCATTCACATATTGTCCAGCTGAGATGCCGCTGTGTTCTTCACCTGAATATATCTGTCCTTCTTAGATGTCGGTGAAGTCACATTTCAAAATATCTTATTTACAGTGCTAAACCATAGTTTCATTTACCTAAAAAGGTTAATGCCCCTTGTAACAACCATCAATACCATTGGGAATGTGTACCTTCCACTTCCATGTATTTACCCCCCTGTTACCACCTAACACCTACTTTGTTAGGCACTCACAGACATCTGTAGTCACCTTAAAATTAGATAGGATGTATTCTGTCACTCACTTATGGTGACGTCAGTACACATCAGTCTAAATATTGCCAGCTGCTCCATTGGACAGCAGATAGTGCCAGTGTTGTTTGTAAAATGTTTAACACAGAACAATCTCTACTTACCAAGGCCTGCAATTGCACAGTGCCTGCTACCTGGATGTGTTGCATGGCATGTCACAGTCATGTTCACAAGCACCAAATAGCACAAAAGTATTGTTGTCTCAATACAGAGACCAGGACAAACAATGGTATTTGGGATGAACTATGTTGAGCATCACAGAAATACCTAAAAGGGTATTTTTCTTGCACATTGTGTCATGTGCCCATTATACAATGGAATAGCACTACTGGCAATACTCAGTCTATTTTAGTCTTACATGTCCTTGATTAAAGGAACCTAACCATGCCCAAGCATCCTTCCTGGAGGTGCCAGTCCCATCTGGACTTCAGCAATCTACTTCGCACAGCCTCTCAGGTCCTGCCACTGTGCCGACGTGTGACCCCCGGGGAATGCACCTTCCGGGCGATGGTCCTCCACAGGAAAGCCTTCTGATGGGCGTTGACCTGTAAGGACGACATAGCATCGGACACTTAGTACACATGCAAGATGTACATATCCAGGTACTTCGTCACATGGGTCATGAATAGCTACCATAACCAATATCCAAGTTAGCAGACTAGAATTCTCAACACTGCACCTGTTGTCAAACATGCGATCTTTACATATTTCATGACACATTTTCATTTCCTGTTGACACCACTCTCGACCTTGACCTTGCCCTAAGTGACTATGCAACACCTCTCACTGCACTGTGAGTGGGAGAACAACACAGGTGGTATGAAAACTCATAACTGCTAAACTCAGCACACCTATGTCTTCTGCGGAAGGGAACAGTAGCAGTTTGGCCCTGGACATACACCTACCTAGTATTGTTATTTACCAATGATTACACAGGACTCACAAATGAGACTTGCTCGGATGCAATCTCCTCACAGTATTAATGTATTAATCTTGTATTGTGTATGTTTAACTTTGCATACACTACATGAATAGCAAGGAAGCTTGACTATGTGTTCTAACTAACAAGTAACGCTTGTCTTTTTCTAAAATGGCCGCTAAAGCGCGGGAACCTTACTGCGCATGTCTCAACCATATCACGTGTTGTGACGTCTTTCTTTGCTTGGTGGGAAATTTCTGCTTCTGCGCAGTGTGCTTTAAAATGGCTACTTGATGTTTCACATGCTTCAGCTTGCTCTTGTGTTATTATTAATTTGTCGTTTTCTTAACGCTACTAATGCGGGATAGATTTATAAGTAAATGGGGATAGAGTAGAAAGAGTGGGTATACAGTGAAACATATTATTTGTGATTTTAATATTTTCTTCTTTGACTTTTATTAGTTCGTAAACTTGGGCCTGGGGTTGGTGATCTGAAACTCGAGAGACAATGATTCTGCGCATGTGTCCTGTTTGGCTGCCAAAGAATAAAAATGAAGTCAACCTGGACGTCGTCCAAGGCCATGACCTGATGGCCGAAGCTGTTGTGCTCTTGCCTTTCCTGTTGAAAATTGAAACTTTGTTTATGAAGAATATATAACATTTGTCGTGAGACGGGTGGGAAATAAAGCAAATGTATTAAATTGGATGGGCGGTAGTTTAAAGACAATGGGCTTCAGAATTCGAACCAAATCAATATGGTGTGAGGATCAACCCCCTGTCCCTGTCCAATCAGAAGTAGTGGTCCCATATTTTAGCAACATTAAGGGGAGGTACATGGGCGTAGAAGGGTATAATAGATATAGAATTAGTTAATTAGTTTAGCTCAGACCGCAGAGTGCGCTTAGGAGACTAGAGTTTACTCTCAGAACGCACAGAAGAGCTCCAGACCGCCAAGCTGATCGATTGCAGACTGAATCCCTGTCCAGAAAAGGTCCTGAGGAGGGGGCGGCGGAGTCCATTAGAAGGAAGGCACGGGAGAATCGAGGAGAAGTCGAGTATCAGAGAGGGGAACGACGCAGGCGTCGTTGTAGAGAGGTCACCGGTCCTGTCCTGATCCTGGAGGAGGTCTTTGCTCTTCATCCTTCCTGGGTCCTATTCTTTCCAACTCCTTGGCCAAGGGGTTTGGTTCTCGCACTTAGGTAAATATAAATGCAACCTTTAGTTGCGCTGCTGTCTCTATCTTCTCCTTTCTGAGGGACCGTCATTAATTATTATTATTATTATTCTATGCTTCATCCGTGATATGCGATTAAGTACCATGTGGTTCTGTAATTTACTCTGCTAAATCTTTAGATAAACATTTTAAAACTTCCTGACTCAGTGGTTATTTCTGGATTATGTACTATAATGAATGTCACTCATTTTAAACTTCCCAATTAACAAAGGATTCATTGGTAAGTCATTACTCTTCAATCGGAAGGTAATTGGTAGCAGGGATTTTGATAAAGAGTATAACTGATAAACCCAGCGTAAGTATTAGCGTAGTATGAATGTATTGGCCCAAGAGTGTATCTGGTGTATGAATGTGGTTTGCTAATATCGCGCTGGATCAGTTTTCTGGTAATCAGAGGATGGTTACTCTTTGTTAATTGGGTAATGAGAATTTTATTTTGATGAACTAACATCTGTGTATTCAAAGTTTGTTTTATGTTGTCTAGAATCCCCGGGGAAAATTGAATAGCGGTTGGTAAGTGGAAGCCATACTGCAGTGAGGTTATCTGTCAGGCAGAAATAGTACTGAAAAGTTAAGCAGGACTATCAGTACTGGTTAAGGAATCTATGTGTGTGAGTAATAGCAAAAGAGTACGCTGGTGAAAATTTGATGTTATATCACCTAGAAAGGGTAACGTTGAAGAAGTAACAGGTACTTCTGGAGCTTGTATGAAGAGTAAACGGAAGGGTTTTACTCGTAGTGTATGTTTAGTAAACGGAAAGGTTTTACTAAGTGTGGGAGGAAACTATCTTTTCTATTTTTAGAGAAACTGGCACGATAGCGAATGTTTTATGTTGTTACTGAAATTTAATTAAAGATTTATAGAGAAAATAAAGTTTGCGTAAGATTTTGTAAAGGGAGGGTCAGCTGCCGGAGAGGGAGCTGACGTCACAAACGCCGCGCTGGGATTGGTTGAATCAGCGGGTGTGGAAAGACCTTGTAAAGGAGGGGTCAGTAGTCAGGAGCAGTACTGACGTCACAGGTGCCGCGCTGGGATTGGTTGAAACAGCGAGGGACAGAGAAGCACAGATTGTAAAGGAGAGGTTGACAGACTAACGTCACAGAAAGGCTGCACTAGGATTGGTTCAGAAATAGAAGAAAGCAGACATTTGATTGGTTGATATTCTAGAAGCTAAAATCTTAGTGGATAGAGATTGCATGTTAAAACGCGATCCGACTTTAACAGGAACTCGTCCGGATAGGAGATTCCTAGGTTTTGCAGAATATAATTTTATACACCGAAGATTAGATAGAATGTACAGAGAGAAGAGAAAAATTTCATTTCTGCAAAAGATTAAGAACTATTTTAAAAAGGATAAACCAATCAAAACTAGGGAAGGAATTATCATTCCACCAGCTAAAACGCCCGCTTCATTCATGATGATGGAGAGAGGTTATCATACTTGTGTATGGATAGAGAATTGGATAGAATATACCAAAAATGATGGAATATTAGCATTTCCCGAGAATGGTACCTTCAATGGAAGAATTCTTCAAAATTTGAGATTGAGAATGAATGATTTAGAACCCAGACCTAGATTAACTCAATACAAAGCCTTAGAGGAATGGGAAACCGAGGCATTTGAGCGTGACCGATCCAGGAGTAATAGGGGTTATCGAGGATTTTTCCCAAGAAACCAACATGAGTCTAGGGACGGTCAGATGAAACAATGGAGGAGGGCAATGCTTACAGAAGGATTGTATCCATTGTTAACAGCAGAAGAAAAATTAGGAAGCAAATGCACAGAAAAGACAAAACACCTAATGAGAAATGGAGATTCCGAAGATGAATTTATAGAAGAAATATTAAGGAACCCCCACCATATCAGGAAGGGACAAGTGGATGCACCCCAAGTGCACCCCTGTTAAAAACTCCATTAGTACCACAGGCAATGCATGATTTCACCCCCAGTAGGATACTTCACGATAAAGAGAAAGAAGCCCTAGAGAAGACCAGAGCAGAATTAATACAGAAAATAACACAGATAAAAGTGCATCCTGACTCTTTGACCATACCTGTAACAATTGGTCCAGTCGTTCCATTATATGGTAGTCAGGGAAACTGTCCTCCACCGTTAGTTATGCCTACTCCTGTGAATATTCCTAAACCTGAAGCAACAGTAATGGTGGAAGATCACTTTAGTGATTGTGAATCTACGATATCTCTAATGGATTTACCAATTCAAGATTCTGTCAATAGTACTCCCAGAAGAACTACACCTGGGTGCTCGAAAGAGATAAACTTGATAACTTCATCAGGAGCAAAAAGTGTCACTGTAGTTAGTCCAGAAGACTTAGAAAGGTGGGCACAAGGATCAGAACAGCAGTGTACACCATCAAAAATTTTGGATATTTATAAATTAAAAGTCGAATTAGAAGAAATAATAGCAGGAAATGTGGGGCTAGATCGCCTAAATGCTTACAATGAAGAATTATTGTTCGTATGCAGAAGTATTACCAGAAATGTAAAAATATTCCATGAGAAATTATCAGATTTGGCTCTACAGATGGGAATTGAAATAGGGAGATCAAAGGTGTTGCAGAAACCCTATAGAGCAGATTTCTCAGACAAAGATTTAGAAAATATGAATGCCTCTGGAAGAAAGTTACAAGTAAAAGAATTAATGATAGTCTTACAGAAATGGGGAGACCTAGATAAATGGAGAGTTCGATGGGCAAAGAAAAAGGAAGAGGCACGATCCAGTAGAACAGCCTCTGAATATGTGATGAAAGAAACAGGGAAGACAGATCAAATGTATCCGATGCGAGAAGTTCCAGGAGGGGGCTATGTACATGTCCCATGGAGTAGACAGGATATTTTGTCATTTACGAATGAATTTCCAAAGTTGAGAGAAAAACCAATTGAATGGTACAAGCAGGTTGAGAGGTTTGTGAAGGTGTCAAAGGTATTGTTGAAAGATTTAGATGGTTTGTTTGACATAGTGGTACCTGCCGATTTGTGGACAGATTGTAAAATTACAGTTGATTGGCCAAGTGACGAGTATCCTAGAGATCCGAAAACAGGTGCCCCGTCAAATGATGTAATGAAAAAGTATCAGCAGGTGATAACTTACCTGAAAGGCAAAATACCACCGAAAGAAACAGATTGGGTGAAAATAGACCGAACCACCCAAGAAGCTAGTGAATCGGTACACGCCTATTATGAGCGTTTATTGCAGGTATTTAAGCAGTATATTGGATTTGAGGACATTGGAGATAAGAACATGAGTCAGTTTGTGTATCGATTTGTTTATGGTCTGAAGCCAGAAATTTGTCAGATGATTAAGCAGCACATGTTGTGTTGGCAGGGCAAGCCCATAGACGAGATTCTGAAATATGCGAAATACTGTGGAGATGATATTGAGGATAGGCACAAGAAATTGTAGGAAAAAGTAATGTGGGCACAGGTGAAAATGGCTGAGAAACAGGGAATTAATTTGGATAATCGAAGTGAAAATCAAGGAAAGGATTCTGGAACAAATGGCGATACTGGGAATGGTGGAAAAGTGAGAGGACGAATGAGTAGGGAAGAAGCTAAAAAGAAATTTCCTTGTCATGGATGCGGAAAATTGGGGCATTGGAAGGATGAATGTAAAAAGATTCGGAATAATAATGGCCCAAATCAAAATTTAAATCCACAGACGCAGAATGACTCACAGCAGGGTGTAAATCCTCAGAGTCAGTTGCCACCTGCACCTATTCAGGGTAATGTAAGCAGCGCAAACCACGGTACAGACGTCGGATATCAAGGAGGAAGTAGTAAGAATGATTATGTAACATCACAGTTTCTTTTACAGGACGATTTCTGGCAATACAGTTCATGACGGTGCCTAGGACAGGGGGAGAAGGAGTGCGTACTTGGCGCATCCTTATCGGTAGATCAGTCAGGTCCATATGTTGAAGGGAATGTGAAAGGTAATGATATTACCTTCCTTTTCGACACTGGTGCTACCAGGTCAACTGTGAGAACAGCAGACATTCCAGACCTTCCTCTCTCTGGAGAAGCTATCCAAGTAGTGGGAGTAGCTAATAGAAAGATTAGAACACCTCTTACCGAACCAATGGAAGTTAAAATTGGAAATGTCAGAGAAATGCACCAATTTGTGGCGTGTGATTCTAGTCCAGTAAATTTATTAGGTCGCGATTTGTTATGCAAGATGA
Source organism: Calotriton arnoldi (assembly GCA_963921515.1). Classification (NCBI taxonomy): domain Eukaryota; kingdom Metazoa; phylum Chordata; class Amphibia; order Caudata; family Salamandridae; genus Calotriton; species Calotriton arnoldi. The sequence continues at coordinate 249,412 of CAWUFW010003200.1, read as the reverse complement.
ATTGCACAATTTTCTGCACTCCAGATGGTGAGGCAGTTCAAACACCAGATGAAGATCATGTATATAAGTTTATGATTGCAAAACAAGGTACAGAGGTAGATGAGATGTTTTCTTTGATAACAAAAGATGAGCTGCCAGAAGAATTAAAAACTGCAGTAAACCCCATAGTATGGGATTTCACAGGAAAGGAAGTAGGACTTATGGCCAAAATAGACCCAGTTAAAATTACCATAAAGGAAGGTGCGATTTTCCCAAATACTAGACAGTACAAAATGAGTGCAGAAGTAAAGACAGGAGTCATTGAAGAAATCAATCGAATGGTAGAACAAAACATACTAAGAGAAGTAATGAGTAGCCCATGTAATTCACCAATAATGGGTTTGAAGAAACCTAGCGGAAAATATAGGATTGTTCAGGACCTGCGGAAAATAAATAAGATTGTGGAACCTTGTTGTCCTATAGTACCCAATCCTGCAGTAATACTATACCAGATTCCTTGGAGTGCAGGATGGTTCACAGTGATTGATTTATGCCAAGCGTTCTTTTCAATACCATTGCACCCAGACAGCCAGTATCTTTTTTCATTTAAATTTGAGAACAAAGTCTATGTATGGAATCGTGTTCCTCAGGGGTACACGGAAAGTCCTTCCATCTTTAATCAGATATTGAAAAAGTGCCTTGAGAAACTAGTGATGCCAGGTAGCTCAGTCCTAGTGCAATATATCGACGACTTACTGGTGGCATCGAACACCAGAGAGGACTGTGTTGTTGATTCCATAGCACTATTGAATCATTTGGCTGAAGAAGGGCATAAAGTCTCACCAGAAAAATTGCAGTTCTGTACAACAGCTGTTAAATATCTGGGACACCAAATTGAAAGGGGAAAAAGAAGAAGAATCTCGGAAAGAGTACAATTGATTAAGAAAATGCAAATGCCTGTAACCCAAAGAGAAGTGAGAATGTTCTTAGGAATAGTAGGTTACTGTCGACAATGGATACTAGGATTTTCCTTGTTAGCGAAGCCCCTAATTCAAATGACAAAAAAGAAAGCAAAGGACCCAGTTGAATGGGATGATGAGAGTGTAGGAGCTTTTGTAAAATTGAGAAATGCTCTGTGCTCAGCACCAGCCCTAGGCATGCCCGACTATAAGAGAAGCTTCGCATTGTTCTGTCATGAGAGAGAAAATTGTGCACTTTCAGTCTTAACACAAAGACATGGTCTAGACAGAAGTCCTATAGCATATTTTTCTGCTACATTGGATCCAGTGGCAGCCGCGTTGCCAGGCTGCTTAAAAGCAGTAGCGGCTACCTGTTTAAGTATTGAACAAAGTGAGTCAATTGTGATGGGACACCCAGTAAAGGTGTTTGTTCCACATGCAGTTGTGATTCTGTTGACAAAAACACGAACTCAGCATCTTACTCCTAGTCGGCTGACTAAATATGAGAGAATAATAATGGGTGCTGAAAATGTGAACATAGTGAGGTGTACCATAGTAAATCCTGCAACCTTACTACCAGACCCATATCATGAGGAAATTAAAAATGATGAAGAAGAAGAACATGATTGTTTACAAGTCACAGAATTATGCACGAAACCACGTCCGGACATTGAAGAACAGCCCTTTAGAAAGCCAGACAGGGAGCTGTTTGTTGATGGTTCATGCCAGAGACATGAAGACGGTAAACTAACTGCTGCATATGCAGTATGTGAATTAACTGGAATAGTGGAAGCATCCTATTTACCAGGAGTAAAATCTGCACAAGTAGCTGAATTGATTGCTTTGATAAAAGCGTGCAAAATTGGGAGGAATCAAAAAGTAACTATATTTACACATAGTCAATATGGTTACGGGGTTGTACACGATTTTGGCCAACTATGGATGCAGAGGGATTTCATGACTTCTTCAGGATCCCCCATTAAAAATGGACAGTTTGTAAGGGAATTGCTGGAAGCAATACAATCACCAAAAGAATTGGCTGTGGTGGTTACGGGGTTGTGCACGATTTTGGCCAACTATGGATGCAGAGGGATTTCATGACTTCTTCAGGATCCCCCATTAAAAATGGACAGTTTGTAAGGGAATTGCTGGAAGCAATACAATCACCAAAAGAATTGGCTGTGGTGAAATGTGCTGCACACCGGTCAGGAGATGACTGGGTGGTAATTGGCAATCGATATGCAGATCTTGTGGCTCAACATTGTGCCAGAAATAGATTATCGGTCAATAAAAGGGTGGAAAGAATGGGAATCAGCTGCCAACTTATGCTGTATATGCCACCTGAAACATGGAATGAGGTTAGAAGATTGCAAGATGGTGCTGATGAAAATGAGAAGAAAACATGGGTCAAAGTGGGTTGTTCCCAAAGGGGAGATGATGAAGTGTGGATTTGTGCTGATGGCAGACCAGTCATGCCTGACTGTCTGCTCTCTCAAATGGCCAGGATGTATCATGGAGACACACACATAGGGAGAGATGCAATGATTAGGCTTTTCAGACAAAACTGGTACAATCCCAAGTTCAGGGCTGTAGCAGAGAGCCTTTGCCAGAGATGTTTGACTTGCCAAATGCATAATCCAGGAAGAAAAACAATAATTGGGTTTGGGAAAATTGGAAAAACAGAAGGACCATTTATAAGACTACAGTTCGACTTTATACAGTTACCACCATGCAGAGGGTTGAAATATGTACTAGTCATAGTATGTCTGTTTTCAAAGTGGGTGGAGGCTTACCCTACCAGGAGGAGTGACAGCATTACAGTCGCAAAGCTGTTACTACGAGAACTCATTCCTAGGTTTGGTTTCCCAGTAACTTTGGAATCAGATAGAGGAAAACATTTTAACAGTGAAGTGATTCAAATAATTTGCGGAGCATTCCAAATTGAACAAAAATTGCACTGTGCATATCGTCCAGAGGCTTCTGGAGTGGTTGAACAATTGAATGGCACTATAAAATCAAGACTGGGAAAAATGTGTGCATCAACATCATTGGAGTGGCCAGATGCATTGCCACTTGTCTTAATGGGCCTAAGAAGCATTCCTGATAGAAATACGGGACTGAGTCCACACGAGATAATGATGGGAAGAGCAATGAGACAAGCACATGTTCCCATAAACAAACTGCTGAATATATCTGATGATATGGTTCTAGATTATTGAAAAGGATTGGCTGACCTAGTGCGTTCTATCTCTCATCAGGTCGGAGAAGACGCAGTTTCAAGGCAGCCTGAACAAGAACATGATCTGAATCCGGGTGATTGAGTGGTAGTGAAGAATCACACCAGAGAGACGTGTCTATCACCTAGATGGGGAAAACCTTGTCAAGTCATACTGACTACCAACACAGCAGTGAAGTGTGCAGGATTTCCTAATTGGATTCATGTAAGCCACACCAAAAGAGTACCAGACCCTGAAGAAGAAAATCCTCAGTCAGCATCAATAACTCAGGGAGCTGAAGGTTGCCCAGCTGAAGAATCTCAGGCTCGAGATTCAGGAGAAGCTGCAGAAGAACAACCGAGCACAAGTCAGGACTGGATACCGGTGGTAGAAATTCCTGAAGTCTACTACAGAACAAGAAGTCAAACAAAAATTGGAAGAAATTGAAGAAGATCAGATAGGCGAAGAAGAAGCAGCTCAGGGAAAAGAAGAACATACAATAAAAGAACCTGAGCAGGACCAGATAGGGAAAGGAAACTGGGCTCAAAATAACAAAGAACCAACAAATTTTGAGCACGAACAGACAGGTTTAGAAGAATCCGGTCAGGCTGCAGAAGTACAAAGTGCAATAAGCCCTGATCAGAACCAGTTAGATCAAGAAAATCACAGAGAAGAAAAAGATCTCGAGAAACATAATCATGAAGAATTAAACAAAGAACAAGGTCAATTATTGGAAACCCACGGAGGAGCTGCAGAAGAAAAACAAATAAGGCCTGAAAAGGAGCAAGAAAGAAAAACAGTAATTGCAGAAAACGAAAAGGTGTCAGAAAGTGAAATTAAAGAGACTGCTGAAGACAAAAATAAAGAAACAGTGCAAACAAAGAAAACAAGAAAAGGTGATCATTGGCCTAGTGTCATTAAAAGAGTAAAATACCACATAACAACCAGAAGTGAAGATCCAGATCAAGTAAATGAAGTAACAAGTCAAACCGAACAAGAAAACAGAACTAAGAAAAGAATAAGCAAGAGACTGAAACTTGTGAATAACAAATTCAAGGGTCCTGATTGGACTTACATCATTCTTGAAGATTACGAAAGTTCAGAGTCAAGTGAAAGTGGTGACGAAGGAACAAGTGCAGAACTGACGTACGAGAAAGAAACAAGACCACCTTGACTACGCAAAAGAGTCATATAAAGAAAAGCGAAAAATAGATAAGAAGAGCAATCTTCCTTGTCGAAATGCCTGATGATAGAGTTGCTGGGAGACCAAAACAGAGATGTTGTAGAAGATGCTGTGCAATATGCATATGTAGTCTAGTAATGGTGCTTATAGTTTGGTTAGTCCTGATCGTAGCAGTCCCTTACCTTATGATAATGGATAAAAAGATTAATAACGAAACTAAAGGAAGGACAGCACACATGAAGGGAAATAGAGTAGAACTAATGGCAGAAAATGAACCAGAATTTCATCATGAAATAACTGATAACGACACTAGTTTAAATGTTTTCACAAAGTTATTATTTCAATATGTAGATACCATGGAAGTTAGTAATTGTTATGTTTGTATGAAGTTACCCGAATCAGTAGCAGAAGGATTAACATATCATCACTTACCATTGACATATGGCATATCGTGTAGTGTATTGACTAGTTTATTTTATAGAACAGGAAGACGTCAGTATTATTATTCAAATATAGATGTGATATTTTCTGAGGTTCCGATTCGAAAGAGTATGAACCCAGTGCTTAGTAGTCAAGTCGCACAGTTTATGGGAGAATTTTTCTTAACAATGAAATCAATAGACATAACACATGCACATAGACACAATCTAACATGTTCTTTACACGAAGAAGAAAAGATATTTTTGAATATTGTAGAAGATAGAAGACAAGATTTTCAAAGGAAAGCTTCTGAGCATAAGGCTCATTTGCCACCTTGGGCTGAGAAAGAAGGGAGTTACACACCTGGCAAGGCTCAAGTTGCTATGGCTCTGGATTTTGTAAAGACGGGAAAAATGTGTCTACATAGATTAAAGACTGATTATAACAATGTTTTCATCGGTATCAGTGAATGTGAACACAATTTCTTAATTCTTGGAGGTTGGGGAATGAAAGGAGGAACAGATTCAGTTTTTCCTGGGATCTATTATGTATGCGGGAATAAGGCTTACTTTAGGCTTCCTGCACGGTGGTATGGAAGTTGTTATTTTGGAATAGTATTTCCAAAAATATACCACGTAAAAAGAAACACTGGGAGCAATGAAAACTATGGCGAATTAACACGTAGTAAAAGAGCTAGTTTTTCTGAAATTGTAGGTGATATATTTGGTGAATTGATACCTTCAGTGGGAATAATTCTGAACTCAAGGAAAATATGTAAATTGTCTACAGTGGTTGATCGTTTATCAACGGATACTGCTGGAGGATTTCTAATGATTAATGCGGAAATGGTTGCGATTAGATCTATGGTTATGCAAAATCGACTTGCTCTTGATATTATATTAGCAAAAGAGAGTCTGTAAATTACTGAAGACGAAACATTGTTGCACTTACATTCCTGATAAAAGTGCAGAAATTGGAACGTATATACAGAATATAACTAAACTTGAGAAGGAACTTAAACCACTGGAAGTTGATAGTGTATGGGAAAGATTGACAAATAGTATCTCGTCAATTGGTACCTGGTTTGCTAATGTATGAAAAGGACTTATAGGTCAAATATTAGTACCCCTAGCAGGGTTAGCAATAATAGTACTGACAATAATAATATGGTGCAAATGTTGTAGAAAGAATGGAACATATAATGTGACAGGAAAAGGGAAGAAGAGAAAGATTGACGAAATAGAACTTGAAGAATGGAGAAGTGAATTATACAAGAAATTAAAAGGGGATGTTAAAAATAGAAAATGTAAAAATGAGAATGAAACTATTTGCTAGAAGTTGGCATCTGATTGAGGGTAGTATTTTGATGGCTCTTAAAAGCCATCAGAGAGGGGATTGATGGAGCAAGGACTCACAAATGAGACTTGCTCGGATGCAATCTCCTCACAGTATTAATTTATTAATCTTGTATTGTGTATATTAACTTTGCATACACTACATGAATAGCAAGGAAGCTTGCCTATGTGTTCTAACTAACAAGTAACGCTTGTCTTTTTCTAAAATGGCTGCTAAAGCGCGGGAACCTTACTGCGCATGTCTCAACCATATCACGTGTTGTGACGTCTTTCTTTGCTTGGTGGGAAATTTCTGCTTCTGCGCAGTGTGCTTTAAAATGGCTACTTGATGTTTCACATGCTTCAGCTTGCTCTTGTGTTATTATTAATTTGTCGTTTTCTTAACGCTACTAATGCGGGATAGATTTATAAGTAAATGGGGATAGAGTAGAAAGAGTGGGTATACAGTGAAACATATTATTTGTGATTTTAATATTTTCTTCTTTGACTTTTATTAGTTCATAAACTTGGGCCTGGGGTTGGTGATCTGAAACTCGAGAGACAATGATTCTGCGCATGTGTCCTGTTTGGCTGCCAAAGAATAAAAATGAAGTCAACCTGGACGTCGTCCAAGGCCATGACCTGATGGCCGAAGCTGCTGTGCTCTTGCCTTTCCTGTTGAAAATTGAAACTTTGTATATGAAGAATATATAACATTTGTCGTGAGACGGGTGGGAAAAAAAGCAAATGTATTAAATTGGATGGGCGGTAGTTTAAAGACAATGGGCTTCAGAATTCGAACCAAATCAATATGGTGTGAGGATCAACCCCCTGTCCCTGTCCAATCAGAAGTAGTGGTCCCATATTTTAGCAACATTAAGGGGAGGTACATGGGCGTAGAAGGGTATAATAGATATAGAATTAGTTAATTAGTTTAGCTCAGACCGCAGAGTGCGCTTAGGAGACTAGAGTTTACTCTCAGAACACACAGAAGAGCTACAGACCGCCAAGCTGATTGATTGCAGACTGAATCCCTGTCCAGAAGAGGTCCTGAGGAGGGGGCGGCGGAGTCCATTAGAAGGAAGGCACGGGAGAATCGAGGAGAAGTCGAGTATCAGAGAGGGAACGACGCAGGCGTCGTTGTAGAGAGGTCACCGGTCCTGTCCTGATCCTGGAGGAGGTCTTTGCTCTTCATCCTTCCTGGGTCCTATTCTTTCCAACTCCTTGGCCAAGGGGTTTGGTTCTCGCACTTAGGTAAATATAAATGCAACCTTTAGTTGCGCTGCTGTCTCTATCTTCTCCTTTCTGAGGGACCGTCATTAATTATTATTATTATTCTATGCTTCATCCGTGATATGCGATTAAGTACCATGTGGTTCTGTAATTTACTCTGCTAAATCTTTAGATAAACATTTTAAAACTTCCTGACTCAGTGGTTATTTCAGGATTATGTACTATAATGAATGTCACTCATTTTAAACTTCCCAATTAGCAAAGGATTCATTGGTAAGTCATTACTCTTCAATCGGAAGGTAATTGGTAGCAGGGATTTTGATAAAGAGTATAACTGATAAACCCAGCGTAAGTATTAGCGTAGTATGAATGTATGGGCCCAAGAGAGTATCTGGTGTATGAATGTGGTTTGCTAATATCGCGCTGGATCAATTACACTGTGTTAATAAAACATTGTTAAACATGATCTGCACATGGCCTGAATGGACATTATACCCCATACACCTTGTCGCCTTCCTACAGCTGACCTGACTATTGTTGATTTGTATGTGGGGGCTTCTGACATAACTGATGCAATGCTGATATTGCATCATGTGTGTGGAGTTGTTGTTGTGACTGTATACATTAACAACTTAACCACATATGCAAATGACGTTTCACAATCACCGTTAGAGTTAGATTAGCTATGACTACACAAGCAAATGTATATTGAAATATAACAGAAAACAAGGCATCATTATGTCAAACTGATGTTTGTGGATGATGATGAGATAATCACATGAAAACAGTGATATAAAGTCCAGACCAGTACTGACACACATACAGCAGTGAATTTGTCCATCACATTTCCAAACACACTTTTAAACAATTGGCTACAGATTCAGATGTGTGTTTCATTGCAACAATCTCCCCTATGCACATGGTTAGCTGGCATTTAAAATATGTATTCTGTCTGAATTATTCTCACCTGCTGTTGTGAAGGCAGGGGCCCTGCTTCCTGTACAGCGAGGCATTGTAGCTCCCAGAGGATGTGAACATCAGCAGAGAGATGGGGAGGTCTGTAGAAGTGCAGGTTCTGAAGGCAAGTGATCTGTATTGCAAAATGCAAGAGGATAGGTCCAAGTCGGTCGCATTTTCTGAAGTCGTACAATGGATTCAATTGCTGATTGACACTCACGGTTCAAAATAGCCAGAGGTCCGCAAGTAAGATTGCTACATTAGCAATAGAAGTTTACTGCGTCGGTCTTCACTGCAGGTGGACACAATTTGCGAGCCGCAACTGTCACAATAACAAGTTTGCAGCCTATGGCTGTGTCCGCCTCGGTTCTGGTTTTGGAGGTATATTACAGGTGACTGTTTCTGTGAGCTTGTGTTAAAAGGCATGCTGGGATTTGTGGTTATTTCTAACACTCCTCCCTCCCTCTTGACCAATGACTTCCTGCCAGTTAGGGGGACTGTGTAGTAGCAAAATGGCTGACAGAGGTGCCTATAGTTTGGAGTAGAAGGCCTGCTGGGATTTGTGGTAATTTCTAACACTCCTCCCTCCCCCCACTTGACCAGTGACTTCCCGCCAGTGAGGGAGAGTGAAGATCGAGAGTAGGCTGACCCAGGTGCCTGTAGTTTGGAGTACAAGTCCTGTTGGGATTTATGGTCAGTGCAGTGAGTCCTCCTCCCACCCAGCACACTAAGTCCACCTAGGCCTATTGCTTCCTGCCAGTGAGGGAGAGTGAAGTAGAGAGATTGCTGACCTAGGTGCATGTAGTTTGGAGTACATGGCCTGCTGGGATGTGTGGTCATTGCTAACACGTGCCCTCCCCCACTTGACCAATGACTTCCTGCCAGTGAGAGAGAGTGTAGTAGCAAGATGGCTGACAGTGGTGCCTGTAGTTTGAGGTAGAAGGCCTGCTGGGATTTGCCAATAGTGCAGTGAGTCCTCCTCCCACCTAGCACACCCAGCCCACCTGGGCCTATTGCTTCCTGCCAGTGAGGGAGAGTGAAGTAGAGAGATGGCTGACCTAGGTGCATGTAGTTTGGAGTGGAAGTCCTGCTGGGATGTGTGGTCATTGCTAACACTTCTCCCTCTCTCCCACTTGACCAAAGACTTCCTTCCAGTGAGGGAGAGTGAAGTAGAGAGATGGCAGACAGTGGTGCTTGTAGTTTGAGGTAGAAGGACTGATGGGATTTGTGGTCAGTGCAGTGAGTCTTTCTCCCACCCAGCACACTCTGCCCACCTGGGCCTATTGCTTCCTGCCTGTGAGTGAGAGTGAAGATAGAGAGCTGGCTGACCCAGGTGCCTGTAGTTTGGAGTACAAGGCCTGCTGGGAGTTTTGGGCAGTGCAGTGAGTCTTCCTTCCACCCAGCTCACCCTGCCCACCTGGCCTATTGCTTCCTGCCAGTGAGGAGAAGTTGCGTGGAGAGATGGCTAACACAGGAGGGGGGTTTTCGTAGGTGGAGTGTGAGTGGCTGATGGTAGGAGTAGTCCTTTCCTGTTGGGAGATCTAATTACTTGATGAAATGGTTGGCATTACATACCTGGTAACTACTTACTCTAGTTAAGGGCCATTTTTTGGGAATGTTGACAGATGTTGTTGTTGGTGCCATGATGGGTTAATGGGTATAAACTGGCAGCCTATATGTAGATATTTGTAAATGTGATTGTTTGGCTGCTTTTGGTTGTTCAGTGCAGGTACACTGTTGCAAAGGCATCATGTGCCCTGGTTACCCCCAACTTTTTGCTGACTGTTACTGGTGGTAACTGACTCTGACTAACCCCGGGCTCTGAAGACCAGCACCAGGGCCACTGCTATACTGAAGACACACTTAGAATACAGTGAAAACACCTACATACCCTAGGGTACGCTATGGGTTAGGCTACCACTATGATTGACATGACCCCCTCTATCAGGCCCTAGTACATGATAGGACAGGGGGATTGGAACTACCTTTAAGTCCCTAGTATATAATAGGGCATGGTGGTTTAAAGGCCAACTGCACTTGCATGTGTGCACTGCTGAAGCCTGAGGTCAGTTTAAAAGCAGACCTGTTTTGCAGGACTGCTTTTAAAATGCAAATTGTGCCCAAACTCGACTTTTGTGTTTGGGACACTTAAAAATTGATAAACTACAATGTTTGGGCATATTAGGTACCCCCAGGGTCTCGCTTAGGTGTCCCAGGGGTAGGAGGTCAGGTACGTATAAGCAGAATCCTTATAAAAAGGTTTTTATATGCCCTGGGGTTAGTGAAATTGAACATTTCACTCCCCATATTGTAGTAAAGTGCTTCCCAAAATCGACGTTTGAGCTAGGAGCACTGTGGAGGGAGGATCTGCAATATTTTTACATGTTCAGAACCCCTCAAGTCTTTCCTTGGTGTTCCAGGGGTGGGGGGTCCTGTAGATACAAGCAAGGTCCTAATAAAATATGTTTTATAGGCCCTGGTATTGGAGAAATTGCCCAGTTCATTTGTCCATGGCAGATCACCAGCCCATAGGTGAACACTGGAAGAGGTTATTAATTAATAACTGGAGAAAGGAAAGCCATAAAACTAGGATTAAATGACTCAGTAGAATGGTAATGATAGAGCCAACAATATGGTATTTTTGAATTTATTCTAAAATGTACAGACTAGTGCTTTGCCTTGATTGGTCAGAGATAAGTGGATTAGCCTGGCTGCTTTGAAGAGGTGATAAATGACCCTGGGGTTAGGAAGCCATTCTGGGAGGAGGAGAGGTTGCTGGGCATAGGAATGCAAGAGCCAGGCAGAGGGGTAGTAAATAATGCTCTTCAAGGGCAGGAGGAGAAAAGCTGTAGAAACCAGATTCATTTACACCTCTCCCCTCTGACCCACAGCCAGACGGGGGATTAAGGAGGAATTAATTTATTTTTTATATATCAGGTCCATTTATTCATCTTGACCAGTATCAAAGTCTATCAAAACCTGTAAGCGAGTAGGCTTAGGAAATATGGCGCCTCTTGGCCTCGTTGTCTGGATGAAAAATAAATTGATGAGCAGAATTTACCAAGCAGCACCAGATCCGAAAAACTGATATTTTTGGAAAGCACATATTGAACGGCCGGGACAGAATTAAAACCGGCTTGGAGGTTGGATATGGCAAGAGACAGTTGTAGGAAAACAGCCCTGAAGAAGTGATGGGGAAATCCCCTTACCACAAAACACGTGTTGGCTGGGCAAAAAAAGTCAAGGGCTGGGCAAAAGATGCCAAGAAAATAAAGACAACGAAAATGAGAACCATTGTCCATTAATTGTTTACATTAATTGCGTTTTATCTTGGCATGTGCTCGGGGTATTGATATGGTGTTTTTAAATGCTTTACATACCTGTCTTTGAAGTGAGGCCTGCTTGCTCACAGCCACTCTACCAAGGATTAAGCATGGGAATACTTTTCAAAGACCTATACTGAGCCTTATATTGTCGTAGTAGCCGTATTGCCAGGGGCAGATATACATTTGCCCCTACTAATAACCCACTTTCCAACATATACTGATTGTCAGCATTAGTTACACATCAACAATACTTTGGCTACTGCTTCATTTAAAAAAATCATAATTTCTAGACTTAGACAATTGAAGTTATGTGTGCTAAGGTGTCATGGCTGACTTGTGGCTGATGCTTGGTGGTCACTTACCAGACTCCATTCCTTCAGGTATTCCAAAAAAGCTCTCCGGTGGCATGATGGCATGCACCTACTCCTCTCAAGCAGTAAAGGGAACTGGTGGCATGGGAGGGCCACCGCCAGTCCGTTGTATGACACAGTGGGTTCTGTTAACTATGATCTTGACCCTCCTCCTGACATCGTACCCCCTCTTCTTGATATCCTCCATTGTACGCAGGGTGCTGGCTACTGCATTCACCTTGTTGACTATCCTGCCCCACATCAGGTTTTTCTGGGTGATGGAAGGTTGTTGGACTTGGGTCCTAAATAACTGTGGCTCAACTCTGATAATTTCATACACAAGCACTGTCAATTCCTCATCTGAAAAATGTGGCTGCCTCTCTTTGATCATTGTGAATTACTGAGTGTGAGGTTGAAGGGGCTTGTACACCCCTTCAAGAATGGACCAAAAAACTGTGAAATGTGCAGTGAGTGATGCAGTAGTGGTGCATGAATGTGTGAAGGACTGGCTGTAGTGTAACTGGAAACAGCAATGTGCTCGGTCAGACTCTGCTGGATTGTGATAGCAAAGGATCATGGTCTGGAAATGTTTTTTTTATAGATGAATTGGTAGGTGTGCCTACTCTTTGAATTGATACTAGCTGGGTAGTTTTGTGAAGGCATACTATGGTTGGTGTTGTGTTAGTTGACATCAGTTTTTGTGATTTACACTTGTCATGTGGCTGAAAAGCCGCCATGGTACCGCGACTGCGCCGGTTGCATCATAATCGGCTCTGCCGTACAACCGTTGCATTTGCAGAGTCAGAATCCCTATAGAACAGCCTTTCTGACCGACACAGTCATATTGGACTCGTTTGAGACTGACACGGTCATGTCAGAATCGTCTCCGATCGATGCGGTCGGAAAATTGCCTGGCATACATCATAATACGGCGGTCAGAGAGCTTGGGTTCAGTCGCCCGGAATCTCACCGCGGCCATGTCAGTCAGAGGCAAATTAGACTGACATCGTAATCAGGCCCTTACTCATCATTGGATGGTAATGAGTAAGATGATAATCGTGTTGTGCGAGATTGTGAAACAGCAACGATGCATACCGATGTTTAAATTGACATACTCTGTGAGTTGCCCATCATAACTTTGATCTGGAGAGAAATCCAATGAGAGGAAAAAGTGACAGAAGACATTGTGCACTACACAAAGCAGTGCATAATAAATCATGCTGTGATGATATCTGCGAACAATCCTTAGCAGTATTCCCTTATATATGCAAAATGGAAGAAGCATTTCAATGTTCACAAAGAAATTGTCTCCGTAGTGTGATAAAAATAAATAAATGGGAGTTGGAAAGCAAACCCAGAGAATTAAAAGCAACCCAAATTGAAGTAATGAATCAACTCAATGAAAGTGACATAATAGTATGCCTTATTGTTGGTACCCTATACCAGGAGATTGACGAGGCATGGAGGAATTAAGGGATCATTGTTCTAGAGACATCTCCAACTTTGGGAATACTGAAGTTCAGGTCTGTAAAACTGTATGGAGAAACGTCTTCTAAGTTCAGACAGCCTGCTTCAGCTCTACCTGTTTGAAGCTAAATCATGAAAGCTATTGTGAGTCGGAGTGAGATAAACAAGCATTTAAAGAGATGATGTTTTTGTCTTTTGTGTCATGAAGATTTTTGGTGTTCTGCTTGCAATGAGTGTAGACACTTCAATCCAGCTTCATTTTTGCATGAGGCAATAACTTCAATCTCCTGATATGAAAAATGCGATGCAATTCAAATTGTCCATTAAAATGTATTGGCTTGGCTAGATGAATATTCCCTAAAGAAGTTGTCATATGTAGAAATAAACATGCCAGTAGGAAAAGATTGGGCAGTAAGTGAGAATGATGAATGCTCCCTAGTAAGAGTGCAAGCACAACTATGAGAGCAGCTAACTGTGCCTCTGCCCTCTCTGCCTGCGTTTGTCATGCTCTTCGTCTTTTCTATGTACAGAAACCCTGCACCTGGTGGAAGGTGACAGCCAGGCAAAGGAAACATCAGGATGAAGAGGTGCTACTTGAGAGTTGAGAGTGCCATTGTGCACACAACCCAACGATGCAACATAAACTAACCTAGGCACTTAAAGTCTGCCGATGTCAATATAGGCTTCCCACCACATGAGTGGCAGCTGAGGTGCTAGATACAGGCAAAGATGCTACAGGTGGATTTCAGGTTTTGCTGTGGGGTATCTTAAGGATCTTAATAGCTTACCCTGGCTCGAATATACAAGGATCTGGAAGGCTCAGATTCTTTCTTTGTCAACGTGGAGTGCGCTCTAAGGTCTACAAAGTGGCAGTGGATAGATGAGACACACTGTCAGAGAAGTGGTTTCAGAAGTTCTCACACAGTGGTTGACTCCCCTGGTATTTACAGTTTGTGCAAGCACATGACCTTTCACATGCACATACACAACAAGAAAGAGATGGAAGAGCAGAAGTGATAATGAATTGCAAAGGTAGAAGTGATCAAGAGGACAGGGAGAAAAACGCTTCAGTAGTAATAAGGATGGAATTAGAGGCAGAGGAATAATGGTTTGTTTTTAAAATGGAATGATAGAATAAAATAAAGAGCAGGCTCGGATGTGAGGGTAATGCTATCAAAATATAAGTAGAGAAGGACAGAAGGAATGAGAAAAGTAAGGACAAGAGAGAAATAGCAGAAATACAGGCACGAGATTGCTTAAAAAATAAATTGCAATCTGTACATTTTCTGCCATCAAGGGGAGAGATCAAGGGCAGACTATCCATACCCTCCACCAGCTTCAGAGCATGTCTGATGCACAAATGAAGGCAGAGTGAGGCGCGACCATTGGTGTGACATCTGAGGAAATTACACTGATTGGCAGTAAGAGGTACTCATACTGGTTTTCATTGGAAACAGCGGGCACTGGTGAGCAATGTGAGAAGCTGGCATTGGTGGGCAGCATAAGATGTTTTCACAGGTGAGAAATGTGAGGAGCTGGTACTCGTGGGCTATATGTGGAGCTGGTAGGTTGGTCATGGCTATAAGTATATTTTGTAGAGCGCAAACCATTCATCCTTACTATTTTGGGAGCTCTAGATAACATGCGGCTTCCCACCATCCAACACTAAAGCCACATTTACGAGCTGGACAGAATTTGGTGCAGGGATACCAGGAATGGGAATCTAAAGTTCCAGCGACCATTGACATTTTCCCTCTACTTTGAGCAGGTTGAAAATGTCAGTGAGATGGGCACAGGGGTAGGAGTTATGGGGTTTGATGATGTGGGATGTGGGTAGGCTTCTGCCCACTCTCTGGTGGGCATTGCATGCTGCTGCAGGGTTCTAGCTAGGACGAGGCTGTGCTGCTGCCTGCAACCTGAGCCCTGCAGCAGGAAAGGGAGGTCTGGTTTCTCGGGGCCTGGAATTATTGGGTCCAGAATTTGCAGACCAGATAATTCCTGGATTGCAGAGACTTGTATTCCGAGTTAAAGTATTAACAATTTCTACAGAATCAGCTAGCAAAAATCCACGTTTTTCCAAATTTGGAGGTGTGTTCTGTCTTCTTTCAATTTAAGAGGCATGGAATTCCAAAGCAACATGCCTTGGTCCCTCGAGAATCTTCCTCCCCAACTAGAAAGTTTGAATTTTGTGAAGGTCAGTAGATATTTTAATTAGACCTGTGTGTACTTTCTATCATGAAGCTAAATTCTGTGCGAGCCTGATTATTTGTCTACCCATACCTTACATAATTTCCAATATTCCTTCTGCCTATGCCATTGTGTAGCTTTCTCTTGCATGAGGCTAGTTTCATGCAGAAACATCTTTCGGAAACTAAGAGACCAGATTAGTACATCAGTCACATGTTCGGCACTACTATAGTTCACAGTTTGTCTTTCAGAATCTGGATGTGTATACCTTGGAACTAATATCTCATCAGTACTAGATATGCCAGTGCAGAAAATGTGGCTGTGGTGATAATCTGGTTACTCAATTTCCGCAAGATTTTTCTGCTCGAAAAAAGTCTTGCACAAGAGAAGGCTACACAATGGCATAGACAGAAGGAAAATTGGAAATTATGCAACTGTAGACAAGGGCGGGCTAATCTGTGCTCACCCACACAGCGGGAGTGGTGAGCACAGCTGCCCATGCTGCAGCTGATCTAAGCTGACAAGACCCAGTTAGTGACTCTTGGACTTATTGTAACTTTAGAGAACATTGGGCCTTATGTGCAAACCAAGGAAATTGTGATTTGGAATTGCAAAATTTAAAGATTCACAATTTCTGAATTATAATGTAATGTGTACTATGCATCTTCTAAAAAAAAAATAGACATTTTTAAGAACATACATTTTTTAGATACCAATTTCCAAATTGTGATTCCGTATGCATCGCAAATTGTGAATCGGGAGTCATAAATTGCAAATGTCTCAGTGAAAGAGAATTACAACATTATAGACCCAAGAAGTCAGCAAGAAGCAGCCATAAATGTCAACATAAAGTCACATGATAAGGAGGTTGGAATAAAAAGAAAACGTAAATTCAGTGACAAGGAACTGCAAACCCTGTTGGAAGAGTGTATGACTGACAATGAAAAACTTTTAGGAAAGGCCTCATTCTAAATCTTGAAGGCTTTCGAAAACAGGTATGGAGTCGGGGGCAAGGGCAACAGGTGAAGGATCCAGCACTGAGGCACTATAATTACCACATGGGAAAATTGATAGAGTAAACTTTGAAGCCAGAGGCAATGACTGGAGTGTAAACAACATACACGTTAGCTCCAATACAAAGTACACTGAGTGAGTTTAATGTAAAATGATTTATTTTAACTGTGAAACTTATAAACCTGTCAGTTATGTGTAATTATAACAATAAAAAAACAAATATTATAGTACCATCCCTGCGCTGACTGCTTGCTGCTTCTGTTTATATGTGTCTAATTGTTTACTGTTTCGATGTATATGTTTATATCATGTAATTGGACAATTATTGCCGTTGTCACCTTGCTGGTCGCGAGAGACCAGTTGTGGCTCTAGGTTCCTAGTATTACCTGTACTGCCTTACCATACCTTCCTTTTGTACCAATTGCAATAAAAACATGTTTAAAAAAACAATTGTACCATCCATGTTGGATATTACGTATATCTTACATAATGGTTAATGTTATCCTTGTGGCATGAGGCTTTCCTTAATAAGCAAATTTGGCAATATCATACCTATATGGGAAAGAAAAACACCAACATTATTATGCTGTACTCAATTACATCTAAATTATAAAGGTTACCTTTCTGACCATTGTACATGCTTTCTTTTATGTCACACCATACCATAATGAACTGATATTACACACACTCTCTGCCTAACAGAGCCACCAACGCACAGAGCCTAGGCCAAGACTGAAGGGAAACAATCAGAGCAGGATGACATCACCACACTTCTAACAAGTGGCTCTGAAACAACTCCGGGAACAGAAGAAATCACTTCTAAACTATTTAACCTATACTGAGATTTGAAACACCTGCAACCACGTCTTCCAGTAAACTACCACTCATTCAACACAAAAACCATATGGAAGCAGACATTATGCACACTGACCAGGGCTTCTGGTCAAGATATTCGTCACATGTTACCAGAGGTACCATTCGGCACTCCAATGGCATCACTCCATAGTTTGTGGAAACTATGCCCATGGTTCAAAGTAAACAGCAAAGTTCCACGTGTTAGCACAATAGGGTAAAGGAGTAAGGGAAAACCATGCCTGAGGGAAATAAAATCTTTAGATCAGGCATGTCCTAACCGAATACAGCAATGAAGACCCAGTGCCAAGTCACTGCTGCTGACCCAGACGCCAATAGACTTCGGCAAAGGTGCACTGAAAACTGCCTTTAGCCTATAGGGTGCTCGGCGCAAAGGCTGGAATCTGCAACAAGGAACACATGCAGACAGACGCACAGCAGATATGTTCTTGGGGCTGACATTGGGGATGTTCAAAGTAATCATGTAATCATCATCATTATCACCTGATCCATCATTTTCAAGTTAATTTGTTAGTCCGTTCCTCATTGCTATATTGTGCAACATGGCCCATGTGGCTATAAACTTATAACAAGTCTCTGGATTGTATTCAAGAGCCCCCACGCCACTTTTATAAAGACAGAGGAATCTACATTTCTGTAATCCTAATGTCCTTACAATCATGCTCCTGTTATACTTGTGTGCTGCGTTAAACTTTTCTTCCCATGGTGTGTGCGGATACAGACACGGCCTCAAGATCCATGTGCGTAACCCATAGGCATGGCCTAATATAAAATGGATATGCTAGTTTGAAACTTAGCTTTAAAAAAGGGTCGTTTCATTTCATAAGATGTAATTCTGAGAAAACCTATCAAGCAATCACCCATAAGCCAGCTCTCCTTTTGATAGTGAGTTATACAGTACACATTGATGGAGCATACAGGAGTTGTGTGTGCTGCCTGGTTATGTGCCACTGTATCTGCTATAATACAGTTCGAATAGCACACTATCTGTATGTTAAATGAGAGCTGTGCCTTTGTGAAAGTGAGTACCAACCAAACATACTATAACATTTGGAAATTGTGTTATGGCATTTGTATCCAGCAATTCATCAAGGGTACCGAAGGCAGTGATTTGAATGTTGAATTGTCATAGCATGGCATCAAGGAAGTTTTTATTCATAAAACCCTTGAGAGGGCAGTCTGTAAAATATCACCTGCAACAGTTTAAATACCCTGGTAACTTCCCTATGCGATTAAGTGCAGGAATCTTTTCAATGGCAATCCCAAAAGGCTATAAAATAGTGGCAGAAAACCGGGAGGGTAATAGAGTGGGGGGTGGACTTGCGGTGATTATTAGAAATGATTGGGAGATCTCACACAAAAGGGTCGAACATACTGACCTAATAGAAGCACTGTCCTTTAACATCACAATCTCCCCTATTTTCAGCATTGCGGGACTGCTGATCTATAGGCCACCAACATCTAAGCCCGCTGAGCTATGGGAAATATGCGACCGGATCGCTGACCTCTCTTTAAAATATACCAACTTCATAGTCTTAGGGGACTTTAATGTCCACATGGACAATGCTTTATGTCCCATGACGATCCAATTAGCGGAGACACTGACAGGATTGAATCTTAAACAACTGGTCCACAAACCCACACATAGGGCTGGCCATATCTTGGATCTTATTTTCACGAATATCCCCACCTTAACAACTGAAGATCCTATCCCCCTCTTGTGGTCCGACCACAATCTTATTCCTTTCTATCTAACTATCTGTACAAACCACAATGTTATAAAATCTGAATATGAAGTTAGAAGAAATTGGAGGAAAGTCACCCCTGAAGTACTAGGACCTGTTTTAGAAAACACTCCTCTGTCATTCACCGGAGACCCGAACAGTGACACTGTAACCTTTAATCACTGGGTCACGTCGGCCCTTGACCAAATAACTCCCATGAAAACAACGAAACAGGCCAGGAACACATCTTCTGCCCCTGGTTTACACCAGAACTTCGAGCAGGAAAAAGCCGCTGTAAGAAACTTGAGCGGGCCTGGCGTTTTGCCTACGACCCTGAAGCAAAAATCATATACAGAAAGGCAATAAAACAGTTTCACAAATTAAAACGCAATATTATCAAGGATCATATTGCCAATCAAATAAAATCAGCTGACAACTCCACTAAGGAAATTTTTTAAATTGTTCAGGGTTTCCTTAAACCAGAGGCAATGAAAAGCAATATAGTTCCCTCTGCCACACTCTGTGAGGATCTCTCGGTCTTCTTCCAGGAAAAAATCCATGACATCTATGCAGCCTTTCCTGAGACAGATCCGTTCAACACACCTCTGCCTCGCCCCCTCCCGACAAATACTTGGTCTGAATTTAGCCCTTTAGATTTGGCTACTTCCCTCAAGCAGTTGGAAAAAACCAAATCCGGGTCTCCACTTGACCCTTGCCCGGCCAGGTTTTTAAAATATTAGCTCCACTGCTCAACCCTGCGCTAAACCAGCTCTGGAACACCTCATTGGAAACTGGCATTTATCCATCTAGCTGGAAAATCGCTATTGTTCAACCAATCCTCAAAAAGGAGAATGCAGACCCTACAATATTGAAAAACTTTAGACCCATCTCCCTTTTGCCAGTACCTGCTAAGATTCTCGAAAAGAAGTGCAAAAACAATTGTCCACATTTCTTGAATCAAATAAACTGCTTCACGACACCCAGTCGGGATTTAGAGCAGGTTACAGCACGGAGAACAGCACTACTCGAAGTAGCAGAAACTGTCCGGGAGACAATGGATAATGGGAACTGTGCAATGCTGGTGCTGTTGGATCTGTCAGCAGCATTTGACACAGTGTCTCATAAGATCCTCTTAGATAGGCTTCAACAGTTGGGAGTGACGGGGACTACTTTAGCTTGGTTTTGTTCCTTCCTAGAAGGCCGCTCCCAGAGAATTCGGTTGCATCCTTACACTTCGAACTCTCGCCCTGTGATCTGTGAAGTGCCTCAGGGTTCAGCCCTTAGCCTGACCCTCTTTAATGTCTACCTCGCTCCCCAGGCCCCTTTGGTAAAGCAACGCGGGGTTGATGTTATTTCATATGCTGATGACACGCAGCTCGTGTTTTCCTTCCAAGATTGCTCTGAGGCTGGTTTTTCAAACTTTAGGCAGTGTCTCATGGACATCTCAGCTTGGATGACAGCTAACTGCCTAAAGCTGAACACAGAAAAAACGGAAGTGCTATTTTTCAACCAGCCCTCACCTCCATTATCAGATTTCTGGTGGCCCGCAGAACTTAACCCCCCTCCTCTTCCAGTCTCGTCTGCGAGGAATTTGGGGTTCAAACTAGATACTTCCCTGTCATGTAAGACTCAGATAGCCCATGTTTCCTCGTCCTGCTTTTGGAAAATGAAGGCCCTTCGGAGATTCCTCTACTTCCTACCAATGGACTGTAGGAAAACAATAGTCCATGCGGTGATTACATCACAGCTTGACTATGCAAATAGTCTGTACATCGGGCTGTCAGCATACCTGCTCAGGAAATTGCAAACTGTGCAGAATGCAGCAGCCAGCCTTATTAGGAACATCCCACTAAGACATCATATATCCCCTCATTTGCGTAGTCTCCATTGGCTGCCTGTCAAGAGAAGAACTGAATTTAAGGCACTTACTCTTGCATACAGAGCACTTAATGATATTGGCCCGCAATATCTAAAGAAGAGAGTTCGCAAATACCATCAGTCCAGGACCCTAAGATCTAATCATCGTGAGTGCCTTGTCATCCCCCGTTTTTCTAAGTCCAGAATAGGAGGACGGTCTTTTTCCGTCAAAACCGCGACCCTGTGGAACTCCATGCCTGATCATATTAGGAAAGCCAAGTCGGAACCTATCTTCCGGAAGGATTTGAAGACTTGGCTTTTCAGTCTCCTTTAGCAAACTAGGACTCGACAACTTTAACTTGCCTTCACCCCCACTGTATCTGCAAGCGCCGGGACACCCCCGTTGGGGGTAGCTGAGCGCTATATAAGCTTAAATACATACATACAATCTGAGGCCCTCATTTATGGGGATTTGGCACAGGGCAACGCAGGCCCTATGTCAAAGTGAAAGGCCAGGGCATTACGGTGCATTCTTGTCCTTTCCCCCTGCGCTGGCACCATTTTGGCAGCCTAGCAGTAACGGAGGCACCCTTGCACCATGGTGCAAGGGTGCCTGTGATGTTGGCAGGATTGTTTTCATACAGGAAGGGGCACCTTCCTGCACAGAAACAATACTAAGAGGCGTTTTCCTCTTTCTGTGTGTGATGCAGGATGCAGGATGCAGCACACACAGAAAGAGGAAAAAACGAGGAGAAATAAATGTATTTCTCCTCGTTACGCCACACCTCGGGAGGAGTAGGGCTTTGGCACTTCCCCAGGGTTACATGCTCTTGCAAATCTGGGGAAGTGTCAAAATCCATGGTTGTTGAGTGGGAAAGCCCACCGCAATGCCCATGGAATGCCTCCAGAACAGAGAGTAAGGCAACGCAGCTATTTGCGTTGCCTTGCCTTACTCCATACCCACGAGGCCATTCAAAACCATGCATAGTTTGATTTTATGATTTGGGCCGCTGGAGGGTCACAAAAAGTGACGATCCGGCGGCGTAAGTGGCTCGTAAATATGACCCTGAGTGTATGTAGTCATTGCTTAGTTGTTCTGAGTGTATCTTCTATGTATGAGTTACAAAACATCTATAAGGTCAAGTATAACTTGCCTACGTAACCTATACTTTATATAATCCTCTTCTACTGTTTGTTCAAATAATATCATCCTTTGTTTGAGTATATAAGGCTAATTTGGAAACTGGGGATGATCTTATGCATTGGCCCACTTCTTTTCCATGTATTGGCGAAGGTACCTGGATTCCCACTGAAAGGGGAGAATAACGCCTTCCTGTATCATGGACTCTGGTGCTCGTGTTTGGTTACTTTTATGTTTCTCACATTTATTTTATT
The DNA here is from genome assembly GCA_963921515.1 of Calotriton arnoldi. Lineage (NCBI taxonomy): Eukaryota > Metazoa > Chordata > Amphibia > Caudata > Salamandridae > Calotriton > Calotriton arnoldi. The sequence continues at coordinate 226,938 of CAWUFW010003200.1, read as the reverse complement.
TGATTTTTAGTTCCCAGTATAAGACAGTGGCAAGGGTGCTTACTACTATCGTGTGGAGTGACTGGGCTATCATTAGTACTTTCATTCTAATACAGGTTTGATTGCACCGTACACTCTGTTCACACTGTAGCATTAATCATAGCCTTGCCCCTTCGCATGGCCAGCTATGTCAAAGACTGCGCTGCACATTCGCAAAGTGGACGTACTGGTGGCGTGCACCTCTAGACACATCTGCTCATCCACGCACAAAGCCCGAACCCCTGTCCCTCTTCCAACAGAACCATCTAGAAGGTATACATATTCCAAAACAACTCTAATAATGTAGAAAACCCCAGGAAAGACACTTTCCTGTTCCTATCCATTCAATGGATGGACCTTCTTGCCACACCTCCTCCCCCCTCTTAGGAGCACACACACAAATGCTGCCCTCAGACCCAGTTCATTGAAATGTGTTCTTCTCAATGCCCACTCTCTCCCGAAACACCAGTTAGGCATTTTCTTTTATTGCCTCACATCAACCTGATGTCATGTTCTCAATTGAAAGTTGGCTGAACACCAACTCTGCTCCAGACACGACTATAGCTACTCGGCAAGGATATTCTATCCTTAGACAAGATCGGCCTGATCGACCTGGGGGCGGACTAGTCATACATTACTCAGACCACATCTGTTCCCTCATGGAGGCCTTTTTACTTTCAAACCCACCCCCACTTTCTCGTTCACACGGGCTCTCATATATCATCCTTCTGACCCTCTAACCATTTTTTGCAAATATGTTTTGAGTAATATGTCACCATTCATCCTTAAGTATCCCAGTTTTACAATCTTGGGTGACCTTGATTTTCATTTAGAAAACTGTAGCCTCCATTGTTCAGTCTGCTTACTTGAAGGACTTCAAGCACTGGGGACAGCCCTTCAGGCGACCTTGATAATCCATGAGGTGGATCGTCTACTAGACCCCATTTTTTCTCTTAACTCCAATTATCCTCTGTGTCAAGCCTCTTTCCGGTCACTTGTATGATCATTTTGCTGGTACCTGCTGAGTATCATCCCTTCATGCCAACTCACCTATCACTGCAAGCCAGCATACTTTCACAACCTATGATAAGTCTAAAATTCACGTTCTTAATTTTAATGAAACACCTGTGGACTCCAATTCCATCTATCCAGTAACGTTTCTATGGCTGCCTCCAACTTTAATGCCTGATTCTTCAGTACTTTGAATTCAACAGCCCACTCAAAACTCATTAACCACGTCACAAATCTGCATATGGTACACTGCTGATCTCTGGGAAGGGAAGCAGCATTGTAAAACTCTGGAGAGAATTTGGTGAAAATCCTATGACTTCTATCTAAGGGCATCTATAGATCCACCATTACAAAATATTAGAACGTCATATGGAAGGCGAGTGCCATCTTCTTCAGTAATTCCCTTGTAACAACAAGCAATTCCCCTTGCAAAGCACTTTCTATTGTTAAATCACTTCTAGAGCCAGAAAGAAAACAAACTAGGCATCACTATGTCACTAAAACTTTGCCAGAATCTTTCAAAATTCTTCCATGACAAGGTATCCAAAATGTATGAACACTTCCCTCTGACATCAATGATTTTTGCGACTGGTTCACCTCAGCTTCTACTTTGTCACCTGGCTTCGCTCTCTCTTCACGGTGCCCTCACTTGTGAAGACACTAACTTCTTTAAATCTGAGTTCCCTACTAACTTCTGCTGGGCTCAAATCTTCCGGTTATGTTGGGACACTATTGGTTCTGTGTTACATAGTTTCTTTAACCTCTCCCTAGAGTCAGGGACTGTCCCGGATACTTAGAAACAAGAAGACGTCATTCCACTATTACATTTTTTTTACTTTCTTGCATTCACGGTAATTTTGATCCTATCTCTTTCTTTGGTCTACCTTCCAAAATATTGCCTTTCTTTGGTCTACCTTCCAATATACAACTGTCAGGTTATCTTATGTTTGGGAGTCCTTGAGAGCAGTTGGCTTTGAAGAAGGGCGTAAGCCTGAAACGCGTCGCATTAAACTGCTGGTCAGTGTGTTTTAATATCCCAGTTCCTGTGTCTGCTTACTTCCTGGGAGTGCATCTCACAAGATGGCAAACCTTTTCAAATAAATAATTCGGCCCGCCTAGGTTGAGAGAAGCACCACCGCAAGATCCCAAGCAGGACCGCCTGCTGTTTTATATTGACTGCGGGTGGAACAGGAGGAGCGGCCTGTAAAGAGAGCTGTGTTTCTTTGTTTTAAAGCACCATTTAAAGAACTTTGAAAACCAGTGATGGCTACAAACAGACCCACATGGGTAAGGAACTACCAGCCCCATCATGCTTTGCAGGCAATGTGATTTGCCGGCCCACTTGGGGCGTGACTTGAGGCCCACTTGGGGCGTGACTTGAATAAATGGAGGGAAAATGCTGGCAGTAATGTTTGGCCGTCCTGGAGAGCAGTTGGCTTTGAAGAAGGACGTAAGCCTGAAACGCGTCGCATTAAACTGCTGGTCAGTGTGTTTTAATATCCCAGTTCCTGTGTCTGTTTACTTCCTGGGAGTGCATCTCACAAGATGGCAAACCTTTTCAAATAAATAATTTGGCCCGCCTAGGTCGAGAGAAGCACCACCGCAAGATCCCAAGCGGGCCGCCTGCTGTTTTATATTGACTGCGGGTGGAACAGGAGGAGCGGCCTGTAAAGAGAGCTGTGTTTCTTTGTTTTAAAGCACCATTTAAAGAACTTTGAAAACCAGTGATGGCTACAAACAGACCCACATGGGTAAGGAACTACCAGCCCCATCATGCTTTGCAGGCAATGTGATTTGCCGGCCCACTTGGGGCGTTACTTGAGGCCCACTTGGGGCGTGACTTGAATAAATGGAGGGAAAATGCTGGCAGTAATGTTTGGCCGTCCTGGAGAGCAGTTGGCTTTGAAGAAGGGCGTAAGCCTGAAACGCGTCACATTAAACTGCTGGTCAGTGTGTTTTAATATCCCAGTTCCTGTGTCTGCTTACTTCCTGGGAGTGCATCTCACAAGATGGCATACCTTTTCAAATAAATAATTCGGCCCGCCTAGGTCGAGAGAAGCACCACCGCAAGATCCCAAGCGGGGCCGCCTGCTGTTTTATATTGACTGCGGGTGGAACAAGAGGAGCGGCCTGTAAAGAGAGCTGTGTTTCTTTGTTTTAAAGCACCATTTAAAGAACTTTGAAAACCAGTGATGGCTACAAACAGACCCACATGGGTAAGGAACTACCATCCCCATCAAGCTTTGCAGGCAATGTGATTTGCCGGCCCACTTGGGGTGTGACTTGAGGCCCACTTGGGGCGTGACTTGAATAAATGGAGGGAAAATGCTGGCAGTAATGTTTGGCCGTCCTGGAGAGCAGTTGGCTTTGAAGAAGGGCGTAAGCCTGAAACGCGTCGCATTAAACTGCTGGTCAATGTGTTTTAATATCCCAGTTCCTGTGTCTGCTTACTTCCTGGGAGTGCATCTCACAAGATGGCAAACCTTTTCAAATAAATAATTCGGCCCGCCTAGGTCGAGAGAAGCACCACCGCAAGATCCCAAGCGGGGCCGCCTGCTGTTTTATATTGACTGCGGGTGGAACCGGAGGAGCGGCCTGTAAAGAGAGCTGTGTTTCTTTGTTTTAAAGCACCATTTAAAGAACTTTGAAAACCAGTGATGGCTACAAACAGACCCACATGGGTAAGGAACTACCAGCCCCATCATGCTTTGCAGGCAATGTGATTTGCCGGCCCACTTGGGGCGTGACTTGAGGCCCACTTGGGGCGTGACTTGAATAAATGGAGGGAAAATGCTGGCAGTAATGTTTGGCCGTCCTGGAGAGCAGTTGGCTTTGAAGTAGGGCGTAAGCCTGAAACGCGTCGCATTAAACTGCTGGTCAGTGTGTTTTAATATCCCAGTTCCTGTGTCTGCTTACTTCCTGGGAGTGCATCTCACAAGATGGCAAACCTTTTCAAATATATATATATATATATATATATATATATATATATATATATATATATATATATATATATATATATACCACAAAAGTTACCTTAAAGAGAGCCCACACGGGTAAGTAAAGCTGGATGATTTATTCATGGCTGCAGCGCACAACATGGGAGATGCAAAATCCATTGATACAGCCAGACGCGTTTCGGGCCCCTGCCCTTAATCATTGGCTCTGAAAACTGGAATGCAGAAAGTTGATAGCACACCTGAGGTTATTTTTAAATCCCACGCCCTCGGGGGCGCGGCCACTTGCAAGGCCTCCTGGGACTTGTGGTGTGCTGTAGTATTGCTCGAGTGAGCCTTAATGCTAACCAGTGATAAATTCATTCGTGTTACCTCAGTGGGTTGTTATGCAGTCCTCATTTGCTTCCTGCCGCAGGGGCCCGAAACGCGTCTGGCTGTATCAATGGATTTTGCATCTCTCATGTTGTGCGCTGCAGCCATGAATAAATCATCCAGCTTTACTTACCGGTGTGGGCTCTCTCTTTAAGGTAACTTTTGCGGTATAATTTGTATCGGCTAACCTGGCCGTGAGAGAGTCCCGCTGCAGTTTTTGAGCAGACCTGGAGCACGTCATCTTGCGTCCATCATAACAGGACGGGAGCCGTTTTTCATGGCAGGAAGGTGTGTGCGCAAACAAATGAGGACTGCATAACAACCCACTGAGGTAACACGAATGAATTTATCACTGGTTGGCATTAAGGCTCACTCGAGCAATACTACAGCACACCACAAGTCCCAGGAGGCCTTGCGAGTGGCCGCGCCCACGAGGGCGTGGGATTTAAAAATAACCTCAGGTGTGCTATCAACTTTCTGCATTCCAGTTTTCAGAGCCAATGATTAAGGGCAGGGGCCCGAAACGCGTCTGGCTGTATCAATGGAATTTGCATCTCTCATGTTGTGCGCTGCAGCCATGAATAAATCATCCAGCTTTACTTACCCGTGTGGGCTCTCTCTTTAAGGTAACTTTTGCGGTATAATTTGTAACGGCTAACCTGGCCGTGAGAGAGTCCCGCTGCAGTTTTTGAGCAGACCTGGAGCACGTCATCTGGCGTCCATCATAACAGGACGGGAGCCGTTTTTCATGGCAGGAAGGTGTGTGCGCAAACAAATGAGGACTGCATAACAACCCACTGAGGTAACACGAATGAATTTATCACTGTTTGGCATTAAGGCTCACTCGAGCAATACTACAGCACACCACAAGTCCCAGGAGGCCTTGCAAGTGGCCGCGCCCACGAGGGCGTGGGATTTAAAATAACCTCAGGTGTGCTATCAACTTTCTGCATTCCAGTTTTCAGAGCCAATGATTAAGGGCAGGGGCCCAAAACGCGTCTGGCTGTATCAATGGATTTTGCATCTCTCATGTTGTGCGCTGCAGCCATGAATAAATCATCCAGCTTTACTTACCCGTGTGGGCTCTCTCTTTAAGGTAACTTTTGCGGTATAATATATATATATATATATATATATATATATATATATATATATATATATATATATATATGTATATATATATATATATATGTATATATATATATACATAGATATATATATATATCCTTTCTCAGTTTCACTCCTTCTGTTCTCCCATGCCCCACGGTAGTTGGGGCGCTGTTACCAGCGGAGTACACCGGACATCGTGATTCCCATAAAAGCAAAAAAAAAGTGCTCACTCAGGGGATATTCCTCTAGGTAGTTTATTTATTCCAGTCTGGAATAAACAAACTACCTAGAGGAATATCCCCTGAGTGAGTGGTTGATTTTTTGCTTTTATGATATATAAATATATATATAATAATATATATTAAAAGACCACAGCTGTATTACAAGGTCATGTGACCAAGACCCTGTGTGAGGTCGAAACGTGTCTTGTTTCTCTGCCGAATAAACAAATTTGAAGCATTGAAAACCGGGGTGGCTCCTTCCTTACCTTACTCTTTGGAAAGGATTTTCTACGATATATATATATATATATATATATTGGAATTTAGATTGGAAGAAATAAAAGAGTTGGAAGCCGAACTTAAGAGAGTGGCAAAAGAAGATGTTGTACAGAAATTTGAGTCTGACATGTATACCAGACTTAAGAAACACGAACAAACAATAAGAGACCACAAAGCAACATAGTTTTTGAGAGACAGACTTGACTCTCAGCGAGGGCAAATTTATACATTTGCCCGACGCTTCGATAATATTCACAGACAGAGACTGTCTAACACCACGGGCCTAGACAAGAAGAAGGCCGAGGAGCAATCGAAAGGAGTTGAAAATAGTTCGGAAGCGAGTTCAGTGATGAGCTTGGATGTAGACACTGGGTCAGAGGATGGAAAAAGGAGTGATAACCGCAGTGGAAATCAACAGGAGCCCCCATCTGTGATTGATGAATTGCGTTTTTTACGCCTGGACAGGACTCAAAACGTAAGACCGAATCAGCAACGGAAAAGAAAGGAGTATCAAGGAGGCGTAAGAACCGACGGGGCGGGCATGGAGCTGCGATCAGGAGCAAGGGTGACCAACGGAGATAATGGATGATCCAGCAACGATAATTCACCTGACAGATTTACACCTAACTGAGGAAGAGTCACGAATACTATCGCTGGGCTTATCATTTTGTACAAGAACCAACTTTAATTACACCCAGACCCACATTGACTTCTTCAAGTTTGTAAGGAAGTTAAAACTTTAAAAAATCTTTTTTAATAGAAAAGACCAACTTGAAAAGAAACAGATGGAAACAGATGAAATCCAAAATTTAGAAGTTGGAGATTTGGAGGTACTACATGACCTATATCAATTGGAGAAAGAATGTGAGGGACAATCAATGTCTGAGACACTGAGTGACACTGCTGGTATGTTTGGCTTAGACATCTTTGAAAGCACTAAAACTGTATTTAATCCAAAATCAACTTTTACCCCCAACATCCCAAAGAACGCTATAGATGTCTTTTCAGATTTGGTCATTAAAGATTTAAAAGCATTATCAGTAGCATCGAGTAAGGTATTCATGAAGAGTGTCAGTCATTATGATAAAAAGTACTCCGCACTGGTAGACAAAATCAAGAATAGAAAAGACATTGTAGTGCGACAGTCGGACAAAGGGGGCAATGTGGTCCTTTGGCCACTTGATCTCTATACTGAAGAAGCTAAAGCGCAGTTGAGGGACCACAGTTGTTACTTGAAAGCACCGCAAAGCAATCTCACAGAGGTGAAGAACAAATATTTGAAAGATCTGACAAGGTGGCGGGGCCTAGGTATGTTAGCTCAGGCAGAATATTCATTTCTGAGGGTAGAAGATCCTGTTACACCAATCCTCTACCTTATCCCAAAGGTCCACAAAAATAAAGAAATCCCACCCGGCAGACCTATCATTTCTGCAATTGGCAGTCTCTTTGAGCCCACTTCCCGATACTTAGATCATTTTTTACAGGAGTTCGTTAAAGAGCTTCCTGCATACATCCAGGACACGAGAGATTTTTGTAATAAGATCACTAATGTGATATGGAAAGACTCATATCTGCTAATCACACTAGACGTAATGAGCCTCTATACAAGTATAGCTCATGAAGATGGATTGCGTGCAATACGCCACTTCCTTAACACACGACCCATCTCATTTTACCAACATTCTGCGATGCTGATGGAAATTTGCAGATTGTGTCTTAATAATAACTACTTCATGTTTGGAGGTGACACATTCAAAGAATGTATGATGATACAACGCGTACCATCACAACGCGGTATGTTACATCGCGGTCTTGACAACGCAAGTCGTTACACCGACTTGCGCTGGAGGGCGCTGGACTTAGGAATAGTGTGAATTACTATTCCAACTCCAGTCTACGTACAGTAGGGAATGTGTTGGAATAGTAATTCACACTATTCCTTAGTCTAGAGCGCCCTCCAGTGCAAGTCGATGTAATGACTTGTGTTGACAAAACCACGATGTAACCATACCGCGTTGTAATGGTTTCGTGGTAAAGGATGTTTCCCCATTCAAACAGCTTCAAGGGACGGCAATGGGCACCTGCTTTGCCCCCAGCTATGCTATTTTGCATATGGGCTGGTGGGAGGAGCAGGTGCTCAGAGTCGAACATGCTGAGGAATGGAAGGTAAACATAGTGACATGGATGAGGTTCATTGATGACCTGTTTGTAGTGTGGAATGGTACATTGGAATCAGCTCAACATTTTGTTCAGGAAATCAATGTTAACTCCCTGAACCTCAGATTCACAGACACTATTAGCAAGTCAAAGGTTTCCTTCTTGGACCTAGAAGTGTATGTTAAAGACAATAAAGTACACACTCGTACATTTAGGAAACCAACAGCAGGAAACTCTATCCTGCATGCCAGGAGTTTTCATCCTCAGAGGCTCAAAATGAGTATACCTTATGCTGAGCATCTGAGGATGAAACGCAACTGTAGTGAGGCCCAAGCTCTGACTGAGGCCCAGACATGCCTGACAAAGAGGTTTATCCAAAGGGGCTACAGTCCAGATGTCTTGGATCAAGCTTTACACAACATGAATAAGATTGAAAGGGATATTTTACTTCGACCTAATGAGGCACATGCCATCAAAAAGAAAAAAGACATAGGTGGACAAACAAGGATGATTACTAGATACAGTGCTTACCATTCTAGGGTGAGGTACAGTTTGTGTAAGCACTGGCATCTGGTTCGAAGGGACCCATTTTTAAGTGGAATGCTGTCACGTAGACCATTGATAACCTTCAAAAAAAGCCAAATCAACGAGGAATGAGTTGGTCAACAGCAGCCCAGAAGTTGGTACCTCGGAGGGCTGGTTAAAAGCAAGTCCTGGTTTCCACAAGTGCTTTAAGGGTAAATCTTGTAAAATTGCATGTAACAAGAAGCAGGTCAAATGACCCCTTATGAAAAGTCCTTGGAAGATCAGAACTTCTTTGAATTGTAGAAGTGAATTTGTTGTTTATATTCTAAAGTGTACGTGCCCAAAATTGTACATGGGTAGCACCATTTATACGGTTCACATTCGGATATTACAGCACTTGAGGGCAGTCAAGAACAACGACAAAAACTACCCAGTTGCACGACACATCAATGAAATTCACAAGGGGAATGTGAGTGACTTGTCATATTATGCAGTGGACCAGGTGCCCAAATTAAGGAGGGGTGGAAACCGTGAGATGAGACTGCGTCAGCTGGAGTCCAGGTACATACTGCTGTTCAACACCAAGATTCCATTTGGACTTAATGCAGAAGAAGATTTACATGTCCATCTGAGTTAGTTAGGGTATCCAGAATCAGCGTTTTTAACACTCTGCAGGGTATGAACAGTGAGAGGAAGGCAAAAGACAGAGGTGCATAACAAATGGTGTAGGGGACCAATAGGATTGGTACTAGTATTGATTTTTTAGACTTAAGGAGGTGCATGAGTTTTGATGATTTTATACAAATCATGAAACCGTACGTTATTGATAACAATTTCAATAAGGGCTTTCGATATATCAATTTACACAGTTAAACTATCAAGATATGCTTGACAGGGCTGCTCCCTAAACTTTCAATGGAGATAGTAGGTTGTATGAGAGCACCTGCACTTTATTGTTCATTGTAATGATCTTATGCAGTATTTGCACATTTAATGATATAGCCAGTTTACAAACACATTAAATCGTGAATGAGTTCTATAAAGCACTTGCACTTTAGAACTGTTGATTTGCACTAAGGCATTTGCACTTTACTTAGAAATGAATCTAAGTGTATCCTACAATGAACTTTTTAAAGTACTTGCATTTTCATAGATAGTCCTCTGGTACAGTTATGCAAACTATGAACGAGGTCTGTAAGCACTTGCACTTTGGAACTTTTGGAGCCATTACATCGCATTTGCACGTTAAATATAGAGGAATCAAACTGTATCAGTACAATACATGTCAGTAATTCGGGAGCAGCAGTCTTAATAGAAGGTCTCACAATTCACTTTACATTTAGACACATGTCAGTGTTATTTTTAAATATTTTTAAGCATTGTGAATTCTTGGTAGTTATCTTTTATACCTCTTGAAAATAGTAATGTGAAAGTCCAATTTTCTGCACAGAATTACATGTATAGGAAATAGAGTGGGATAAATGAGGGAAAAGTGATTAGCAGTCCCGTTTTTCACAATAAGATGTATTATTGTGTGAATACTGTATGTCCAACCAATTGTGGTCTAACCTCACCCAGCGTAACATGAGTGTCAAAGTTTTCCTGCATATGCATCAATGTGAATTGGCACCTTAGCATTATGAATTAATGAGCATAATGAAAAATGTCACCCCTATGAGTCGCAGTACTAAGAAATAGAAACTAGCGCGTGACAATGAATTTTAATTGTCTCTACGCCTGCTGGATAAATGAGAGAATAGCCTTGGGCAAATCTATATTTATCGATTTTATTTTACTTGACTTATATATTTATTCTTCGCAATGAACTTAATGGTCACAAACACCAGGCATCAGCGGCATTGCCGAATCTGTATATTATGTCCTTGGATGTTATACACCATGTGATACTTAACCCTGCATTTTTAATGGCGAGCTACGATGACGTTTTGTTGTGTGAACAAGGCAGGAAGTGCCGAAATGCGTAGCAGCAGAGATTATAATAAACCAGAAACTTATCGTGTGATCCAGCGCCTGTGTCGGTGTCCATTTCTTGATTGAAGGAATTGGAGTTGGAGCTGAAATATATATATATATATATATACATATATATATATATATATATATACACACACACATATGGTGTTGCATAATTATATTTTAAATATTCCACAATTTATATATATATATATATATATATTTTATAAAAATACTTATTTGAAATGGTATTATTACTTCATATTTTGGGAAATATATTAATATGGAAATAAATATGTATATATATATTCATACTAATACATTTAAAATATTATTAAAATTAATATAATGCAAAATAAATCTTTTTATTAATTATGTTACACTATATATGTATGTGTGTATATATATATACAGACACACACACACATATATATCTATATATAGATATATATAGATATATATCTATATATATATATATAAAAACCTCCATACACAATAAAGCCATAACAATATATTAAGAAAAAATATATTCATAAATATAGACAGTAAATAAAATATTAAGAAATTAAAATTTCAAAAAATACATAAACAAAGAAAATACTATAAAAAAATCTCATGAATTTAAAAATAAAAGCAAATAATGTAAAATACAAAAAAAAACAATTATTGCAATAATCTCTATTTAACCAACATTATGAAAACAGTTGGGGGCATATTACTAAGAAATGGCGATAACTATTGCTAACCTAGGTTAGCGCTAGTTTTCCTATCGCCGCCGATCCCTGCAAGTTATCGCCCTGTTAGCGACGTATTAGCAAAGTTTTGCTAACAGGCGATAGCTCCAGGGATCAGCGGCAAAAACCGCCGCTAACATTAGCACGATGGCGTTAATGAAACCGGCGATAGCGGGTGGAATCCAGCGATAAGCCCTTAGCTATAGAAAAAGGCACGCTAACCCGCAAGTTTGGACTTAGCCCATCTGTCCACCCCCAATATAAAAAATGCACAAAAAAAAAGGAAAAATGCAGATATGAGCAGCCAGGGCATAGTGCAGCACACATCAACAACCCCCTCAAGCCACCCAACATCCTGGTTGACCAGGATGAGATCCTGGTTCCCACGCAGGACCTGCATCTGGTTCCTGGATCCCTCGCTGGACCTGCGTCTGGTTCCTGGATCCCTCGCTGGACCTGCGTCGGGTTCCTGGAACCCTTGCTGGACCTGCGTCTGGTTCCTGGATTCCTCGCTGGACCTGCGTCTGGTTCCTGGATCCCTGGCTGGACCTGCGTCTGGTTCCTGGATCCCTCGCTGGAGCTGCGTCTTGTTCCTGGATCCCTCACTGGAGCTGTGTCTGGTTCCTGGATCCCTTGCTGGAGCTGTGTCTGGTTCCTGGATCCCTCGCTGGACCTGCGTCTGTGACCTGGAGTGGGATGTGGAGTAGCTGTGGAGTCGATGAGCTGTGGCGGGAGACATTGATGTGTGACGATCGCCCGTACCTGGTGGTGAAGTCTGGCAGGTCGCATGGAGACACGTTGCTGACCTGTGTGAGAAGCCCGCCTTGCGCACCTTGGTGCAGTCAATGGTAGAGGTGATCCTGCGCACCAACGTAGTGAGGTCCGCTTTGCATACTATGATCCACCACTACACCGAGGTGCACAGAGGGGATTACCAACGGTGGGTGCCGTCTCCCTGCATCACAGGACGGATGATGTTGGGCTGGCCGGACGCTCTGGAGGGTGAGGCCCCTGTGCTACGCTGAACTTGTGTGGACTGAGCGCTGCAACTACACGCCTAAGGGAGCCCTGCTGCATCAACTGCATCGGGTGGTCCACCAGTGGACTACGCGGTGACTGCTGTACCCAGCCCAGTGAAAGCACACCTGGCTCAGGCTCCTGCTGGCTGAGTCACAGATTTGGGGGAAGTGCAGTGGATTACGCCACGGGGTCAATGTCCAGGTAAGGAGAAGGTGGGACGCGTAGCGCAGGAGGGCCGGGGGGGAGTCGCTCAAGCATATCACACGTAGATGACGCACCCCCAGTGGCGGCTCTACCGCTATGTTGGAAGAGCGTTGCCCCACCACCTCAAGCAGTGCAGAAGAGGAACAATCATCACATGATGATAACTTAATCAATCAATCACTCAGGGGAATTGTAAGCGCGCCACTCACCCGTGAGGGTCGCAAGGCACTGAGGGGGTGGGGGGCCGCAGATCTGTTAGTTGAAGAGCCAGGTCTTGAGGGTCTTCCTGAAGGTGTTCAGGGAGGGAGCACCTCTGATGTCTGCCCGTAGCCCGTTCCAGGTATTGGATGCAATGTGGGAGAAGGATCTTCCACCTGCTCTGGCTCTGTGGATCCGCTGGGTTTCAGACAGTGCGAGGTTGGAAGATCGGATGTCTCATTTGTGTATGTGGCAGTTGATCCTGTCGTTGAGGTATTTGGTTACATTGTTGTGTTGACATTTGTAGGCGTGAGTGAGGATTTTGAAGGTGACTCTTTTCACCACGGGGAGACAGTGGAGTCTACGTAGGTGTTGGCTGATGTGTCAGTGCCTGGGGATGCCGAGGACGAGTCTGGTGGTGGTGTACTGTAATGTCGGACGTTTGCGGAGTAGGGACTCGTAAATAGCGGCGTAGAGTGCGTTGCCATAGTCCAGTCTGCTGGAGTGAGTGCATGGGTGACTGTCTTCCTTGACTCTGGGGGTATCCATTTGAAGGTCTTGCGGAGGATGCGGAGGGTGTTGAAGCAGCTGGAGGTGACGGCGTAGACCTGTCTGTTCATGGTGAGGGATGGGTCGAGTACGATGCCAAGGTATCTGGTGTGGTCCGAAGGGGTAGGTGGGCTTCCGAGGGAATAGGCCAACAGGTGTTGTCCCATGCTGAAGGTGTGGTTCCAAGGACAAGGACTACTGTCTTCTCAGTGTTGAGCTTCAGGCAGCTGTTGGTCATCCAGACTGCGACGTCCTGCATTCATTTCTGGAAGTTGAGTCTGGCGGTGGTGGGGTCTTTGGTGAGGGAGAGGACGAGCTGGGTGTCATCAGCGTATGATACGATGTTGAGGCCATGTTGTTGGACGGTGGCGTCGAGGGTGCCATGTAGATGTTGAACACGGTCGGGCTCAGAGATGAAACCTCTGGGACTCTGCAGGTGATTTACGTGGGATCGGAAAGGAAGGTTGGCAGTCTGATCCTTTGGCTTCTTCCGGGGAGGAATAATCGGATCCGGTCGAGGCCTGTTCCTTGTATGCCGGCGTCGTGTAGTCTGGCGACTAGTGTGTGGTGGGAGACGGTGTCGAAGGCCGCTGAAAGGACGAGTATGATGAGGGCTGTGGAGTGGCCTTGGTCCAGGAGTGTGCGGATGTCGTCTGTGGCGGCAAGTAGGACAGCCTCGTTGCTGTGGTTGGTTTGCAATCCGGATTGGGACGGGTCGAGGATGGTGTTGTCATCAATGAATCGTGTCAGTTCCCTGTTCACTGTTTACTCTGCAACTTTGGCCGCGAAGGGGAGGAGCGAGATGGGCCGGTAGTTCTTGAGGTCGGTGGGGTCAGCTGTGGTCTTTTTGAGAAGGGGCCAGACTTTTGCACGCTTACAGTCGTCTGGGTAGGTGCCTGTTTTGAAGGTGGTGTTGATGGTGCGTTGCAGTTCGTGTGTGATGGCGACTGCGGCTCTGTGGTAGATGTGGGAGGGCATGGGTTGGTGGAGGCCCACGAGTGGATGCCTTTCATGGTTGAGGCTGTGTCTTCGGCTGTGACTGGCATCCAGGTGGAGATGGTGGGCTGGCTGGTGTGTCCGGGGCCCGGGGTGTCTGTAAACGAGGGTTCCTCGGAGTGTGGAGTTGTGGCTGGTCTGGATCTGGAAGTGCAGGTAATCGGCAGAGGGGAAGGTTTCGCTGGAGGTGGTGAGGCGGAGGGTGCTCTTGTGGGCAATGGCGAGGCACCCTACCAGGTGGTTGGTGCGGTCCTTCCTCTGGATCTTGTATCCGTCCGGGATGGCGGTGTTGATGTCGGGGGCAGAGGAGGCGTTGGTCCAGGTCTCCATGAAGAAGGCGATGTTGGGCGAGAGAGAGATGAGTAGGTTCCAGATTTCCACGGCGTTTTTGTGCACGGAGCGCCCGTTGAGGAGGATGCATCCTAGGGTGTCGATGGTGCAGGCGCCGGCTGTGTTGGAGTCCGGGGTGGTGGTTAAGCTCTGGCGGCAGTGGAGGCAGGAGAACTGGCCATGGGTCGTGTTTGCTGAGGCCTGTTGTCAGTCTCTGACTTTCCCGGGGTTGAGTGCATGGAGGGTGGCTGTGCTGTAGCAGTGGGTGGCCCGTGATCCAGGCTTCCTGGCGCTGGTCGCAGTTGGGTTGCAGACGTGCGCAGACAGGCTTGTCTTAGGCGCGCCTTCTGCGTGCCAGCGGCGCATGTCCGCTGCGCAATCGCGCAGTGTCCACCATCAAGTAGGGGAGGCGGGAATGTGTGAGGACAGGGGTGCAGGGTTGCAGGGGCAGCAGCGGCGGGAAGCGGGTAGTGCGGGCTCAGAGAAGCCAATAAAACAGTTAAAAAAGGGAAAAACAAGGGATAAATAACTCATGTAATCATGCTATGTATCCTCAGGGGGTGGGCGGGTGGGTAGGACTGCTCCAAACACAGAGCAGGGAATGTGCGCTGTTTGGTCGGCCCACTCAGGCCGCCCAATGCAGACATGCGCACTTCTCTGTTCGCAATGCAGGCTGCATTACAGCCTGCATGGAGAACATGCCCACCCCTCCGGCCCCTGCCTGCATGACTTGTCCTGTTGCCAATTAACAATCCCACCGCCGCATCGCAGCGTTGTGATTGACTCAGGGGAGGAAGCCTGGCTGCCTACTTCCTTTTCCTGGAAGCAGGCGCAGGAGAGCAGGAGTTACGAAGACACAGGACACGGCTTAGAGGTAATACTTCCCTCAATACATTTTTAACAACACACGCTCACACACACATCCCCGTGTCCACACACCATCCAGTGTTCTTTATGGGGTTTACCACCTCACAGCTGCCCAGACACCCTTCGCACTTCTCAATGCTGGCCGCTGTGTGCCCATGCACAGCGGGCGTACCACTCGTGTGCCAAAGGCACATACGTAGTTGCGATGCATGCCATAACATCGCATTCCATTCCGATACATACTAATACTAGGCACATTGCAACAGTTGAGTAGGTGTTGCATAGCGGAGACATGAAGATCACTGTTCCCACTACAGTGAGTGCGACCCAAAAATAACCTTTGCACAACAAACCCAACCGTGAACCCTGGAATTCCTTTCTGAACCCCCAAAAGACACACAAAAGATCACATTTGAGACAAATGCACCCCCCAAATTTCTCTTCATTTTGGCACAAAACACACCCAAGATTTTGAAATTTGACCCCAAAAGAAACACCCCAAAATTCCAAAATTTACCCCAAAAAACACCCCATTTTTCATATTTTACCCCAAAAAACACCCCTTTTTTCATATTTTACCCCATTTTTCATATTTTACCCCAAAAAACACCCCTTTTTCATATTTTACCCCAAGACATACTCCAATTTTCATTTTTACATTCAAAACCCATGCACACCTGAAAAAGTTTGGATTACCCCATTACTGACCTCACAATGCGTTGCAATCAAATGTGATGTTAAGGGACCCGCGTTGTCGGAGTTGCGTTGTTAATGATGTACTGCCTGCGTTGTAAGGGTCGTCTCCCGTGACGAAGACAACACATAAGCTACGCCGTTTGCGTTCGTTTGCCCCTGGACCGTGCTCAGCACCAAGGTGCATTCCTCTTGGACACTCCACTGAGAAGTGTGGCTCAATGGTTAGAGCGGCAGACCCTGATGCAGAGATCTGGCCCGGGATCAGGGTTCAATTCCCGCCTCGGCGGGTCTTGGGCTCAATTTCCTCGGACCTGATAATTCTCGCCTCGGTGCCTATTCTAATCATGGGTCCCACTCTGCAACTCTGGGCAATAGCTTGCTTAATCTCCACAACGGCCCCAACAGCGCTGGGATGCCTGGCTTCACCCTGGGGGTGCCCAGGAGTGGACATTTCACAGGGAAAAGCCAGGAAGGGTTCCACAGCGGTATGCGTACAGCGCCTGGACACCCCTTTGGGGGTATGGGTGCGCTTTACAAGTACAAATTTCATTTCCACCGCTACGATGCCAGCACCCTCCTCGCCATCAACCCTGGACACCACCTCGCCTGCCAGGACAAACCTCTGCTCCGTAACGAACATCGCCTTCGCCATCACTGACGGATGCAGTAACACCTGCAAGGAGCACCCCGACCATCAAGGAGGAGGCATTGCCGTCACCTACAGAGGCACACTCCGACTGACCACGCACTCTAATGTGCCAAGGGTGACCATGGACCACGTCAACTCCCAGATCCAGACCAAGCCCAAGAACATCCTCTGTGGCACCCTCATGTGCAGGCCCCCCGGGTCATGGCCCCCCATTCTACAATCCCATTGTAGACATCATTGCACCCCAGGGTCTCCCATCCCCCAATGACATCCAACTTGGTGAACTCAAGTTCCACCTGGGCAACCCCAGTGAACAGAGCACCAACCCCTTCTGTCACCGACATCAGACGCAAGCAGCAAGTCACCTCAGCAGGCCACATAGCAGGACACACGGTCGAGCACGTCACCTCTGCTAGCGGTTACTTCAACTACAGCCACAACACAGGACTCTCCTGGCACAACCATCATTGGATGAATGATGTCTTCACCTTGCCCATCGGACGCCAGTGCCGTCATCGCACCCTGTCACAGCTGGATCAAGGCCACCGCAGAACGTCTGGTCAACTGCCTCCGCACCAACACTCCACCAATGCTTCCAAACGATGACACCGCAGTGCGCAACCACCACCGATGGATCTCCAACATCGCCGACATTCGGGCACCCCTCATGAACGGCACTGCGCCAGTACCTTCCACCTGCCTGATGGCAGGCGTGAGGGTGAGGCAGTGCCATAGGGATAGGCCGGCCCCATGCATTGCTAGAGTTGCGTCATGGTTGTGACACAACTGCAGCAGTGCGTGACTTTAGCGCAGACTGATACATCAGGATTCCTGGCGTATCTGTCATTACTTGCGTCATGGAGCGCTGTCCAGTGAGTGCAGCGCATCCATGCTGTTGCAAGGAGGGCGTAATGAGAAGTGTTGCATTGCTGTCTTGTCGCAGCGCAGCTACACTTTTCATGACTGGGGCCCAGGAATGCGCACTATCTTATTGATGGTGCACATTCCTGCACTGTATTTTTGTCGCAGGGCAGCGCTGCAACATTGCTTGCAGCGCTGTCCAGCAGCAGAAACATGCATAGATGTGGGCCCAAGACTTATCCCCATTTTTAAGACCAGCTATTTTCTGGTCTTAAGTTCCTGCAGCTAACGGGCCTTAGCGCGACTTTTTTTATCGCTTCGCGGGTCCGGGCCGTCCTTGCTAATAGGGCGAAGTACGGTTAGCAGGAGTTTTAGTGAAATTTAGAGAAGGAACGCCTACCTTGCATGTCATTAGCGATAAATATCGCTGGCATGCAAGGCGATAGAAAAACCGGCTGCTATCGCCGGAAAGCTGTCGCTAACACCTGTTAGTGACGGTATTCTACCTTTACTACACGGTCATTACTTCGTATTACCATTACTACACATATTTTAGTTCGCAGATGCCATTACTTAGCATGCATTTACTTAGCATGCATTTACTACACATGTTCCATTACTTAGCATGCACTTACTGTGCAAATTAAAGTTTTGGGGTACAGGGGTATTTTTAGGGGTCAGGGTGGGTTAGGGTTTTGGGGTGTAGGGGGTATTTTTAGGGTTCAGGGTGCATTTAAGGTTTTGGGGTGCTGGTGTATTTTTGGGGTTCAGGGTGCGTTTAGGTTTTGGGGTGCTGGGGTAATTTTAGGGGTCAGGGTTGGTTAGGGTTTTGGGGTGTAGGGGGTAATTTTAGGGTTCAGGGTGCATTTAGGTTTTGGGATACTGGGGTATTTTTAGGGGTCAGGGTGGGTTAGGGTTTTGGGGTGTAGGGGGTATTTTTAGGGTTCAGGGTGCATTTAAGGTTTTGGGGTGCTGGGGTATTTTTGGGGATCAGGGTGCGTTTAGGTTTTGGGGTACAGGGGTATTTTTAGGGGCAAGGTGGGTTAGGGTTTTGGGGTATAGGGGGTATTTTTAGGGTTCAGGGTGCATTTAAGGTTTTGGGGTGCAGGGGTATTTTTGGGGATCAGGGTGCGTTTAGGTTTTGGGGTGCTGGGGTAATTTTAGGGGTCAGGGTTGGTTAGGGTTTTGGGGTGTACAGGGTAATTTTAGGGTTCAGGGTGCATTTAGGTTTTGGGTTACTGGGGTACTTTTAGGGGTCAGGGTGGGTTAGGGTTTTGGGGTGCAAGGGGGAATTTTGAGGGTTCAGGGTGAGTTTAAGGTTTTGGGGTGCTGGGGTATTTTTGGGGTTCAGGGTGCGTTTAGGTTTTGGGGTACAGGGGTATTTTTAGGGGTCAGGGTGGGATAGGGTTTTGGGGTGTAGGGGGGATTTTTAGGGTTTAGGGTGCATTTAAGGTATTGGGGTGCTGGGGTATTTTGGGGTTCAGGGTGCGTTTAGGTTTTGGGGTACAGGGGTATTTTTAGGGGTCAGGGTGGGTTAGGGTTTTGGGGTGTAGGGGGTATTTTTAGGGTTCAGGTTGCGTTTAAGGTTTTGGGGTGCTGGGGTATTTTTGGGGTTCAGGGTGCGTTTAGGTTTTGGGGTGCTGGGATATTTTTTGGGGTCAGGGTGAGATAGGGGTTTGGGGTGTAGGGGGTATTTTTAGGGTTCAGGGTGCATTTAGGTTTTGTGGTACTTGGGTATTTTTAGGGGTCAGGGTGGGTTAGGGTTTTGGGGTGCATGGGGTATTTTGAGGGTTCAGGGTGCATTTAAGGTTTTGGGGTGCTGGGGTATTTTGGGGTTCAGGGTGTGTTTAGGTTTTGGGGTGCTGGGATATTGTCAGGGTGGGTTAGGGTTTGGGGTGTAGGGGGTATTTTTAGGGTTCAGGGTGCGTTTAAGGTTTTGGGTTGCTGGGGTATTTTTGGGGTTCAGGGTGCGTTTAGGTTTTGGGGTGCTGGGATATTTTTAGGGGTCAGGGTGAGATAGGGGTTTGGGGTGTAGGGGGTATTTTTAGGGTTCAGGGTGCGTGCCAGGGGATAGGTAACTATTACGATAAATTTTTTGTTTTAAAGTACCAATAACGCGTTGTAACGGTATGCGTAATACATAACTGCGAAGTAAAAGCATTTTTAATGTATTTGTATATATTTGCGAAGTAAAAGCATGCACACTAAAATCATGCGTAGTAATGGTATTTGCGAAGTAAAAACTTCGAAGTAAATACCTGCGGAGTAACGGTATGCTAAGTAACATCATATATTCGTTAGCGACAGCTTGATAATAGGGCGATAGAAATAAACCGCGGCAGGAAAGTGCCGCTAACGTGGCGATAAAAGGCTTGATAATATGCCCCTTGGAGTCTAAGAATATTAAATACACTATCCCAACTTGAGTTTATGCAACAGTTGGGAAAGTGTCAGACTTCAGAGGGAAACAATTTACTATTCCCACTCCAGTCTGTGCAATAGTAGGGAAAGCGTTGGAGTTTCGAAAGATAACATTTACTATTCCTACTCCAAAGAGCTCAACTGTAGGGGAAGTGTTGGAGTTAGGAGGCGTAAAATGTACTATTCCCACTCCAATCTGTGCAACAGTAGGGAAAGCGTTGGACTTTGGAAGGGTGAAATTTACTATTCCCACTCCAGTCAGCGCAACAGTAGGGAAAGTGGTAAACTTTGGAGGGGTAAAATTTACCATTCCCACTCTAGTCTGTGCAACCGTAGGGGAATGCTTTGGATTTCGGAGGGAGGAAATTTACTGTTCCCACTCCAAACAGCACAATAGTAGAGAAAGTGTTGGACTTTGCAGGAGTAAAATTTACTATTCCCACTCCACTCTGTGCAACAGTAGGGAAAGCGTTAGATTTCAGACGGGTGAAATGTACAATTCCCACTCCAGTCAGCACAACAGTAGGGAAAGTGCTGGACTTTAGAGGGACATTTACTATTCCCACTCCAGTCTGTCAAACGTAGGGAAAGCGTTGGATTTCGGAGGGGTGAAATTTAGTATTCCATCTCCAGTCAGCAAAACAGTAGGGAAAGTGTTAGACTTTGGAGGGGTAAAATGTACTATTCCCACTCCAAACAGCTCAACAGTAGGGAAAGTGTAGAATTGCAAAAGAAGGGTATCAAAGACCTCCTGGTCCCACAGTGCGCATGGAAAATTCTGTGGGTTTGTGCTATTAAGGCCCTACTTCGAAGACTGAATTTGGATAAATATTGGGCTTTACCAGAGAGCATGTGTTTAATTGGCAATGCCAGCATAAAAGCAATTTTTTGGGAGAGTGTGGCAATAGATAATGTTATGCAGTACAAGGGTTCCCTAATCGTGGTCTTTACTGATCGAAATCCTATGGCCTTTTATGAAAGTACCATCAACAAAATTGTCCTTCCACTAGCTAGGAAACTCAACATTCAGTTCAGGTATGGTACTTTACCTGTAAAATCATTCATTGGTAGATGGCAACAGAATAGTGGTCCACACAATGATTTGTGTGTAGGCTGTGAACGGTGATCCGAATCGCTTCTCCATGCTTTGTTTTTCTGCCCCTTCTATAAACAAATACGTGCAAAATGGATTGTCCCCCTGTGCAAAAACCTGGGTAGTATTAAGGAGTTCTAGGAAAATGTCAGAATATTGCAGTGCGATACTAGCCGGATTGTGGTTTTTTTCGTGCCCAAGGTTTTAATGGCATTCTGGATAAAGCTTGTGAAGCTTACACAGTCAGTTTTTAACCTATGAAATGAATTATTTGATGAACTGTGGTTGGATATGCAATACTGTTGTAGACCTTAATCTTGTTAACTGTCCATCTTATGCTTTTTAGATAGTGATTTTGTGTTTACCAATTTTGTGGTTTTTATATTGCTCGTTTATTAACCAATATTTTAGCTGGAGCATTTTACATATTCCTATAGCTTTATTTTGGTATTTATATTTGCATTTTTATGTAAATGTGTGATGTTGGTTGTCTTGTCTGTCTACAGTGTTATGATCCATAGAGATCGAAATAAAGTTCTCTGATGATGGTTGAGTTGCAAAGAGGTTCATTTTACTATTCCTACGTCATTCTAAACAAGAGTAGGGAAAATACTTCACTTCAAACACATATATAAAGAACACCATGAATGTAGAAAAAGTATTAAACTCTTAATATAAAGATTATTAGTTAAAATAAATATATAAATATATATATATATGTTTATATATATGTAACAAAAATAAAAAGCATTAATCAATTTACATAATTACTGTTCAATCAAATAATTAATTATCAATTAATAAGTAATCATAATGAAATTATTAATTGGGTGATTGCGCCGCATTGTGAAATCTCGTTTACCCACTCTGCTTATAAGGTACGATTCCGGCAGAGAGGGAAGGGCACTCGACCACGACCTGCAGCGTCCCCCGAGATCCACAGCGGACGCGCTTCAGAGGCAGTGGGTAGGGGAGCGGAAAATAGCCTCCAGCATTCCCATTGGGGGTTTAGATGTCATGCTGGCGCCTAAATTAATCCCCTATAAAAACTTTGCCAATACTTTTAAATCGGGATTCGCTGAGCCTGACCCCAAAATGGCGCCCGCCAAAGTAATTCCACCGAAGAGGGATGATGTCCCATAAAACGAAGGGGTCCCGACGAATTATCCGGACAAAAGGCGTAGCAGAATATGAACCATAGAACTAGAGGCAAGCCCAGCTGCAGAGTCACGGGGGATCAACAGACTCAACTTGCCTGACCTTAAGATGGCAGTCAAAGCTCCATATTTTTTCCTATCTTGCCATCCTCGTCACCCCCATTCTCCCGTTTTTTGACTCGAGACCTTCGGATACTTCATGAACTTCATCCTAACTTGGTGGAGCCCGAGCAACATGGCCGACTTCCGGTGGAGTTGCATCGACAGCTATAGGGGAGATTGACTCCGGCTCACCGCTATGGCCGTCACCTACCCAGCCGGACTTCGGACATATATTTCGCCGTTTTCTCCGCTGCAGTCTCCTCCCTGTTGACTTCCAGCTCTCTTGGTTTTTTGGTCTTTGATTTTTGTTTTCCCGCCTTTTCGGGTTGTTCCGCCTATGCCCCCGACCTTGATCCCCCATCTTGTTGACCTTTGCTTGATCTGCTCCCCTTCCCCCTCTTTATTTTCCTCCCTTACATTCTTTTCCCTCTCTCTCTCTTACATTACACACTAGCAATGCTTACTATTGTTTTCTTGTGCCTCTCTTATGTGACCGTATGTGCCATTCACTATCAACTCTTGTTTTGACTTTGTAATCATTTTGTAATTTATTGTGAAATTTTGCAACCTGCAACTCACTGTTTCCTTATGTAAAGCGCTCTGATACCTCCGGGTCTAGCCAGCGCTATATAAAACTCATCAAATAAATACAAATAAATAATTAATTAAATAACCCCCACCCTATTCCCCTACAGACTTAGCCACCTGCACCTGAAATAGTACTTAAAAATATTTCATAATTTGCATACTTAAAATCAATTAAATAATGAATTAACAGCTAATAATAAAATGTAAATTAATTATTACTTAATTAATTTCACATCCTAAACCCCTATAAACCTAGCAGCCCAGATCTAAAATGTAAAAAAAAATAAGTAAGCATTCCAGAATGTAGGACCTGATTACGATGTCGGTGAATCCGACACCGACGGCTCGTCGGTGGCAGACCCACCAACATCGGCCCCTGCCATCTCACTGCTGCATTTTGATACATTGGGCAAAGTCATTTGGTGGAGGGACCGTCCACCGTCCTTCCGAAGTTTCGGAGGGTCAGTAATCCCTACATTGACGGTGGTGCCTGCTCATGCACTGTCGTATGGATTACAATGTCCCTTTCCGCCTGCACTTTCATGACGGTTCACCCGCCATGAAAAGGCAGGTGGAAAGTGACCTTGGGGGTCCCTAGCAGGGCCCCCCTACCAGAAGCCCTTCATTATGGGGCCTGGGGGGCACCTATGGTGCTTCCCTAAACATTTCTGCACCATGTGGCAGGCCACGCATGGTGCCGGCCACATAGTGCAGGGATGTTTTACATGTGTTTATTTCATATTGGGGCGTGTGCTGCAGCCCGCAGCACACGCCGCAATAGAAAATATACACATTGCGACTGCCATGAAGGTGGTCGCATCATAATATGGGCAGCGGGACCGCCGACTTCTAGTCGGACGGTCCTGCTTCCGCCACAGTGCCGGTCGGACGAGAGTCCGCCCAACATCGTAATCAGGCCCTTAGATATTTAAAATACAATTAAATAATTAATTTACAAACCCAGCATCCCACAACTAAAATATCAGTAACATAAACCGTATTCCGTATTTTACATTATTAAAACTAATTAAATACAAATTATGTATAAATTATTAATTAATTCATAGTTAATTAACTTTACACCCAAAACCCCTACAAACCTAGCAGCCTGCAACTAAAATATAAGTAAAATAAATAAGTATTCCATAAATTACATAATTAAAATCAATGAAATAAATAATTAACAATTAATAATTAATTGTTGATTAATTGTTACTTAATTAGCTTCCCAATCTATACTACTACAAACCAAACAGCCTGCAAATAACATATGAGAAAAATAAATCTATATTATATAATTTACATAATAAATAGCAATCAATAATTACATTCATGATTAGAATTAACTAATTAACTTTCCACCCTAGCCCCATACAAACCCAACAACCCACTATGACATTACTATGACACTATAAATTAGTATAAACAAATAAATAAAAAATTCTAAATCACTAGAAAATTGCAATCTATATTTTTTTAAATAACCTTTATTTAAACAATAGAAACACGTAATATTGATATATCAGCTAAAACACATTGAAATAATTTAAAAAATTATATTTTTAACCACTATATTATTGAAAACGATATTAATATTATCGATATTATTTAAAACGATATTACAAACCTCAAAACAATATATCCTTGTCAACGATATCTGTGCATCATGATAATGTGTATCATAATATTTATTTTCCAATATTTCTGTCCCCGATATTTTTAAATCGATATTTTGTTGAAACACCCCCTAAGGCCTCCTTTAGCCTAACCTTATTCAATGCCCACAGAACCCACCCTTGAATTATTAGTTTGCCCTTTTGGACTGCAAATTGTGTCAAAAGCAGATAGACATGCAGATTCTTATCGAAAAACCTTGACTCCATAGAAAACGAATTTGTATGTACTTCAGCCTTTATGACTTCAGTAGCAGACTGGATGAAGATCAACTGACTTCAAATTAATAGTGAGTGATATGTCAGAGGTCAGGATTTTCAGTAAGCACACTTCTGTTTGGTCATACAGCTATGGGCTTGCTGACCTGGGCCCAAATCAAGTCCCTGTTTCCACCGCCAAAATTCTTGATCTTCATTTTTACCATGAATTGAATTTCATTAATCAAATTTCAAAAGTTGCCTCTCCTGTTTCTCCTCATTGAAATCATTCAGAAAGATACCACATGGAAAGCTATTGTCCAGCTTTAATCATCTCTCACTTGAATTACAGAAATTCTCTGTACATAGGCCTTCCTGAATATGCAAGAGCTCGGCCTTAGGGTATGTAAAACACTGCTGGTCATCTGGTCTCTAAGCTTCCAGCCCATCATCCTGCTACATCTCATCCCAAAACCCTTGACTGGATGCTAATCATGAATAGATTTTTGTTCAAGTCACTCTGCCTCTTCCATAAAACGTGGTACAAAAAAGGTCCTCTCTACATCCAGGACAAAACACAATACTACCTTCCTTCTAGAACGTTATGCTCTGTTTCTCAGAACTTGGCTTGCACCACCTGCAACCATCTGTATCGCATGGGTGGTCTTTATTTATTCTTTCTTGCAGCTAGAATTCTCTTCCATCTAATCTTAAACATATCCTCCATAATTAAGTCTTTAGGAAAAAACTCAAAACATGGCTCTTTAACAAGTTATAAGCTCTTTCTTCTTGGCTGCCCTATTCCCTACGTAAGTCTTAACTAGTGCCAAGGTGCCCTCCTCAGGTGATTGATTGTGCACATTACAAATTCAAAAGAGATAGATAGATTTTGCTAAAAAATATCACTTAGCTCAGTAAGCAATAGTTCATCTGTAGGGGGTTTATTAATCAAGGCTGCAGTGGTGTTAAAGGAAAAGATTTATTTCACTGATTCATCATTGCAGTCAGCAAAAAAATTGGTTAGTCCCAGTGACAATTTGAATTGAGTAAGGATGAAACAGGAGGGGGTGAAGTCAATCAAGATGTCCAGCGGCAAGTAGCTCCCAGAAGCTCTGACTCCCCTTGTCTAAATCCGTCAATATCTTGGAGACCCACTGGCCCAATAGAGCCTCAACTACTCTGGAGGTGTGTACAGATGCTGGTGGTGCCGGTGGGGTTGTTATGATCCATGGGAAGGACCTGGGACACCGAGGGTGAGCGTTGATGCTGTGTTAGAATGGTGCCAATTGAGCAGAGGTACCACGGCTCACGGAGGCAACGGGCCCGGGGCATGACTCACAGGCTGGAAGTGGGCTGTGGCCCCTCACAGAAAGACATTGCTCGGCACCTATTGGGGCCTGACATGAAGGAGAGGTGAGTTGGCTCACTGCTTCGCAGGATAGGTCTCCTGTGCTAGTGCTCCTGCTGGGGCAGCTAGGACTTTGGCAGTGAGAGGAGTAAGGTAAGTGCTGCAGGGCACTGGAGAGTAACCAATGCTATAGAATTGGGACAAGTGTGGTGGAAATAGGCAAGCCCTGAGGGCCTCCTGAGACACCTGGTCGAGCTGGGACATCCTCGGGAGAAGGCTGTGGACTCCATCTCAGTGCTAAAATTGACTGACTGTGGGCCTTGGGCCTCCTGCCAGAACACGTCTGCAAAGAGTTTGGGCCCTCAACTGGGGTAGCATGCATGTTAAGGAATGAGAGGTGCTCTTACTGTGCGAACCTTTTGGGGATATTTGGGCAGGCACTAATGACCCAAGTGGAGTGGCCCTTGAAGCGCAAAGGTGGGAAATTGTGGAGGGAATGCAGTCCTTATAGTGGCCTGCCAGGGGCCCCAGAACAGTTTGGCCTGAGAGAAACAACAAGAAACAGGACCTGCATTCCCACCATGGGGAAAGATAGAACCCAGAAGGGCACACAACAAACAGGCATGGACAAATACATGAATCTGCAGGCAGAATCCTCGGCCACCCACTGAGTTCCAGTTAATCTGAGCAGATCCCCGCAAAGTCAGAGAAAGGGCGCAGAGCCGGAGAGAGTGGCAACTGAGCTTTGGTCTGAGGTGTCTAATTTGAAGAATACCATGAAGTCACTGATGCACACATACTGGAACTTAAGGCTAAGGATGTGGAGGGCAGGTCACAGAGAAAAAAGCTGCATTTCGTGGGGTTCCCAGAAACAACAGAAGAGAGACTTCTGGAGCAATAGATTGTGGACATTTTGAAACAAGAGTGGCTGTCAAGGAGTTTCATAGTGAAAGAAGCACACAGGCCATTGGCCCCACCCTGTCCCCCGAGGTGCACCTTTGAGGTCAACGATCACCAGGTTTCTTAATTATAGGGAAATGGAGCTAATCCTAAAGCATGAACGAATGAAAGAAGACACCAAATTTGAGTATTTAGATCATCAGACTTTTTCCATACCATACACAAAAGGTGCAGAAACTCAAGAGATACTTCGAAGAAGGGAACCTAAAATTGAGCAGGATGAACTTGAAATATGTGTGGTTTTATCACACCAAGTTAAAAGTGATGAAGATTGCCCTTCTTCACCTCCCCTGAGAGTGTTTGGGACTGGCTAGAAATGCCCAGTTGGGGAGTATTGAGGCCACCAAAGGCAAAGGCCTGAATCATGCATGAGAGGTATGAGAAGTTCCCATGCTTTGAGGGTGCCAGACATGGTGCAGTATTTACTTAACCCATAGTCAGAGCAATAGTTCAGATTGATGGTACATTGACACTTGTAGATAGTGGGGGGATGGACCAGGAAGGAAGATTCTCCAATGAAAGCACACAGTTGGGCATAGCAAGTGAAAATCAACTGTCTCCGGAGATATGAGCAGACATTGTTTTGCAAGGGAACTGAGGAATCCTAGTTAATGCAATAATAGCCTGTTATTCTTATCCTTTTTTTTAAACAGGGCAGCTTACAGGGGACTCGCAGTTATGAGGGATGAGCCAGGACACCAACGACAACTGTTCAACAGTTCATATCCTGGCACCCCAACTGCTTATCACAGAAATGCTGGAGAGGTTGGTGGCAGGAGCCACTGGTCTGATGTTTGGTTCAGCAACCATGGGTGATGGGCCAAAGACTGAAATTCCGTTCAATTGGTAGGGAGCAGTTGGAATAAGAACAAGTTTGCTATATTGAAATGGTTCATAAATAATTCATATGTTTCAGTTATGTTCAATTTTGGTTGAATTTACAGTGTTGGGTGGTACTAGCATTGGTCAGATGGCAAGTTACAATTTTTCCATAATAATGGGAATGAGGAAGCACAATCATAGAAGTTGTTGTAGTGTTCACCCAGAAATGGGGAGAGTTATGTTACGCACAATATGCAATTCATGTCACATATACTTCATCTCCGGGCAAGAGCAAATCAAGTGTTGGGGCTCTTATGCAGGGAATTGTAGTACAGTACGAAAAGTGTAGTGTGGCAGGAGGGATGCAATCAATTAAATTACTATGATAGATCACAAGCAATTATAGAGAATACTGAGGTGGAATTTCAGGGCTCTCAGAGGGTAAATCAAGTGATGTAGAGTCCTTTCTTTCCTGTGACAGCATAGAGTCCAGGTGACTTTCCTCCAAGAGGCCCATGTTACTGAAGAGAAGATAAATAAAGTTAGAAAGAAATAACCGCAAAAAATGTATTCAGCCGCGTACTCCTGTCACACTAGAGGTGCATCTATGTGGCTGGCTCATGGGGTACCAAACCCTTTAAGCCCCCTTACTCTAAGGCAGACATGGAGGGCAGATATGTGCTGATTCATGGGTCGTTAGATGAAGTGGAGATCATCTGTACGCCCTTAACACATTTCCACTGGTCACTAATGGAGGTTGGAACCCCATATTTAGATACCTCGGGGATCTAGAAAGGAGATTTTAACTGTACACTGTAGGGCCATATAGATAGACTTCCACTCAAGGAACATGTGCAAACCTATATGATAGCGAATCTCAGACACATTATGGCTGAAACAGGATATGTGGACATATGGTGAGCGTTACATACACAAAGGAGGGAATACTCCTGCTATGTGTGCTTCCACAACACATACAGCATGTTGGACCAGATATTGTTGTCATCATACTTAGTGGGTCATACAGACAGGGTGAAATATGTGGGGAGATATCTTTCAGATCATTCCCCCTTCTGCATGTAGATGTAGTGCAGAAAAGGGCTAACTCCTGTGTCCTGACATGAAGGCTGAGACTGTAATAGCTAGATGATGTGGGCTCTAGAAATCAAATGTATGCTACCATTGACACTTACCTGGCATTGAACTAAGGAACTACTGATAATAGGGCCACATAGCGAGATCAAATTGAAGAATTTAGAACAGGACATTCAACTTGAGGAAATAGAGGAGATAATCTGGGATATGTCCACAGGGAAAACAGTGGGTGAGGATGGGATACAGACCAAATTTTATCAAATGTTCAAGATTCAGATGGTGGGGAAGCTGAAAGAAATTCATGATAAGGCCAAAACACAGAGTAAATTACCAGACACATTGATGGAGGCCATAATAATAATGGTACTCAAATCAGGCAGAGCTCCACTGGATCCAACCTCCTGCCGCCTTTACCAATGATCAATACCGATGTTACGTGACTTAGCAAAGTGTTGGCAGCCAGACTGAATAGGGTGGTCACCACACTTGTTCATGAAGATCAATGTGGCTTTATACTGTGGTTTAGCACACTTCTCAATTTATGTAGCATTAACCATTTTCCGCATGCTACTGATAAGATGGAGGAAGCATGTGTGCTTGACGCGCATGATATAAAAAGGGCGCTTTATTCCCTGGACTGGGAAAACATGATGATGGTCCTCCAGGATATGGGGTTTAGACCAAACTTTAGGGAGTAGGTTTAACTGCTACATTCGAACTGGACAGCCAAGATCAAGACAGTAGGAATGGTGTCTGAGGTATGGGAAAGGATCAGAAGCACCAGACAGGGATGCCCGTTATCACCCCTCCTCTTCACTTTGGCCATAGAACATTTAGTGATAGGGTTGATATGGGCTCTGGAGGACAGGAGTAATAATGTGGGCAGCGCAAATCATAGAGGGCTATACACAAAGTGCATTTTGTAGTATTATTTTGTAGTACTACAAAACTTCCTCAAAATACTTTACACAAATATACATATTGATTTTACACTTCTGCCTCTCATGTCATTTTCTGCGCAGAGATCTACACCCCGAGGGTAAAGTCCCCACATGTGTAAGTATATGTTTTAGTAGTAAAAGTGGAAGGGACAGAGGGGAGTGCCTGGAAAATGGCTAATAATTACTACTAAAGGGGAAGGCACTAGGGAGGAGTAGGAAGGATTAAGAGAGGGAGGGGTTTAAGGAGGAATGTGTAGCCACCCACAAGAGAGTAAGCCCATTTCTTTTCACAAAGTGATCTTCTAAAGTTACCACTGCCAGAAAAGGACACAACACGCTCAGAGCTGGAGTAAGTCTAGCACACACGTCACCAACCAATTGTACTGCAGCATCTTCCCTTGAAAAACAATGGAGTTAGGGATTTAAAATAAAACCCCATGGAAATAATATTACATTAAATTATTTAGAATAGTTAAAAATATAAATAATTATAATTTAATATTTAAAAATATAAAAATAGTAAATATGTTTTATTTAATTATAAAATAATTTAATAAAAAAAATTCATTTTAAAATTAACGCAACAATACATTTTATTAAATATAATTCAATTACTTTTAATTAATTCTAGACATCAGTTTTAATACTTAATACTTAATATAAACGTTTATGTTTTTACTTTAGTTGGGAATTTGTTTTTTTATTTAAACTGGAGAAAAATTATTATATTGTAAATTAGTATACGCATTAATTAAAGATTAATAAGTTCAAAATGTTGTTGCTAGTGCTGCAGCATTATTTTTCATTAGTATTATATTTATAATAAATATAAAAAATAATTTACATTGATATTTAACATAAAATATTTTTACAAACTTTTTACAACTTTAAACTTTTTTCAATTTACCCTGTTACTTTACCATAGAGAGACTCCAGAATAGGAGCGGAGATCTGTGCATAGTCAAATATAGGGAAACATTCCTTATACTTTATCATGGGGAGATCCCCACCTCGGTCACAGAGATCTCTGCATGGTAAAGCATAGGGAAAAGTAAAAATGTGTATTAAATGTAAAAATGGGAGAAGCCTGCACTAGTGGGCAATGGAGTGAGTTCATAGTGTTAGACAGTGTAAAAAAGGAAGTACTGGGGCCATATTACACATGCAGCACACTTTCCTTCATTGTGCTGGGTGCACCTTTTAAACGGTACGCCCGGTTCAATGAAGGAAAATGCGCAGTATTATGATGAATGTGCTGCCCCCAGGGCAACCGTGAACTTGTGCTGCCTTGGAGGCAGCACATTCATGTGAAAAATGGAGCGGCTGCTTTGAAGCTGCTCCGTGTTTTCACAGTGCAGGCAGCAACCCGCCTGCACTTTTAAGGGGGATCAGAGATACCCTTGCAGGCCGGTGCAGTGAGTGACTGTACCTGCCTGCAAGGGGATGTCTGGGGGGTCCGTGGGACCCCATTTCCCCCCTCCAGAGGACTGCCATCTGGGGGTGCACTGACAGTGCACCTCCTGAGAGCTTCTTTGCCTCTGTGCCCGCTTCTGTAAAACGGTGCTGGCGCAGAGGCAAAAGGATTCCCTCATTTGCATGGGGCACCCCCTCATGCAAATGAGGAAACACACTCGGAAGATAGCGCTGGCGCTTTATGTGCGCCAGCGCTATCAGTATTAAAAAGGGGCCGCACAAGTGTCTGCGGCCCCTTCTGTAATACCAAAGTGCCCCAGGGCACGCTAAGTGGGCACAAACGCCCATTGCACCCCCGGGGCACTTGTATAATATGGCCCCTGGTTGGCAGTGTGAGGTAAAAGAATGGCTGACACTGTGAGCAGCTGGCACAGGCCGCTGGTGTGAGAAAAAGGCCCTGATGGGTAATGTGAGTAGAGGACTCTAGTGGGCAGCATGAGCAGCTGATATTAGTTGGCATTGCCAGTAGTAGGCAAATGTGTGGCGTGCAAATCAAGCATTAGTGGACAGTGTGAGGGCTGGATATTTAGAAATAGTGTGAGGCACTGGTACTGGCTGGCAATGGAGGTCATTGTTTAGGGTGGTCACTGTTGGTAATTGTGAGTAGCTAGTACTAATTATCAATGTGAAAAACAAGCACCGGTTACCAGGTTGAAGAGTAGGCACTAGTGGACAGTGTAATTAAATGGCTTTGGTAAGTACTATGGGAAGTTAACACTAGCGTGCACCATGGCTCGCTAGCACTGGTGGGCCATGAACCTACCTGTCCCTCGGTGGAAGCGTGAAAGGAAGGCACTATTGGTCAGTGTAAGAAGCTCCCTTTTGTGTGCAGTTTGAGAAGCATGCACTGTTGTGCAATACGAGGAACAGTGTAAAACAGGTGACACTGCTGAGCAGTTAGATGATCTGCGCTGGCAAGTGTCAGTCTCTGGCACTGGTTAGTCATGTGAGTGCAAGCAGGAGTTGTCAGTATGAGCAGATACCATAGGTGTACTGAATCACTGACAAAATATCGACTACCACAATATCGAGGTACAAAAATATCGTGACAAAAATATCGAAGTCAAGAATATCGACATCCTATCTAAATCATGGTAAGTACAAAAATATCGAGAAAAAAAATATCGTTGTCAAAAATATCGTTGTTAAAAATATCGGTTTTCTTTAATGTTAAAAAAATAATGTAGGGGCGTGGCCAAGCAAGATGGCTGAGCGGACGTGAGCCGCTTCAGCTCCGTTCCCCTGTGGCTGCCCCTAGTGTTTTTCGGAGCACACAGAGAGCTGTAAATCGATTATTCTCACCTGGCTAGGGCCCCAGCTGACTGAGAAGGCATCGGTGGGTCCTGAACTCGGTTACGCACCCTGCAGTGGTCTCGAAGCGAGACGAGGCGCAGGGCCGAGTCGGCATCTAAGATGGCGCGGAGATAGGCGCCGGTCGGAGCTGTACGGAGGAGTGAGCACCCGCGGCTCTTGGGCTCTGAGTGTCTGAACCTCCATCGGCGGTGTGACCCATCTGCAGCAGTGATAGCGTGGAGGCTGTTCCCAGTACATGCCTACACCACCAGCGCCCTGCCGCATTGCCTGGAAGAGGGCTATGTGCCATGCAGTAATGTGACCCGCTTCCCTCAGCCACGGAGACAAGCCGGAGACGAGATTAGCATGCGAAGCTGCTTTATGGCGCTGGATCTCGTCAATTGCCAGCGTGGGGACTTAATTAATGGTTCCGTCTCCCCTACATTCTTCACCCGCAGTGAGTAATCTCTCTGGAGGAGAAATGTGAGGAGGCCTGCCTGACCTCAAAATGGCACCCGCCCGCTGAAACGCCTCCAATAACAGCCCTGATTTTGCTTCAGCGACGGCGAGGGGGTTGAGGTAGGCTGAATACCCTCCCCCCTGGGTTTACAGCCAATGAACATTAAGATTGGGAACGTCCTGCTTGGAACACGTCAACCAATCAGATGTCCCTACTACTCCGCGGATGGGGAGGAAATGGCTGGCAACACTTCTACTTTCAATGGTTCGCAGCCAATGAACATTAACTTCTGGAAGGTCCTGCTTGGAACATGTGAGCCAATCAGATGTCCTTGCTACTCCGCGCAAAGGGAGGGAATGGCTGGCAACACTTTTACTTTTAATGGTTCGCAGCCAATGAACATTGAGCTCGTTGTTGGAACACCTCAGCCAATTAAACATTAACGTTAACTTTGTTCACTGTCCGTGATAAAAGTGAACACCGCATTATAAGTAAACATTACTGCGCTGTATATTAAAGGAAGGTAAAGGAAGGCTGCAATACGGCGCATTGTTATTTTCCCGATATGATTTCCACAGCCTACTGAACATTGCCGCAATACCGCGCATCGTTGTTTAGCGGACGTGATTTCCACAGCCTAAGCAACATTCACACTACCTGTGTGTGCACCCTACACACTGCTTGCCGCAATACGGCGCATTGCTTTCCCGACGGGATTTCCAGAGCCTACGCAACCTTGCCGCAATACCACGCACCGTTGTTCTGCGGACGTGATTTCCACGGCCTACGCAACATTCAAACTCCCTGCCTCTGCACCTTACAGACTGCTTAAACTAAGACCACAGTGTTCATCGGATGTATTTGTGGGCGCCTGGCTGCTGGTTCCGTCGTGCCAGTCCGACATATCTGCTGCCTGACTCTAAGATGGCCCCAAATATGTAACTACCAGCATCAAGCCTGACCTTACACCTGGGTGATTGGGAGACTGGGGTTCGATCCTTGGCGCCAATCCACGGAAGGGATCGCTGCCTGCCTGGGCGACGTACTCCGCTCTGCCCCTATGCCACCAAAAAAGGCACCAAATAAAGTATCCCGCTATTTTGCGACTGCAGACAAGGCTGCAGACTCCGCTGACTCGGACCAGGCGAAGACCACGGCGCTTACCAGAGAGGACCTGGTGGCCTCCCTAAGAGACTTTAAAGTTGAGCTGTGCCAGGAAATAAAACAAGATATGCGCGCCACAATGGATCAACTGAAGGCTGACCTAACGGAGAAGATGACGACCCTCAGACACGATATAGACGCGGTGGGTACCAGAGTGTTGGAGGTGGAGGAGCAGTCGCAGGACCTCCACGACCTGCTCCAGCAAACTACAAGATGCCCAGCAGAACCTCCAGTCCCAACTGCATCAAGTGCTCCTGAAGGCGGAGGACTTGGAAAACAGATCTCGGCGGGAGAACATACATATCCGAGACCTGGAAGAAGGTGCGGAAGGGCCTGACCTTGAGGCGTTTGTAATAGGCCTCTTCCCTGAAATCGTGGCACCTTGCCAATTGAAGATGAAGATTGACCGAGTTCACCGGGTGGGGACCCCTTCAACAGGAGAACGCAGAAGGACACGGGACGTCTTGGTGAATATGCATTCCTTCCAAACAAAAGAAGCCATCTTGAACGCCGCAAGGAAGAAAGACGAGACCTTCTTTCAGGGGTATAAGTGTGCGCTCTTCCAGGACTTGGCACCCTCCACACTGGCACGCAGGCAAGCCTTTCGTCCTGTCACCACCAAGCTTCGGGAGGACAATACTCTCTACCGCTGGACCTATCCTTTTGGTCTTGCCTTTGAATATAAAAATAAGTCCCACCATGTAAATGAACTGAACGAGGGACTGCGTATTTTGGGCCTACCATTGCCAGAAGATGACAGCACTGCAGGCCCTTCACACAGCTCGGTTCCTCCCCGAAGAGAAACCCGAACCTGGCAAACGGTCACGAATAACAGGCCAGCCCCTAAGTGACAACTTTTTTTGAATGGAGATGGCTATTGACGCTCTGAGACACAGGGGCTCACCCACGAGGTTCAGGCGCTGAGTTAATGGCGACCGCTTCACCGGCGCAACAGAGCCACCCAGGATATACATCTTGCTTTCAGACTAGAATGCACAGGTGTCAGTGATTTGACTGATCTTTGCAGCTGCTCTTTATACTTTTGCCGCAAGGCAGCCAGGGGGTGCGGGCCTTGTCCGTACTGCCCAGAACTTCGTTACTCTTCGCATCGAAGGATCAAGCGGAAGAACTGTTGGTGACTCGGCACACTTTTCCTAGGGGATGTTGGGGATTTGGTTTCGGGGGGGGGGGGTCCTGGTGGTGGTTTCGGGGTAACGTTCGATTTTAATTTTCATGGACTGGGCGACGCGTGGTGGTAGAGGGGAAGGTTCCTGGTGGTGGTGACGGGGCTTCCTGTGCCTACGGTGTTTTTAAAAGCAGGCGCCTTGTGGTGGGGCTCTTCTTTCTGGTACGGGGCTGCAGGGGGGGAGTGATGCAGCTTGGGGAGAATGGCTCGGGAGGTGGCCTCATTGAGCGAGGGGGGTCCGTATAATATGTCTCATGGTTTCTATAGCGTCCTGGAACGTTAAGGGCCTGAACTCGTCCCAGAAGCGCCAAAAAGTCTGGAAATACCTCAATGATCGTCAGTTTGAGGTGGTGGCTCTACAAGAGACACACCTTAAAAAGTCTGAGGAAACTCGGTTGCGCCAAAAATCATACCCCTTGATTTATAAAACGTCGGCAAGCACCAAACACAAAGGGTGGCTTTGCTCTTTAGGTCCACAGCCAAATTCCAGCCTGAGGGGGTAAAGACCGACCGGGAAGGGAGAGTCATAATGGTAAGGGGGAGACTGCGGGGTACTCTTTGCACATTTATTTCCCTTTACGCACCCAATTCAGGTCAGGTGGCGTTCCTATCCAGCACACTAGATTTAATTGGAGGTTTCGCAGAGGGGCCAGTGATCCTTATGGGAGACTTCAACTTGACATGGCACGAGTCTCTGTATAGCTCCCACTCCCATAGGGCTTCTCTCAATTGCTTTTCCAAAGGGGTTAAACAGAAAATGCACACGCTGGGACTCTGTGATGCTTGGCGGGCACTACACCCTACCTCCAAAGACTATACATATTTCTCCCATGTTCACCACTCCTACTCCAGGATTGACTACATCTTCATTAGTCAGGCACTCATGGGCCCCCTGCAGGCGGCCAAGATCTTGCCAATATCAGTCTCAGATCATAGTCTTATATCCATCAGCCTGGCATGGGGGGGGACATAAGTTGGGCACCTCTATGTGGTACTTTCCGGTGTCAATCATCCGAGATAAGACCCTACGTGATGAACTAAGGGCCTCTATCACCGAATACCTTACTCTTAACACTCCCCAGGCCACTACTCCACAGAACAACTGGGACACCTTCAAGGCGGTACTGAGGGGTAAATGCATCCAACTTAATGCGGTCCTGAATAAGCAAAGAGCGAAGGAACGCTTAGCGCTCGAAGAGGAACTCGAGCTCGTAGATAAAGCACATAAGGAAACTCCCGCTCGAGGGCTACAGCGACAGCTTACCGCATTAAGGGCCACACTACGCGCTATCTACAATAACAGAGCCGAATACACAATGCTGAAACTGCGACAGACATCATACACTCAGGGGGATAAAGTGGGGCCCCACTTAGCGCGACAACTGAGGGTGAAGAGGGAGCGGGAATTTATTGGGGGTATCTTAGATGAGGCGGGTCATCTCACTCACGCGGATGACATTAAAGCCAACATCTTTGGCAAATTTTATAGGGAACTCTATTGCAGTGTCTCCCCCGATACACTCCTACAACAGCAATACCTAGACTCCGTGGATCTTCCCCACATCTCCGCGGCACTTGCAGAGCCTCTGGAGGCCCCCATCACAGCGGAGGAGGTAGGGCAGGCCATTGCTAAACTTAAATTACATAAGGCACCGGGGCCTGATGGCCTTACGGCACAATTTTATAAATGCTTCGCATCCGAGCTAACCCCACACCTCACCGAGCTGTTCAATGCCATAGCAATAGACGCTATGGTCTCAGATTCCATGGCCGAGGCAGTAATATCTGTCATTCCAAAGCCCGGGAAAAATCCCCAGTTGTGCGCTTCCTACAGGCCCATAGCCCTCCTTAACCTCGATGCGAAGCTGTACTCCGCGATCCTAGCCGCTAGACTTGAGGATTTGATGCCTACACTGATCCACCCTGATCAATCAGGCTTTATAAAGGGACGGCAGACGCATGATAACATCTGCCGGACTATACACCTTATTGAGAAAGTGTCTAAATTCAGACTCCCTGCAATCTTAGTGGGTCTTGACACCGAGAAGGCCTTTGACAGGGTGGATTGGTCGTTTCTTTTCCTCGCGCTGCGGAAATACGGCTTTGGAGACAGGTTCCTTAACATGGTTCGGGCCAACTAGGGTGTTGGTCAATGGTTTCTCGTCGCTCCCCTTTACTCTTAGCAGAGGTACATGACAGGGCTGCCAGCTTTCCCCCCTTTTATTTGCCCTCAGTATTGAACCCATGGCTGTGAAATTCTGCGCCAACGAGGAGATCCGAGGCATACGTTTCGGAGGCACGGAACATAAAGCGTCCCTTTTCGCGGATGACATCTTGCTCATGCTCACGGACCCGGCCTCCTCCCTCCGGGCGGTGCAGGAAGAACTGAGGGACTTTGAACTAGCAGCTGGTTTTAAAGTTAATCTCTCCAAATCCTCCATACTAAACCTCACACTCTCCGACGCGGAGGCAACGAGACTGCAGGGTCAAACGTCCTTTCAATGGGCTAAACACTCTCTTTTATACCTAGGAGTCCAGCTTACCCCTAAACTTAAAGATCAATACAAGGCTAATTACCCCCCTCTGAAGACACAACTTCAACAGGATTTTAAGAGATGGAAACCGCTCTATATCTCCTGGCTTGGGCGGATCAATGCCGTCAAAATGACGGTCTTGCCAAAGCTCCTTTATTTATTTCAGGCTCTTCCCATTGAACTTGACCGGGGTCTTCTACCGCGCCTGCGCTCGCTCGTCACTAGATTCATCTGGCAGTGGGGAAGGGCGCGCCTCCCATTTCATGTCCTGCGACGCCCAAGGAAAGAAGGGGGGTTGGCGCTGCTATACTTACAGTTATATTTCCAGGCCGCACAACTACGGGTGGTGATGGAGTGGACCGCTAGAGAGTCCGATAAACACTGGCTCCACATGGACAGAGCAATCGTGGGGTGAACGATATGAGACGTCCTGTGGAAACCGAAGGCAGACAGGCCGACAAATGCATATCTAAGCACGCCCACACGTACCACACTCACTGTCTGGGACCAAGTCACGAGGAGGGAGGGTTGGACATCTTTCCCCTCTCCATACACCCCCATTCACTTTAATCCGGCATTTCCGCCAGCACTGCGCGAAGGACCCTTTGACTGTTGGAGGGAGGGAGGTTGCTTAAAACTTTCGGACTTATTCCACAACTTTGATATGTTGACATTCGAGAGCTGCAAAAGGGAATTCCAGGTGGCACACAGCGAGCATTATCACTATCTTCAACTTAAACATTGGGCCACATTACCACACATAAGAGAAGCAGCCACCAGAGACCTCACGACTATGGAGAGACTGATTTTAAAAGCGGGTACCATGAAAGGGGCAATCTCCTCACTTTAAGCCATGCTATTAGCTACCATACACGCCCCAAGGGTGCGCTACATGTCTTTTTGGGAACTGGTGCTGGGAAGGGGGGTCTCTGACGAAGAATGGAAACATATCTGGGGCGATATTACTAAGAATAACCATTCCGTTGCTTTGAGGGAGGTGCACTACAAGACACTCCTAGACTGGTACCTCTACCCCACCAAACTCAAACGGATTTTCCCTGACACCTCGGATCTCTGCTGGCGGGACTGCGGGGTTCAAGTGGATTTCCGCCACATCTGGTGGGACTGCCCCGGTATTAGGCCTTTTTGGGAGGAAATCCTTTCACATATCAAGGACATGCTGGGATATCCCATCCCGACAACTACAGAAGGATCACTTCCGGGCATTAGAGATCCTGCCTTGGAACACCAAATGAAAGCTGACAAGGCTATAATGTGGGCCTGCCTGGGGGCAGCAAAACTCACGATAGCAGCCACGTGGAAAAAGAAAGACGCTCCGGCGATATCATTATGGCACGCCCACCTGTGGAGAATTATATCTATGGAACGCCTCGCTGATACCTTCCGGGACGACTATAAGAATTTTGAATATAAATGGGGCCCATTGGTGACCTACCTGTCCCGTGGTTTGCCCTCAGCAGAGTGCCCACCCTCCTTAAGGGCGATGCAACTTTTTCAGTTTTAATCTCTCCAACAAGGGTTGGTTGACGCACTCATCACCCTCTTCGGAGCCGTAGTCCTCTGTGTACTGCCTCATTTCCTAGCCACGCCTGCGTTATCCACCCTTTTTCATATCAATCCGCCACCACCGCGGGAGGGGAGGAGGGAGGGTTGGGGGGGTTGATTTTGTTTCTTTTTTCTTTCTCTGTTCAAGGGGTTACCCTTAAAGTTGAATGTTTACAATCAGACATCTTCTTCTTGGGCTGCTGGGGGGCTGCAACAGACCTTGTGACATGTGAATCTGGACTATAATTAGCCGCATGCCTAGACCCAGGGTCCTGCGCACTCTCCTGTATGCTTGTTCTATCATTTGCTCATGATGCTGAACAATAAAAAGAATTTTGACAAAAAAATAAATAATGTAAAATAAAGTAAATAATACATATAATTAAAAGAAACATAGTTAAAAATATTTTAAAATGTTTAAAAATGATAAGTAATACATATAATGTAAAAATAAATTAAACATATACATTTAAAATATAATATATATACTTACTTAATAATATTCATAAATAATTACTTTAATAACATAAATTGTCAAAAAACATTTTATAAATTATAAATACATATATACACATACAACAATAATATAAATAAAAGTATAAAAAATATATATAACAAATTTAAAAATTACAATATTTTTAATCTTTTTTAAAATAAATTATACACTACATTAACTAAAACAGTAGAGAAAATATTGGATAGCAGAGGGATTAAAATTACTATTCCAACTCCAGAGAGTGCAACAGTAGGGAAAGTGTTGGATAGCGTTGGGGTAAAAATTACTATTCCCACTCCAGAGAGTGCAACAGTAGGGAAAATGTTGGATAGCGTAGGGGTAAAAATTACTATTCCCACTCCAAAGAGTGTAACAGTAGGGAAAGTGTTGGTTAGAGAAGGGGTAAAAATTACTATTCCCACTCCAGTGAGTGCAACAGTAGGAAAAGTGTTGGATAGCGTAAGGGTTAAAATTACTATTCCCACTCCAGAGAGTGCAACAGTAGGGAAAGTGTTGGATAGCGTAGGGGTTAAAATTACTATTCCAACTCCAAAGAGTGCAACAGTAGGGAAAGTGTTGGATAGCGAAGGGGTAAAAATTACTATTCCCACTCCAGTGAATGCAACAGTAGGGAAAGTGTTGGATAGCGTAGGGGTTAAAATTACTATTCCAACTCCAGAGAGTGCAACAGTAGGGAAAGTGTTGGATAGCGTAGGGGTTAAAATTACTATTCCCACTCCAGTGAGTGCAACAGTAGGGAACGTGTTGGATAGCGAAGATGTAAAAATTACTATTCCCACTCCAATCAGTGCAACAGTAGGGAAAGTGTTGGATAGCGTAGAGGTTACAATTACTGTTCCCACTCCAGAGAGTGCAACAGTAGGGAAAGTGTTGGATAGCGTAGTGGTAAAAATTACTATTCCCACTCCAGTGAGTGCAACAGTAGGGAATGTGTTGGATAGCGTAGGGGTAAAAATTACTATTCCCACTCCAGAGAGTGCAACAGTAGGGAAAGTGTTGGATAGCGTAGGGGTTAAAATTACTATTCCAACTCCAGAGAGTGCAACAGTAGGGAAAGTGTTGGATAGCGAAGTGGTAAAAATTACTATTCCCACTCCAGAGAGTGCAAAAGTAGGGAAAGTGTTAGATAGCGTAGGGGTAAAAATTACTATTCCCATTCCAGAGAGTGCAACAGTAGGGAAAGTGTTGAATAGCGTAGGGGTAAAAATTACTATTCCAACTCCAGAGAGTGCAACAGTAGGGAAAGTGTTGTATACCGTAGGGGTAAAAATTACTATTCCCACTCCAGAGAGTATAACTGTAGGGAAATTGTTGGATAGCAGAGGGTTAAAATTAACATGCTTATCAATTAAATAACTTTTTTAATTAAATAACAAATTATTAATTAATTAACAATAAATTAATTATGAATACCAATAAATTAAAATTAATAATTACTTTAATAACATTAAATTACTTCCCACCCTATTCCCCTATAAACCCACAACCCGTCCTAAAATAAATTAACACAATTAATATAATAAACAATTAATCAATTAATAAAAATTAATTACCAATTATTAATTAATTAACAATAAATTAATTATCAATACCAATAAATAAAAATGAATAATTACAGTTATAATAAATTACTTCACACCCTATCCCCCGATAAACACACAACCCGCTCCTAAACTAAATTAACACAATTAATATATTTATCAATTAATCAATTACTAAAAATTAATTACCAATTAATAATTAATAAACAATAAATTAATTATCAATACCAAAAATAAAAATTAATAATTAATTTATTAGAATTAATTTACTTCCCACCCTATTCCCCTGTAAACCCACAACCCGCTCTGAAACAAAATTAA
This sequence comes from Calotriton arnoldi, assembly GCA_963921515.1. Classification (NCBI taxonomy): domain Eukaryota; kingdom Metazoa; phylum Chordata; class Amphibia; order Caudata; family Salamandridae; genus Calotriton; species Calotriton arnoldi. The sequence goes on along the minus strand of CAWUFW010003200.1, from coordinate 184,757 downwards.
CACAATTAATATAATTATCAATTAATCAATTAATAAAAATGAATTACCAATTAATAATTAATTAACAATAAATTAATTATCAATACCAATAAATAAAAATTAATAATTACTTAATTATAATAAATTACTTCCCACCCTATTCCCCTATAAACCCACAACCCGCTCCTAAACTAAATTAACACAATTAATATAATTATCAATTAATCAATTAATAAAAATTAATTAACAATAAATTAATTATCAATACCAAAAAATAAAAATTAATAATTACTTTATTATAATTAAATTACTTCCCACCCTATTCCCCTATAAACCCACAACCCGCTACGGTACTAAAACGCTAAATTTACTTTAAAAAAAATTACTAACTTCTAAAAATTCAATACATATATTTAAAAAAAAATACAAAACATAACATAAAATGTGGAGCACATACATATAAAATACATACTAAAATACATAACACTAATATAAACATCGATATTATTAACAACGATATTTTTGCAAACGATATTACTAACTTCGATAGTAACAAAAACGATATTTCTTACCTTCAGGTCCATATTCTGGTCACCGATATTCTTGATGTCAATATTCTGTCCCTCCGATATTTACAACTCGATATTTCTGCAGGTCGTAAAAAAAACTCGATATTATGTCTGTGCACCAGGTGTACTATGTAAGAAATTCAAACACATTTATAAGCATTGTTTGTGAGGAATTGGTCATGTTCTTCATTATAGGAATCTGACACTGGTGGGCAGTTGAGAAACACATACAGATAGGATGTGTGAGAAGCTGTTAATGGAAGGTGTACCAGAAGCTCACATTTGTGTGAGAAGCTTGTATGGGTGAACAGATTGAAGAGCTGGCTTTGGTGTAACAGGCACTGGTAGGTACTGTCAGAAAGTGATACTGTTGCTTAGCACGAAGACCAGAAACTAGTGGGTTGTGTGAGGAGTCAGCAATGATAGGCAGTGTGAGTACTAAGAACTGGTGGACAGGAAAAGAATCTTGCACTGGTGGCCAGGGAGAGAAGATGTCATTCATAAGCACAATGGGGTCATGCACAGGTGGAGAACGTGAGGAGGTGGCATTGATGTACATTGTAATGATCATCCAGCAGGTGGCACTGTGGGGAGCCTGCATTTTTGGGTAGTGTGAGGCGCTGACATTGGTTTGCAATGCTAGGAGATGGAAATGATTGACAGTGTGGGAGGCAGGTACTGGTGGGCAGTGTTTTGAATCATGCACTAGTGTGAAATCTGATACGTTGACGTTTCTGGGTAGTGGAATGTGCTGTTACTGCCAATTAATGTGCCTGGTTGGTAAAGCTGGCATTTTGAGAAGTGGGCACTGATGGGTAGTGTGCAGTGGCCATTTATGAGTAACATGAGGATCTGTCTTTGATAGACAATGAGGAGGTGACACATTACAGCAGTGTGAGGAGGAGACTCTTTAAAAAGCATAAGCAGGCGGGACTGGTGAGCAATATGGGGTGGGGCAGAGGTTCACACAGTTGGAAATGCTACTGATGGTTGGTGCGAGGAATGTTTTTTGATTGACAATGTGAGGAGTGGGCACAGTGGTCTGCGTGGCCACTTCTTACTGACTGGTTGCCAGTCTGAGCAGTAGATACGAGTTGGCAATGTTTGATGCTTGCATTGGAAAGGTTAGTGAGAGCCAGCTTCTAATAGACAGCGTAAGGAGTTAACACATGGTATCATGAGTGCCTAGCTATCAAGTCTGGCAGTATTAGAAATAGGCACTAATGGGCAGTGTTTAGTTGGCACATAAAAGCAGCTAAGTAGTTGGCATTGGTGGACAATGAAGGGTGACTCTTAGCAGTGTGTCCAGCAGGCACAGTTTGGCAATGTAAGGAGGTGAGACTTGGAGTTAGTGTGAGGAGCTGCCATTGCTTGACAGTGTATGGAGCTGATGCTAGTGTGAGATTTATGCACTGGTGGGCAGTTTTAGGAGCTGACATTAAGGGGTACTATGAGTATCAGGAAGCGGCAGCACTGTGAGCAAAAACTAGTGCACATGCTGGTGCATAATTGTTGGGAGGTGGAGTATTATGTGGTGATGCTGGCTAGGCTTCACCATGCAAAAAATTCAACAAACCCCTAAAGATGGTCGATGGATTCTCAATAATAAATCCTTAGCTTTGTTTTGGTAGGGTGGCAAAGAGCAGCCAGAAGGAACATGTGATAAGCATTTCAGAGCACCAACATGGACAATAAGTAATTGACATGACTCAAAATAAATCCGACAGCAATTTATAAAAAACAAAGCAGATTTTTATATTAATTTAGACCCCAAAACAAATGTAATCAGAAACATATAAACGGAGTTATGGATTTTAAAAAAACATAAATCACAGCAATTCAATATTGTAGAACTTTTGTATTGTGGTCAATGGGAAAAGTGGTAGTGACAATTGATCACTTGCAGGTCGAGTTGCGTGGAACTCAACGAGGATAAAGGTGATGCAGGTCCCAGGACCAAGTCATGACAGTCAGTTCAATTTTACCTACCTTGTGAAAACCGGGTGCAGAGTTGTCCTGGCTGTCCTTGGTGCTGAAGCGGGAACCGCAGGGGGGCTGGCTTTATCGCTTACACAGTGCTGGTGGGGAACAGGGTGCAAAAAGTCAACAGCGAAGCCACTGCTGACATCGGTTAAACGTTTTGTGGTGTTCCTGTGAAGTGCAGCTCCAACTAAAGGGGGTGGTTGCCAAACCGGAGAGCAATTCAATTTTACCAACCTTGAGAAACCCGGGTCCATAGTTGTCCTGGCTGTCCTTGGTGCTGAAGCGGAAGCCACAGGGGGGCTGGTTTTACCGCTTACACAGTGCAGGTGGGGAACAGGGTGCAAAAAGTCAAAAGCAAAGCCACTGCTGACATAAGTTGAAAGTTTTGTGGTGTTCCCTTGAAGTGCAGCGTCAAGTAAAGGGGGTGGTTGCCAAACTGGAGACCAACAAGATGTCCAGAGGTTCTGGGGAAAATTGAAGCCGCCTGAATCTTTGTGGAGATCGGGACTATATTTCCCACAATGCAATGGACCATCTACTTCTTGGAGATTCCTTGGAGGGCCCGATGGCCAGCGATTCTTAAGATCCAGTATGCTGTTTTTACTTGCAGGGGACTAATGCCACTCATCCAGGGGAGTCTGGTGATGCCTTTGACTCTCAAAGGGGTCCCTCTGTCTGTGGGGGCCAAACTTTGGTCCAGGATGAGCCACGTTCATGCAGTTCCAGAAAGGTTGTCACAGGTGCAGAGTATCATGCCTCTGATTTGTGCAGCTCCTTTTGTCGCAGACACGGGTCTCTTCTTTTGCCCTTGTTGCAAGTCAGATGAGAACTGAGGTTCTGGTGTCAGGGGTAGTCCTTAAATCTTATATTTAGGAGCATTAGGGGTGTGGGTGCAAGTGGACAATGGGCTACTAGCCCCAGCATCTAATCTGCCCCTCAGGTGACCACATCCAGAGTTGTAGATCACCTTTTCTCTTTAGAACCCACTATTCTACCACTTTTAAAAATAGCAGAAGTCTTCCTTAACTGTATAGACCAGGTAGCCCACCCTAGAGGAGTTGCTAGCCTTCTGGGGGTGTACACCTCCTGAATACCTAATATTCCCACCTTCTCGGATACAAATGTGCCTGGGGGCAGGGCGAGGGCTGTTTCCTCAATTGGGAAGGAGCCTGGTTGCATATCACAGACAGCGCAGCCTTTGAACCTCACCGTCAAGAAGTGCCACTTCGCTAGCCAGCCTGTCAGGGAGGGAGGTGTGACCTCCTTCCCATCCAGGCCATTTTTTCTGACTCTTGGGAGAGTTCTCACCTCCTGTCAGGGAGTCAGATTCCTGTCATGGCCACAGCAAGTGTGGCCTGTCAGCCAGAGCACAGGAAAGGCTGGGGCAACCAGGTGGGCAACCTCCAAGGTAGCCACCTGGGTGCATGCCACATCGTTCTCGACACAAACTTGTGTCAGGGGGGGTGAGGCATGTTGTTTGATACCAAACATGACTTGTTAAAGTAGTACCATATTGAAGCTGCCAACCTCAGGTTTGCCTGGATGCCAGCCCATGTTATCCTATGGACCGTCTATCAATTATGGTGCCCTTATATGCTAAATGCTACTATAAGGACATATAAGCTTGCACTTACATGTACACACCTCTAATATAATGCACCCTGCCTCCTGGGCTTTAGGAGGCCTTCCTCAGGGGCGACTGGCATATATTAAAAGTAGTGCATTGACTTTGCCACACATGGTGAGGGCAAAGTCGAGTTCGAGTTGTTTACACTGCTCCTGCAGTCTGCAATAGCAGGCCTGCTGTCAGTAGTTTAGTTGGGTCTCTCAGGGTGGCACAAACAGTGCTTTAGGCCCGGGTGACCCCTTTAACACCCATGCTCTGGGTACCACAGGTACCATATCCTAGGGACTTATAAGGGGGTTAAAGTCCTTTGCCAATGGGAATTACCAATTCACGCATATGAGTTTTATGTAGGGAGCACTGGCACTGGAGTCTGAGCAGCAGACTCCTGTGCACTTTCAGAATCATAACCATAAGCACTGGGACAAAAAGTATGGGGGGCATACAAAAAGGGCACTTTCCTACAATAGTGTAAAGAGCAAATGACTGGGGCTAGGTCTGAGAAATTGTCACAGATAGGAAATGGACCAAGATGGCAATGAGAGGTGTCTTGAGAATATGGCCATTGTTGAAATAGTGATGAGTTGGCACTATTTTCAATATAAAGAGCATGCACCAATTACCAACAGTGTTAACCATGTTATAGAAGTGATAAAGTTTCCACTGCTGTACATTATAAGGATATTGCAAGTCACTGAGGAGTACTATAACTATATAGAGGAACGAAGGTGAAGGTCGAATTCTTTTATAAGGTTAATGAACTCCGAGGTGACTTGCAATATCCTTTTCATGTATGCCAGGGATACTTTATCCCATATAATACATTGTCATACCATCACCTTTCCTACAAACCACTCAAATCCTTGGTGCACAGCTCTTTCATATGAAAGAGTGGGCATGTTCACAAACCAGAAGAATAAAAATAAATCCTCTAGTGCAAAATGAATCACATCAAAAACCTGTTAGTTTTTTATTAAACAGATAGTGGAAACAGTTCAATGCAAGTCAGTTTAAAAAAAAGCTCGGAAGGTGTAGAAACATGCAGAAACATTCTAGCTTTTCTCTAAATATCTTAGGAGTGCAGAAAATAAACAAGTTCTCTCTGCTTGTCATTGTAAGCTAAAAAATAAAGCAGAAGAAAGAAAAGCCACATTCTGTGCTTTATGCTCCGTGATCTGACCTGTGTTTCACCTCAGCTGCTGAGGCTGGTAGCAGGCATTGTGAAGTCAGAACTCAACTGTAATAACTTATAATAGATGAGTTCTGATGTCCTTTCTATTTAGTCAGTGACTGGGTGCATCAGAAATTGCCGATGATAAAGAAATTAGAGACTGACGTTTATACAGGGGCTACAGAATTTCATGTATTATAATATTACTAACTGTAGAGCATGCGACTACCCAAAGTCTTCTTGGCAGTTTAGAAGATAATAACACAACCTGGGGATAAAAACGAAGTGGCCGCTACTTTGTTGATTAAAAAAGGAGAGATTTCAGTTTCTAAATGCAAGAAGGTCTGATTTGCTCAAGAGTTTGTTCCATTCCCTATGGGATGATGCAGAAAGAAACTCTGTTCCCAAATGTGACAGGCTTACATTTGGATATTTCCAGGAGAAACTGGCTAGCAGAAAGCAGAGTACACCTGGGTGAGTAAAGTTTAAATTTAGAAGCCAAATAAGGAGGTGAAGAGTTGAGAATGATCTTGTGCACTATAACCAACGCTTTGAAATATTCTCCTTTCTTCTTTGGCAGCCAGTGGAGTGCCCTAAAGATGGCACTGATATGGTCTCGACATTTAGTCCCTGAAACTAGTCAAGCATCAGCATTCTGCACCAGTTGCAGCTTTTTCAGATTTCCCTGGTAGTGCCCAATGGATATCATTGCTGTAGTCGAGCCTTACTCGTATTATATTTGTCACTGCAGGAACGTAGAATTCTGAAGGAATATAGGGCAAAGGTTTTCTCAAAAATGTGATCTACCAAAAACATGCGGTTGTTATCTTAGGGCCTGATTAGGTGTTTCTCCGTATATTCCAGCCCATGCATCAACCCATATTTACGCATGGTTTAGAGTAACGAGTTTGAAGGTATTTAACGCATCCAATAATTATCTGCTTTATTAACCTTCGTTACATTTCTGCAGGTCAAAACTGCCAAAACTTAACAGGAGGAAAATCATATGGTATTTACTGTATCATATGGATTTTGGTGCATTAAACACCAAAATACATGTTATTTTCCAATAACTCGTAATAGGTACTCGTAATCAGGAACTAAGTAATATGGATTTTTCTTTTCCCGTACTTCTACAGTAGAATTCTCCGTGCAATGGGTGATCATGTTTTGATTATATCTTAACGTGAGATGTGATGGAGAAGTAGGAATGCCAGAGGTTTCCTGCTGAAACTTCAGTCGGATCCTTTATGTCTTTACTGTGAAAAAGACATACAAATTATGAAAGATTGTCACACAGTCTCAGTGTGCTGCAAATGATCTTCTTGGCAATACGTGAGTAGTTCATTTACCAATATTTTTAGAAAGATTTGTGTAGGGCTGATAGAGTTGGAATAATAGTACGGATTTTCTAGCAGGATTTGATCTATTTGCTGTAATATACAGTTGTGTGGCTGTTTCACTATTATTCAGTTGCCATTTTATTTCTGCACTCCTATATGTGAGTTTCCAGACCTGTAACTGTGAGGTAAACAGCAGGTTTGTTCTTATAGGTCAAATTTACTGTGCATCCGCGGGGTTCCACGGAGAAAGGTTTATTCAAGAGAAAGATTACATTTGGTTGAAAGTTGTTAGTGCATTATTGACAACAGTGAGTTTAGAGCTGTCAGCGCTGGCCATAGGTGCAATAAGTTCACGTGCTCTTTGGATTGAGAAAGCTCCAATTTATGCCCACGATTTTAACTTGATACTTGTTTGTGGGATCCTGGGCACGAACGGGACTCCAGGTGGTCAGACCAGAATAATTGTACGCAGCTGTCGGCTACAAGGTGTAGGTCCAGAGAACCAAAGAGAGCATCTAGGAGGAGGCGACCTTTGCGGTGGGATGGTTCATTACCCCCAGGTCCCTTATGTCCTCGTCCCATTCATCGACAATGTGGAGATAACCATCTCCCGACAGAAAAAAAGACAAGAGGAATGCTGTGACCCTAATACTGCCCCTCCCACCGGGAGTACATAAGCAGTACTTACCCAGCATCCCACCTGTTCTTTTTTTCTGTCTGTCGACAGAATGGACGTGGTGTGCTGGTGCTGCTCCTGCTGGACTGGAGTGGCGGTGCTTCTCTTCTCCCCCCGCCCGGCTGCCGGGCTGTGCGGGCGCGGGGTTCCCTGGGCTGTCTCCTGGCCTGACGGGCTTGCTGGTATTCGGTCGCTGTTGGAGCTGGTGTCCTGCCTGACCTTCCGGCCCGTTGCGGCTGGGGCTTGGTCTCCCGGTTTCTTCCGGGTCGCGTGCTCGTCTTCCCGTGCCTGGCCGGGTAAGACGTGCCGCGCTGGATGTGCTCCTGCCGGTATCCTGGTGTGATGGCGATTGGGGTGGGGGCCTTGTCCTGGGGTTGGCCCCCTCTCCGGGTGAGTGCCGCTTGCCGGATTTCATTATTTTCCTGCTTTGCGTGTGCGCCTGGTCTCTGCCTCCATCTGTAATGTCGATGTGGTTTGGAGGCTACGCTGATGACTTTGGTTCTGGGTCCCAGGGTTCTGAACCCGCATATGACTGACTCTGTTGGGCTGTGTGGCACTTTTCTTTGTGAACAACGATTAGAATACAGATTGGAACACTTCTCTGTGTTCCTTGCTCTGTCTTTCTCCGTCTCGTGCCCACATCATACGCCGCCCCCTGTGCATGGCACGGCAGTGATTCGGAGTGGCCCCCGCTCTCGGTGCGTTTCGCTTGGTGGCTTCTTTTCTCGGCCTTTTGTTGTCCATTGCTGCCTCATTTCCGATGAGGTAGGGGATGGGCTCCGCTGTCCGGCCTGACCTGTGTTATTTCCTGCAGGGGAAGTAAAGACGCGTCTCCTCGTTGGGTTGTTCCGTCTCGTGGTCTTGGATGTTTCCTGTGCTTTTCCAGTTTTGCTCCTTTGCTTCGAGCTGTCTGTCGATGCGGGTGGTCACAGTTGGGTTTTGCCTTGCCCACCCTCCCTTGGAGTTGTTGCCCGGTGCCGCTGTGGTGCTCCGGGTGCTGTGCGCTGTGTTGGGGAATGCTGCGTTCTACTGCTGGCGCTGTTGTTCCGGGGCACTGTATTCCGCTTTGGTGCCGTGGCCCCTGGCTGCATGGGGTCCGGTCCTGGCTGTGGGGGCTAGTTCCTTTCGCTGGTGTCCTCTGTGCTGGCTCCTGGGGGTTCCTGGGTTGTCGGTGCTCCTCCTGTGCTCTGCCCCCTGCTGCCTGCTCTGCCGGTCCGGGTTGCCACTCGCTTCCCGGTGGCCGCGTGTTGCTCTCTGCTTCTGGTCTTCCTCCCCGCTTCCGGGCTCCACGGATGCTCCTGCCTCGGGCTGCTGGTGGGGCGGTGTTCGTGCTCCTCTGAGGCCTGCTTGGTGTTCCTGCTGCTCGTGTTGTGTCCTCTCCGGGGGGGGGGGGGTCGGCCACGCTTTTCTGGTGTCTCTGTTCGGCCCTGCTCCTCAGGGTGTTGCTGGTGCTGTGGCCTGGCGTTGGGTGCTGCCCGCCCTTTCTCGTGCGGCCTTGCCTTCCGCTTCGGGCGGTGGTGGCATGTGCTCCGCTTCGCTGTGCTGGATGTTCGCCTGGTTCCCTGGCTTTTGCGAGTCTGGTCGGATCCTTGCTCTGGGGCTCCCATCTGGTTTTCGTGGGCAGCGCATGGTTCCTCTCGGGGCTTCTGGATTTTGTGCCTGGTGCTCTCTGTTGTGCTCGGCCCCCGCTGCCTTCGGGTCCGTTTTGCGCTCTTGGCCTGCCGCCGTTCTGTTCGGTGGGCTGGAATCTCTGTTTCTGGAGGTGGCTGGTGTGCTGCCTCTTGTTGGTGGCTGTTCTCCCCCTTTTTTTGCTCCGGCCTGGGGCTGCCGGTGTTTGTCCCGGGGCCTTCGGTGTGATTGAGTTGCTTCTTGGGGGGGCTGGCTGGCTGGGGGCTGTCTCAGGCTGCTTCCTCTGCCTGGCTCTGTCGCCCCCCCTTGCGCTTCTGGGGTTTCCTTGGGGTTGTCCTGGTATTTCCCTGCTTCTGCTGCGCCCCTGCTCTGTTTCCGGGGCTTGCCTTTGGGCTTGCTTCGGTGGGTCCTGGCCGCCCCTCCTGGTTCCGCTCGGTCTGGTTGGGTGTCTGGCGGGCCTGCGGGGCCCTGTGCCTTGGTTTTTTCTGGCCTAGGATTTTCCCCTCCCTGGCGCCTCCTGCTTGTGTCTGGTCTCTGGGGTTGGTTGGTGTGGTTGAGCTCCTGCTCTTCCTTTCCTTGCCCTCCCTGGTTGTGTGCCCTGTGGCGGTTCGCCTGTTGGGCCCCTGGGGTTGTGCCGCTGCTGTTTAGGCCTGGCTGTGTTTCGCTGCTGTTGTTCCCTGGGGGTCTGCTGGGGCTTTCCGGGTCCTGTGGTGGCCTTCTTCGGTCCTGCGTTCTAGCCTGTGCTCTCTCGGGGGGTCCTGGTGTGGCTCTCTGTTGGTTTCGGGCCATTTCCTGCTGTGTCCTTCTGGGCCTGCTCCTGCCGGCGGTTCTCTTCCGGGGCTTTGTTCGCCTCTGGTTAGGTTTCCGTGTTTCTGCCCGGTCCTGGGTTTCTGTTGGGTGCTTTTGGGCTTCGGGTTTCCCCCGTTGTCCTGGGGATCCTTCTTCATTGGTTTCCCTCTTTTCCCTGGGCTGTGGCTGCCTTTTTCTGGCCTTTGTGGGGTCCTGGTGTTCGGTGCTTCAGGGTTGCCGTGTCCGGGGTTGCCTCCTGTTGCTCCTGGTCTGCCGGCTGCCTGGTGGTTCGGCGTGGCCTCTGGCTGTGCCTCCTTGGGTTGCTGGCTGGGCTGTCGCCTCTCTGTTGGCTTTGTGGTGTGTTTTGCTGGGCGTTCCCGGTTCTTTCCTGGTTCCGGTGTCCTAGCTCGCTCCTGTCTTCCCTTGCTTCCCGGACTCTGGTCCCGGTGTGTGTCTATGTGGGGTGCCGCCCCCCCTTTCTGGGTGGGGGTGCGGTTCTGGGGTTCTCGTTTTGCCTCTCTGGAGTCCGGCCTCCTGGCTGTCATTGTCCGGGGTCTCCTGCTCCTGGGCGTCTGGCTTCTCTGTTGCCTCGGGTTTCCGCTTTGGCAGTTTCCTCTGCTTGTTTTTTTCTTCCGGCCCCCTGTGGGGTCCGGCGGTGTTGTGTCCTGGATGTCTTGGCTGTCCTCCCGGTCCTTGGCTTTGGCGCTGCGTGGGCCCCTCCCGGGCTGGTTGGGCCTGGGGGTCCTCCTGCTTGGACGGGTTGCTTGGCTTTGGTCCTGGCTTCCTGGTTCTAGCCGTTCTCTTGTCCCATTCCGGTTTCGGTCGGGGTGCAGTGCGCCCTGGGGCTTTTCCGCTGCACTTGCCCTTCGGGCATGTGGGGGCTGGGTGTTGGGTGTCCTTTGGCTTCTGCCCCGTCTTTGGTTCCTCTCTGGTCCTCCGCCTTGTTGGCTCCTGTTCCTGTCTGCCCTCTGGGGTTCGGCGGGTTGGTGCCTGGTTGGTTCCTGGTTTGAGGTCTGTCGGGGGTTCCCGGTTACCCTGGGCTTGCGCCCTGCTGTGTTGTTCCTTCCCTTTGGGCTTGGAGTTTTTGGGGTTGTTGGCTCTGTCCCCGCCCCTGCGGTCCCGGTTCGGTCCGGGTTGTTGGTTCCCGGTCTTTGCTGCCCTCGGTTGTTTGGTCGGCTGTCTGCTGGGTCGTTCTGGGGGCATCTCTGGCCTGGGGTCTTTGGGTTGGCCTGCTCTGCCCTTGTGCGTTGGCGTTTTGTGTCCAGTCCTGGTTTGTTTTTGCGGCCTCCCTCCCTGTGGGGCCTCTTGGCCACTTGGGGTTTCTGGTCCTTGGCTCCTTCCGTGTTCTTTCTGTTTGGTTGGTGTCTGGTTCCTGGTCGACTCCTGGGCTCTCGCTGTGGCTCCTCCCTCTGGGCTGTGTGTGGTCATTGGTGGCCCTGGTGGTGCTGTTCTGTCTTTTCTGGGGCCTGGGCCTCCTCTGCGGGGTTTGGTTGGTGTCATCCTCTGGTCTCTCTGGGGGTCGGTTCCTTTGGTTTGGTGTGGTGGGCCGTTCTCTGGTGTGTGCTTCCCTCCTGCCTTGTTGGTCTGGGTGCTTGTGTCTGCGCCCTGTTGCCCGGCTTTTGTCTTCTTTCTTTGGCCTTCTCCGGGGTTTGCTCCTTTGTGCGGCTGCCGGGTTCTGGGTGTCTTCCTGGTAGTTCTGGGTGGGTTGTCTGTGTCCGGTGGGTTTCCTTGTCCATGTCCTTTTGGTTTTTTGGCCTGGTTGCTCTGTCTCCGGTTTTTTTCTGGTTGGCGGCCTCCTTGTGTGGTTCTCGCCTTCTGTTTTTTTTCTGGGTTGTTTCCGGTCCTTGTTTGTGTCCCTGCGGTCCTGTTTTGGGGTGCTGGCCGGTTGCTTCCTGCGGTTCCCGCTTTCTGTGCTCCCTTGGGTTGCTGCGTTTGGTGTGGTTTATGGGGGCCCTGGTGGGTTCCGAAGGCCGGTTTTTCTGCTTTGGTATTCTCCACATTGTCGATGAATGGGACGAGGACATAAGGGACCTGAGGGTAATGCTCTATTACTTACCGGTAATCGTCATTACTCCGGGTCCCGTTGTCCTCGTCCCATTCATTCGCCCCTCCCTCCCTCCCAGACGGCCAGCCTTCCTGTGTGGGCTTGGTTATACAGGCGGGGTGCTGGGTAAGTACTGCTTATGTACTCCCGGTGGGAGGGGCAGTATTAGGGTCACAGCATTCCTCTTGTCTTTTTTTCTGTCGGGAGATGGTTATCTCCACATTGTTGATGAATGGGATGAGGACAACGGGACCCGGAGTAATGAAGATTACTGGTAAGTAATAGAGCATTATTTATCAGTGTTAGGTTAAAGGGTGTACATAAGGAGGCACTGTGGTGAGCCTGCATTGGTGGACAGTCAAAACGTGGGGTTTGTCTGCAGTGAGGAGTCAATGGTGGCAGCATAGGGTGATGCGACCGTTGGGTAAGATGAAGAGTTTGCAGCTGCTAGTAGTGTGAGGAGTGGGCACTGACTGACAACGTAATGAGCTGACACTGGTTGACAGTATGATCAGTGGACACTCGGACGTTTAAGGAGTGCACTTTTAAATAGCATAAGGAAGGTCTTGTAGGCAGCGTGAAGTTTTCACTGCTGATCAATGAGTTCACACTAACCTGAAGGGGATTACCATCATGCACTCTTACACCAAATCACACTAACCTGAAGGGGATTACCATCATGCACTCTTACACCAAATCACACTAACCTGAAGGGGATCACCATCATGCACTCTTACACCAAATCACACTAACCTGAAGGGGATCACCATCATGCACTCTTACACCAAAGGCACCAAATTCACTCTTAATATTCACTCAAATTGGGTACTACACAACCTAGAAAGACTACGAGAGATCAAAGAGCTTCACCTGATACAATTATACCAATAAACTCCTTCCTCTCCTCCAGACAAGACAAGACACCAACAGGATGTACAAATGATAAAGAAAGCAGAAGGCAAATCTAGCCATTGCATCACGTTATTTGCGGGCAAACGAATTATATTTTGGGTAATTCTTTTGATTTATGGTAAAAGCATTAGTCAAATACTGTCAGCATTCTTAACTTATTGCCAAGTCCCAAATGAAAGAAATTACGAAAAACAGGTTTCAAAATGTGTCCCTCGGTGGTGATGTGCACTAACTCTTTCAACAAGCGCTCAACTTTGCCTCCCACGCCCCCCACACTCAATCACCCCTATATCCTTCCACTGGCATTCTCCAATTTCTGACTTATGTAGGACGTTCTATATTTAATATACCGTATTTTAATAGTTTACTGTGTTCACTATTGTACTTACTGCCTTGCAATAAGCCAATAGTTAAAAAAGGCTCTCTAACCACGTCATATAATCGAAATTAGGGGCATGCATTCCCCCCAAACTTTAACACACATTGCTGGCAGCAGTCGGCTCTCTGGGATGCTTTCCGTAATGAAACAGGAGCAGAGGCACTCATAAAGTAATCTCGGTTTATCAGGAGAGCTGCGCTTTGGTCAATTTACCGTGAAGACCGCCTTATAAAGTATACGATAACGGTTCCATTATCAGCCAATATACCCCAACTACACTTTCTGTAACTACATTCTTTAGCATCTTATCAGTAAACTCACCACCAGTGCACTATAGCTTCCATCTGGGATTGACAGTCTCCACATTACAAAATATGTAAAAATATGGACCCCCTTAAGGACTCTGTACGGCTGCATCTGCTCCGCATTTTGTTGCATGCTAATGGTACTTCATTGCGCCTATGAACACAAACAATGTAAAAAGAAAAATCATTTTTTTCAGCTAAATTTGTTTATTTTGCATATAAAGTGCCTGAGAGATGGAGAAACTCACATCTGTGCCCTCGGTTAGATGAGTGTATTTAGAGACAAGAGAAATAAAAAAATGCGAGTAAGATATTCATTTTGTTTCCAGCTGTTTCATGAGCCAAAAGACAGATAAATGAGGGATCTTTGCTGCCACGGGATGCGTTAGCGATTAGAAAATGAGGTGGGAGGTAGGGAAAGTACCAAGCGCACGTGGCTGTCACTCTTAGCCTGTGACTCAGTGTGAGTAATGAACAGTAAGGTGTCAGTGTGCACATGCCTTCACCCAATGTTTGATAGTTGCGCTGTGCAGCACTAATTACTGGACATGAATTGCACTGAGCTGTGCCCCACTTCTGTGATAGAGCAGGTACTGTCAAGAGGCTGTTCCTGAATTCCTGCTGCCCCCACACATCTGTAAAGTGGATAGGCCGCAGCATGCCCAGAGTTGCAGAACACACGGCCTTATCCCTTTCTATGGAAGGGCTCTGCCCCCTCACAACAGGTGTCTTCCTCCCTACGTTTGTAGTCCCTCTTGTGAGGGATTAATTTATTTTCCTGGGAGTCGGGCATGGAGAGGGGGGGAGGGGGAGTATCCCATACCCGGGTTCACTCAGATTAAAGGGAAAGGCAGGGCACGAGCCTCTAAACTCGGTGGATGCCCAGCAGACATCTCTATCTCCACTTTTCTTGTCTCTCAAACATACAATCAATTCCCTACCCACCCTTGCCCTTAATTTAGTTGATGTTAAAGGTATAATTGGGAAAGATTGAAAAAACAAAGATACTGGTTTTCTATTGATTTGAAAATGTTCTAAAGTGACTTTGATGTAGGCTTGGGACTGAATTGAGCTGAAGAATGGCCTCTTTTTCATTCTAGTTTTATCCTGGGGTTGCTTGTCAGGGTGTTTTCATTTTTTACAGGGGTGAACACAGGTTCAGTATTGGGTGGCTCTTTTTGTAGGCTTCACTGTAGATCCACACTCTGCCTACCATACACAACAAACCCTGTACCATTTTACCCAACCACCCTGAAAAGTGCTTTGGGCCCTCCTGGAGTACAATACAAATGTCACAATACAACACAATACAATCCCAATGGGAAACAGCAGACACAGATATCCTCTGTTCCCAATCATAGAATGGAAATCTATTTTGCAACTAAATTGACAAGTTTCAGTCAGGCAGAAAAGAGGGACCAACTTTTTGAATTGTCAACCTGGCTAGGAAAGTTTTGCATCTGGGTTTGTTTATAAAAAGAATGTGGTGTGCGTGACAAGGAATACTGAGGGGATAAAATGGAATGCTTGCCAGCTTGTTGAGGAAGGGTTTTGAGATTTGGTGGTTATTGCTTGGATTATGGACCTGACAGCAATTGTATTAATCATGGCTTGAATTTGGAATAGACTTACCTGTTTACTAGTGGTCTTATTAGAAACCAGGCAGAGAGTTTGCCATCTAACTATGAAATACTCATTTATTGTAAACATGCTCTGGCACTTAACCACCAGATGTTCTGCCTATGAAGCTATAGTGGCATATCAATGGTGGCTTCTTGGTTAGGATACAAATAGTTTCGAACTTTTTCATATATTTACACTGGCTGGAGAAAGCTTCTGATGAGCTCCGATGGGTCCATTCTAGTGGAGGATTCATATTAAACCCAAATGTTATTTTTCATTTTTCTCCATTGGTTGAAGAAACGTTCTTCCAATATTCAAGAATTCAGTGAATACCTGAATATTCTGGTAATATTTATATATTTACACATTTGGTTGGACACGCATATAGGCATTTGTCCACCATGTTCTACAGTATAATGGTTGTTTCTCACTATAAATTGGATATAGAATTTGTGTTATCCTTTTTGGGTGGTCAGACCTGAGTGGAGCTACTCTTTGAAGAGCACTTAGGCCCTCATTAATATAGCGGACGGACCGCTGTCCGCTATCATAGTGGTCAGGAGACCACCCGACAAGCAGGCAGTGGTATGACCGCCGCATTACGATGTGACCACCGGTCTGGCGGTCACAAAGTGCTCCTTTTCACAGCGGCTTGTGCTGTGCTTAGGATAAGCGCAGCAGCGCAAGCCGATGTGAAAAGGAGTACTTCCTGCCCGTCCATGGACCATGTACCCTGCACCATGCGGTGCAGGGTATATGGTGTATTGAGGTGTGAGGGGGCACTACATGTGCCCCCAGGGCCATTTTACAGTGGCGCACAACAGACAAGATCCCTGTTTTGGGCCCCCAAATTCAGTTTTCGACAGTCTTTTCATGGTGGTGTTCCCGCCATGAACCGGCTATCGGAATGGGATATTGTAATCCCGATGGTGGTGCCTGCCTCGACACCGCTGCCATTCGGGACTACGAATCCGACCACCACCCCATTGGAATCACTGATCCATGCGGAAGCAGCGGTCTTCCCCCCGACCACTGTGGGTCTGACCGCTGGTATTGTAATCCAGCAGTTGGACCAAGGGGCTGTCGGCAGTCTGACCGACAGCCTGATGGTGGCGATCTGCCCGCCATCATAATCAGACAATTAATTTTTTGATACAATAAATTACACAGAAAGTAGCGTGATGAGTGGCTTAGAGTGATGTACATGAAAGTGTCTGTGTACTTTTTGCATGTGTTTTGATTTGGTAGTGGCATTTGTATAGCACATGGTCTGCTAATGGCATGGTATTGCAGCACTTTTTGTAGTAAGAGCATAACATTCCAAACTGTTCCTAAGGTTCCAATGTGGACCGGAATTAATTAATTATAGATTAATATTCTTGATGCATAGTGGATGAGACCCGAGGGCTGTATCTAATTGCTTATGCTTCCTCAAGGAAGGTGGCATTCCCTTACATCACAAAAGTGTGTGTGCGTGTTTTGTTGTATCATAATGCTTGTTGTGTGCTGCTGGGGAATGGTGTGTGATAATCTGAACCCAACTATTAGAATTATAATGACTGTGCTATGCTGTTCTAGATGTTTGGGCAGGGAGCTTTTGAACATGCTGTTTTGTGTGTGGTGTCATAGCCCAGAATGGTTATGGTAAAGCAGGAGTAAAGCTGGAGACCAGCCCCCTGTAAGACCTATGAGAGGCAAGCAGGATCTAGGCATGCGATATTTGTGTTTTCAGAGCCCGTTGCTCCCTTAAATGACTTCAGTTCTTTTTCTTCTATGCATTAACGTGTGCATGCAGTGCGTTGCTAAGTTACATCACTCTTATACTGCTTTGCTGTCTTAAAATATCCAGAACACTTTACCCACCATTTTGATAGGTGACAGTGCAGGAGAGCTTGATTTGATTAAATGTAGAATGATTATATTCAGAAAAAGGGAATATTACTCCTTTGGAAAACAAAGTAAAGAAAGGACATTAGATACAGGCTTGTAGTTTGCAGGTTTTGATTCAATTGAAGATGTTTTTTTGCAGAATTGTCGATTTGTTCATTTAGGCCCTCATTATCAGCAGCAGCTTAACTTCGAGGTTGCCGATAACAGTAGTCAGCGGCCTAGTCGGAATTATGAGATCTGTGGTGTTTCCACGGATGTGTTTATTGTCACATGGAGCTTTTGACTGCTAAAAGCAGTTGAAAATTCTGAGCGAAAATCTGTGGAAAGTGGGGGGGGAATTACTGGGGAAATCAGACCTGGAATTACCAATTTCCACTGATAAACCTTTGTTTTCTAAGGGGACCCTTATGGTCCCATTTGCAACGGTCTGGATTTTTCCAACGAATGAAGTTGCTGAAGCTAGGCCCAGGTGAAATTTGCATGATGCTGGCATAATTAGCGCAATTTCAGTAATATTGCGTTAGTGCCGTTACGCGAAATTCCCAATATTATGCTACTATGCCACATTGCATAATTAAGTGCTGTTTATGGTAAAAATTTACCGTGAATGTGCTGTTCACTGTAAACATTTACCACAAACGCACAAGAACAATCCAAACAACAGACTGCAAGCAGTTGGTGTTCGTGGTGTGTTTTTCTGACACTATTATTTTAGCATGAAATCCATCCCAGCGTTCAAAGTGCCCCGAGAACATATTTTTCACTGAAATATAGTGCCAAATGCTAGTTCTGCATTTTGCATAATGATGCATTATTTCACTTAATTTTTCTGAATTTCGCATCATTACTCAAATGCAAATTACACCAATTTTGTACACCCCTAACCTATACACCTAGTACTGGTAACCCCAAGGGTGAGGGTAAATCTCGGCCATTTTCCGGGCCCCTTGTAATCAGTCCTGATGATTTTAAAACTAAAAATTAGGTCTGCTTTCTGAAAGCTTGTCCTGAAATCATTTGGCCTGGAGAAATTATGTAAAGCAACTTTTTCGCTTTTGTGTGTAAGAAAATAATTTCAGTATTGAATGCTTGCCTTTTTGGGTCACAAGTACAAACCTCAGCACTTTTACTTATAAGTGGGTGGTGGAGGAATTAGGAGGAGGTGTGAGGAGTGAAGGATGATGAATGAGACATTGTGAGATCCTGAAAAGGAGAGCTTTGTACAATTTACTCATTGCTCTTGAAGTAAAGAAAAAGACGGATCGGTAAGTTGTGAAGAATGGCTGATGAGAGGTGACGAATGAAGAATGAGGAAAGAGGAATGAAGGGTGAGGAGTAAATATTGAGGGGTGAGGATAAGGAGAGTGGAAAGAGACATACGGAGTGAGAGTGGTGGGGGGATCGGCCCTACATGAGGACTGATAAAGAAGGACTGAGGCATGAGAAGTGAGGTTAATATGAGTGAGAAACAGTGATAAGAAGTGAGAGATGAGAAGTAAGGAATGAGAACTGAGAAATGAGATGTGAGTGTAGTGGAGTGAAGAATGAGGATTCAGGAGTGAAAAATGAGGACTATTGAGTGAAGGATAATGAGTGAGGGATGTTGTGAAAGGATGGGGAATTAAATGTGCAGCATGAGCAATGAAGAATGAGTAAGGAAAAGTAAGAGATGAGGAATAAGAAGAGAGGGATGATGATTTATGGGTGACGAATAAAGGATGAGAACAGACAGGTGAGGACTGAGAAATAAGAAATGAGAACCAAGGGATTGAGATTATGGGAGGGGGTGAGGTCTAAGTGATCTGAAATGAGGGATTAGGCACAAGGGATGAGAATTGATGGGTGAGGAATAGGCACACGGGATGAGAAGTGAGGAAAGAGAAATCAGGGGTGAGGATTTAGGGATACAGACTGAGGAGTGAGGAACAAGCAGCGAGAGAGGAAGAATGAAGATGTCACCCAATGGATCTGGTATGCTCTGCAGGTACCGAACTTTCAACTGCAGTTTCCAGAGGTAACCATTGCCACTGTGACCAGAGATTGCAGTTTCCCCGGTAAGTAGGACAGAGGCAGGCATGTGCCTCTCAGAATCAAATGAAGTGCCCTGTAGCAGGAAGTCTTTGAGCTCATTAAGAACGCGCAAGAGCTCTATTCCGTAGGTACGTTTCGTATAATCTCACGTCCCATCCTGGGTGGTTTCCATGCCGTCCTCATGTTCCATGGCAGATGTTGCTCTACCTGCTGCTGCATTTCTGCGGGATCTGATCATTAGCTTCAATCAAACGTCTCTCTGTTGGGCCGAGATGAATCGCCGCATTCCTCTGCAAAGAGACTACAGAATGGCGTCCTTTGAAATACGGGGTGCCATTGATTTGGGGGGAATGACCCAGTCTCCTAGCAAAATTACGGAAAACAAAATTAACAAGAGCTGAGCTGCAAACAGGGGGCAAAAGGTTTCTTTTCTGTATAATCACGCCGCGCTGTAGCTCAAGGCGCACACAATTTGTTCCACTTGCAAAGCAGTTAAGCAGGAATTGCTTTTTTCATAGAAGTGCATCCCCAGGCTCCCGCAAGTAAAATATACCAGATTTAGGCATTTTATATGCACATCAACACAGGAGGTTTCTGTGCTTTAGCACAGCCGTCCAACAAAATAGCCTCAAAATTTCCACATGCTCTTTTCAATTTCTTGTGTGTCCTTCTCCCGATTCCCCTCTGCATTGATCTTTGGTTAGTTTTATATTTTCATTGTCTAAACTTTTTGAGAATCTAATGACAAGCAACCCTTTTAATGTAGTATATGTTTATTTCTTTAGTAAATTGGAGAACCCTTGCTGAAAATGAAACTCAGAAATAGGACCGAAACTGCACAGCACCAAGTTTATGTCTGAAGTTGAGTTTACAGCACAAAACCTATACGGAAAACAACCGGACAACTCTTCATTATAAGAACTACATTCTCTTCAGTAATGCAGTCTGCTGGACTCACCCCTAGCCTGACAAACGAAAGTAAATGCCATACCCACCCCTTTAAAAAAATCAATATGACCATTTGCAGATGGATTCTAACAGATAGATTCAAGTCAGTTTTGGACACTGTACAAAATATATGTAGCAAGAGCGGTGGCTGGAGAAATATTGGTGCATACCTTTGAACCATGGGTATAATAATCCAGTAACAGTAAATGTCCACCAAAGTAACATGCCCCTCCGCTCAATGACACTGTACTCTACTCCACTCTACTCCACTCTATGCCACTCCGCTCTACTCCACTCTATGCCACATTACACCACTCCACTCTACAACACTCTATTCACTCTAGGCCACTCTATTTCACTCTACATCACTCCACTCTATGTCTCTACTCCACTCTGTGCCACTCCACAAGACTCCACTCTGTGAAACTCCACGCCACTCCACTCTATGACACTCCACTCTGACACTCAACTCTTTAACATTCCATTCTATGATACTCTACTCTACAACACTCTACACCACAATTACATCATTCCACACTACAACACTTTACTCTACACTACTCCACCCTACACTACTGTACTGTATGCCACTGTATGCAACTCCATTATATGACACTCTATTTTACTCCACTCTATGACATGCTACTTACTCCACTCTATCCCTCCCAACTCTATGCCCCTCCACTCTACAACACTTTACTCCACTCTTCATCACTCCATGCCACTCCACGCCGCTCCACTTTACGCCACTCCACTCCTCTCTACGACACTTTACTCCACTCTATGCTATGTCACTCCACTCTATGACATTTCTTTCTATGCCACTTCACTCTATGCCACACTCCTCTCAATGACTTTACTCCACTCTATGCAACTCCACTATTTGCCACTCTTATGACACTTAAGGTGACTCCACTTTACTCCACTATACTCCACTCCACTCTGTTCCGCTCCACTCCCCTCCACAACACATTATTCCACTCTACCCCAGTACTCCACCCTACCCCACTACACTGAACACCATTACACTCTACGACACTCTATACCACTCCACTCTATGACACCATACTCCACTGTATGCCACTCCACTCTATGCCACTCTACGCCCCTCCACTCTATGCTCCTCCACTCCACTCTACACCACTCTAGCCTACTCTTTTCTACTCTACTCCACTCTACTCTACTCTACTCCACGACACTCCACGACACTCCACTCCATGAAACTCCGCTCCACCACACTCCAGTTCATCACAGCCTACTCCACTCTTTGCCACTCCACTCTACAACACTCCACTTCACGCCACTCAACTACGCCACAAACCTTTAGATATGCTGGACAGCAGACACCCTTGTGTACAATATGGCTAAAACATATTGGCAAAGCCAATAGCTCTTAACCAGTCAATACCTTTTGGCTCTGTCAATGCTTATTGTACTTGGTAGCACTGTGGATTGTTTGTGGGAGTCGCATGAAGGTCTATGGATAGGCAGCCAAATAGTGGCATAATTTTACTGTGCAGCGTGACTGGCAAGCACTCCGGTGATATGTATACCATGTTCATGGATGTAGAAGAACATACAAGAGTGACATTAAGAGATAGGAGGTGTAGGATGGTAGGAGAAAAGAGACATGAATTGAACTAAAATACAGGCAACATTGAGTTTCTTCAAACCCTGTGTTTGGCGTCCTAATGAACACTTTGGACTGCATCATTGACGTTTTCTTTGCAAATTAAAGACTGGATCTACATATTGATACCAAAGGGGATGATGGACGGAGCGTTAGAGCAAATCAAACACTCACCCCCAGTCAACTGATCTGGGTTTAATCCATCATCATTCTTTAGCTCACTCCACCACCCCAGTTCAGACATGGCCATATGCAAATCAGTCTGACCCTGTGCCTCATGAGAACAGTCCAGCCCGAACTGCCAAGCCATGTCTTCCCTGGACCGGAAACAAGCATCCTGGGACCGGTTTCGGGTTCAAAACCCTCATCAGCCAGGCTATCTTGAATCCAGTGGCAAAGTTAGCAAGGGACCCACGTCTGGGCATACCCTGCCAACTTAGGGCGAACAAAGTGATACCAAAGGGGATGATGGACGGAGCATTAGAGCAAATCAAACACTCACCCCCAGTCAACTGATCTGGGTTTAATCCATCATCATTCTTTAGCTCACTCCACCACCCCAGTTCAGACATGGCCATATGCAAATCAGTCTGACCCTGTGCCTCATGGGAACAGTCCAGCCCGAACTGCCAAGCCATGTCTTCCCTGGACCGGAAACAAGCATCCAGGGACCGGTTTCGGGTTCAAAACCCTCATCAGCCAGGCTATCTTGAATCCAGTGGCAAAGTGAGCAAGGGACCCACGTCTGGGCATACCCTGCCAACTTAGGGCGAACAAAGCGATACCAAAGGGGATGATGGACGGAGCATTAGAGTAAATCAAACACTCACCCCCAGTCAACTGATCTGGGTTTAATCCATCATCATTCTTTAGCTCACTCCACCACCCCAGTTCAGACATGGCCATATGCAAATCAGTCTGACCCTGTGCCTCATGGGAACAGTCCAGCCCGAACTGTCAAGCCATGTCTTCCCTGGACCGGAAACAAGCATCCTGGGACCGGTTTCGGGTTCAAAACCCTCATCAGCCAGGCTATCTTGAATCCAGTGGCAAAGTGAGCAAGGGACCCACGTCTGGGCATACCCTGCCAACTTAGGGCGAACAAAGCGATACCAAAGGGGATGATGGACGGAGCGTTAGAGCAAATCAAACACTCACCCCCAGTCAACTGATCTGGGTTTAATCCATCATCATTCTTTAGCTCACTCCAACACCCCAGTTCAGACATGGCCATATGCAAATCAGTCTGACCCTGTGCCTCATGGGAACAGTCCAGCCCGAACTGCCAAGCCATGTCTTCCCTGGACCGGAAACAAGCATCCTGGGACCGGTTTCGGGTTCAAAACCCTCATCAGCCAGGCTATCTTGAATCCAGTGGCAAAGTGAGCAAGGGACCCACGTCTGGGCATACCCTGCCTACTTAGGGCGAACAAAGCGATACCAAAGGGGATGATGGACGGAGCGTTAGAGCAAATCAAACACTCACCCCCAGTCAACTGATCTGGGTTTAATCCATCAATATTCTTTAGCTCACTCCACCACCCCAGTTCAGACATGGCCATATGCAAATCAGTCTGACCCTGTGCCTCATGGGAACAGTCCAGCCCGAACTGCCAAGCCATGTCTTCCCTGGACCGGAAACAACCATCCTGGGGCCGGTTTCGGGTTCAAAACCCTCATCAGCCAGGCTATCTTGAATCCAGTGGCAAAGTGAGCAAGGGACCCACGTCTGGGCATACCCTGCCAACTTAGGGCGAACAAAGCGATACCAAAGGGGATGATGGACGGAGCGTTAGAGCAAATCAAACACTCACCCCCAGTCAACTGATCTGGGTTTAATCCATCATCATTCTTTAGCTCACTCCACCACCCCAGTTCAGACATGGCCATATGCAAATCAGTCTGACTCTGTGCCTCATGGGAACAGTCCAGCCCGAACTGCCAAGCCATGTCTTCCCTTGGCCGGAAACAAGCATCCTGGGACCGGTTTCGGGTTCAAAACCCTCATCAGCCAGGCTATCTTGAATCCAGTGGCAAAGTGAGCAAGGGACCCACGTCTGGGCATACCCTGCCAACTTAGGGCGAACAAAGCGATACCAAAGGGGATGATGGACGGAGCGTTAGAGCAAATCAAACACTCACCCCTAGTCAACTGATCTGGGTTTAATCCATCATCATTCTTTAGCTCACTCCACCACCCCAGTTCAGACATGTGTTAAGAACAAAATACAATCATGAACATTCTGCGCCATCTTGTCTGATGAAAGTTCCTACGTGCACATAAACTACAGTCATTCTGATTTACCACAGCCATTTTGTACTCCGTTGGTCACCTTCATTTCACCCTGTCCTCTAGCAGCCTTCTGACTCTCTGACCAAACCTGATATGTGTGCTGGGGGCTATAAACTATTTCCACGAGAAACATCAAACTCGTCTTTCCTCTCATCCCTGCACAAACGGGTTACAAATACCAAACAGACTCTTGCAAACATGGTTTATTGCACTACACACAGCAAGACTGGTTTTTTGCCAACAATGGGACCTGTTCTTATCAACAGAACGGACTCTTAGATCTGGCCGGTCTCACTCGTTTTTAGACCCTGAAGCAAGGTCCAGCTGCAATTAAATTGTCTGTTTTTGACCTGGGTGGGAGGAGAGTTAATGTTGGGCTTGTGTAACCATGTTGATAAAACAATGTCAGGCTTGTGTGACAACCTGCCCGGGGCAGAGACTCCAAGCTTGTAACCATGATAAAAGAAACAAATACATTGTGTAAAACTGTATAAAAGGAAGAGTCAGAAGCATTGCCAGTAGAACACCTCCCTGAAGACATCCTGGTGTCAGCAGTTGACGTGGTCTCCTCTAAGAGTAATAAACCTTTTTCTTGCCTTCCAGCTTCCAGCGCCTGCCTCGTTATTTTAGATAGTGAATCCAAAGTGGATTAAAGGTGACTTTGCGCAGGGCAGTATTGGGGATCCCAGGAGACTCGCTGCTTTTCACAAATTGGCGACCCAACGGGGGGCCCATCAGAGACACGTGGGTCCAGTAGAGAGGTCCTAACGACGGAGTGAACGACTAAATGATTGGAGTGCACCTGCCTGAAAGAGACCCTCGTCTGGCTGCCAATTGACTGAACTTCACCGGTTCCGAACGGACCTCTCTCGAGTGACCTGCGGTCCTGACTGGGGCCTTACAGGAACGCCGCATTGATTGTTGGAGTAAGAGGACAACCAGGCGCTGGAAGGGGAATACGAAGAACTGTCCATACGGTCCGGGTAAGGTCGTGAGAAAACATGACTTAAATTGATTGATTGATAGAAATACTAGTATTCCTTTTTGAGTTATTTGAGACATTCCCTGCTTGCAAACAACGTAGAATAGGAATATTCTCTCTTTGCAGACAGCGAAGGACAGGTAGTGCAGACTTTTGTCTAACATTAATTGAGATATTCATTTTGACCGCTAAATACGTCATGCCTGTTTTCTCTAGATTGTTTGATTGTTTTGGACCGGACCGTTTGTTAGAGGTCAGTCATCCGGCACCGCCGGAAGGCACCCCTAACAAGGACATGTACGTAAAATATGGATTAGCCAGCGTAGCTTATAGCAAACTATGGCATAAATACACTAGGAAGGACCGGGTAAATCAGTGGCCACTGACGGGATCTTTCGATCCCGCTAAAATAGAAACGTTAGAATTAGCTCTCCACAAAAAGAAAGCTAGACCAGCCATGTTTGATAGTTTTGGTTTATGGCGAAAAGAAGCAGCTCAACGAAAGAAAAGAGACGAAGCTAGACAAGATAAAGAAACGCGAAAATCAGCTTACCAAGCCTGTAAAAAGTTAGAAGAAGAACTAAAAGAAAAGGAAATCGATAAAAAGGAACAGGAATCAAAAATATCAGGTCAATGCCCTGTTAGAACGCCCTTAACTCTTTACCCCGAGTTACCAGCAAAACAGGGGGTAGATGATGATTTATTGTTAGGTCCCCCAATGATATACATGCCACCCCCTTATGCCCCTACTCATCCCGTAGTACAACGCCAGGACCCCCAAAGTATAGCTGGAGATGGCACGATCGCCTCAGTCTCCACCACCTCTGCTCCCACCGAGCCACCCACACCAAATGCCTCATCAAAGGAGGCAGTAGTAGAGGTAGGAACCAAGGAAATAGGAGCGCTGAGGGTCCCGCGATTAAGTAAAAATGAGCGAGCAGGCATTGATAAAATAGTTAAAACCCTCATAGATAGGAAAGAAACAGAAGAACACGTAACAGACATATGCGACTCCTATGTTGAAAACCGCAAACGATACTTTATTGTACGTCTCTGTTGCCACACCCTTACTGCATATGAAGAGAAGTACCAAAACGTAGGGCCCGAGCGATTAGTGGCTCTCTACAGGAAGGTAGACATCGGAGATGAAGACGACAACGATGTTGCAGAACTATTTTCATCCACACTAGAAGTATTGCGTCACCTCATAGAACAAGGACAGATAGATAGGGACAGGACAACTAAGGTAGCAGGACCCCCAGTGGAAAAAACAGATAGCATGATGCCAATAAAAGAAGCTGCCCCTTACTGGGTACCTCCTAGAGGACAAGGGACTAATGACGATATAAACCATCAAGACGCTAGAGGAAGGGTGGTCTACAATTGGGTGTATCAGCCATGGGACAGACAGGACATCCTGACCTTCCGTAAATCTTTGCCGGATTTACGAAAGAACCCCACCGCCTTTTACACCGAGCTAGGTACCGCTCTGGGATCAACAATAATGACACTTGCCGACATAGACATGTTCTTCGGGTTATGTTTGCCAGCAGATGTGTGGAAACAGGTTAAGAAAGTAAACCATACCGAACTGTTTGGTCATACCTGGGAACAACTCGACACACTAGATAAACAGCGGAACCCTGGTCAAAAACCAGTTAAAGCAATATTGGACCTCCCTGACAAAATAGTGCAGAAAGTGAAAACGCTGATCCCAGAGAAAAAGATAGACTGGTCCATAGTAACCGCGTGCCGCCAGAAACCACAAGAGGATGTCTCAGAGTATTTCTCCAGATTTGAAACAGTGTTCTCTGATTACAGTGGACAAGACATGTCCACCGCAACCGGACACCACTTATTTGTGCAGAACTATGTCAAAGGACTACTGCCAGATGTATCCCAGAAATTACAAGCCAGCGAAAGTAGTTGGGCAGCATCTAAACCGGCGGACATTCTCCAAATGGCCCAGTACTATGAGCATCAGAAAAACGAAAATGACAGGGCTACAGAAAGGAAAAAGAAGGACTTGAAGGAAAGGGTAATGATAGCACAACTCCAGGGGGGCGAATACAGGAAGGGAGCAATATAGGGGAGGATACCAGCAGAATACCCCTAGAGTACAGCCACCTAGTAACAATTCATCGACATCATATGTAGGACGCCAAGACCTAGGACAGGATCAATGTGCATTTTGCAAAGAATATGGACACTGGAAAACCCAATGCCCGGCTTTGTTAGGAGCTGGTAGGGGCAGAGGGGCGAGGGAAATAGCAAGTGGACAGAGAGGAAGAGGGCGTGGGAGAGGGTACACGAGTGAAGCAAGCAAGGAAAGGCCAGGAAGAGTGAACACATTTGACCATCCCAAACAGAATCAGTACCAATAGACAGATTATGACAATACGTACGACTTTGCATAGGACAGCCAGGGGCAAGGGAGGGATCCAGTCGAGCTCTATGTTGATCAGCAAGGCCCTTATGTTACCGCTGAGGTCCTGGGCACAAAGTCGCCATTTCTGGTAGACACGGGAGCAACACGTAGTGCACTATCCAAACGACTGATTTCAAGGGCACCCTTGTCAGGCTCACATGTGACCTCAATAGGATTTGACGGTACGCCCTCCACCAACCCTTTGTCCCGACCGATCTTAGCGACTGACACGACAGTTAACATATACACCGACAGCCAATATGCCTTCAGGGTGGTTCACCATTTTGGAATCTTATGGAAAGAAAGAGGGTTCCTGACTTCACACGGTACACCCATCCTGCATGGAGATTTAGTCTCCGCCTTGACGCAAGCAGTCCTCCTCCCCAAGAAGTTAGCAGTGATAAAATGCCAAGCACATAGGAAAGTGACTGATCTCATTGGACAGGGAAATGCACTAGCAGACGTTACTGCCTGAGCAACGGCAGGAGACAGAACTACGCAGATTACTTGCATAAATTGACAAACGAGCTAACAATTATCCACCAACAGGTGCAGCAAGCCTTGCCTGACTATCCAGGGGCCCGGGACATGAAATAAAGCCAGGCAACCATGTTTGATCTGCAACTTCCAAAGAACGAAGAATCTGGAGCCTAAGTGGACGGGCCCCTGGCAAGTCCTGAGCACCACCCGAACTGCCCTCCGAGTGGAAATAAAATGAAACTGACTACACGCTCCATTGCAAACGAGTCCCTCCAACCCTGGCAACCTGTGAAGGGGTGAAGGTGCAAGAGGAAGTACTCGCGAGAGACCGACCAGCTCTGAGTTGCTACCCACAAGAAGACACCCTTGAACTATCAGAATTTCCCGACCCCACGGTGCCATCCAGGAAAGGGTACAACCTAAGATCGACGAAAAGGGGGAGCTCCAACAACCAGGCCACTAACTGAGTCAGAGTCTCAGATCGGTAGCACAGCCAAACGACGCTACCAAGAAAACACCAGACAAAAGTCTGTGGTCCTAACAGTTGGTGAGCTCCTCGAAGATGATGGAAGAAACGGAACACCTGCAAAGCATCCGCAAAGACACCAAGACTTTTGAACTGCACAGTACAAAGACAATTGCACTTGTAGCTGCATTTCTCACCTGCCTCCTGCTAATGGTCACACTCTGGATCATTGAAGAGAATGCACCTGCATACAGAACATTGTCACCAACCATGCAACCAATCACAAAGAAAGAACACTACCTGGTATCACTACCGCCACATCTCTGAGAACGACGCAAAGAATTCTGGAATAATTCTTTCGTACAGATGCTGCACCAGCACAATCTTGCCACCAATGCCACTAACTGTTGGGTCTGTGGGCTGCTACCACATGCCACTGAACATTCCATCCCTTTCATCCCTTCACCCTTTTCTGTTCATGGATCTTGCCTTGCCTGGATGATGCTCCTACAAGAAAGTTACAAAGACAATGCCACTTCCGATGGGACAATCGCTCAGTTCTACAACGAGTTCTGGCTAAACCAAACAGGAAGAACAGCAGCTCCCTTTGCCCTCACACCTCCAATACGACATTCCCAATGAATGTCACCTCCAAAGAACGAGTGGAAATACAAGTGTTCAATAATCCTGTCAGAGCCACATTTTCCTACCTGAAGAAAAGAACTGCTGCAACACTGACTGTGGCCCTATCTGTGGTGAACGTCTCTGGCCTTGTATGCATTGAAGGCCGTGGGACTAAGAATGTGGGTCACAGCACTTGTAACATTGTAAGGACTTTGAACACTGCCAACCCCCAGCGCTTGTTGCATCACCCAATATGTACTTTGTTTGTGGAACCAAAGCCTACACCTGGCTCCCAGGAAACTAGGGGGCACGTGCTACATCGCCTTTGTTCTACCACCAACCTACACAGCCCCTGCAGAGCATCATCAAGAAAAGCGTTCTAAAGACATTGATCAAACAGACTCTGCCTCATCACAGTTCCTCGACGCAGCCTGATAATTCACCTTCTGTCTATGAAGCAATCGAACATCTCCATAGACTATCTCCAGAAATTCATCAAGGATCAGAGACTTGGCCAATTGGAAGTTGGCTTTGGGGCATCTTGAAGGAGTGGGGTTGGAAAATATCAATGATTCTCTTGGTCCCAGTATTGACAATATGTGGTTGTTGTTTGGGTATACACTGTATACCACCTTTGTGTTATCTTTGCATAACTACCTTGCACCCTAAGACTATGGACACTCAGCTAACAAAAATGAGAGTAATGTATGATCAAGAGATACAGGACATTATGGAGATCGAAATAGACTGACAAGATGGCTAGTTATGTTCAAAGGGGCGACTGTTAAGAACAAAACACAATCATGAACATTCTGCGCCATCTTGTCTGATGAAAGTTCCTACGTGCACATAAACTACAGTCATTCTGATTTACCACAGCCATTTTGTACTCCGTTGGTCACCTTCATTTCACCCTGTCCTCTAGCAGCCTTCTGACTCTCTGACCAAACCTGATATGTGTGCTGGGGGCTATAAACTATTTCCACGACAAACATCAACATCACCTGCTGCCTCAAACTCGTCTTTCCTCTCATCCCTGCACAAACGGGTTACAAATACCAAACAGACTCTTGCAAACATGGTTTATTGCACTACACACAGCAAGACTGGTTTTTTGCCAACAATGGGACCTGTTCTTATCAACAGAACGGACTCTTAGATCTGGCCGGTCTCACTCGCTTTTAGACCCTGAAGCAAGGTCCAGCTGCAATTAAATTGTCTGTTTTTGACCTGGGTGGGAGGAGAGTTAATGTTGGGCTTGTGTAACCATGTTGATAAAACAATGTCAGGCTTGTGTGACAACCTGCCCGGGGCAGAGACTCCAAGCTTGTAACCATGATAAAAGAAACAAATACATTGTGTAAAACTGTATAAAAGGAAGAGTCAGAAGCATTGCCAGTAGAACACCTCCCTGAAGACATCCTGGTGTCAGCAGTTGACGTGGTCTCCTCTAAGAGTAATAAACCTTTTTCTTGCCTTCCAGCTTCCAGCGCCTGCCTCGTTATTTTAGATAGTGAATCCAAAGTGGATTAAAGGTGACTTTGCGCCGGGCAGCATTGGGGATCCCAGGAGACTCGCTGCTTTTCACACATGGCCATATGCAAATCAGTCTGACCCTGTGCCTCATGGGAACAGTCCAGCCCGAACTGCCAAGCCATGTCTTCCCTGGACCTGGACCGGAAACAAGCATCCTGGGACCGGTTTCGGGTTCAAAACCCTCATCAGCCAGGCTATCTTGAATCCAGTGGCAAAGTGAGCAAGGGACCCACGTCTGGGCATACCCTGCCAACTTAGGGCGAACAAAGCGATACCAAAGGGGATGATGGACGGAGCGTTAGAGCAAATCAAACACTCACCCCCAGTCAACTGATCTGGGTTTAATCCATCATCAGCCTGGCTGATGATGGCTGAATAGCCAGAAACCGGTCCCAGGATGCTTGTTTCCGGTCCAGGGAAGACATGGCTTGGCAGTTCGGGCTGGACTGTTCCCATGAGGCACAGGGTCAGACTGATTTGCATATGGCCATGTCTGAACTGGGGTGGTGGAGTGAGCTAAAGAATGATGATGGATTAAACCCAGATCAGTTGACTGGGGGTGAGTGTTTGATTAACTCAAACGCTCCGTCCATCATCCCCTTTGGTATCGCTTTGTTCGCCCTAAGTTGGCAGGGTATGCCCAGACGTGGGTCCCTTGCTCACTTTGCCACTGGATTCAAGCTAGCCTGGCTGATGATGGCTGAATAGCCAGAAACCGGTCCCAGGATGCTTGTTTCCGGTCCAGGGAAGACATGGCTTGGCAGTTCGGGTTGGACTGTTCCCATGAGGCACAGGGTCAGACTGATTTGCATATGGCCATGTCTGAACTGGGGTGGTGGAGTGAGCTAAAGAATGATGATGGATTTAACCCAGATCAGTTGACTGGGGGTGAGTGTTTGATTAACTCAAACGCTCCGTCCATCATCCCCTTTGGTATCGCTTGGATCTACATATTGGGCAGTGGAATGCAGCCTACACAAACAAGCCCGGGCCACATTCTTAATTAGATGCAGCTGAATTATCGCAAAAGGATCCGCAAAGTCGGTCAAGCGTTGCTGCGGGAGTTGTTTTTGTTTGAATAATGACAGTATTGTGTTATGACTGAATTCAGAGTTAACACTTAATTGCTCTGTGCTATTTCATGTGTCCTTAGTTGTTGTTTACTACTTCCACTTGAGGGTGCACCAGGCACAATAAATCATCCCTTGCTGACTCTATTCATTTCCAATGATACAGCAGGCATTGTATGTAACCCTTTGTCCACCCATCGTCCTCGGACATGGTAACACTTCATAAATGAACGAAGGTAATGCCATCGCTGCAGTTTGTAAATTAAACGTATTCAATAACAAAAGAAGAAACGCATGACACCAAACACTCGACAGTCCTTTATTAGTGACTGTTTTCATCAATGTGGGGCAGAGGTTAGAAGAGGTGTGGCGTAAGGTAAAAAAACAGTGCATGCCTCCCACAGAGCAGTGAATGAAGACATTCACAGGGTGATTCTGCCCTTTTCATCTAAACCAAAGATTGCACTTCGCTGTAATTCAGCTTAGACATATATTATAATTAACAATAACACATAAAAAATGTTATATATGTAAAAAATAATCATAAAATAAGGTGGGGTATGACATGTTAACATTGGTATCCTAGAGACGATTTCTAGGATAGGCAGACCATTGCTTAAGTAAACCAGTATTACAATTAGAATTATAACTTTTAGAATGCCAATATCATGAAAACAATTAGTTTATTCTCCACCAAATTGGCTAGCATTAGCCCGAATGTCGCTGCAACCCCTCAAGTGTGCGTCCTCAGCTTTCACACCTATACAGCTTTGGGTAAACTCCTATATTATCACAGATGATAGCACCTATCAGGTGCTGGTGCTTGCAGAAAGGAAAAGAACCATGTAAAGACATGGCCTCAGATATTCATATTTTACCCATTAAATAGAGAACCATAATGCATTGCATTCGAACAGCATTGCAAGATTCCATATGGATTTTGTCATTACTGCAAAGAAGAGCTATCCTCCTTACTATCACCAAAATGGAGGCTTGCGAATTCTATTCATTTTTTCATCGGTAACATGTCATAGTCCACCTTATTTTACTATTATTTTCTACTAATATAACATTTTTTATGTGGTATTATTCAGTAATATATATTACTTATCTGAATTACAGTGATAACTTTTAAGGATGCCAATCTGAGTCTGGTGTGGTTCCTTACGTCTCTAAAAAGACAAGAGTGCATGTACCGAAAGGAAATATTCTGCAAACAAATAAAAGTTTGAGTAATCACAAAGAAAATGTCTGTATCTCTGTTGGTGAGATGTATGGGAAAACGGTAAGGCTTGGTGCTTGACATCTTTTTACCCATACTGCCACGCATGTTACTGAGTGTTTCTCTCTCCTGGAAGGCACTTGGTACAGCAACCGTGCAGTCATTATTGTATAACGTTCACTCTTCAGGCAAGTCCTTGGTGTTGTGTTATGCATTTGGGAACATTTCAAATTGGACCTTTGTATTATCTTTTGGCCCAGGCAGGGCCTTGGTGTACTGGCAGGAAAACTTTAACTGTAAGTGTAGCATTATGCGGCTATATCTCGAGGACGAGGCACTTAATATTTTTTTTACTGAAATCCATTTCTGTAGGACACATTTTTTTATGTATGTTATGTATTACTCTTTGCCTGACCTGTGCATTAAAACTCCTTCTAATCTGTCTATGGACTCTGTGCCAGAATACTCAGTTGCACTGGTTATTGACACATCTTTGAAAGCTAAAGCTAGCTTTTTTAGTAAAAACGTAAGTGCCAGGGCCTGAGGTAAGCCATTGTGGCTGGCACTACCCATTGTCCCTGTCAGCACAGCCAAATGCTATTCCAGGACACCTGACACTGTAAATATGGTCCGGACACACATATTAAGTATATTGAATACTTTGTTGATGCAATGTGTTCAGAAATATACAGACAGGGCTACCATGTTGTAAACTGTCATAAATAAGAGCTGGTGATTACAAATAAGTGCAGGTGACAAGCATCCACAAACACCGGCACTAATTAAGCACCGGACACAGTTATTTTATATGTCACCATTCTCTGGGAGAAAGAGGCGAAACAGGGCAGATCAATAGAGGTGAACGGAGGCTCAGTGCGTGCATCAGTAGCAAGTACTTGAGCAGGAGATGAAATGAACAGTGCTCCTGGCACCATGTTTGCTCCAAAGGCAGAGAGCTGTGCCACTACTGCCATAAGACTGGGCTTCAGCAGCACTGACCCTCACCCTGAATGTGGATGAGGACATGGAAAATATGTAGGTCTTAAGAGATTATGACAGAAAGTGACGTTCTATATCTCTGCACCACTGGGGCCCTGGACAAGCTGCACAAACATCTCTGGGCAGAAATAAACGGCGCCATAGGCATGCATGATTAGATCTTGAGGGAGGTTATTCCTAAATCTCACATGTGTGAAATAATCTGTTCTTAAAAGCCAAACCGTGCGCATCTTTTTTTATCATGTGCCATACCCAAACCAATGCTAATATTTCCCATGCCTGGTCTCCTTACTGTGTACACCCAACACCATCAATCTTAGTACATAAATGTAGCAGGCAATACATCCTCCCCTGTATGCTCCACAATATTCATTCAAGCCTCGTGTTTTCCAAGTCCCTTACTCTGCTCTCAGTCGCTTTCTACACTCATACCTCACTGATCACTCCTGCCTTCCAGGGGTGTACGTGCTCTAACACCAGCTATCCGAGCCTCCGTAGTCTACATGGACAACTGAACGCCTCGTGGCCTGACCTACACTTCTGATTCTGGCCCACACCACCACACACAGATCGCCCTAGAGGTGGGAGAGTCACTTACAGCCCGAGCCAGAGGCCTGGCTCTGGATTAGCTTGAGGTCCTCTTGAACCCTCGAACCTAAAACGAGCCGAGCTTCAATGTGGCTTCTTGGTACACTACCTTAACAGAATCTCAATTCTAGTGTCTCTCTACCAATCTCCTTGGCATGGACTTGATTTCCTCATCATCTTGCACCTGTGATGTGCAAGCGTTGAGAAACTTCACATGCTTGAGCTCCCCACTCCCACCACTGGTCACTTGCACCTCTAGGTCCCACTCTATATCTTCCCAGCCGCAAAGTGCAAAAAAAGAACACCAGTGTCCCATTTTCAACCATTACCACGAAACATGCTGCTTTAATTATTGTGCAACGTAGGACAGTCCAGCGAAATGACGTCCAGTATATGTGAAAGCACCTTCTCTTTGTTATTCAACTGCAATGATTGAAAGGTTACTTTTGATGGCATTGAGTCCAAGCTGAGGAGATCTAATGAGAAGACGATGCCTTGGATACTAGACTACACATCCCATAACTCACTTGTGTGCCCTCAACCAGAAACTCTTTATTTTTTATTGAAAACAAGAACATCTTGGTTCAAACTCAGGCAGGTTTTCAGTCTCTCCATGGCACCGAGATGGTCTTGTTGGCATTAATGGATGATGTCCGCATGATGCTGGATTAGGGAGGGACTGCAGCACTTGCTTTTTAGATTTGAGTGCTGCTTTTGATACAGTCTCCCATTCTATACTTTGCCACTGCCTTTACTCTGTAGGCATCCATGAGTGGTCAGTTGCATGACTATGTCCTTTCATGGAACATTGTATCATTTGTTGGCTCTTTTTTGTGTAAGCATGTGGTGTTCGGTGTGCTGCGGGGATCCTTACCAAGCCCCATCCTCGCTGCTGGCCGACCTCATCCGCAGCTTTGTTTTTTTCTCTTTTCATTTCTGGTATTCTTTGCTAATCAGTCACCCGCCAATGCTGACAGCTTCGATTCTTCTCTTTTGGCCGAGTCCCTTTCCATGAAGAAGACCTCTCGGAAGTTAAACAAGGACAAAATGGAGTGATTGTTATTTGGTGGAGCCTCCTTCTGTTGGTCTCCTCAGGGATGGCCATCTGGGATTGGCACTGTCCCTTCCCTACTGATTCCCCCACTGATTCTGGGTTTCATGCTTGATGCTTCGTAGACCTCAATGGAGCAAATGAATGCTTCTCATCATGCTTCTACTACCTGCGCATTTTACACTGCCATTATTTTCCCTGGCGTGTTGTAAATCAATGGTCCAAGCCATTAAGTTATCATGCATCAATTATTATAATTATCTTTATTTAGGTCATCCAAAATCTGTTTTGCAAAGTATGCAGTTGATCTAGAACCTTGCAGCTACGATCCTTGTAGGTCTCCCTCCTGGCTGCCCTATCTACAGCCACCTCAGAGCCCTCCACTGACTTACAGTGGAGCAGCACTTCATTTTATCACCATCTGTATTTGTCACAGAGCTTTTCAAGACTGTGTCATTGCTTTTATTTGCTTCAACATCTTGCTCTACAATCCTCGGCTCAAGCTGGGTTCAACTACGTCCTCCTTTGCTGTTCCTCATATTTTTCTATCTTGTTTTGGAGCCAAGGCTTTCTCATATCTGACCCCCAAACACTTGATTCTGCCACCTATACAGCTGTGGCAAGACATTCTTCCTCTCTAATTTCGTAAGGGCCTGGCACGGGGGTTATTACACAGACCCCCTGTAGTGCATTATTTTCTTAAACTCTCATTTGTAGGATTCCTTTTTAGGAAGCTGCCATGCTTTAGAAAAACTCTTCCCCATCATCATCATTACCAGAATCTTCATAGCAAAGCCCAGCAGCCGTTAATGATATAACTTGAAGCAGTGTGTGGAAGATACTACTAGCAATAGTAGAAGAAAAATATTGTGGCTAGAGAAAGTGGGGGTTTTATCTTTACCAAGACATCAGAGCATTGTCCTACTTTTACTCACTATAGTATTGCTGAGATTTACTGTGGTGTCCCCCTATCTTCCATTCATCATGAAAAAAGTGCAATTTCGGTATATTTGCATTGCTTACCTCCACTCCTATGTCAGCTGTTCGACTGTAATTTTTTCATCTCTATCACCTCCATTCATAAAAAGGCGCCCAGGTAAATATGCATCTTCTAGCGCCTGCTACAGCTTCGTCAGTAATGTTAGTTAGCTGGTAGTGCTGCTGAAGTTTATGCCTCCATGGTCAACGCACCCCATTCATAAAAATGCACCGATGGCGATGCAACCTTTGCATCCCTCATCGCCCATTTTGACTGTAGGACCACCCTGCTTTCACTTTGAAAGCACAAGGAGTCTACTTTATTGGAGTGCGGACACTCACTTTAATGTTATTGCTTCTTCTACCCAACTCCATTCACAATAAAGCTGTAGTGCTGAGATCAACTTGCACCTCCAATCTCCTAGCCTCAAGTGGGGCTCTGTGGCTGGTATACATTGACTGGAACAATGAGAGCTCGCTGATTGGTACAGTGCTGATATTGAGTGTGGCGGTAGAGCTTCATTCAAAGCTTTGGCGGTAATACCCCAGCGCAGAGATCAATTTACAAATACCATCACTAAAACACCCAGTTAGTTATGCGGTCATTATTCAGGGTCACTTTGAAATCTCGGTTTTGCTGCAGCACTGACATTCACTGTGGTGCTACAGTACTGACCTTCACAATAATGGTGTAAACCCTCTGAGCACCAATACTCCCCTTTATGTGCCCATACTGAGGTGAAAATGCAACTCTCATCCTGCACGCTATAGTGCAACTGTGAGCCTGGTTTACAGTGACTTTGAGAATGTGATACCTCTGTTACACTACAGGTGTGACCTATCCATCCTCTACCAATCTATAGTACAGGGCACCCAACATGGGGCTGGAATGGATGTCCAGCACCCATCCCGCTTTTCCATTGGCTATGTGGCTGACATACGTTTACTGTGCATTGAGAATGCAATGTTTGCCACAAACCTGCAAAGTATAGAAAGGTACAATATAAGATTGTCATATATAGATCAAGTCACTGAAGGATATGGGAACCTAAAAGAGCAAATACCCTTGTAAATCCTCGATACATGCTTGACTTACATCAGTGCTTTAAATGGGCTTTAAGGGGAATGCATAGCCCTGAATGGTAGATTGTGGGTATGCATAGTCCCACCTTGTCTTGGTGGTTTAGCTGCAAAATCCATGCACAATGCGTACTGCATGGAATGCTCAAGTTTTACACATCTCATCGTGGCTACAGGCTTATCAACATCAAAGGCGATTTATATACGCCGTATTGACAACATGTTCAGCACAGGTTTTATGTTTTGTAAAAACAACGACATGTTTTTAGATTAACCAGGATTTTCTTTTAAATTAAAACTGATGTCTGGGGTAATAATTGAAAAAACGTGGTCTCTGTGCAAATAAGATAGAAAATATAAAAAAGTATAATATGATAACCAATAATACGGCTGAAAGGATCAGGACATTGGTCTGACATGTCATTGCTTTGCAGAGTGAGTAAGAGTTTACAAGCCATTTAGGTGAAGTAAAAGCTATGATCTGGTTAGCGCACAATGTGGAAAACCACAACAAAAGAAGTATACATACACTCCTGCCCTCACAAGGCCTTCAGCGTGCTTTTTACTACCTAGCAGTCAGAAAACATGTTTCTGGTCCAGCTTCGTTCATACATGATGGCTGACAGGCAGTAGCATCTTCATAATGCCTAGGGTTGATACTTTGAGGATAAAGCAGGAAAGCAAGAGGTGATTTTTTTGCAAAAAAGAGTGCCATCATGTCAGTGACAACTAGAGTATATGGCCCTTGACCTGTCACATGGCATGAGGGTTATTTTTGCTTACATACTCTCAGCAGTTTTGGAACACCAAGAAGAGACATGCAGGGCATCACTTCCACCCATCTATGGGGCAGATTTACAAGCCCCTTGCGACAACTTTACGCCGATGTTGCGTCACTTCTGTGATGCAGCGGCATTGTAAACAATGCGCCACGTTGGGACATATTTACAACGTGACGCATCTAGGGAGATGCGTCACATTGTAAAGCCCTGCGCTACATTATACCTGTGTCAGGTATAATGTATGCAGGGTGGGTGTTCCCACGCAGGAAAGCCTTGTAAAAGTGACGCAGTGAAATCTACAAGATTTCACTCAGTCACCTTTACGACGCCACTGCGTCAAAACCTTGCGCCTGCTTGAAGCAGGCGTAAGGAGTGACGCAGCATGTTAGGAATAGGCATTCCTAACCATTGCTGGAGTTGCGTCGTACTTGCGACACGACTCCAGCAATGCGCTGCCCTGACGCCGAAAAGATGCGTCACGCATCTGTCTATCCCTGCGCCACGGTACGCCGCATTGTAAATGTGGCACATCCATGGTGGCGCAAGGGTTTTTTTTACATGTCGCAATTTAACTGGTGCATCCCTGCTAATATGCAGGGATGCGCCAGTTCTTGTAAATCTGCCCCTATGTTCTGTGTGTGCCATGGAGGGCAGTAGAGCACTGTCAGCACTGCTGCAGAACCAAAACTATTTTGATCCTCAGAACATGCAAGAGAATATTAAACTCACCCTATACTGATACGAGAACTAATTTGTGGTTCTTCCGAGGATGGGTAGAATGTGGTCTTGTAGCTAAATCCTAGATTGTAAAAGTAGGAGACTTGAGTTTAAATCCCAGGTTTAACACTTAGGTATAGGAAATCTGCCTTCCTGTGCTATCTGTGAAAGCAGACAACAAGGCTGCGACCCAGTATGAAATATCTGGGTGTTCAGACATGCCTGGGGTCAGTTAGAGCAACCATGGAGAGTCAGGACGATGTGGAGACTCTGCTGTCAAATGTGGCAATGGATGGGAAGAAGTGCAGAACCAGTGACGGCCCATTGGTACACATGGTCAGTACAAACGGAGGTAGGATGCCTTGGTTTTTTTATGTAGCCCTGAAGATGAATATCTAGGTCCCTCAGGCGCGCAACGCCCACTGGGCTAAAAGGACTTTAGCCACCCATCATCTGCACAGCCCCAGCTGCCGCAACTGGAATGGAAGAGTTCTCCGGCTGCCATGAGCTGCTCTGGACTGGGGCTATGATGCCTCAAGGTCATCCTCATACAAACTGCTTTGTCAGCCTTTCAGAAGCCATTTACTGACATATGAGGCCGTTTGTTTTTGTTTTACTGACCCCTGTTAGTACTTTTATAGCCCCTGTTAGTACTTTCAACCTAATCTAAAAATACACAGTAGGGGTCCCCTGCCACTCTCTACAGCAAGAGGCAGAGAATGCAAAATGTCACCTGATATAATTAAGATAGGGACAAAAGGGATTTTTTCTTTCAAACTAAAAAAAAAATGCATAAAATTAGAACCTAATTGTTAACAGTGGTTTTGCTTTTAGCGCTTTGAAGCAATTCACAATCCCAGGCACTATTTAAACAGAAAACGAAAATAAGGAAAATGCATTCTGACACTAGGGGCCAGATTTAACAACACTTTGCACCAGTGCAACTTCACAAAAGTGACACAAGATGATGATAAACTATATACCTTCCAACGCAAAATTTGTTTTGCGCTGGAAAGTTAAAAAAATTTAATACAAATATAGCTCTTTACTAACTTATGTCAATGGGGCGTTCCATCAATGGTACATGGCTGTTCCCATGCTACCACCAATGGATTTTACACAAAGCCCTATGAAGTAGGGAGCTTGAACGTGAGCCAGCTCTTTGGAAGAGAGCCGCAGGGCCATATCTTAATTTCATTACTGTGCTGCATTGCATGAAATATTGGTTAGCCTGATTCTTACACTTCAGTGCCCACCTTGTGTTCACTGGAAAGTAGTGCTTTGTGGTTCTTTGCTTTAGTTGGCATCAAGGGCTTGTCCCACATGGGTATTCCCACTCTAACAATGTTTTTTGACCCAAAACCCTCTATTCTAACAACTGTAGATAGGGCTTTGCGCCAAAAAATTACACCTCCTGGAGGCAAGTAGATAGTAAGAAAAACGTTTTTATTTCTCCAAATTTTACAAACTTAGCATTTGTGCTGCACTGTACTGCACACATACAAAGTGGTAACATTTTTAAAGTTAGTCTAAACACAGGCCAAGATTTACTAGCATTTCGCATCATGAGTGCTCCACTTTTTTGGCTCAGCCACAACGCAAAATATATTTTGGGATTTATAAAGCCATGCAAAGCACAAATTGTGTGACTTTGTAAAAAAAAAAAAAAAAGTATCTTAAGGCAAAACATATACTTTGTGTTGGGGAGGGGTTACATGGGTGGGGCATGGCCGTTTTGTGGCATCGATCCATGTACTTTGACACAAACCCATATTTACTGAATCTGCGAAGACTCACGCATATATGGTACGCGCCATGCCTGCGGGAAGAGGGTTGAGCTCTGTGTTTCCTGGATATCCAACAGGCCTTCGATTCTGTGGAATGGGGCTATATGTGGATGGTGCTTGGCAAGATGGGGTTAGGGGAAAAGTATATAGGATGGATGAAACTGCTCTACACTAGACCGACGGCTCAGGTGCGCCTCTGAAATCAGGTGTCAGATAGCTTCGACCTCCAGAGGGGTACTCGACAGGGTTGCCCCTTATCGCCACTTCTATTCACCCTCGCGATGGAGCACCTGGCAATCCCCCTGAGAAACAGGATGTAGAGATGGGGGCTTCAGCTGGGAACTGTTACCCACGTGGTGTCAATGTACGCTGATGATACGCTGATATATCTTCGGCATCCTGAAGAGGCAATACCTGTGCTCCTTAGGGAGCTGACCGAATTTGGGGAGATATCAGGACTGCGCCTCAATCTGGGGAAGTCTAAACTCTTCCCCATAGGAAGCCTGGTAGGCAAGGAGGAGGGCGCTTTACCCCTGGTGGGAATGCGTTGTGTCAGAGATGAAGTACGATACCTAGGGATCAGGCTGGCGCACACACAGGCTGCTTATCTGGAGCGCAACATGGGGAGGTGTGTGAAGGGCATCCACAAATCGATCGCGTTCTGGCGAGACCTACCGTTATCTCTGATGGGTCTGGCTGCCTTGATAAAAATGGTGATCCTTCCGCGCTGTCTGTATGTCATGCAAAATTCCCGCTACCGCATACCACAGGTGTATTTTTGACAGCTGGACCGCCTACTGGTGGAACTGTTGTGGGGCTCCAGAAGGAAAAGGGTAAAATTGGACACACTGCAGAGGACATGGGAACGCGGGTGCTCGAGGTCCCTCGGCTCGGCCTCTACTATTTGGCAAAACAGCTTCAACACGAGGAACACTGGCTGGACGAACACGACAACTGGGAGAAGCGGTTACTGGAGGGTACACATCTGGGGATTCCTCTCCCTGACCTCCTCATGCTGGGATCCAGGGTGCCCGAACGACCTCTGTATATTGTTCGGCACGTGGCCGTAACCTGGGAAGTGGCAATCAAAACCGTGGTGAAGCGGACGCCTTATGCCCCGGATGCCCCGATGTGGGCAGTGTTACCATTTAAACGTATAAGTCATACCATGTCCACTACTAAATGGACGGAGGGGGGCTGCCACACGATGGGGGATTTGTACTCTGGATAGCAGTTCCTTACCAGGGAGGAGGCGGAATCTGTGTTTGAGCTGGGCAGGGGGCAATTCCTTCAATACACAATGATCTCTGCGTTGGCACGCGAACTGTGGCCAATGTTCCCACAGGAACCGCCCATATCGGCTACCCTACAGGCTATCTCGACGTAGGGGGGACGTAGACTAGTTTCCCATGTTTACAGGGCACTCAGGGGGGACATCCTTTCTGGCCCCCTCCCAGTCCACACTAAATGGAACGCGATAGTAGACGAACCTT
The DNA here is from genome assembly GCA_963921515.1 of Calotriton arnoldi. NCBI lineage: Eukaryota > Metazoa > Chordata > Amphibia > Caudata > Salamandridae > Calotriton > Calotriton arnoldi. Next base: position 142,656 of record CAWUFW010003200.1, on the reverse strand, counting down.
TAACAGACTCGGAGTACAGGAGGGTACATGAGGGGATCAAGCAAGTTAGCTCCAACGCCAGATTTAAACTCACCCAATGCAACATTGTCCATCAAACTTATCTGACTCCAAAAGTACTACACAAAATATACCCAGACCGCCTTGCCCTCTGCCCCAAATGTGGTTATACGGATGCCCATTTCCTGCATTTGACTTGGGACTGCCCGGAATTGGTATCCTTCTGGGCGTCGGTGCTAGACTGTTTTCAAAAGGTTTCTGGTTGGACGCTGCCTCACTCAGTTAAGGAGATACTACTGGGACTCCTCCCTAGACCTAAAGGGAAAAACTTACAAAAAAGTTTCTCCAGCTGGGGCTGTTACTGGCCAAACGGAGAATAGCAATCAGGTGGATGAACTCAATGCCCCCCACGGCAGAGAGTTGGGCCAAAGACTTACGGGAATGGGCAACAGCGGAGCTAATCCGCATGAAAAGAGTTAGGAGAGATGACAAGCTGGAAGAGGACGCGAGGTCCTGGTACGCCATGATTATAGACGTCCCCATGAGAGGGGTCCTCACCTCACAGGAGATGGAGGGGTCTCAGGCAGGCCACAGTGGTTCTGGGATGTTGTTACTGTCTGGGAGCACCCCGGAGCCCGAGAGTGTAGTAGCCACACAACAATCGTGAGACGTAGTCTGACTTATGGTACATGGTATGTTTTTTTTTTCCTTCACGCGACCCTGGGGGGGGGGGGGATTTGTTAAGTGTTATGATCTATATCCTTAAGACAACGCTGTCTATGTCCGGACTCAGTAATATGTTTCATTAATGCAACGTTGATGTTGAGAACATGTCCTACCTCTGAATTGAATGTACTGCCATTTTCGGTATAATCTCCTGTGATGTATAATTGCCGTTATGATTTTACTGTGATTCTGGACAACTAATAAATATACTAAAAATTTCCCCCCCCCAAAAAAAACCAGATTTACTGAAGTCTGTAAACCTGAGACTGCGCCAAAATAGTGTGTCTGTCTTAGGCTGCCGTAATGAGGAGAAATACAAACAGACATATCTTTATTTTTACTTCCTCTTTGCATATATGCTGCATTCTGCAGCACACATACAAAGATAAATAAGCCTCTAACAATAAATTTTTCACACGTAGATACTCCTTTCTGCATAAAAACGATTCTGACCAAAACACAGGCCCTTTTGGGTCATGTCACAAAGGTGCCTGCATTGGCGCTAGGCTTCCACAAGTGCACCAGTGCAGAGAGAGATCAGACGTGCGCCATGTGTTAGTAAATATGACTCATTTCTGCTCTTTTCCTTCCATGCAATGCAGCACAGCAAGTTCCCTTGCAACATTTTGTGTAAGTTTAGTCAATATGGCCATACTATTTTGCACTAAAAGGATATCCTTCTCTGTACAAAACCTATGCTGGACTTACACATACATACACCTCTGTACTATATTGGAAATGTCTGTCTATGGCATTAGGCAGCCTGATTGTGCACTAGCACTTGGAAAGAGAGCAGCAATGCCATATCTTTGTAGCTATGGTGCTGTCTTGGTCACTCCCTTTCACGCAACGCTACACAGTACTGTTGGATGGTGCATTGCAAGAAATAATAGTAAATTTGCCCCTACATTCTATTGATGAGTTTAATAAATGCTGCATTCTTCTTAGCCTGAGTGCTCCTCTCATCCCATGCAAATGCTGGCTTAAAGAATGTGTACTTTGGGTGCTGTTGTTCCTGTTGTGCTTTGACATGCATATGTTTTTTTTAACTTTTACACAACCTGTTTTGGGATGATTGGGTGATCTCTCTGGCCTTATAGCTGCATGTATTGCTAGGCGTTAATTGATTCTGCTTATCCCACCACTCCACTTCCCTATCTCTTGTTCTTCTTGTGTGAAATCTTCAGATCAGCCTCACAAGGGGTTACAGCTTGTTACCTGCACTGCCCCAGCACTCCCAGCTCATCTTTCCTACTTAACCCCAGTTAATGGGCCTGTCCATATAATTGTGGGGACGAGCAATGTGTTGTATTGGTGCTGTGGACCTATGTAATCTGCTGAACAGCAAAGGAGGGTTTTTAGTGAGCAGAGCAGGGTCGGTTTAGTTCAGGGGCATCAAATAGAGATCAGCTGAGATAACCAGGGCTGAAGTTTTCCTCCACCCTTGTATTCAAAACCTATACGATGTTGCCGTCAGCAATTGAAAAATGTCAGAATTTGAAAGCACTATGAGACCTTACAAATGGTGCAAATACACTACACAAATGTTGGTAACATACGTACCATCTCACAGTTAAAGGGGCACGTACCTCTTTTCTTCTGGCATTTTCTAGCTATGTTTCTACACCTGACCCAGGATTCCAGTGAGCAGTGCATTCTATTTTCACAATATGAGGCTGCAGCAAATTTGTTTCTGATAAGAAGCTGCCACTCATTATACTATGGCAGCCAAATAATTATGCATGCCTTTGGCTAGAGGATAATTTAACTTTAATCAGGAATAAAAAGACCACAAAGTGAAAGACTAAATAACATCAAAAATACAATTTCCAGCACTCTATTAGAAATGTTGAGGCTCACCAATCCAAGCTGCATAGGTTTTCACAGGGCTTGTGGTCTTCATGGGAATTATTTTAACATTTGCACATATCATTATATGATGACAGATTCACTAACGTCCTGATTAATTTCCAGTAATCTTCATTACTCACAATCCTACTGGTCCTTGTCAGAGTCACCAGTTGTGGCGTAAGCCTATCTCCAGACAGGAAGAACTCAGGAGCACGCTGAAAATACAGACTACCCTCACAATACTGGGTGCTATTAAGAGTATGGCTTCCCAGCAAAAGCCCTGACTTCTCCTAGCCAACTCGAAAGCTGAAGTCAAAGAATGGTGGGCTTTTGGTGGGCTTTTTGTAATGTCTATGATAAGGATGAGTAGGATTAGAATTAGGAGTAATGAAATGCACTGGTAAGTAATCAGAGCATTACCTCTTCATCCCTCATGCTAGACATTATAGGCGGTAAACCAAAGCCAAAAATCAGCCTTTAATCGACAACATAATAAAATATGCACACAGTATGTCACTTACCAATGTAACATACAGGGAATAATTTATTGGTGACATACAAAATTTAAGGTAGAACAGACTTAGGTACATCCTGTCCAAAAGAGCAACCTTCAGGAAACAGATTTTGTAGCCTGCACAATTGCACAAATGTGTGGGAAGAAACCAAAGCAGCTGCTCTTCAGATTTCAGATTAAGGAACATCCTGGAGCTCCATCCAGGAAGAAGCCACACCCTTGTATATCTATCCTGGAGATCCTCAGGGAGAGGGAGTACAAGCCATGGAGCAGGCTAAAACAATTATAAAACAAATCTAAGGACTAATTTCTGATGAAGAATAATTTCACCCTTTTCCAGCTCCTATAAAAGTTACAAAAAGATGATTAGACAAACAAAAATTTTAGAACTTTTCGAACATTATAAATAAATCAAACGTTTTCTCTTTACGTCCATTGAATATAAGGCTTCCCATCCAGAGAAGATTAGGAAGTAAAAAAGCATTCTTTTTATTCATATGAGCTAAGGTTCCTACCTTGGGGAGAACTTCAGGATCTGGACAAAACACAATACTATTCTAAAGGCTTTTCAGGAAAGGAGACCTGCACAATAGAAAAACAGTTCACAAATCTGGCAAGCTGACGAGATTGAAAACAAGAAAAAAACTTCATTTTCAGAAATGTAAGATTAACAGAAGATAAAGGCTCAAAATGGGAGACCAAAGTGATTCTGAGACCAGAGTCAAGTCCCAAAGAGAAGAAGAAAGCCTGGACATACAACAAGAGAAAAACATGTTTCAGGATGTGGAAACCTTGAGTCACCCAAACTGACCCAAGGATCATAAAATGCTATAATTGTTGCCAAGTGTGTTCTTAAGGTGAGGGAGACTTCTGAAAACCCTCTAAGCAAAATAGTAATACAGAAAAGAGTTTACATTGAGTAGAGGTGAGTGAGGTAGTACGCCAATGTTGGGAAGATTTCCAGTGACTAGAATAGGATTTTAAGGTGGAGGACCATCTAGATTTCTGATTGTAATGGCCATTTCAAGATGTCTTGTGAGTATGCTGTTCGGCAAACTGATTCTTTCAACCTCCACACTGAAAGATAAAGGCAGAGAGAAAGGAAAACACAGCTGAGAGCTGAGGAGAAAAGGGAACAGAGGGAGTTTTAAACTAACAGGAATGTTCAAAATGATAATAGACCTGATACAGATTTGCCTGAGTAACCTTCAAATCAAAGGTGGGAATAAGCTTCAGATGCTGGAGATGGGTGCTTAAAAAAATGCAAAGCCATAGAAGCGGAAGCTGTCTGCTATATATGAACTCCTTAACATGGCATGATGGCGGGAGATGGTGCACTAAATTATGTCTACGTGATTTAGAGGGAAGGGAGTGATTAAGGAAACAATGTACTTATGAAGGAGTATACACAAAGTGACCTTGTTGGGAGGGAAAGATACAGGAAATTGCGCAAATTGGAGCATTGTATAAATTAGTGATTGGAATGAGAAAGCAGAAGGGACGGTGATGGAAGGGATTGGTTTAGGGAGTAACCAATTAGCAGAGAATTGTGCAACAGTGATGCGGGGGAAGAAATGCAGATATGAAATGCTGCGATACAAACAGAAAGATCAGAGAAGAAACGTCAACCAGAGGTCAAAGTGGGCCGGGTTGAGGTTGCACGAGGAGCCTATTCTTTTTTAATATGAAACAAACAGTTCCCCTATTTTTTTTTAAGGCAAACATCGCAGGATGGTTACTTCTGACATTTGATGCCTAAACTGCAGTGTAAGGGAGGAAGTCTTCTAGTGCTAGGAAGCCGAGGGAGGGACAGACTGCTAAACTAAACAAGCCTTCTTTCCAGGGTGTCAGAAGCCTGAAAAAAATGTAAATGTGCACAACTGGCTAACCTGCAAATGTAAAGGCTGTTTGGAAGTCGGTATTGGCTTTAATTGACTGGGTTCACTTGAAGCTTCCTGAAAACATAGATGTATTCTTTTTGAGAGGTATTGCAAGGGTGTTACCAACTGACCTGGGGAAAGCATGCTTTTAATAGACAGTTATAAAAATGCTTGCACTGGGTTCTGTCTGCGTATTACTAAAATACATATTTTGAAAGCATTTTTTTTTAACTTTTATACCTAAATCTTTTTTGTGCATTTTGTGGCAGCCTATCTTATATTCTTATGTTATATGTAATGCGAGTTTAAAATAATGACTTACATATTCACAGTGCTTTCTGTCACAGGCTGGGATCTCTAAAAACACAAAGCCAGTATTCCCCACTGCACCTATCAGAATTCATTTCTGTGGCTCTCTGTTACATACACAAACATGTGCAGTGATCACATTAACCAACAGAAGTTTCATAACATAAAATAGTGCATCTCTTTCTCATTATTTTAACTCGCATCGATTTTTTAAGTAAGTTGTGCGTTATGTGATATGTAGTAGGAAGACCAACTAAAGAGTTAGAGAATAATTTGATCTTTTTAGCCACGCCTTTGATCCCACCTCTGCGCTCACTGACCCCGCCCCCATTTCACTCAGGCCTCGGTTCCATAGCTTTTTAACGCACTTCGACCGGACGCCGACAGACAAGAGCCCTGCTAGGAGTGTAGTGGATGACATCAAATGACAAAGCATATCAAGTAGACCTGATGAGTTGGTAGACACCTGGAAATAAATGTACGAAATGTATCTGTGAAGGCAGTATAGGGAAGCATTGAAATTCGCTAATAATTGACTATAGATTGTGGAGAGGAAACATGTAGTCCAGCAATGGAAACTATAAAAAAAGAAACCCACTTTCACACCAATTTAGATGCCTCTCTATAAAACATTTTACGTGTATCAATTCAGGCCTCACAAAAAAGCTTTCTAATTTTCTTTGTGTGTTTTAACAACACCCAGGCAGTTTATCCCTCGTCACTGCATCACCAGTCAGGATACATTACAGGATGGAAGCTCGAAATGGCGGGTTGACCTCCAAGTGTATTTCAGGAGACACCAGGGGGTAGCTGTTGGAGAGGCAAACCACAGCAGAGCACGACGGAGGGGTCTGTTTCATGTCAGTGTTTCAAACCACCCCGGCGGAGAGCAAGGCACGGCTCTCTCGCTTCTGGGAACTTGACTTTGGCGAGTGGCAAAAAAACAGAAGAAAGACACCGTAGAACAGTGGTCTTCAAACTTTTTGATGCCGAGACCCCCAATCAAAAATTTTTAGGCGTAAGGACCCCCTCTCGACAAAAACTTCTAGAACCTGGTAGTCCTTATCATTGACAACCATAAGTGTTCTCCAGAGAAACGGTTTATCTGTGGTTGCACCTCGTTAGTACCAGTTTAACACCCAAATATAGCAATAAGCAACAAAAAGATGACCAGTACAGCTTTACAGAGGGCCTTCTACAGAGCGGCAACACCTGTTGCTGCCTTTTAGTAACTTTTAAACCTTTTGAGTAAATACATTTTTTTGTTGTTAAAATCAGCAGGTTATGCGGCAGATGATGGATTATGTGGCAAATGCAGCAAGTCTATAATTATGCTAAAATCGCTGCTGCCGCACAATCACATAATTCCAGTGGCCCTTGGTATAATAGCTGTAATGCATGGGGTGCAACTTTATTGTACGGCATTAGAGGAAAATCATACTATATTTCATGGGATGCTGACAGCTTGGCATTTACACCTGCATGTAACTGGAGGTAGCTGAACATCATTCATCATAATTAAAACATATGTACGTTTTTTAAGTCTTTCACCGTCAGGTAGCTACATATAAAATAACGGGCAGCTTGAATGAATAATGAATACATTTTAAAAAGTTGTTACTCAGTGGGAAATGCACTATAATAAATTATGAAACCTCTATTAGTTAATGCACTGCAAAAGTCTATGTGAAACCAGAGAGCCACAGAATTAACTCGTGGTTGGTGCAGTGTAGAATTGTGACTTGTGTATTTTTAGTGCTATGAGGTCACAGCCTGTGAAAAGAAAGCACTGTGAATATGTAAGTCATTATTTTACCTGCATTACACACAGTATAAGATAGGACGCTACAAAATGCGCAAAATGTTTTACGATAAAATGGTGCTTCCAAAATATACGGGCTGCTTCCAAAATATAGCGGCTTATTTATAAGCCCTTTGCGCTGCCGGTGCGCCATTTTTTATGACGCTCTGGTTGCGCAGAGAGCAGACCCATATCTACGAGGCCACGCAAAGCCACTTTGCGTGGCTTTTAATGGCCTCCTACATATGGTGTAAGGCAATGCAGCACAAGTCGGTGCATTGCTTTATACTGCATAAGGGGGCGCATTCCAGGGGCGTTGCGGTGGGTTTTCCCATGGGTTTTGACACATTCCCAGATTTACAAGGATCTGTAAACCTGAGGATGCGTCAAAACTGTACGCTGCCCCAGGGGATGTGTAACGAGGAGAAATATCTTTATTTCTCCTCAATTGTTTCCTCTTTCTATGTGCAGCACACATAGAAAGAGGAAAAGGCCTCCATGGGTTGTTTTTGCGCAGGAAGGCGTGCCTTCTTGCACAAAAACAATCCTGCCAACACTGCAGACACCTTTGCACCATGGTGCAAGGGTGCCTGCGTTGGCGCTAGGCACCAAATTGTGTGCTGGCAGAAAGGACAGGAGTGCACCTTATCTTATAAATACAGTCCATTCCTGCCCTTTTGAATTGGCATAGGGCAGCGGAGCAAAAATACTTGCGGAGCTATGCTACACCAGTTCATTGTAAACGAGACCAATAGATTTTAGTAAAATCCAGACCCTATGTAATGCAATTTCTTTACATAACCGTCCTTCAACACATTTCTCAGGTATAGTAAGCGCAAAGTAAAAACAATGACAATTAAAAGCAAGCACTTTACAGGTCAGTAAACTCTGTGCACTAGCACTCAAAAAGCTTCAAGTGATTTGACCAATTAACTGCAACAGCACTCTCCTGAGAAATCAAAGCCAGACAGACAGCTAAATACACCTTTCTGCCAGTGTGCTGCTGGCCTGAAAGAAATGCAAATGTGCACAACGAGTTAATCTGCAAATCCTTTACATTTGCAGATTAACTCGTTGTGCAGCACATTTGCATTTCTTTCAGACCAGCAACACACTGGTAGAAAGGCATGTTTAGCTGTCTGTCTGGCTTCCATTTCCCAGCACAGGAGAGTCCCTGAATAACACCCCAGGGAAAACATTTTAACTACCGGTGACCTTCTGCAATGTTTTCTTTTACCAAATGAAGAGCGCGACCCCCTTCCCATGCCTCCACGGCCCCCCTGGGGGTCGCGCCCCACAGATTGAAGACCTCTGCCGTAGAAGGAATCAGACGAGATGTCAATACCTGATCAAAGCGGCTCATCATGTAAGCTGGGGAGCCAGTCGGAGGCGGTATCCGCGTTCCCACAAGCATTGTTGCCTTGCAGATTTCTCAAACGTTGCCTCACCATTAATCGTCCCTCTCCCTCTCCCTCTCGCTCTCTCTCTTCTTGGGGATAAAGCTCTCTGGATTTTGAGAACAGGCTGCATTGTTTCCTTTTTGCCATGCCTAAATCTAAAACTTCAGCCAAGTCTATAACACATATCGCAGGCCGCTGCATGACTTTTTTTACCCCAATCTCAGAGAAATGCATCCGATCCGATAGAAGTAACCGCTTTCGCTCATTAAAAATTCCAATTGATTCCGAGTTTTAACAGGTAGAAATCTGAAACAGCCGAAGGCAAGATTCGGCCTCAAATGCTACTGAATTACAATACCAACTATTCAGTGTTTTTCCATCCAGGCAGGTGGGGGGCTTCACTGTGTGAGAAACGCTGCTGACAGACAGACAGCTGTATGGTTTATGGTATTTTTTTAATTAGGCCAGCATGGGTTTCAGTGACACTAGTGTACACCAAGGAGCTTTCATGCAAATAAACTCCATTCAAACCAGCTGTTCAACTTCGCCATGAAAGAGAAGGCTGTTGCTTCGACCTACTCACAGCCAGGCGCCTCAGGTCTTGAGTTCGGAGGGCTTTTTCACATCTAGCATGAAGAACAGGTCAAAACCAAGAACAGTTTAGGTTGTGTTGGAGACTTGGGTGTTGTGAAATATATTGAATTCATTGTTTGGTCTCGCCTGTTAGACAGCACATGCACTTTCTGTTGAAAGACATTGTTAAATTAGAGTGAGCTTAAGGCCTACTCATTTCTTGCCATTGGTTGGCTTCATAGTCACTCACATGTGCTTGCTTCTTATTCATTAGCATGTGGGCACTTTCATTCCTCTTCTTGTGTTTGGCCCTCCCCTGGAACATGGACACATTACTTGTGCCCACATTACTTGACGCGGAAAACAGCAGCTCTACACTCTGGGCAGCAGCGAAGGGGGCATTAGCACCATACCATCGCCGCCGTGGGCACTTTCATTCCTCTTCTTGTGTTTGGCCCTCCTCTGGAACATGGACACATTACTTGTGCCCACATTACTTGACGCGGAAAACAGCAGCTCTACACTCTGGGCAGCAGCGAAGGGGGCATTAGCACCATACCATCGCCGCCGTGAGGGTAACGGCCAACGCTGCAGGGCTTTCCTCTCTTTTCACCTGCCGTGAGGGGAACGGCTCACCAGAACTACATCCCCCAGCATTCCCTGCCTTGTCGCCCCGCTCTGACGCCCAACAGCGCGCCTGGAGGCGCGATTTAAATGCCGCAAGTCTCCCGCAGCGTGGGACGCAGAAAACAGCAGCTCTACACTCTGGGCAGCAGCGAAGGGGGCATTAGCACCATACCATCGCCGCCGTGAGGGTAACGGCCAACGCTGCAGGGCTTTCCTCTCTTTTCACCTGCCGTGAGGGGAACGGCTCACCAGAACTACATCCCCCAGCATTCCCTGCCTTGTCGCCCCGCTCTGACGCCCAACAGCGCGCCTGGAGGCGCGATTTAAACTCCGCAAGTCTCCCGCAGCGCGGGACGCGGAAAACAGCAGCTCTACACTCTGAGCAGCAGCGAAGGGGGCATTAGCACCATACCATCGCCGCCGTGAGGGTAACGGCCAACGCTGCAGGGCTTTCCTCTCTTTTCACCTGCCATGAGGGGAACAGCTCACCAGAACTACATCCCCCAGCATTCCCTGCCTTGTCGCCCCGCTCTGATGCCCAACAGCGCGCATGGAGGCACGATTTAAACGCCGCAAGTCTCCCGCAGCGCGGGACGCGCGCCGGCCACACCCGGGCAAAGCCCGGGCCAAGGGCGGGCCCGTCCTTGCCCGTCAGTGCCAGGAAGAGGCAGGGCAGGGCCACCCCCTTTTCATCCTAAGCCTTGGGCTCTTGGAGTCGGCTATCAGGTACTGTGTGCTTCTTCATCTTGCCGCCTCTATCATTTGCTTCTACCTGCACCATCTGTACCCCACCGCTATCAGCCAATCTCACATGTACTATGGTCTAATGGATTAGGTGTGACTAAACTTTTCATACTGAATTTGATTCAACTGGACTTCCGGGTCCAGCTTTTTTCGAACCAGGGCACTGCACCGCACGCTGCACTTTAGTGACATTTTGTTGCCCAAATGCCTTTATTATTATTGCTGCTAAAAACATTTATGCACGTTGCACTTTAACCGTTAACATAAGGCTTTCTGATAGTCTTAATACTTGGCATTTTATGGTTTGTAATCTAGTACTGTATTGTATTTTGCACATTGCATATTGCACCTTGTCCTGTAAGCTGTGAAGCACTTTCGCAGGGATTTCCTAATATAACAGCGTGCACGTATACAGCTAACATGAGTAAACGCAAGCCAAGATTAGGTAAAAGTGTGGCTGGAACCTTAGATGCCTTCATATTGAGGGCAGAATCCGCCCTCATTAATGAGATAAAGCTCACTGAACGAAGGTTATCTCTTGAGCCCCAACCTTCGCAAGGTAGACTCTCTTTAACTCCCGCAATCTCTGAATCTCTGGTGGCAGTCAACCATGATGTATCCCCATCCCGGCTTAGTCAGTCCCCATATGTTGTTCCGGATTCAGTGACAAACCTTGCTTCTTGTTCATCTTCTGACCAAGAATCCAGCCCTGTTAAACCCAAAGTTACGACCAGAGGGCAGAAAGCTAAATCGAGGCCAACCCGTACTAATGAATCCCCCTCCAAAAAAAGGAAGAGTCGAGGATTATTGAAACCAAGTAAACCTGCCCAGAGAACAATTGGTAAGAAAACACTACCTGCCATCTCTGTAATTGATCCCAATGAGGGCCCCCCCACCCCTACGATCCAGACGACGATAGGGCAGCTCGCTGATAGCACACAGGACGGGAACTTCTGGGGCAGGCTTGAAATTATGATGTCCACCTTATTGGATCCTATTTTGCAGAAAATAAGCTCAGTAGAAGCTAGATTACTAAAACTAGAGGGGATGGTTAGTTGCAAACCGCCGGTCACACCGGCAGTTAGTGCAAATACTAGTAGAGACCAATTAGCTACTAGGGGAGCAGGCACAGGGGTAGGTTCATCTGCGAGCTCTGATGCAATCAGAGATGTGATAGATAAGAGTAGCTCCAACATCATTATGCCTAGTAGTGTTGATATCCCAGCTCGCACTCGTCATTCCCCTACAAGAGCAGGGGCCTCTGTGCCTTCAAGGGTTGGGAGGCTAGAAAGAAGGGAGTTACAGTCAACGAGTCTCCCAGTTATCGACCTCCCACCGGAATCCACCCCCTACGTAGTGGTTTTGGGGAGTGTTCCCTCCCTCCCCCAAGGGGCTAGCGAGAACTATGGGCAGCTGATAAACAAACTAACTCATTGGTTCACATATAACACCACTCTGGGTGCCCGTGTGGCTAAATATATTCTTATGGCCCGCAGGGTGAGCTGGATAGGGAGCTTGCGAAAAATGGGCACGGGTGATTGTGTTATCGTAAACTTTGACAACCCCCACACTGCGGGCAGGATCTTATCTAGGGACATCTGCCTCACTCCCCTTTCTGGATCTGGTATCAGGGTTTTTCCTCTGGGCTTTTTTTACAAACCAGTCCCTCTCAGGGATATGTCTGATAATATCCCCAGGGCACTTCCCCGTGATGGGTGGTTAAATAGAATAGCACCTAGGCAACAGCCTATCCTATGGCCCACTCATCCTTTGTAATAGATGGTCAGACTGGTGTTGATCCCTCACTGGAACTAAATAACAGATTTTCTGTCTTAAACGGGTTGGAGGAGTGTGATTGACTGAGGATCTCTACGCCCTCCGAGACTGAGCCTGTTGTACTTACCTAGTCCCCAGTAGAGGTAGTTGAGGGGCCCACAGGTGAGAGACCCAACAACTTTTTATCTTGGAATATTGCAGGGCTGGCAAATAAGCTTCAAGACCCATTGTGGGTCCGATTTGTGAAGCAATTTCTGGTAATTAGCCTTCAAGAAACATGGTCAGTGGATTGCGACCTATTCTTGGAAGGTTATAAGGCTTTTTTTGTCCCAGTCACCCCTTCGGTGAGTGGAAGACCCAAGGGTGGCCTAGTTGTATACATATCTGTGGCTGTCGATTGCCAGATTCAGGTTGTGTCATTCACAAACCCAGGAATTCTGGCACTGTCAGCCAAAAGAGGGGGCACTAGATGGGGCCTTATTAACTTCTACAACTCGGTGGCATGTCCTCATGGTACTTGTAACATTACCACCTTGGGAGCATTTATAAGACAATCATTTGGCCCTATCCTACATAATCTTTTGGTTTCTGGCGATTTTAACATACATCCCTGTGGTAACCCAATACTATCCTGTAATTCTGAGTTGGGTTGCCCCAGTATGAGGGGGTTTCATTTTGAACATCATGCCCAGGGGGAATTGTTGAATAATATGATAAATGAACTGGACATGGTGGCCTTGATGTCCTTAACTGCCCCGCAAACCAAATTCTCTGTGCCAACTTTTAAAGGCCGTGGTAGGTCGTTTATAGATTTTATTTTAATCTCTTCTCCCTTGCAATTGTTATTTTACGGTTTTAATATTATGGAGAGTGAATTTAGTGACCACAACCCACTATGTGTTCACATGTTGGGCCCATTATCAGTACGAATTGGCGATGTCTCAACCAGGGGTGCTCTGAGACCGACTGATGGCAAGCGAAGACTTAAATGGTCTCAGATTTCCCCAGATAAATTTTACAGCAAAGTAAATGTATCCTGTGCCCTCGAGTTAGCACTATGCACAGCTGCAGGTTCCTTCCCTAATGAGATTATTGGCGCATACGAATCAATAGCGTGTAAAGTTGGCGAAATCCTAAGTGTCCCGGCTAGCAGAACTTCCATTCATGACCCCAGATGGTTTGACTCTCAGTGCTCCAAGGCAGCAAAGAAGCTGAGGGAAGCCCTGTCAGCCAAACCAAGAATTCAAACCGAGGTGCGCGTTTGTCGTAAAGAATATAAGTCAGCTCTGGTTAGACGGAAGGGTGCCTTGAAGGAGGAGGCCTGGAGGGAGCTGATCGATTCCAGCACTCTTAGGAACAGCTCCAGGTTCTGGAATGTTGTGAATCGACCCCTTTTGGTCAGGGAAGTGGGGGGGCCTTAGACTCTCATATTACAGAGGAGGAGTGGGTGCTTCACTTTAAATCTATGTTCGACTGCTCCTACGGAGCATAGTTGCCAAGAGAGTCGGGACACAAATGTCCCTGTAATAATCTTTGAAAAGGGTGAGGTTATGGCTGGTATTGCAGGGCTATCCATTAACAAAGCGCCGGGCCCAGATGGGATTCCTCCGGACTTATTTAAGTCCGACTCTACGTTCTGGGCCCCGATATTGGAGGCTGTGTTTAACGCAGTGGCAAAGAATGGATGTCCTCAGTCATGGGCCTCTTCTATCATAGTCCCTGTTTTCAAGAAGGGCGATAGGAACAGCACCCACTGTTACAGGCCAATCTCCCTCATTGACTCAGTGGTCAAGGTGGTAGGACGTATTCTTTTGCAGAGATTATCAACTTGGGCAGAGGAGCATGATATCCTGTCGGATGTCCAGTATGGATTCAGTTCAGGACGTTCTACTGTTGCTCAGTGTCTCAATCTATCTATGATACTGAGCAAATATACTGTTGCACGCCCCAGCACTATCTACCTTGCCTTCATGGACTTGTCCTCCGCATTTGATTGCGTTAATAGGGTTAAATTGTGGCAGTCCATGAGGGCAATGGGGGTGGATAACAGCATTGTTAATTTCCTAGAGGACCTGCATAAATCAACAAAAGCTAATGTCAGGTTTTCTCAGGACCTTCGGGTCACTAGGGACCTTGAGATTAAGAGGGGAGTACGGCAAGGTTGCATTTTGGCTCCATTTTTGTTTAATTTTTATATCAACGATTTGGAGACTGTACTAAGAGCAACTGGAGTTGATTACCCATGTGTAGGGCGGCGTGGTATTCCCGTCTTGCTTTATGCGGACGACGCCGTCCTTATATCTAGAACTGCAATGGGTTTGCAATCTCTTTTAATAGCATTTTCTAGATTCATGACTGATCGGGACTTGGCAATAAATAACTCCAAATCCTATGTAATGAAAGTGGGGCAACATTCCAAAAAGAGTTTCCAATTCAGTGATGGACCTGCTAAGATCCCCCGTACTAACGTATTTTCCTATTTAGGGGTTCTTTTCGATGACCAATTAAAATGGGGTCCTTTAATCTCGAGGAAAAAGGGGGACCTGGCCCGGGTAAATGCGGCAATTTCTAATTTTTCCTCCAAAATAGGGAAGAAACCAACAGGAGCTATGTTGAAAGTCTATCAAGCTAAAAGCATGGCCATAGCTACCTATGGTAGCGAAATCTGGGGATACACTGCTGCGGATGCCCTTCAGGTGGCGGAGAACGACTTTCTGAAGCGCCTATTGTGTTTTCCGCGTGGAACCTCTAACCTAGTGGTCCATGAGGAACTGGGGGTTCCCTACTTAAGCGATGTCCTTGCACTGCGCCCCTTGGTTTTCTGGTTGAAGTGCTGGCTGAACAAAGATTTAACTCTCAACCATTTAATTTTAAGAGAGTGCATGTCTCTTGACAATGCAGCCCGAATTCCTTGGCTTAAGTACATTAAAAGCAGTCTGGAAGGGGTAGGGCATGGCGATCTATTTTGTAAACCTGAATCCATTGTCAAGAAGGATGTGGAATTAATCAGGGTAGCCTTCTTGACCTCAAGGAAAGTGGACAGGGAAGCACAGGAGATGCTGAAACCTAGCGTTCATATGTTTTTAATGCTTAAAGCAACCCCGATAACGGAACCTTATCTTATGGGGTTTCTATCAACACACGAGAAGTTTTTATTAACTAGGTTTCGGATTAACCTGTTTCACCTCGTGTTAGCCAGGCCTAAGGGATACAGCAGAGGTCAAGTGCTAGCTCCCTGCGGCTGCGATGGACAGTCTCCACAGGATTTGCTGCATTTTATGTTTCTATGTAAGTTGCATGAAACCCCCCGAAGGCATTTTCTGGTTCCCATTTTAAAAAGAATGAATTTTAGACAGGCCTGTCCTGCCCTTATGTATCTTCAACTGCTGAAAGAGGACTGCATCATTTTTATAGTAGGGTTTTTAAAAGCTTCTGTAAAATCTAGGGCCTGTATTGATGTGTAGACACTGGATGATCTAGGTATGTTTTATTGATTTAGTTGATCTAGCTCGCGGTATAAGGTAAATACATTTGGAAGTCATGCTTTTTGGCACTTTGCACTTTAAGGCCTCGAATAAATTTGGGCGGGTGGATAGTGGGTTTTTATCTATAAATTGTGTAAGAGGTTTTGACTTCTTAATTATGTTTTAATGTATTACTGTTTTTATGTACCTGTATCCGTGTAACTTTTATGGTTTTCTGATGTAAAACCGAATAAAGTTTATTTGATTTGATTTTGTGCCCTTCCACTGTTCAATTTTGTAGCACTACTTTTTACTTTTTGTTTATGCACTCCATGCGAGTTCATTTGTCTCCTTGGGATACCTCTCTTCCTCCTGGCACGCTCCAGTGTTTATCTCACTTGCCCGAGTACATCTCCTCTACTCACTTGTTTGCTATCTTGCCCATGTGCTTCTTGCCACCAGCTCCATATTATTTTTTTCTCCTGTTTGCTCCCCCTCCCTAGTGCGTCACTTTACTCTCTCTTAGTAAACTTTCCCCCCTACTGCTCCCACCCAGTGCATCTTTTGCTGCCACCCACGCCCCAGTGTTGCTTCTGACCCTGCTCCCCATGTCCCTTCTCCCCCACACTCCTCGGTGTTGCTTCACTCCTATTGCATCCACCCCCTTTGCTTTGTTCCCCCCACCTATCTTTTTAGTTAATGATCCAATTTGGATTAGTAACTGAAAAAACAAGTTGCCACGCACTTGGTAGGAGCTTGCATGTGTGATGCGTGTGCCTACAAAATGACGCAGCAACTTTTTTAAAGCTTTTTCTTTACCTTCTTTAGCCAGCTTGTGGATGCTTGTCGTTTCGTACTATTACATGTTAGGATCGGCTTAACAGTGTAATTTTGTAAAATATACATACATTTGGCTTTACCCCAGGGGAGTATTATTTAATCACCTCGTGATATTGGATATTTGATGCATTAGTCTTTTTCATATAAAAGGCTTCTATTGCAATGCATTAGGGTTTATTCTACATCTCATTGATACATTGGATGTAGAAAGAAATCATGTTTGCTTGCCTTTTGTTTACTGCTGCAAGCTTTTTAAATATTTTTGTCAGGGCTATTGGCTTTGCCAATGTTTATTTATTTTGCTACTTATTGTCTTCTCCTCAGACGTTATGGAAATTGAAATAATGTAGAGTCGTTAAGGAATAATATCAATGACATTGTGGAAAAGCTACCAAGATTGAAAAATGGGGCCTTTAATAGTGAGAGTCAGGTTCACTTAAGGGAGTTAGGAACTAAGGAGAGAAGCATCATGGTGCCTAAGAATATGGGGTGAATCAAAGAAGGGTGCCTCCAAGACCATCAATCAAATCTTTCTTTAAAAGAAGAAACCAAAATATTGTTCCTTCTGATGTCTGTGATTTGACCTGTTGTTATTTGATTTTTCAACAAGGATGTACACTTGTCATTCCAAAGAAAGGGAGACCACACTTCTGGAAGCAAGGAAACAAAAGATTTATTTAGTACAACAAAAGATAATCTCTAGAGATGGAAGAGTGTCCGAGACCCACGGATTGCGTAGGTGTCAGGAGACTGTTCAAAATGTCCTTGGCATGCAGCATTTTTTATAGGATGTAGACACTCCCTCGGGTGTAGGAGGATGACAGAAAGTCAGTTGGTATGCAGGAATTCAGGTGTGTGGAGCAGATTTTCAGGTGTTGGGCCAAAGGAAACTCCGAGGAATGCAGGAGTTCAGGAGTGCGCTGGACATATTCCTGTTTGGGGGCAGCTTTCATGCCTTGCAGCTGAGGAGGGTTTCGTGACCTGGCCAGGTGTTAGGCCGTTGGCAGGGACAGACCTGTTCTGTTGCCTATACAAGTTCCAGAGATAAATGCGTGGGTGCAGTAGAAACCGGCCCAGGGCACCAACACAGGGTCATGTAGGAGACAATCTTGTGAAAGGTCAAGAAAGCGTTTTGTGAGCAAGATGTAGGTCATACACGGCAACATTTAGAAATACAGTTATTACAGTCCCTCCTCTTGCCGTGTGCAACGTCATTAGTAAATGTCAATTTTACAGAGTTCTTCAAATGTCTGATGATATAGTATTTTGCTGTTTTCAGTCTGACTGGTCATAGGTGTGGATCTGCAGGTAGATGCACACAGAGAACAGAGTGCTGGGCCACAATGGACGCACAGGCAACAGAAGAAGATGGTACCCAAGGGGATCGTGAGGAGCGCCAGTATCTTCCATCCCCAGGTGATCAGAATGTTCCATAAGCCAGTTGTCCAGGTCCAAGGGGTCCCATTGTCTGGTTGTATTTCGGTGGCAATCCGGTGTAGTTTGGAGATTGCTTCATAGACGGAGGGCGATGAATCAGGAATATACACACAGCAGCTAGCCCCGATGATGCGACAGGCCCCTCCTCGATCTGCCAGGATGACGTCGAGCACCATGCGATTCTGAAGAGAAACCATCCGTGTAGCATCGATTTCGGCCGTGTGCTGGGTCAGTATTCCTGCAGTGATGTTGGCAGTAGCTTCCAGGACTCTGGTGAGTCGCCTGGTGTTGAGACTGTTGGACATGGGACCCCAAAAAGGTAGAAGGCCCTTCAGGGCATCGCCGAATTGCTGGTTGCTGGTGTCGGTCTGGTCTATATCTGGTACCCGTCTCCTCTGTCTGTGGTACAAGTTGTTCCTGTAAATGTGGGTGGCAGCAGGAATGCAATGTAGCATGTGCCACTCCAGTCAGAAGGCAGCCAGGTGTAAGCTTTGTTTCCACATACAAAGTGCAGTCCTGATGGAAGGCTGAGGTATGGGGTGAAGTTGTTGTAGGTTATGGTAGTATTGCACAGACTGGCTCCTATAGGTATTGTTCCTTGACCTTGCAGACACAATGTACCAGGACGTGATGTAACTGAAATGGCAACTTCTTTCTCTTGAGTAGGAAAGAAAGTGTAACCCCAGGTGTCCTGCATAGGGGTGGACATAATAGCGTGCATTTGTGGCGGGTCAGAGGCATTGCAGAGAGTATTGTTTTTTTATGAAGAGTCCAAAGAAAGGGTTGGAATGTTGTAAGGTTGCCTTTGTCATAACATGATGGAAAAACGTTCGTCAAATTGTACATCAGAGCACAAGTGTAGGCCGGAGTGGCGGGAAACACCAAGAATGAGATAGTGTGCTGAACTGCATGAGGTAGAGTCCACAAACATAACAGTCTGTCGCATTGGAAACCTGATTAAACTGGTGTAACATTTGAATAAAAGTATTATTATGAAACTCCAAGTGTCTGTTGAGATGTGTGTCTGGCCAAGGTACATGAGAATGTTCAGGTAGGCGTTGGTGGAACTGTTGCTTGGGGTAATACAGTATGTTTGGCGGGGACTATTTCTTCGAGGATCCAGAACACTACGCTGAACAGGACAAAAATGGCAGTCAGGATAAACAGTACTATTGTCCGGGTACTACAAGTTCTCATTTTAGCTTTCTTCATCCTTGGAGCTAGACTTGTTCTTTAGCTTAGCCTTGGACCGGAGGTAGTATCCGTCTGTTCCTTCGTCACAAAGTTCCAACTCAGTGTCCGACTCAAGGCGTGGTGATGCTGATTTTTCGTGCCTTAAGACTTCTTTCTGGGTTTGTAGTTGTTCTTTGGTGACGGGGTCCACTTTCCTGCAGTGGGACGCATGTACCCATGACTTTCTTCCCTCCACTCTGACGGATGTCACTTGTGGCCAGGAGTACCTGTAGAGGCCCCTTCCAGCGTGGTTGTAGGGATTGGGTGCGGGCGAAGTTTTCACCAGGACAAATTCGCCAGGGAGGATGTGATGGCCTGGACCCTGGGATCTGTCCTCAGTAGTGGCCCGCACCTGTTCATGGATTAAAGACAGGGTCTCAGTAAGTTCATACAAATAATCAGTCAATATTTCCTGTGGTAGGTGTGAAATGGACTTTGGAGAGGGTGCATTCCAGATATTCATGGGCCTGCCAAAAACTACCTCGTATGGGGTAAGATGGGATTTGGAATGTGGGACTGATCTAATAGATAGTAGTGCCAATGGAAGAGCATTGACCCAATTCAGTCCTGTTTCTGTTGTTATTTTAGCCAGCTTTTCTTTAAGGATCCCATTGTACCTCTCCACCAGCCCTGCTGCCTGTGGGTGGAATGCTGCATGAAATTTTTGTTTGACCCCAAGCCCTCCCAGGATGTTCTTGACTGTCTGTCCAATGAAATGGGACCCCCTGTCACTTTGCATTAATCTACAAAGGCCATATCTAGGGAAAAATTCTTTCAATAAGACTTTAGTTGTAGTGATGGCAGTGTTATCCTTTGTGGGGTATGCCTCAACCCATTTGCTAAAGGCACAGACTACCACCAATGCATATTTGTAGTGATTGACTCTGTTTAACTGTATATAGTCTATCTGAAGTACTTCAAATGGTGCAGTAGGAAGGGCGAATCCTGCCATTGGGACTTTAGTTCCCTGACCTATGTTGTGTCTGAGACATGTGAGGCACTGTTTGACAAACCGCTCTGCTGCTGGGCGGAGTCGGTGGTAATCCCATACTTCCTTGAGCATGGTACACATGGCCTGGGAACCAATATGTGCAGGTAAGTGAGTCATAGTGAGCAAGGGGATTACGTAAGCCTGTGGTAATTTCCATTTTAGCATATCTTGGGACCTCCAGCACCCCTCTTCATCCATTGTTCCCTCTGTTTCCCACTGGGCCTTTTCTTCAGGAGTGGCTGAACGCTGTATGTCAATTATCTGCTGTCTAGCGTCATGCCATTTCTCAGCTTGTGACTTTAGGACGTATACTCTAGCTGGTACTTCCCCCAATGCTGTTTGTCTTGCTATCTTATCTGCTAAGGCATTCCCTTGCCCTACTTCATCTGTCACCCTTTTGTGAGCTGCACATTTGATTACTGCCAGTTTGGTTGGTAAAGTGATTGCTTCCAAAAGGGCATTGATAAGGTCGCCATGCTGAATAGGGGTGCCATGTGAAGTAAGGAAACCTCGTTCTTTCCATAGTAGTGCAAAATTATGTACCACGCCAAAGGCATATTGACTGTCGGTATATATATTGACTGACATATTGGTACTAAGGATGCATGCTCGTGTAAGGGCTGTTATTTCTGCTGCCTGGGCTGATTTCTGGAGAATTCTAGCTGTTTCTATCACTGTAAGGGCTGTAGTGACTGCATAGGCAGCGGAAGTAGTACCGTCCGGTATTTTTAGACATGACCCATCCACCCATAAGTGGCCTTCTGCCTCTGGAAAAGCTGTATCTTTCAGATCCACCCGACTTTTTGTTTCAGCTTCAGTATGGAATACACAGTCATGGTGGGCTGGTTGTGTGAGGGATCAGTAGTTGGTAAGGGTAAGAGTGTGGCTGGGTTGAGGGTGGTACAACGTTGTATTGTGATATGCGGGTTAAGAAGGGTGAGTTCATATCCATGTAGTCGGGCACTGGTGAGATGTTGTGTCTTGGTTTTGTTGAGCAATATGTCCACTGAGTGTGGGACAAAAACCGTCAGGGGGATCCCAAAACAATGCCCTCCGTCTGTCGCACCGCCACTGCAGTGGCCGCTACAGCGCGTAGACAGGTGGGCAAAGCAGAAGCAACAGGGTCCAGGACTGCAGAAAAGTACGCACATGGTCGCTTGTGTGTGCCATGTGTCTGACAGAGGAGCGAGAGGCTGCATCCAGATCGCTCGTGTACAAAAAGAAAAAATTGTTTGTGATAGTCAGGAGTACCTAGTACGGGAGCAGAGCACAGGGCCTGGCGTAGTGTCGTGAATGCTTCTGTGTGTTGGGTGGTCCAGGGGACGGGGTCAGATACATCTCTGGTGACTAGAGAAAGAAATGGTTTAATGATGAGGGAGAAATTAGGGACCCATTGTCTACAAAAGGAAGTCAGTCCTATGAGTGCTCTGACATCTCGTTGGGTGACAGGAGTTGGAAAATTCAGAATAGTTTGAATCCTATCTGGTGTAAGAGTGCGTCCCTCCTCAGACAACAAGTGACCCAAGTAGGTCACTTGTTGTTTACAATACTGTAGTTTGTCTTTAGAGACCTTGTGTCCCTTAGTAGCAAGAAACTGGAGTGTGATCATGGATGCTTTGCGGGCAAGTTGTGTTGTGTCTGCTGCTAAAAGAATGTCGTCAACGTATTGAATTAATACTACTCCTTGTGGAAGCTGGATCTGATCCAGTTGTGTTTTTAAAGCCTGGCCATAGATGCTGGGACTTTCAGTGTAGCCTTGAGGTGCTCTACAGAATCTATATGAGACATTCAATAATGTAAATCCAAAGAGAAAACGGGAATCCTTGTGTATAGGAATAGAGAAATATGCATTTTTAAGGTCTATAACTGTGAATACTCTAGCTGTTGGTGGGATCATGGTGAGAATGGTGGTAATGTCAGAAACTACAGGAAATTGAGGCTGCACTATTTTGTTAATAGCTCGCAGATCGATCACAAATCTATATATCTTTTGTCCTGTAGGGGAACGTTTAAGAACTGGGAGAATAGGACTGTTACAGATATTTCCTGATACCTGTTCCACTACACCAGCGAGTATGAGGTCCTGAACAATGGTTTGAAGGGCGACCTCTCCCTCTTTAGATATTTTATACTGTGGGATCCTTGGCAGAGTTGCTCCTGGTTTTACGGTGACATGCACTGGAGGCATTTGGATGGATCCAACATCCGTGTCTGAGGTCGCCCATAGACAGGGGGAAATAGTCGCCAAATCATCTTGTATGTGTGATAACTGTAAAAGCTGGGTAGGAGCAGAAGGAGCATTGTTATCGTACAGTATTAACCGAACGTTATTCGGTGAACACCGAATGGTAGCTCTATAGTGTTTTAACAGATCTAGGCCTAGTAAGTTCTCTGGGCATTGGGAAGACAGTAAAAGGTAGCTGAAATTTGTTCACCTTGCATTGAGAATGGTGTTGGGTAGGACAAGGAATTGACAGAGGGCTGACCATCGAATCCAGTCGATGTAATGAGTTTGCCGGATGGAGGAGCCCTCGGAATCAGTGGTGTGGTTAGAGTGCTACGGGATGCTCCTGTGTCTATTAGAAAAGGTCCCGCTGACCCTGCAACTGATGCTGTAACATATGGTCCCTGTTGATCTACAGGTACTTCCACTGGTTCCTTCCCCCATCCTAGACTGTCCTATGCTGCCCAATACAGGGATGACATTTCAGGATCATCCACGGTATAGTCCTGAAGGGTAGCTTGAAGTTCCTGCTGTCTTGGGCCTCTATCAAATCTATTCTCCCTGTAAAGTGGTGTAGCTCGTGTCTGGGTATTATGTGTTCTGGGTTGAGTTTTCCCCGAAGCGATGTTGGCTGCTAGAATCCTACAATCACCTTTCCAGTGTCCTGGTTTTTTACAATAAGCGCAGATGTCAGTAGGTTGGGGGCCTAGTCTGGGTAGTTGGCGTGGGGTATCTGAGGTATATGGTCTGGGTTCGGGGTATGAGACCGTTGGTCTGGGCATATGGCTGTTTGTGCGACAGCGTATCTATTTGACTAAGCAACACTTTTTCTTTTAATTTCTTCTTTTGTTCTCTTTCTCATCCTCCGCTGTTTTATCCTGTGTCTCGTAATATTGAGCCATAGTCAGAATAGTGGCCGGAGTGGCCGCTGGCCAACTACTTTCACTAGATGTTAGTCTGTTCCCTACTGAAGGTAACAGACCCTTTACAAAAGTTTGAATTAAGAGATGTCTGCCAGTTTCAGTGGTCACAGCCTGACCACTGAAGTCAGCGTATGCTTTTCCCAGCCTTGTGAAATAGTCAGAGACTGACTCATCCTGGTTCTGTTTACAGGCAGCAAGTAATGTCCAGTCTATTTTCCTCTCAGGTGCCATTGTTTTCAATTTTGTCAACAATCTTTGGGGCAATTTTAAAATATGGTCGTGTGGCTTTTCGCCTGGTTTCCTATTTGTATCTTTGAGTGCTAATTCTTCCCATGTATCCCCAAGGGCTGCCTGGTCATCTGTAAACCGTAGGGGTTTCCACAGTTCGGCTGGAAGTATAAGTCCAAAAACTGTATTATGTCTGTTAGAGTCAGTGTATATGAACTCAGAACCTGTTGGACGCTTTCATAGAATCCTGTGGGATTCTTTCGGATATCAGGGATGTCCTTCCGCAGTTGCAACATTTCTGCTTTGGTCCAGGGGGTGTATACAAAATTAAACAGCCATCTAGAACACGCATTGGGATCATTAGGGTTAGTAACATTAGACCCATCGCCCCGAGGTGGGACAAAAACGGGTGCTGCTTCTTTAACAGGCATTTGCTGTATCCTTTCAATAGGTTCTACCTCATTGGAAAGACTTTCTTTATGTAAAGCTGTTTTAATCATTGTCAATAAAGTATCTCTTTCATCTTTTGTTGACCCACCACTTTCTACCAAACGATAGAGTTTGCGAAATGCTGTAGGTGTATCTACATATGTATCATCATTTTTAGCCATTAGGTGATAAGCCATCCTCTCTAGTAGATAGTTCTTTCCTGCTACTTGGATCTGCTCATTGGTTGCACTGTGTATATCTGCTGGGGTGGCACCTTTGTATATTAGCTGCTGGGCTCTGAGATTTATTCTTTTCCTGTCGTGGCTTCTTAATCGTGGGGGATGGTTTTGTCTATATTCACTAGTATCTGATTCATGACCTAGTACCAGGGATTCTGACTCGGAGTCTGAATCTGCAGCAGACGAGGGCTCGCTTCTTTGTTTTTTTTATTTTTAATCTCACCACTGGTTCGTTACCGGTAAGAGGCACGGAATCTGATTCGCTAACCGGGGAATCGGGGCAGTTGCTTCAGATGGCTGAACAGGTTGATGTCGCGGGTTTGGGAGTACATTAGGAATGACAGGTGGAGGCTGTGGTGGTTGCATTAACAATTGTGGTTGATAAGCAGGAGGTCTTGAATACAATAGTGTATCCTCTTCATCTTGTTTAGTTGGTAGTACCGGATATTGACCTGTTACATTTAACCTAAATTCTCTGTCATGTCTCTCTTTATTCCGCTCTATTTCCTTCCCTTTAAGGGCTGCTATGTCTGATTGGGGTGTTCTCTTTTTCTGGTTATTTTCTTTAGCCTGGGCCTTCCTAATTCTCTCATGTATTTCTTTCTTCCAAAGGCTGAAAGAATCAAACATACTTGCTCTAACCTTCCGCCGGTGAAGTTGTTCTTCTAGGTACGTTATCTGCGGAATTTCAAATGACCCAAACTTTGGCCATTGTAATTCTATATTTGATTTTGTGTATTTCCGCCACGATTTTGTGTGAATAATGCCGGAATTACCATACTTTATGTACATTTCCTTATTAGGGGTCCCTTCCGGAGGAGCTCGGCTGACTGTCTTCGAGAGTATCTTGGCCATAAAAACAGCAACATAATTTCCTTAATCTGTTAGAGACAGGCATGTCTAAGATATGGGTATCAACAAGGATATTCTCTTATGACTGCAGTTTTGTTCAAAATTGAGAACACATTACCTGCTCTTTGGTGTTTGCAAAGACCGAATAATTAATCCAAAACCAGAATAGTCAAAGGCATGCTCAATATGACGTTCAGAATAGAAAAAACATGTCGCTCAAGACGACCTTACCAGAATACTGATGTGTCCTGTTTCCAGCGGGGTCTCTTCTTTTTCGAAAACAAATCAGGTGGACCAAAGAAGGGATCCCCAGTCAGGACCGGGGCTACTGTTGTAGAGGACACCGTTGAGGGAAGGAGATACTGGCGACGTTGGCTACGGGGACTTGAATCTGCTTTTCCGTAGGTGCGCTCCTAAGTTACCGATATTTCCCTCCTCTCCGGGTCGTCAAGCCTGGGCCACCGAGTCTCTGACGGGTTCCACGTTGGTGCGCCAAATGTCATTCCAAAGAAAGGGAGACCACACTTCTGGAAGCAAGGAAACAAAAGATTTATTTAGTACAACAAAAGATAATCTCTAGAGATGGAAGAGTGTCCGAGACCCACGGATTGCGTAGGTGTCAGGAGACTGTTCAAAATGTCCTTGGCATGCAGCATTTTTATAGGATGTAGACACTCCCCTCGGGTGTAGGAGGATGACAGAAAGTCAGTTGGTATGCAGGAATTCAGGTGTGTGGAGCAGATTTTCAGGTGTTGGGCCAAAGGAAACTCCGAGGAATGCAGGAGTTCAGGAGTGCGCTGGACATATTCCTGTTTGGGGGCAGCTTTCATGCCTTGCAGCTGAGGAGGGTTTCGTGACCTGGCCAGGTGTTAGGCCGTTGGCAGGGACAGACCTGTTCTGTTGCCTATACAAGTTCCAGAGATAAATGTGTGGGTGCAGTAGAAACCGGCCCAGGGCACCAACACAGGGTCATGTAGGAGACAATCTTGTGAAAGGTCAAGAAAGTGTTTTGTGAGCAAGATGTAGGTCATACACGGCAACATTTAGAAATACAGTTATTACACACTCGGGTATATCGCATCAATGTATATTGTTTCTTGTAATTCTGAATATAATGAGTAACTAGTCCTCTTTCTTAAATTGTAGCATTTTTCATTGCTTTTTTTTATAAAAATTTTTTTTTCAAGACAACATTGTATACAGTTACAAACAATGACAATGGACTAGACTTATACAAACCAGAAATTACATGACATCACTTCTTGAGTATATGCACAGAATGAATCCAAAAGCATACAACAAAACAAATGGGATTACATATCTAGTGTCCTACATTGTCGTAGTGGTGGGACTTTTGCCACTTCAGTCCTCTTATCTGTAGTAGTAAACAGTACTACTTGGCCCTAATGTGGTAGGGGTCAGAGCATAACAGGATGAGATCCTAAATTCCATCTCCAATAATGCACAACTTTGTGTGCAAAATGAACCAATTTATGGTAGCTCTTGGCCCTGTTTGTAATTGCGCCGATACATTTCGACCTTCGGATTGGGCCTGTGGTGTATTTGGGGGAAGATCTTCTTCAGGCTGTGCACTTTGTGGACACTGTGTGGATGTTAAGAAAGATAGTTACTATCTGTTGTATGTCCTTGTGTACCCTAACTTAACAAGGTGTGGACTAAATTTCACATGGTTTTAGACATTATCAGGAGACGTACCATTGGGTCAGCTGGTTCCTACATTCTTTTTGGAAGCGTCTATCGGGTTTCTTGTTGCAGACTCCTGTTTTAACGTGAGGTCCTACGTGTGCGTGAACCTGAAACAGCAGTGAAAGTTATTCTATGAGATGTATGAATACATAGTCTTATGAGTTGTTCTACGCAAAAGAAAGGAGAATCCTACCTTAGACTGTATTTAGTGGAGACCATCCAACTGTTTTGTTCTGGGGTCCTGCTGAGGATCAAAGGACACCTTGTGGATTTTAATTTGTTGGGTGTTTGGTACACCAAGTGAGAGGTGTGTTAGGGTGGATGGGGATATGCACCCTTTACTTTTCTATCAATGCATGCGTGTGCAAGCCTTATTCTTGGCTTGTGAGTTACATGCCGAGAAAAGGTCATTTAGTCTGGGGCATGGCGAAATGGTTAACAAGAGGGAGTCTTTGTCATAGGTGAGAATGGTGTTGTGCCCTGGATATTGGTTGTGGGCATGTGCTCTGGTGCATGCATTAATTTTACGATGGTTGGGGTCAGCCTTCCTGTTAGCTCTGCGAAGGGGCTGTAGGGTTGCTTATTGCGAACCATGGTGATCAGTGTCGAGTTAGCCAGGGGCCATGGAGTTACATTGTTGCAATGTTTCAGGAAGTGAGGGGCATGCAGTGCTGGTAGTGGGGGGCTTAACCATGCCATTGAACTATTAGTCTTGCCAGTGTTTTTAAACATCCCGCGTGTATCATAGCGCGGGGCGGCAGCTATGGCTGCATGCGTGTGCCAGTTACCTTGAGTCAGGATGCCGGCCGCCTCCTCTGGGGGTCTATTTTTGCACTGGCAGTTCCTTACAGCCACAAACCTCCTCTGTGGTCTCTCGCATGTCCCATGTCCTGCGAGGCACTCCGCAGTGAAAGCTGTAGTGGAGGGGCGGGGCAATCTTTGTAGGTGGGTTGTCTGACCTTCATACTTTCTGTATGTTATGCCTGACGCGCGAACTTCCTCCCTATGGGGAACTTCCCGTGTTTGGTTTTTTGAAAAACTTCTAAATTTATAGAACAATGCAATCGTGTTTGCTTGGTGCCAGAGAAACCTTCTTTTAGGCTTTTTTGAACGAACCTTGACTTTATTGATCATTGTTGGCGTGATTGGCATGATGTTCATTTTATCCCTGCGAGTTTTCGCATTAGTGGTCTGATGTCATTATCAGCCTTTGTGTCTTCTATGCCAGGCATTGAACAGTAAATTAAATATGCTCGGTGTTGTGTAGTGTATATTGTCCCGACCTGAAATATGACTGTTTGCATACTCCCTGTGTAAATGAATGATCATTATACATTTGATGAGATGTGAAAACAGTTGTTTAGTATGCTTTTGCACAGTGTATAGTACGGACATTGGGCTATCACAGTCTGCATACATCATACATAAATGTACATATATCTGAAATTTGCATCTTCTTACGTATTTCCTGATCTATGCATTATGTACAGCATATAATAGCACAGTATATGATGGTATTTGGCTGCCATATTGTAATTGACTGTTTGAAGTGCATTGCCTAGACAGCAAGTCACAACCTATATGAAATAATGTGGTTTCTACTTCAATTCTATGCATTTTTGTCCCTTAATGCAAGATTGGGGGTGTGCTTTATCTGGTTACGTTCTGCCTGATGTGGGCCTACTAGCCTGGCGTTGTGATGGGATATACATGTTCTATCTCATGATTCTTTGTAGAGGCAATGGGCTATCTCACTGACTTCATTGAGGCCATTAGTGGTTATACCTAGGCGCAAGATCATTTTGGCTTCCAGTTTGAAGAGTACTGCATCAGTGTGCTGCCCTTTAACGTGTGATAGCACGGTCCATTTCAATTCCAATGGTCCATGGCTCTTTTCTATGCAGTGGTGCACCATCGGTGCAATTTGTACTTTGCACTTGATGCATGACCTGTGTTGTGTAATCCTCTTCTTAATGGCCTGGGTAGTTTTTCCAACGTATGCCAAATTTCAGGGTCATATCACACAATATATGACGTTCTCTGTGTTACAGTTGGTGGATTCGGCGTGTTTGGTTATTATGCCCTGATAGGTAAACTGTTCACCCTCTATTGTGCTTGCACACGAAGTGCAATTTCCGCATCTGTTGTGGCCTCTGAGAGGGGGTAAGGCAAGCATTGTGCGTAAAGATGCACTTTCCTTCTTATGGCTCGTATTCACTCTTACCAGATTGTCTCTCAGGTTTCTATTACATTTTAGGGCAAATAGCGGAGTCTCTTTCAGTTTTTCATGACCTTTCACGGTGTTCCAATTCTTTCATATGATTTTCTTTATGTCATTCGTCACACTTTAAAATGTTGTTACACATACCAGGGCTTATTCTCTTTGCCTTCCTTGGGGACCAGCAGTGTTTCTCTGGGCGTGTACCACGCTCTTTTTAGTACTCTTCTTAATAGTTTCCTTGGATAGTTTCTCTGTTGTAATTTATTCATCAAGGCTTTTGTGTTGCTGAAATAATCTTCCAGTTTGGAGCAATTCCGCCTAATTCTCAGGATATGGGAACATCAGTGTGTCAAAATTAGTCATCATTTAAAGCAAATACTGACACAGGCTAAAGGTCTAGCTTTGTTATGAAGTATGCACACGTTGATAGACAATACAACATAAACACACAGAGAACAGATATGTACGCAAACACATACATAGTGAACCAACCTCACACAGACTACACTACAGACACATCCACACACAAACTACAATGCCAAGTGAAAGTTTATTTTGCAGTGTGTACTTCATAGTTAAATTACTGGAGTTAAAGTAATGATATTTCAGCCCTTGGATACATTTGTGAATCAGGGTCGGGAAAACAGAAAAACAGGAGGAAAGGGTAAGCATTGAAGGTGCGCCAAATGCTCTGTCATCTCTGAAAACTGGAAAAAGATAAATAGATAGCCATGAATAAAACATACACATGTTGGTAGAGCAGATTTTTTCTGCATAATAAAGGAGTTCTGTAATAACATGTGTTACTAGCAATTTCTAGTTAGAGTAGTAAACTATAGCTGGTGAATTTCACTAGCTGGTTGAGTTTAAAAGGTTACGTTTTAACTGACATTTCACCTTACTATTACATTACATTAACCTTTGGTTATTACAATTAATTTCTCAAGATTTTTTTTAATGAAAATGCAGATATTATTACCATAAGTAACAATAACGTCACTTTAACCTTTGGTGTTTTTAGTGAATTTCTAGAGTGTCTTTAATGTAAAGTAAGATCTTATTACTGTTCCCGACCCCCAACTGGCGACCAAAGCCCTGCCGTGCCTGACCTTTGGCCGTGCATGGGTGGAGTTGGGAGTAGGGTCTCGCCTGCGTCCAAGCCCTGCACCCACCACCCCTTGGGCAGTCAACACCCCATGGACACCCACTCCACATTTATTTTGTAGTTCATTCTCCCAGTCCTTCAGGAGTCCCACAGGATCACAGCGACCCCCCAATTTCTTAATTTTACATTTTGGGCCTCTGGGACTCCCACACAAGGGTTAGAGGTCACGGTATTTCTACCCTGCCCCCTTATGTCCTTTTTCAAAAACTGTTTCAGGGCAGGGGACCAAATCCTCGAGTTTTGTAATGGCCGCCACAACATTTCTTTTAATGTTGCAGCAACCCAATCAGAGCGCTTACTCCCAAAAAGCACCATCAGCCAATAAAAAGACCCGGCTTTTTAAATTTCAACACAATGGTTCAGGTAGCTGTAAATTTTGAACCTTAATTTCTTAAAAACTACTGAATGCATTTACACCTAATCACAAAAAATCATTCTTTCTGGGTAAAGGTCTACCTTTCATCCTTATTTGGTGTAATTCTGATCAGCCGTTTTGACAGTAGCAGTATCTAAATTTGTCTCTGGAAATTGCATGGCAGAATTGCGTTTTGGGATCTCTTTTTGTCTCTGCCGACACCTGAGAGATCACTCCAAAACGTTCAAGGAAGACGCTGAGGTGGATTAACTTTGTTTTGGAAAGTTTAGTGAAAATTCTTCAAATGGCGCTAACTTTATTAGCAAACCATGAAATCAATTTCCTATATAATGTAAGATTATGTTTTCACAATGGTTAAATTTGCCCAATCAGCCAGTCATCATTAGAGGGGCCCCAGGGCAGACAGGGGCTAATGGCAACTGGGTTCAGCCATGGCGGTTGAAGATGTTTTCCATTTGTGTCCTGGGGCCCGTCCTTTAATGGCTCTGCAAACTGGGCAAGGTAAAACTCTTTCTGTACTTGACTTGCAGGGCAGCGAGCATGATCAGTAACAATCTTCTCAGAGAGGTTTTGCAAATGGTAGGATCACAAGCTCAGAACTCAACAGTGAACCAACAGACACAATATATTCAAAGTACATTTTAATATCACAGCAGTAATCAATACTACACAATTCAATCCAGAATGCATTGTACTGATTCTCTTCATGATGCAGATGTGAGAACCCCATAAGTCAAGTGCACAATTATATCACTCCTTTGGTCATGTTCTTAGTGAGGGTGATGCAGCAGGTAGTAATTCAGTCTTGCATTGCTTCGCACTTGACTAGTGAAAACTAAATGACTAGATTCCCTCATGGACATAGACCCGCAGTGCCTGGATGCAGTCATTTGGAGGCCACAAAGGAGGCTAGAGGTCTCCTCATTTGTCTGTAGATAACCACCCTGGTTGGTCGGTTTCGATTGAATCTATTTTAATGTTTGTGTAACGAGTCATCGAAAACAACAATAATGTGACACCAGAATATTGTGTCAAATATATTGTCTACAAAAAAATTGAGATTACATTAACTTGTATGTAGACTACCAAAATATCAAATTAAAAATATTGTGGAACAGAATATTGACACCATTTTTAAAGTATATTCAAATATTCAGATATACATACCATTAAACATAATTTATTTAGAATATTAAAATACAAAATAATATAAATCATTTGAATTAGTGATGCAAATATATATATATATACACAAATTCATATAATCTCTAAAAATATAAAAATTGTAATTAGAAAAATCCTTACATTTTAAATATTAACAATCACTTAAAAGTAAAAAATACCAAACATGTATGTAAGAGAAACAAATATGAATCTTGATTTTAAAATAAAAATTAATATATATGATTTTAATAACGTGAACTAAATATATATTTATATATATATATTTAAATATATACACTTAAAAAGTATAAATACAATATTTGAAAAATTTAAAATACATTAAACTATTAACAAGAACCTACCAATTACAATTAACAAACAAACATTAACAACAATATATCACACACTACTAAAATAATAAAATTAATTAAAAAAATAAAGAACTACAATTATTTTCATAAATGATGTAAACATTAAAGAAAAAAAGTAAAAAGAATAAACAACACCAGCAAAAGTATTGGGCTTCAAGGGACTCAAACTTACTAATCTAACTCCAATTTAAACAAAAGTAGGGAAATTATTGGGCTTTGGAATGGTTAGATTTACTCTTCCCACTCTAGTCTAAGCGATGGTAGGGAAAGTTTTGATCTCGGAAGAACTTAGATTGACTATTCCCACTCCAAACTAAGGGGCCTATTACGATGGCGGTCGGAAAACCTCCCCGACCGCCATGGTAGCGGGAAAAGACCGCCCGCATGGACCGCGACATCACCGCCGGTCGAATTACGAAGACCCGCGGTCGAAATCCGACCGCGGCGGTTTGATCGCGGGCCTTAACATTGCGGCGGTTGCTGCTGCCCGCAGCACCGCCGCGATGCCGAAAGGAGCATGTCCTACATTTCCCTGCACTGCGTGGCAGGCACTGCACAGTGCCTGCCACCTGGTACAGGGAAATGTAGGGGGGGACCATGGGTACCCCCCCAGTGCACCCACACCCCCCAACACATTGGGGCCCGCAACGGGCCCCCGGAAGACAATCTCTGCATGCCTTTCCATGGCGGTTTGACCGCTGAGGAAAGGCTGGCTACCGCCGACATCATAATCCTGCCGGCGGAGCCTGCTCTGCACCGCCACCATTATCCCGGTCCTGCTCCGTCTGCCAGGCAGGAGTGCGGTTGGCAACCGGCAGAAAAGCGGCGGTCGGAATTTCCCACCGCTATCCTAATTTGACCAGCGGTTTTCTTGGTTGCGATCGCGGGCGGATGTCCACCGCCGGCCCGGCGGTGGACATCCGACTGCCATCGTAATAGACCCTAACAGTAGAGAGAGCGTTAGACTTTGTAGGGGTTAGATTTATAATTCCCACTCGAAATTAAGCAACAGTAGGATAGTAGTAAATCTGCCTATTCTATGTGGTCACCATGGATTTTTTGCCTTTTGCTGGCTTTAGAACTCGGTGCACTTTACCCCTGCTAACCTGTGCTCCCCCTTTAAACATGGTTGAGTTGGCAAATTCCTAATTGGTATATTTAACTTGCCAATATGCCCTATTATGTGGTACAAAGTGTACCCAGGGCACAAAATTTAAATGCCACCAGTGGACTCCAACACCTATTGTGCCATCCACTACCTTGGTAGTGTAAGAATGGCTTCAGATTTACCCTGTGTAGCCTGACTGTAGCAGTGCAAAAACAGTATTTGAAACTATCAAAAAACATTTTTGACAGGTAAAAATCTCCCTTTTAAATATCATTAAATCACCCCTATGTATGCCATTTAGCCAACAAGTCAAGGTGCATGGTTTTATAAAAGTAGAACATGTAGAAATATATTGTTATCATGTCCTTATGTCCTTATAGCGACTACCCAAAAGCTATTTTTACTGTGGCAGGTCTAGCCATCTTATGTAGAAAACCGGAGATCAAATTCAATGGTAAATGTAGATTTTGAACAAATAGTAAGGAAAATTACCTTTTAGAAAGTTACCTTTTCACTGCCTGAAGCTCCTGGAGGCTACTTTGAATTTGCAGTCCCCTTCTCCGAGCCAGCATTTGAAAATGTGTAAATGAGGTATGAAATTCCTCCCAAGGGGCCACATAATAGGTCACTGTGATTGACAGTTCAACCTGAATGGGAAGAGATGATTTCTCTGAAACTAACAGAATATGCAATGGGGGCTAAAGGCAGCCTTTTTGACATTATGGTGTCAAATCCTGATGGAGTGTCAAATCCTGCTTGACAGGTCTGCTGCGGTTTACATATAACACTTGGGGTGCACTTGAAAGGAAGAAAACAGGACGCCAACACAATTCTTGTGTATCCACTCTCTGACTGCTGGAAACCCTGCTTTTGATCTACCAGACTTCTGTCTTTGGGTCTTACACATAACACTTGGGGGGCACACTTCAAAGAAAGGAAAAAGAATGCCAAGACAATTCTTGACTATCCACTGTCTGGTTGCTAAAAACTCTGTTTGTGCCCTTTCAGACTTCTGTTTCTGGGTTCATTGGGGGTAGCGTTGCTGTTTCAAACTGGAGTTTGGTGTTAGATGGGGGAGAGCACTAAGATTAACATAGTACACTCCCCACACACACACACATAGCCCTCAGAGCCCAAGTGTAGAGTGGCTGAAGACTTTTGCCATCTTGAAAATGCTTAAAGTTGGTAGGATTGGCCCAGGGAATTTGTATCACATTGGTTAGGGCATGTGCAGGAGTCATTCCCTCCCATTAGTTAGTGCCAGGCATACATGTGGCACCTTCAGGCACCCACTTCATAACACTGCTGGACCTGAGTATTAACAGAAGAAGACTGAACCTGTTGTCTGTGACCTGAGAGAAGCCCTGAAGGATGTGACCTGCCCCCTCTTGTACCCAGGACAAAGAAGTGGACTTTAACGGTCATAAGGATGATCTCCTGTTCAAGCTTCAGGGATAAACTACAAGAGCCCTTACCTGCAACTGACCAGCTGACCAGTGGCAACTGGACCTGGATTAGACACTGCCGTTGGCCTCTGTCTGGTGCCCTGTGAGTCTCTAACTGCCATCCCTAGGTCCCTGGAGGGCTTTAGAAGAGTACTCCTGTGGTGGTTTGGGACTTAAAGGACTAGGGGCCTAATTACATGGGACCACCGTACCCGTAGATGGCAGTTCCACCGCCGCCATTGCGTCGGACCTCCCACCCGATTACGATGGTGGGACCTGCACAAGACCGCCACCTCCGCCAGGATCAAGGACAGTGTTGAGAGCAGTGGCGGCTGGTGACATTTGAAAGTGGTGAGGCGTAAAGTTATTGTGGTACTGCACTGAGGCGAGCGAGCGTAGCAAGCGAGCCCAAACAACCTACCGGGGTTTTAAAAAAAAAAAAACAGAGTGGATAAATGGAGCATTTTCAAGCAAATTTGAGGAAGCAGGAAGGTTGATAAAGCGCTTGCGAAAGTGTTATGACATCAATAGTAGAGATTTCATATGATAATGATGTAGGTAGCCGCTTGTTCAGTATAATCAGAGAACTTCACTTTACTACCCCAAAAACACAACGCACTGACTCACCTGTAAGCACTGTATTTTCCTTTACAATTGCCTTCTCAATATTTTGGCAACTGTGTACCTCCTTCACACACAGTTGCACAGAATCACAATCGCAACTTAAATAAGTGACATTTGCTTTGATTGTTCAGCAGAGAGGCCAGGGGTTGGATGGCCAAGTTTTCTGAACACCTTTTTCACCCACTGACAGGCACTGTGAGAAATTGACACAGCCTTCAGCCTTTGCTCTAAAGCTCTCAATGGTGGCCCATTAAAAATGCCTGAACGCAACTCAGTTCAAAGTATGCACTGTACAAGAAATATGCTACACAACAAAATACAGAAATACAGCATCCTGGAAATAGTGGGCACTCTTAAGGAATGCAAGATTAAGTAAAACATGTGAAACATAAACAAAAACTATATCACTGACATGGAATACCTTAATGTTTTATACATTCATTGTTCAGAAATCAGTAATTTCCCAGTTGTGGATGGGTGGATTGGTGGATGCATGCATGCAAGTATGTAGGTATGTATGGATGGATAATTGGTGATGTGGATGGGTGGGGGAGTGAATAAATGCGTTTGAGGAGGATAGATGGATGAATGGGCAAATATGCTGATGGGTGAATGAATGGATGTGTAGGCTATGGGTCGATGGATGAGGTTGTGGTGCGAATAGAGGGATGCAGTAAGGAAGGGGTGGATGAATTGGCTAGAAGATTAAAGAAAACGCCACTACGGGAATAATTATGCAGCACACGCTGCAGGATGACACAATTCGTGGTCTTGTTCATAGCACACAGGGAGGATTATCAGTGGAAGCAGTGACAATTCCTTCTGCTGCAACCACCCTTTAACTTGAGAAATTAAACCAGTGAAGCACACAGCAGAAAGTGCCATTAATTCTGTTTTATGAGGCAGACAGGAATATGTTCTCCTTTCATTACTGATGTGTGCAGTCATGAATGTCCCACAAACACCACAATTAGCCCTGGGTTAAAATGAGGTTGCACATGTTATTCCGACTAGGAAGCAGGTGGGAGACAGGAGAGCCCTACTTAAGATTATTACCGACAGATTTGGGGCTCTTGCTCACCAGCTCAAAACATCGTTCTAAGAAAAGGAGCGCCTTCTCACCAGCTCAAAACACCGTTCTAAGAAAATAACAAGAAATATATTCACTCAAGCAGCACACGTGGATGATGATGAAGCCAGTATGAGCTGCCATGAAGGAGGCAGACTGAGCACTTTCCACAGCAGCACCAACAATGCACATAGTTCCTAAAGCCACGCACACCAGCCTGACACCCGAGTAGATGTGTGCTTTCCTTTTTACACTGTGACCGGGGAAGAGATGGCGTTTTGTAGCACTGTCCCGCCCATAAACCAAAGCCTGCCTCCCATCTCCCCACAGAAGCTCTGCTCTTTTGCCTAGGCATGCAGCACTGATAAGTGCTGGGGGCAGGTTTTAATTCAACAAGGTGGACACGGTAACCCCGCCACCCGCAGACACAGTTAACGAGGTTACTGGCAGGTTTTCTTTGACTGAAATGCACTCACACCCGAAGAGAGGTCCACCGTCCGGAATGGCATTCACAGATTAAGCCACGGTTTATAAGCTTCCACTAAACTGCCAACTTCCCTTCAGTCACGCGGACCCCCGAACTCCTCCCTAACAAGCCCATCGCACCCCTTCCGCTCTTTCTAGCCCGCGCTCTCACCTCTCCGACCGGTACTGTGGAAACTGGCAATGTTCAGATGAGATACCCTTAAATAAAACATCCCTTAAATAAAACTTAACTCACCTTTCCCGGGTCCCTCGTTTTCTGAGCTCCAGCTCCGGCTCCGGCTCCTGCTGCTCCCGCCTCCTGGCCGATCCTGCGTTGAACCTAGGCAGCCTCCCTCCCCTAAGGCAAGCCAATCACAACGCTGCAATGGCAGCGTTGTGATTGGTGAGGCGCAGCAAAAAGCGCCCCAGCCGGGCCATTTTCTCTATGTAGGCTGCATGCAGCAGCCTGCTTAGAGAAAAAGGGGGAGTGCGCATGACTGCTTTGATCGGCCCCGGGGCCGACCAAACAGTCAGTACCCACAACAGTGGGTAAGCCACTCCCCCCAGCCCTCGAGCAGGACCGCCCTCAACCAGGCACTTCTGCTTTCTCGCAGTGCGAGATAACAGAAACATAAAATGGTAGTTTTACCATTTTATGTTTCTGCCTTCTCGCACTGTGAGAAAGCAGTGGGGCGACGCCCCCACGCACGCATGGTGGAGCCGCCACTGGTTGAGAGGGACTGAAAATGCTGGCAGTACAGAAGGCGGAACCAGTGAGCAGATTACGACCTGCATTTCCACTGCCCAATTCGTGGCAGGGACTACTACAAAGCCAAAGTTAATGAACATGTGAGTGATGAGTAAATATACATGCTTTTGGACAAAGATCTCACTACAGAACTCATGGAAATCCTCACAAGCTTTTGGATAAGGCTTTGGAGTTAGAATGGATTAGTATATCAACCAAATCCTTTTTAACCACTATATATACTGCCAACATTTCATAAAAACAGCTCTGAGCCACTGTTTTATCCAATTGCCTCTGTAGTTCTTTATTTGATCACTGGGTAAATAATAAGTATCTGTATGTCTTCCTGCAAACTTTTGTTCAGTCATGGAGCTCTTACATCCAAGATACAACTGATTTTCTCTGTCATTTGAAAGAACTTCCACATAAAGGGAGTAGCAATTGGTGGTTATGTATGATAGATGTTACAGCTCTTTATACATCTATCCCACATCAGGAAGGTCTTGAAGTCATAGAATGGACATTATTGCAACAGCCAGGAATAAGAGAACACAACGTTTTCCTTCCGGATATTCTATATTTCTGTTTGCATCACAGCTATTTCAAATGGGATGAAAAGGTTTTCCTTCAACTCAGTGGTACATCTATGGGATTCGCAGGGGCACCGCCATAAGGCAATACATTTATGGCCAAATTGGAACATGAACACCTCTTTGAAAATCCATCGTGGCAAGAGAACTTAATAATCTACTGTTGTTTTATAGACAATATTTTTTTGATTTGGAAAAACACCAAAGAGAGCTTGGAAAATGACATTCAGGTTTTGAACTCAAGAAATCCCAGAATTAAATTCACAAAGACCATCAGTAACATTCATCTTCCATTTTTAGATTGAGTTGACTGAATCAGGAGTAACAACAAGCATGCCTCAGAAGCCGACAGATCAGAATAAAACCTTCTAGTTTGGATCAAAATTTACCATACTCTCAATTTTTGAGAATCAAAAGAATATCTTCAAATACAGCAATTTTCAAAGGCACGTTGGAGGAATGAAAACAAAAATATACTGCCAGAGGTTAACCATATAAAATACTGAATGATTCAGAAGTTTGGGTCATGGCCATGCAACACAAGAGTTGATTACAAAAAAATCCTGTGGCTAAACCAGAACAAGTAGTCTTTGTATCAAGGTTTTCCACGAGCACAACAGTAATCAAAAAGATAATCAACAACTGTTGGGAATTATTACAAAATGTGCCAGATTTTCATGGATTGTTCATTCATAAACCTCTGTATGCTTACACCCGATCCAAAAATCTCAAAAAGATTTTGACATCATCTAGGGTGCCTGGTAAACAACAAGCTGAAGGGACGAAGAAGCGCTACAATTGCATTCATTGTAACAACGTGGTTACATGCAACATTACCATACACTCAAGAACAGGAGAAGTAGTTAATCTGAACCATTCGGCCGATTGCAATTCCAACAACTTGATATACAGTATCAAATGCTTGTGCGGGCTTATGTATATTGGAAAGACGGCAAGGAAAATAAAAATCTGTATAACGGAGCATAAAAGCATGACCCGCAACAGAAATATAAATTCCAATTTGGCTTTACATTGAATAGAACACAGGCACACTATAGCCCAGTTACGCTTCCAGGTTCTAGAACTACTAACCATTTTTCCTGGATGCAAATGCTCTTGTAGAGAGAAATATTTTGGATCAGACGTTTTGATATCTTGTCTCCACGAGGACTCAATGACAAAATTGATATGAGTTGTTTTCTTTAAATCTTGTCTCTAACATATTTATACATCCCACATAACATTTCAAAAAGTAGGTTTCTTTTCACTCGTGATTTATTCTCGCATAATCACAATAAACATAGAACATTGCAATAAGTTGTTTTTCATAAATCATGTTTATCTATTTACAATGCCATGTTAAAGACTTATCAAATATTACTGTGGAAACAAAAATGTGATTGTATTATTATCATTTGTGAAATAAGTAAACTATGTATGCATATTAACACTGGAGGAACACTAGTGGTGCATGGTGTCTCTGTCCTTATTGTTATGTTGTAGTTTTGCTATCTTATTGCTGCATGTTTCTCCTCATGTTCCTGGATACATCAGATTGGGTAGTGTTTTTATTTGTGTGAGTTATTTTTAAGTTTTTGTCAAGTCTCACATTCAGCACTTTGGTGCAAAGTGATTGGTATGTTCTGCATGACACTAGGGCAGATGGTATTGCTTTGAGGTTATTGGGACTATTCGGGCAAAGGACTACGGTTCTTTTTAACTTTTACTATTGTTTTCATTCACATGAGTTTGCACAATCCATGGTGTAATCATTTTTTACTTCCAGTGTTTCATCAATCAAATACTATGGTGGTCCTGGCATAATGCTCTGTTTTAATTATTGTCTCGTTGTGTAATGTGCATGAAATATTCAAGACACATGTCATCAATGTATCAATAAAGCTATGACAACACTCAACTAGCATTATTGTTTTCTTTGTTTAGAGTGGCCCCTGAAGATGGGACTCCCTCCCGAAATGCATTGGGCACTATAATTCCGATTGAAATCAACAATGGATTTATCATTGTATATTGCTTGTTGAGACTCATGGTGTTAAGTCCATTAAATCAGAGTTGGTCTCTGTATTAGAAAAGATTAAAAACTCCTTTGCAGTTAGAATAAAAGAACAAGAATTAAGAATGTATAATGAGTGTATAATTTGTTTTATATTGTAAGATAAATTCAAATGTTGCGCGCACTGATCCCAAGGTACCAGTGGTACTTGGCCCTTTTTTGTTATGGTGGGGACCCCGCCATGAAAAGGGTGGTGGAAAGGCAGGGAAGGGGACCCAAACAGGTCCCCCGGATGAATCTTCCCATGGGGGTGCGTGCGCACTGTGTGACATGCACGACATAGTGCCACGGCAGCGGCATGACTGCTGGCTCTAATCCTCAGTCAAAGCATGCAGCCGCCATGGGACCGCCACCGTGGCCTCGCCAGCCCAGCTACAAGATCATAATTGGGTGGGCGGGAGTGCAGGCAGCTTGGCGGTCTTTCTGGGACCGCGGCGGTCCTGCAGAAAAA
Organism: Calotriton arnoldi; assembly: GCA_963921515.1. Taxonomy (NCBI): domain Eukaryota; kingdom Metazoa; phylum Chordata; class Amphibia; order Caudata; family Salamandridae; genus Calotriton; species Calotriton arnoldi. Next base: position 102,020 of record CAWUFW010003200.1, on the reverse strand, counting down.
ATGGCAAAGTCATAATAAGGCCCTAAGTCAGATGGTAAAACCTTTTTGGTATAGCCGATCGTGAAAGGCCTCAAATTGTGCCTAGGTCCCAGTCTATCGTGATCAGTTACTATCTTTGGAACTTTGGGCCTGATTATGATGGCAATCGAACTTTCGTCCGACGGCCATCCTATCGGGGATGGGACCGCCCGACTAGCTGTCGGCAGTCCTGCCATAGGAATTACAACGCGACCGCCTTCAAGGCAGTCGCAATGTGTATGTTTTGTATTGTGGCGTGTGCTGCGGGCTGCAAGCACATGCCGCAGTACAAAAAACACAAATTTTGCATATCCCTGCACTATGTGGTGCAGGGATATGTAGGGGGGCACCATAGGTGCCCCCCGGTCCCATGTCTGAGGGCCAGGGGGAAAGGGGGGCTGTTACAGGCCCCCAATGTCCCTTTCTGCCTTCCTTTTCATGGCAGGTAAACTGCCATGAAATGGGCGGCGGGAAGGGACCTCGTAATCCCTACGGTGGGGTGCCTGGCAGGCACCGCCACCATTGTAGGGATTACGGTTCCCTCCGACGGTCCGATGGGCTCCTAGAGCCGGTCGGATCCATGGCAGTCGGTCTCTCTGTCCGACAAGCATCCGCCCGCCTTCATAATGTGGCGGGCGGTATTGCAGGCTTTGATGGCGGTGGGACCGCCACCAACGGGCTGACGGTGGTGGTCTCACCACCATTGTAATGAGGCCCTTTGTGCTTCTTGGCACTATTCCTACTTTAAAAACTCATATCTTTGGTTCATTGTACTGGAATTTGGTGTAATTTCCTTTATTAAAGTTTACTCTATTTTTCTAATTCGGTTTGGGAATGTTATGGTTTTGCATTTTTACTTTATTACTTAATTACTGTTTTGGTACAGCATAAATACTTAACACATTTCCCTAAATTAAGCCTGTCTGCTCTGTTTCATAGCTACCAGGGGGTTCAGCTCAGGCTAACTTAGTGACCTTGAAGGTTCACCCTGAGAAAGACTGTGATTGTTCCTTGGGGTGAGTAGTCATCCACCCCAAATAATAATCCAATTTCTGACAAGTAGGAAAAGTATTGGACTTCAGATGGGGTTAAATTTACTATTCCCATTCCAATCTAAGCAACAGTAGGGAAAGTGTGGACTTTGTCGGGGTTAGATTTACTATTACCACTCTAACATATGCACATACAAGGGATAGCGTTGGATTTTGGAGGGGTTAGATTTACTATTTCTACTACAATGTAAGCAACAGTAGGGAAAGTCTTGGACTTAGGAGGGGTAGATTTACTATTCCCACTCCAATGTAAGCAAAAGTAGGGAAAGTGTTAAAAGGGTTAGATTTACCATTCCAATTCCTAACCGCTTAAAATCGTTAAATATCTAACTACACAAAAACATTACAGCATATTTAAAATAACAATTATTTGCATATTAAATAAATTAAATTAAATGTAAAAAATTAAACTGGACTAATACAAAAGTAATTTTACAAATATAAAACAAAATACATTTTAAATGATTATACCTCCCTCCCTACAACCCAGAAAACACCAACACAAACATTAGAATAAAGAGTAAATAAAACATTAACAATAAAATAGTAAAAAATGAAACACATAAACTTTAAACAAAAAACCTATAAAATACATATAATAAATGTATTATTAAAAATACTTATCAACAAATTAACAATTATTAAAGTACAGCAAAGAATTGGCATAGCAAATAATAAAAAAATGTCATAATTAACAAATAATCTTTTAATTAACCTGAAAAACTCCTTACAAATGAACAGCAATAATTAATATTTTCAATATGTCCCCACCACAATACCCTACAAACCCAACACTCCACTTCTAAATTACAAATTAGTGACTAAAGTTAAGAAAATTTAAATTACACTTACAAATCACAAAATACAGTTACAAAATTTTAAATTGCTTCAGGAGTTGTTTCTTCACCCCGTGGAGTTTGGCTGTCAGACAGATACCAGCCAAGGTCCCACAGGAATCCTTTGAACACTCAATGGAGCACTCCCTCCCTTGGTCAGGAAGAACTTGGATCTGAAAAAAAGTAGGATGATTTGGGTACTTCTCTTGCATACAGGGGTTGTGAATCCAGAATTCCAAACTTTAGAACCAGTTTTGGATGGTTCTCTTTCAAGTTTCTTTCTCAGGCTGTTCTCCATACACAGGCTTTGAGAAAAGTGATGCTTTTGACAGCAGGTAGCACTGTGGCTGTCTCCAAATTGGAGCACCCCAACCATGTGCACAATGAAGTGTGAAGTTTCTGCACCTGGCTGACATCAGCCTCTCTGAAACAGTAATCAAAACAATAGACAAGAGGGCAGGCCTTACCCAGAAACTCTCTCAACCTGAAAAATAGATGCTGCTGCTCCACACTTTCCCCTTACTGTCCACCAAATGGCAGTGCTCAGGAAAAACTAATTAGCAGCCACATGCTAACAAAGTCTTCATGAAATTTCTAAACATATCCCTGTCTCCGTCTTCCTCACTTTAGTGTCTGATTCTCAAGCCTCTCTCAACAGGGATGCAGGCAATACACTTTAATTGTCAGTGGTAGCTGTCCTTATCCTCCATGTTGTGCAATTCTAAACTAGGGGCATCTTGTAGATCTTACTGGCTTTGGTACTTAGACTAATACACACACACATACACACACACACACCCTACTACAACACTTCATGCAGCATACACTCTACATGCACACACACTCAGCATAATATTCAGTGCACTTTTCTGAGTACAGTGAATCTTTACAGGAGAAGTCTAGTAGGCCACTCTCTCGCAGACTCAGATAAAAAGGCTATTACCAGAGGCCAAACTGAATTTAGATGAAAGAGTGCAATGAAGACATCCCTCCGAAGTCACCAGAAAATATGCAGTTTTTGAGGTTGTTACTGAAATAATATGTATATCAGACTAAAAATCCAATAAACATCAAAATACTTTTAAACAACTGCCAGTGGCCTTATACTCAAAATACAACCAACTGTCTGTGAGGTCTTTTGCTGGTGTTTTGTATCTTGAAGTTTCCCTTCAGCAGAATCACCCAAATCTTCCTTTCATTTCTATAATATTATATCAGTTCAATTGTCATTTGCCCTCATCAATTTTTTATTTCAAAGATGCAAGTAGACATTGAAAAGTGCATTGGCAGTGTGACTCCTATTTATTAATGCCACTAATTGAAATATTTTAACAACAGAGCTTTAAATCCCACACTGTCCAAATCCTATTAAGCTTCACTTTGTATCATGTATTGAAAGTTGGTGCTAAACTAGTTTTTCATTCACCACAGCGCAATGTAAAACTGCACAACACTCTTGTGGGATGATCCTAAGACCATCATTACAAATTGGGCGGAAACAAATAGGGTATTTGCCATACATGCTAAATACAATTACCCCAGGATGCGAAATTTACCATAAACCATCCTATCATGAGTTTTCAACTTGAAAATGAAGTACAACATGGATTTATCAACACACTGAATTCTGCATAGTGTGCCTGCTTGTCTAGGCCTCCCGCCTGCCCCCACCTCTCAAATATATATTTTGCCAGACTTGACCTGCTGGAATCTATCAGTTCAAAATTGCTATGGTATGATAATTATCAAACAACTCATAATTCTCATCTTTGTGAAGTCTGTTGTTTGCACGTGGATTGGAATTTAACCTTACTTAGTAATGAGGGCCTCAATGTGAATTGCACTTCAAACAAGCAATGGCTGCAGCAGAGCAAGCCAAACAACCCAATGAATGAAGGGACTTGAAGAATAGCCCACTTTCTCTGTAGTTATTTAGCCATACCTAAAAAGAGTTTGTTTTTACCTATGAGGATTCATCTCAATCCTTCGCCTTTCAAATGATTAATGCGATGATTCACACAACATGCAGTAGCTGAGGGTGCTCAACTCAATCCCCATTCTGCACCAAACAACTAACTGCAGATTAAACAAGAATAAGTGAAATGATGAGTGTGCTTCAGGCGGCATCCACATCAAGAAAAAAACGCATATGGAATATGCATTGTTTTTTAATATGCTGCTTTTAGTATGCTATATTTGTAATATTTTGCTAGGTCAATAGGTAGCTGTGTAAGGAAACAAAAAAAGAGCTCACAATCTTTAGGCAGACTCATCTCACTTCTGCACAAATTCAATGATCGCATTCCTTAGTGCAATGGCAAGATTCCATGTCTCACAGAAACACAATCAATGTACAATCAACAGATGTCCAATTAATGAATGTGATAAAGAATTTAGCAACCAATGGCAGAGTGGGTCTGAACACAAAGATTCTCTCAGTATGGATGCATGAGCTCTGTGACCTTTGATTTTTGTCAGACCTTAAAAGGTTGAACTCAATGATTTATGCTTTCAGCAATTATTTTGACATTACTTTGCCTATTCCGCCAGCAAGATGGCCATGTTAGTTGAAAGCTCACACTGGCATATGCTGACATCAGCAGGTCATGATAATGAATCCTGATTGGACAATTCATCCTTTCATCCACACAAGGTAAGCAAATTGAGTACCTTTATGTCTGCTAACATTATCATTTCAGACTTGACTCACAAAGTGAACTTACACTTACACTTTTGAATACGTTTTACTACTTTTTTGTTAATTGTCAAAATTTGAATTTAATGTACTACTTAAAAAATAAGCTTTATATCCAGAACTACACATGGCCAACCATTGATACTGCTACACCCTGCCGAACATAATGGAGGAAAGGAATTGAAAGGCAATATATTTCAAATAGTTATAAATATTAATATATATTATGTAATGTTAAAAAAGTGAAAGTAGTACGTATTTATAATTGATTTATAAAATATGTTGATACCCTATTTGAATAAAAAAATTAATATAACAATATTTTATTAGAATATAGCTATATTAATTTTCATTAATTATATAAATCACATTTAATAATTATTAATGCATAATAAAAATATTTTATTTGATTTTGTTGAGAAATTATTTTTAATTTAAATTTCGGAAAAATAATCTAATTGTAATTAATATATTTCCATTAATTAAAGATTTACTTCAAAATTATAAAAAATAGTGCTTAGTGGTGTAACTTTTTAAAAATGTTGTCATACATTTAAAATAAATATATAAAATTAATATTTGTAATATTATTTTTCAGTAACATAAACTTTTTTATTTTTCCAAATACATTACCATGCAAAGTTGTTTGCCATGACAGCAGAGCCTCCCTATTGTAAAGTGTAGGGAAAATTTAAAAATGAATATGATTTAAAAATAAATATTAAAAATATTTCAAAATGAAACATTACTGTACATTCATTTTATATATATTAATTTTGAATGTAGTAGAAATAGAAAATGCTACCATGCCATTAACTTAATTTTGACATAAATGTTCAATTAATGGAAATATATCAAATTAAAATTATTTTTCTGAAGTTTAAATTGAAAGATAAATCCCACCTAAAGAAAGACAATATATTATGCATTAATAATTATTAATTATTAAAAGTAATGTATAGAATTAATTACAATTAACTTAGTTATATTTTATTTGAAGTTATTGTTACATTTCCAACATTAAATTATATTTATTTTGTAACTATTTTAAATAATTTAATATAATGCAACATTATTTCATTTAGGGTTTTATTTTAATTCCCTACATTCATTATTTGCTTTAAGGGAGGTGGGGGTGTTCCAGTACCAGTGGATGGCCATGTGTGGTGCTTGACTTACTACTGATTTATTTTTTAGTTGTAACTTACACTCAGATTTTTTCAATAAGCAAAAAGAAGAAAACTTACTCAAAAGTGTAAGTTTCTTTTATGAATCAGTCCCTTTCACAAAGGTGGTATGAAACTCTGTTAGAAATGGGGGTCTCTAGTTGCCAGTGGCTTGCACACTGTCCAAGTAGGGACCCTTCTTTCTAGTCAGGGTAAGGGGATTACACAGCTATGATAACCCCTGCTCACCCCCTTGGTAGCGTGGTGTGAGCAGTCATGCTTATCTCAGAAGCAATGTGTAAAGCATTTGCACCTAAACACACAGTAACACAGTGAAAACACTACAAAATGGATACCACACCAGTTTAGAAAAAAGCCAATATTTATCTAGTCAAAACAAGAACAAAATGACAAAAATCCAACATACATATATCAAGATATCACTTTAAAAAGGCTCAAAACAGTTCAGTCCATATAAAACTATGGATGTGTCACTTTTTGTGCAAAGTACCTGTGATGCGTCAAAATCATTAGACGAAAACAGGTGCAGGGGAGGTGAGGTGCCGGAAAGCAAAGCTATGCGTCGGTTTGTTACAGTCAGGAAAGATGATGCGTCGGTTCATTGCTCCCAGGGGAGGTGATGCGTCTGTTCCTTACTGCTACAAAGGGGAGGTGATGCGTCGTTTCCTTACTGTGAGAGGAGGTGATGCGTCGGGTTCTTACTGTGTGGGGAGGTGATGCATTGATTCTCCGGACATGCAGCCTCGGTTCCTTACTGAAGCCCAGCGGCGATGTAGACATGGCACACAGGTGCGATGCGTGGAAATCCAGAAGTGCTGGAGGTCAATGCGGCGATGGCAAACAGGTGCTGCGTCAATTTCTTCAGCCGCGGTCCATGATGCATCGATCTTCTCAGCTGCACAGCAGGGCCTGCGTTGGATTCAGTGCAGTGGTCTCAGACTTCAGAGACACGGTGCGCTGAACTTGGGCTGCAGCGGTTTCTTCGGCCACAGGCAGGTTCTATGTCGATTTCTTCAGCTGCACGGCAGCGGTGCATGGGAATTTCTACCGCGCGGCAGTGTTGCATCAGAAAAACATGCCCTGGAAGGATGATTCATTGATTTTTCAGTCTCTTGCAGATTTTTGTAGTAGGAACAACCTCCGAAGGCCCAGAGCTGGAATTGGCAACACTTGGCAGGTCAGAACTCCCAGCAGTGGAGTTCAGGGATGCTGCAGGTGAAGTCTTTGATGGCCCTGAGACTTCTTAACAGGAGGCAAGCACACACAAGCCCTTAGAGAGACTTTGCAAGTAGAATACATAGCAAAGTCCAGTCCTTTCCTCTCCAAAGCAGAAGCAGCACCTGCAGGCCAACCCAGCAAAGCAACAACCAGCAAAGGGGCAGTACTCCTCCTTACAGCTCTTCAGCTCTTTATCTTTGGCAGAGTCTGCTCTTGATCCAGAAGTGTTCTAAAAGTCTGGGGTTTAGGTCCAATACTTATACCCCTTTTGGCCTTTGAAGTAGGCATTCTTCAATGGATTGTGTTTGTAGTGCACAAGTTCTTGTCCTGCCTGGTCTTGGCTCCAGACAAACTCCAGGGGGGTGGGGACAGCATTGTGAAAGGCCAGGCACAGCTCTATTCAGGTGCAGGTGACAGCTCCTCCCATCACTCTAGCTCAGGAAGGCCCATCAGCCTGGTGAATACACAAACAACCCAGCTGTCAGTCTAAACCAGACATTGATTCCACAGGCAGGCAGAGGCACAGGATGATAAAAGTGGCATTTTGAACCACACAATTTAAAAACCACCTTTACTAAAATATGTGTTATTAAATTCTGAGCTCAGAGAGCCCAAACTCCATATTTCTAGCTTTTCCCAACTGAAAGTTACACTTGCAAAATATTACAAGGCAGCTCAAATGATAACCTACGGGAGATCTACTCCTTGCAATAGTGAAAAACAAAATTGGCAGTATTTCACTATCAGGACATGTAAAATGCACGAGTGCATGTCCTACCTTTCACATATACTGCACCCTGCCCATGGGGTTACCTTGGGCCTACCTTAGGGGTGCCTTACCTGCAGTAAAAGGGAATTTTTGGACCTGGCAAGTTGCCCGGTCGACATGGCAGTTTACAACTGCACTCACAGACACCGCAATGGCAGGCCTGAGACACTTTTACAGGGCTACTCATGTGGGTGGCACAACCAGTTCTGCAGGCCCACTAGTAGCATTTGATTTACAGGCCCTGGACACACATAGTTCACTTTACTAGGGACTTACTAGTAAATCAAATATGCCAATCATGGATAATCAATTATAATCACAATTTACACAAAGAGGATAAGCACTTTAGCACTTATTAGTAGTGGTAAACTGTCCAGAGTCCTGAAGCCAACAAAAAGAGGGTCAGAAAAATAGGAGACAAAAAAGCAAAAAATCAGGGTATAAACCTGCAAAAAGGACTAAGTCCAACAAACACTAAGTAAAAGCATGCAATCATTATGCACTTCTTGAAAAATGTTTTTCAAATAGTTGGGTGATTATGTTAGATTGATGAAGGTTAACTTAGCGAGATGCACAGCATTTCTGGAAGGAGTGACTCAGCAAAGGACAACATTTTCTGTCAAGCAAGAATGGATTCCATCTTACAGTAGCTCCCATCACCGAACAAAGTGTGACAGATAACATGTCCGACGTGTGTTTTCTTGATGCTTCACAAAATGATATGTCTTAAGAGACACTGGTTTACACTTTTTGGACTAAGATCCTTAAACAGATTAGTTCTCAGGCATAAAATATGATTGTTTTATTTCTGTACTTTTATTTCATTAACTGCATGCATATTCTCAGTCAGTAACTTGATACTGGTTTAATAAACACTAAAGGCATAACTAAGTCAGGGAAAAGTTATTCTCTAACTTGCAGGTGTATGTTTGTGTGCACCGAGACCCAGCACCTCCCATGAATTAGCATGGATCCTCCCACCTGTACCTTCATTATCCCCCATTGCTAAAGGCAGCACACACCACACCTTTAAAACTTTTTGGGTTAGGGGTCGTAAACCCCCAGTGATATTTATTATGATAACAATAACAACTCACATTGAAATGCCGTCAATATCACTTTACAAAAAGTTAAATGCAGAAACCCAATAAAACCATGTACAACATTATTTACAATTTTGATGGATGGCTAACCTTAACATAGACTCCAATACATAGAAATTCCTAACCATATCTAGCCTTGTCACTACGTATCCAGTTTTGAGCCTCTGAGTGAGATCATGACTGGTCAACCTGTGAGGGCCCCTCCGTAAGGGCAGGGGCCCACCCCCATGCATCCCTCTCTAGAGTAAGCTTGTGCAGGGGGCGCGTCTGCCTGTCAAGTTACCTTCCTCAGGCACCCTCTACACCCTCATTATCCCCCCAAGGGCCTGTGCTAGGTTAGCGCCCACGTACACCCCTTGAGTAGCCATGATACAAGTGTATTCCTCCAATGTGCCAACCATAGCCCTCCTTACCCATGGAAAGACACAGGGTAGCCTGCCTGCCATCCCCAGTCCTCAAAGCTCTCTGCAAAATAAACATGCTTAACCAGCTGCACATAAGAATGGCCTATTACCCATACTTCCGTCAACCTGTCTCCTCAGAGTGCACTGGGGTTGCACAGGAATCTGGCAATCGACTTGGCACTTCCGACTTTCCACCTGTGTCACAGGACAGGAAAAATTGGGAGCGAAGGAAAAAGCACAAAGGCTAGCAGCAATCAAACAGCATGTTCAACCTAACATAACACTTGTAACAATCAGAGGACCATCTGCCAATCATCTACACCACCTGACCCAAGAGTCCCATTGCTGTCGCCGCAGTGGCCATCCCGATCCTGAAAGAGTGCGAACTAAACTCCGTGGGGTCAAATCCCGCTGTTCTGAGCACTAATCCAAGCACCTTGAAGAACTGAAACCTCGTCAAGGGGGACCCATCAGTATGTACTAGGAGGGAGACACCCAACCCACTAGGCCTATAAGACAAAACTAATTTGAGGTTGCCCACAGGACAGCAGAAATTGCTTGGTGCCCTGTGCAAGATGATGTGGTCACCCCTGCAGCCCTGGTCTGTTTTGGAGCGCGGCAGCGTAATAGTCAAAGAACCAGCCAAAAATTGCCAGCTGCAGACCTCCTTGCATGTCCCTCTTTTTCTTTGCCACCAATACCCCCATCCTGAAAGCCCTATAGAAGGCTAGCGTAAATGCTGCCCTGAACTGGGGAGCCTCTTCTGCGGACCCGTGGATATTACCCAGGACGCCCAGGACTGCCTCCAGCTTGCCGATATCAATGGGGCACATGGCATTTGGCTTGTTCCCCCGCAAACGCTGCCATCCCCGCAAGGCCCTCTGCACTAGAAATTATATGGTTATGTCTGGGTGGACAAGCATTATAGAGAAAAAAGAAATCGCTGTCATGTGGTGTTGCGCGCAAGCTACAAGCGCCCCAGATCCCTTAGGGCTCCCAAGAACGACAGAACAGAAGATGAAAGCCAAACCCTCTCCCCCCACATTCCCAAGAAACGACCGTATGGGCTGAATGTCCCCTCATAGGCACACCTCGTCCTAGGTGCTAAACTGGCTGCCATGAGGTCCAGTAAGCTTGGGCACCAAGCTGCCACAGATCCGGAAATGGTGTCAGGACATTTGTTGCTTATGGGTGGTAAGATCAGAAAACCTGCTCTTGAAATGAGGTAGAGCATTAACAGCATTGTTCAATACACCTGGTACATGCTTGGCCCTAAGCACAATCTCCTTCAATAACCTGAGTTTCATCTTACATTTGGCTGCTTGTTGATTAATGCATGAGACCACCGTCATGTTGTCTGACCAAAATATGACCGACTGGTTGCGGAACTGGTCTGGCCAAATGGACAACGCCACCAGGATGGGAAAGAGCTAAAGGAAACAAATGTTGGTGACCGGCCCAGACTTCACCCAGACAGCGGGACAGCGTTGTGCACATCAGGCCGGGCCCAGAATGGCACCAAATCCTTCACTGTGCACAGCGTCCGTGAAGAGGCCTAGCTCCTCGCTGGGCCTGGCAGAGTTAAGCCACACCACTGTGCCATTGAAGTCCCGCAGAAATGTCAGCCAAATGTGCATGCCCTGCTGAAGCTTGCTTGACAACCTGGTTTGGTGGTGCTTCTCTCTCAGTCCAGACATTGCCTGTGCTATGGATCGCAAAAATGGGCGGCTCATGGGAATGATCCTTAAAGCAAAATTCAGCTGCCCAACCACCTTCTGCAACTGACATAAAGTGACCTTCTTTGCACTCAAACAATCCTGCAAGGCCTGGGAAAAGGCAGAAACCTTTTCTTTGGGGAGCAGTGACACACCAGCCTCTGGGTCTAATTCAATCCCAAGGAACTCAATGACCATTGCAGGACCCACAGTTTTGCCTCTTGTTAAGGGAACCCCAAACTCCCTCATCAATGCACAGAAAGACTGCAATGCATTTCTGTATTCCTGCAGACCAGGAAAACCCAAGAAGAGGAAATGATCCAGATAATGCAAGACCCACCGGTGACCTGTCCTCTGCCTGAAAGCCCACTCGAGGAACAAAGTGAACTTTTTGAAGTAGGAGCTTGAGACCGAGCAACCCATAGGCATGCAGTTATCAAAATGATATGCTCCCTGAATCTGGAACATAGCAGGCGAAAATCCTGTGAGTGCACAGGGAGTAGGCAGAAGGCTGGCTCTATGTCTGGCTTTGCTAGGAGAGTGCCCGGCCCCATCTCTTGGAGCATCGCAATTGCCTAGTCCAAGGAAGCATACTTGACAGAACATAAGGTCCCAGCAATGGCTTCATTTACTGACTGACCCCTAGGAGCAGAGAGGTTATGTATTAATCTAAACTCCCAAGGATCTTTGTTGGCACTACCCCTAAGGGAGAGCAGACAAAGCCTTCCAGAGGTACTGAATCAAACGGCCCGGCCACTCTCCCCAGGCCCACCTACTTGACAATCTTCGCCGCAGGTACCTTCCGGTTAGACCTCAGGGATTGCTGGTTCTTGCAGTAGGACACGCCCACGCATCCCAGGATTGGTATTCAGGAACCTTCTTTAAAACCTTCTAACAAGCCCTGGGCTGCCACAGGGTTATTGTACACATTAAGCCATGGGACCATTGCCATCCAATTAACTGGGCAGGGAGCCTTGACAAAGAGTGGGTCATCAATCCTGTTTTTGCCCCCTTTATCCTTGGACTTCCTGAAACACTTTGACTCAGGATTGGAGGACAAGCCGCAGAAGGATCTGGCGTGCTTGAATTTGCACATACCGAGAGGCCTGGAACAGGAACGCTTGTTGAAATTCCAACATGTCCCCTTGCCCCCCAGCTGCTAAAGGAACCTGAGCAAAACGGTTGACTGGGAGCAGCGTCTGGGTGCTGAGGCTTCATGTGGCACAGCCATAGGACAATATCAACCTGATCCCATTCCAAAGTGGGGCTAGTTGCCTTAACTCTCCTGAAATCTCTGTCATAATCCTTCCATCCCACACCACCATATTTATCGTACGCGCATGCAATCCTGTTCTGGTAGCATGCCGACTGCCTGCCCAGATTATTAAAACACTCAACCAGGATCGCCTGATAAATGGAGAATCCTTTTATCCAGTTCACTAACATTTCCTCCACCCTCTTCTTGTATGGCCAGTGGCCACAGTCCCTGGAATGAGCACACTCCTTGCACCACTTTGCTCCCTCCCTATCAGGTTTATCCAGGAGTAAGTCAAAAACGTCAACATAGGCCCCTCTCCAAATCTTTTCTTTCACCTTGGCGTGATATGCCTGCCTAGTTGATCATGCCCCAACCGTACCTCCCCTAAACCTAAAGTTGGCAATAGAGTTGTCGTACCTGCATTCGGAGGGTCCTGTGCCTTTGGTGCCGATCCCGTTGCTGCTGCACCACCCTGCACACCTTCCAGAAGGGTCTTGCCGCCACTTATGGCCCCTGGGTCACCATCTGACTAACCCCAGTGACCTGATTCTCCACTAAGACTCCTAGTGCAGTGCCCGGTAATCCTGCCAAAGCAGCAGAGCCCGCTTGCGTCACTTGCGCCCCTGAATCCTCAAGGTGTGCAACCAATCTCCTGGCCTTTTCCAGGTCATCGTCCTCTGTGGCAAGGGCCTCCCTTCCCCCCAATTAGAGGCAGATAATATCCCGAACCTTGAAAGCCATGGCAGAACACTGGCTAGATTGGTCACTAAATCTGGCTGGATGAGGGCACCAGCTTGAGTCACCCCCACGGTCAAACAACTATTGACACTCTGCACAATCCCCCCAGCCACTGGACCGGTCACGGCTGACACACTACCCTGCACCAACACTGGTCCCACGGCACACGGCCCCAAGGGCATGCCCCTTGGAGCCCCCTCCACTGGCACCCTCTCACTCTGCCCAGAGGGACCAGCTACCACCTCTCTGGGACGCGCCTTGGGGGGCCTCTCTACCCCAATCCTATTGAACTGCCCCCTAGTTCTCTTCGGTAAAGAGGGGAATACTGCCTTAGAGGTCACTCCCACTCACCTGGGCCTTTTCCCTGACACCCTTGACACCCCCTGCCCCTCTGCAGGAGGGCAGTCCATTAACGCCACCAGGGTATGATCCATCCTGATCATCAAAGCTTCTAAAAGCACTTCCATGTGCCTTTCTGTGCTCTACCCGGCATCCCTGCATCGGCAGAGGACCAAATAGTGCCCTACAAAAACACTGGAAGAACCAACCATGCCCTCTACAATGCGCCTGGGTAGGAAATGAAAAAAACGTATCACTCCCCAGCAACTAAACCTAGGCTGTCCCTGTAGCCAAAGCAAAAACACACATGCCACCCCACAATGCAGCACAGAGAAAAAACGACCTCTTCAAACCGACCAGCAGTGCCAAAACCAAGGCTGACCTTTCGGCCACAATCACAATGCAAGCCCCAAACTACCTACTAAAACAATCACAAGCCCACAAATTCCCTGCCCCCTCACCTAGGCCTCCGAGCCGGAGCTGCCACATTGTGCACATGCACCACATGTCAGGCGAGTAACAACTCAAGCCTGTGCGGCTCCCAGAGTAATGGCCAGATGAATCAGCTGGGCTTAATCATGAAAATGCAGAGTGCAGCAGGCGTGCAGACACTGTGAAGACAACTTTCTGACACTTTCCTGCAGTGGGGAAAAAGAGAAGAACAGACAAACAAAGAAAACGTAGTTCTGGTACCACGGACTGGGTACCAGCAGCTTCTTGTCGGCGGAGTGGCGGGCAGGAAAGAGACTGCTTCACCACTTCGCAGCCCAACTTATCAACAGGGCCTGGCACGAACTGGAACGGACGTGACCCGGAAGTGCTTAGACTGCTTCCGGGTCACTGCACTCCTGAGGCACAGTCCCGACGCCAATATTGGCTGGTGGTGGTAGCGCCACATGCCGCCACCCCCAACCTCATGGGCTGGTCCGACACGACCCCCATAGGCGCAGCTCCACCAATTTGTGGGCACCTTGGCACTCGTGAGTTTGGGGTACAATTTAGCTAGTACTGTTGGAAACAATTTATTGGCCCAAGTTGTGAAAGCAAAAATACACAGAGGAGAGGAACTCTGCATGCAAACATTTCACTTGTTTATGTTTCCATTGTGAAATCATGGCAACCTCCATTTTAGAATCCTGAATTTAACCTGCCAGTCCCCCAACCCTAATGAAACTTCAACAGAAGAAATGACATTCACATGATAGAAACAAGACATCGCAAAATGAAGGTGGCTTGGCTTGTATGTGGCCAGTATAGTTCCACTGAGCAGCTGAGATATCTAAAGCTTTCAAGGTACTTCAATCCAATTTAGATGTAGTCCTTAGGATGGGGATGAACAGGTTTTCAGCTTTGTGTGTGGCAGGCAAGAGCTGCTGTTTGGTATTCTCTAATCTCCTGGGGGATATAGGCCATTAGGTGACAGATAATAAATGTATACATTGTTGTAACAGCCCCAAGAATGGTTTTAATTGTACTTAAATGGCACCCATCAGGATGTACTTAAGTCTGGGTTAGGTGTTCATTAGTCCTCTAGTTCTGAGTGTGCTGATGAATGTGTGTATATGTGTGTGTGGTTGTGTATGTGTGTGTCTGTGTGTGTGCGTGGTTGACAGAACCAGACAAACACTATCTTTGTGAGGACAGGTGTATTATGAGGCCGGTCCCCATAGTGTGTTTAGGTACTTTCGAGTGAGTGTATCAAAAAACTAAGGGGCATATTATCTAAAAAGTGCGCTAAACATCGCAAAGCGTGTTTAGCGAGCACTTCATTATCGCCGGCTATCGTCGGAATAATTTGCCATGCTAACGCTGTATTAGCGACATTTAGCGCTATGGCGATAATTATTCCAGCCATAGCGGTGTTTTCCATGAAACATCGCTGGTTTTCCAGCGATGTTTCATGGAAAACGGCGATAACCTTGCTGATACGACCCTGTGGTCGTATCAGCATAATCCACACCCCATGTTAGATATGGCTAACACCTGCTAATTGCAGGTGTTAAATAAATAGCGATGACCCGGTTAGCGCGACTTTTCACGTCGCTAACTGGGGCCATGGCCACCTTGCTAATAGGCGATAGGCCTGTTAGCGGGTGTTTCCCAGGTTTGTTCGTCGGGAACGCCCACTTTGCATGTCATTAGCGATAAATATCGCTGACATGCAAAGCGGTAAAAACACGGGCGCTAATGCCCGAAAACTGTCTCTAACTGCTGTTAGAGACAGTTCGCTGATAGGGCGATAAGTATATCACCGCTTTAGCGGCAAAAAGTGCCGCTAAAGCGGCGATAGTGCCCTTGCTAATATGCCCCTAAAAGTGCAGTTATATTTGCCTCCGTCCATTTTATAACTTACCCCTTTATCATAGCGTGCGTGGAGTTAGAATAGTAAATACACACCTCATTACAGTCAATGGCCGGTCCTCATTATGATAGGTATGAAATATTGTGTGTGTGTGTGTGTTTGTGTGTGTGGGGTGTGTGTGTGTGTGTCAATGGCGACTCCTCTGCTAAGGCGGAGGAGCGTCGCCCCACTGGTATTTCAGCAGTGCAAAAAAGGAAAAAGAAAATGATAATAACAACATTATTTTCTTTTTCTATGCGGGAATCGAGGTGGGGCTGGCTCCATGATGCCAGAACAGGGGAGGAGTGGTTTGCAGTCCACTAAGTGCACATGACAGTTTGGCTGGCCCTCAAGAGCTGGCCAAACCATCATGTGCACTTGGCATATTCGCCATTGGACTGTGTCACACAGCCCTGTGGAGAACATGCCCAGCCTCAGACCAATCACGTCGCTGCTCCTGCAGCGCGGGTGTGTGTGTGTGGTTTTCTCAGACAGGGACCCTGTCATGGGTATGCTGGCATTGTCCTTGCTATTGCTTTTTTAGAGTGTACTTTATTTTTTTCTTAGCACTAGTTCCATGTTTTCTGATTTTGTAATCAAAGGTTCGTTCTACTCTTTTCCATTCGGGAAGTGGTCAGATCTTTCTACCTAAGCTCATATATGGTGTGTTGACATGGTGTATTATTAAAACCAATTGCTGAGACATATTAAGTTGTAGAATTTTCCTTTATCTGCCTGCAATATGCAATGTACAAACCACCTAGCCATTTCAGAGCAGACCAAACTGGCATTATCGTTGAGTTATTATATTGTTGCTTGCAATGAGTCATTAGTCGACCTATTGTTTAAGGAGTGTACCTTTCATGAAACACTCGTATTTGAATCTTCCCAACTCTGAAGAGAATATTTTTGTCACAAATTTGCCTTTTTCACAGTGTCGATGATGAGTTGTGTTCATTGCTTCACCTCCGTGCCCTTCGTGTGTCTAGATGGAAGTACCAATGTAGACATGGAACTGCACCAGCACCGTGAATAGGGCAAGGGATCTTTAGTCCCCGGAGAAGAGCCATTACTCTTGTCGCCGTTCTGTCCTTGAGAGTTCTCCTGCTATTGTAGGAGTGCTATGCTTGGAAGAAAATTATGGAATGCTCTTGAAATGGATATGTAGTTGTTGTGCAAGAGGACGACAACTGTTTAGTGTCTATTAACTTTCTTCAGAGCTAACCTTGTTGCTTAAAAAATAAACCCACAGATCACAAATTCACTTTTTCTAATGTTTCCCAATAGCTCGTATTGTTCCGTCCTTAAGAGAGTCTGGTAATCTCCAAAATGCAACACAGAAATGGTGTTTGCAAAGTCAGGTTTGTAAATGTTAGGAGAATTGTGAAGTGACAGCATTGGTCCATGGTTAGGACGGGGCAAATGTGCAGTGCAAAATGTGAGTCACTCCACTTTTGCATTTCGTTTAGTGAGGGAGGTGCACGGAATTTATTTTTGGGGAAGGTCAGGTCTCTGCAGAGAAGTGCTGTCTTTTAAGAAACATTTAAATCAATGGGAAGGCAATGCCCTTGTAGAACAAGACACAATTACTTTTCAACATGTAATGCCCTTTGAGGAACGTCAAGAAGTGTCAGTACTTCATTTTATTAAATATTCCATTGTGCACAAAAATGCAAGAAACACTACTGTTTACTATCTGTATGCCATGCACATAGCAAAAGATAGGCATTTTTCTCTGTTTGTAGTGCAAAAGTGGAGTGGAGGACATCGACTGCCAGCTTCTGCTTTCAATCATACTCTTTTAGTTTAAAAAGTTACATTATTTTCGTGGAAGTGTGGGTAGTACACATCACCATTCAATGGCTAACTAAAAACGCCCGCAAAGGATGAGAAGCCAATGACGTCCTTGCATTGGCTGAAGTTTTGTAGATGCTCAAAAGCAACAATGAAATCTCTTTATTTGAGTTTCCAATGAAAGGTATATAAGATGCAAATATCTACTTGGGCAGGGTACAAAACGTAAAGCGTATACAGTCTAGTTTGAACAGTCAAAATGAACACCACCCAGAATATTATGGTAAATGCTACTGGTGTGGATTAACCCATACTCGCATCATGCTTACCACTGCTCAAAAATTACGTGTTTTAATAATACAATTGTGACATTAACTTGACCAAGTGGAAGGAGCGTTATGCCTGTTAGGTTTATTTTTCTCTTTTCTGTATTGATCATGAAGAGCTGCAGTTCCATTGTAAAAGGCCTGTGAACCCTTGTATTCCAATGTCTGAATGAATTAGTGAGCTGTGATACTTTGGAATGTTGGATTAAGCGTGCTACATATGTTCACCAGATACTGAGACAGCTGGCTGCTACTGCATGGAGTAGCAGAATGCAAGCACCTTCTAGGGTTTGTGCTTGCGTACGTACTGAGGGCTCCTGTAGACCATGAATAAGGAAACAACAATCCTGCCCAATGACTAATGACATTGATGAGACGACATACCACTCCTATAATACCCATATGAAGCATCATTGTATGTAATAATGACATATGCTGCAGACATAAATTTGATCTTTTTTACATTAATAGTGGTCCCACTTAAGAGTCCGTCTCAGCCACCAGAATGGGAGCACAGTGCTTCTTTTGGTATGTTTATGAATTTCCCCTGGTGAAATGATTCTACCTTGAGTGAGGAAGGTCTACCACCAGGGACATTTACTAATGAAAGAGGGAGATGGCAAGTCTCATTGATGTGGGGAGTGGGCAAATACTAATATTTCTTGGAATTAGAATTAAGGTGCATCCAGGACAGAACTGTGAATGTAAGTTATCAGAAAATGTCTCAATTTTGAGAATGGAAGAGAGCCTGCCAACAACTTAGAGAAGGGTAACTTGAAAGTGTGCACGTGAAGTAAAAACACATGACCCACACTCTACTATTTTTTAATGCTAGTGATATATTTAAGTAACATAATTTTATTGTGTTCAAATCAGAGTTTAGAGTGTTCCTTAATGGTCTTGCTGCCTGAACCTCATGCACGCTTTCTTTCCTATTTCCCATTGCTTTTCAGCATTGCACATTCCCACTACATTCACCATCAGTGTCTAGATATAACTTTGGGTCAGGTGTGCATGCTTGCCTAGAAGGTCGGGCATGTATTATGTAATTGCAGCAAGAGTGGTTAATTTCAACAGGTCCAAATAGTTCAGCTCCTGCCGTTGCTTTAAGATGTGATCAAGTAGTGCTTCATTTGTTATGGGTGGTAGCCAGTTCCATTTATTCCTCATTATAGAGTTCAAGTGTCATTATAGTGCGCTTATGGGGCTCCTAGTTATGTCTTTGCACTATAAGCCGGAATGTGTTAACACGAAAATTCTGATGTCTCACATGTCTGTTCTTATGTTAGCATCTTAACCTCTTTGAAGTTCCAGCCATGCTTTTCTATCAAGGGAGTGTTCTGTTTCAAATCAGATTTCTTGGCTAGAGAAAGCCTTCTACGTCGACTGACTCCAGCAGGAGTAATTTTGTTCCATACAGTTGTATGACAAAATTTCGAGTAAAACAATATTGCGGTACTCAAATATCATGGGCAAAAGATAGACCACAAAGTATTGACTTACAAAATATTGTGTTCAGAAATATTATTTGTCTAATGGTAAGTATATGTAGTTAATCATAATTACCATTATTATAATTTTAACTATTTTAATTACAATATTTACAGAAGCATATGACATAAAAAATATCAAACAGTAATTAATAAACTTAAAACATGAATTTAACTTAAACAGAATTATTGAATGAATGAAGCAAAATTTTAATATTAAATTATGAATTAAAATAAATGTATCATACCCATGAAATAACTGTACAATGTAATATTAGTAATTTATGTTAAAAATAAAAGAGAACAAAACATTTAATTAAAGCTCATTTTAAAAAAGCATATCACAACATATGTTCTATTTATTCACCTATTATAAATGATATTCAATGAAATGTAAATATATATATATAAATATATATATATATGTGTGTGTGTGTACATATATATAGTTAAAATAGTAAAATATAATAGAAATAGTAAATTTTAAAACAAATAGAAAAACATTAAAAGAACTACAATAATTTAAAGAAAATATGCTTTTACAGATGCTTAAATAACCTTAAAAACTTGGGCCGATTCACAGAACTAATCTGAGATAAAATCCTAAACGTACTACTTTTGGTATTCACAGAAGGCATTTAGTAGTAGTAAAGTTTGGACTCCTAACTTTACTACTACTAAACTGAGATAAAATCCTAAACATACTACTTTTGGTATTCACAGAAGGCATTTTGTAGTAGTAAAGTTAGGACTCCTAACTTTACTACTACTAAATGCCTTTTGTGAATACCGAAAGTCATAAAGTTAGGATTTTGTCTCAGTTTAGTAGTAGTAAAGTTAGGAGTCCAAACTTACTACTACTAAATGCCTTCTGTGAATACCAAAAGTAGTAAGTTTAGGATTTTATCTCAGATTAGTTCTGTGAATTACCTCTACTGAGTACATGTAGTAATGGAAATGCAATCCAAACTCATTAAAAAATAATCAATAAAACAGTTGAAGTAAATATTCTAACTACTGTCCTACAAACATTGGGAAAGATGCATGCAAAGTGGAGATGAGGGGTTCAAATTTACTATTCTTACTCCAGTCTATCAAACATTGTGAAAAGTACATACATTAGGCAGGTTAGGCTTACTATTGTAACTCTCGTCTAACAAACATTGCATGCATGCATCTATGCATGCATGTATGTTTTTATCCATGTATGTGTGTGTATGGTATTTCTATTTCACTAACCTAATCAAAAGGCAGTGGAGTGTTTACAGTGTCAAAGAAATGCATAACGGCAAGCACTGGTAGGAGAAATATCTAGGTTATGGGCAGTTAATGCATTGTGATATAGTGTTCTTTAAAAAGGTGAGTCTTCAACTCTCTTTTAAATTGAAGCAGCATTCTCATGGTTCTTATGGATACAGGAATCCAGATCTTGTGTGCATAGATTGAAAAAGCCTGCTCTCTTGTTTTTTTCTTTCTTATGCCTCCTAGTCTGCAGTCTGATGGTGTCCTGTAGGTGTGCTGCTAAGCACATGAGATGGTGAGTTTGTCTGCAAGATAATCAGGGCAGTGGTAGTGAGGGCTTTCTAAATGATGCAGCAGATTTTGGAAATAATCCAGGTCAACAAGGGGAGCCAATGATGTTTCATCAGGATGAGAGTGTTGTGATCATATTTCTTCAGGCCCTGGATGCACTTAAGGGGTGACAGCATAGAGCAGGATGTTACCACCATCCAGATACAAGAGTGGGGAAAATGAATGCAATGAGCAAGGTCAGATTTACTTTTCTTACCCAGCCCAACACATATTTGGGAAAATGCAACCACTGAGGGGTCTGATTTACTATTCTATTCTAACAGCAGTCTAACAAACATTAGATTAAATACATATTTGTGGGGTGGAGAGGTCAAATTTACTACACTAACTTCACTCTACAAACAACATGAAAAATGCCTACAGGGGACAGAGTCAGGATCACTATTCCAACTTCAGTCCAACACAAAGGTTGAGAAGTGCATACGATGTTGAAAAGGGGGTTTGATCAGATTTACTATTATAACTCCAGTCTAATAAACATTGGGGAGTGTGTGTGCATTAGGGTGTGGGGAGGAAGGTGTCAGATGTACTATTCTAACTCCAGTGTAAGAAACATTTGGGAAAATGCATATACTGGTGATATGCCAGATTAACTGCTCTATCTCCATTCTAATAAAAATTGGGGAACATGCATACATGGAGTGGGAGGGGTGGATCAATGGTACTATTGTAACTCCTGTCTGAGAAACATTTGGGAAGGTGCATTCATTGGTGATGGGTCAGATTTATTATTCTAACTCCATTCTAATATAAATTGTGGACTATGTATACATTGGGGGCCTCGAAGATCAAAGGTACTATTATTACAAATGTACATTTAAAACGTTTAATGAAATTAACATTTTTGAAAACTCTAAATATATAAAAAAATAAAATATTTTTTAACAAAATTCACAAATATATAAGCATTGTATGTTAAGTCATTTGATTTACTAAATAAATATATTTTTAAAGTACACAGTATGCTTCAAACCCCACATACAACAAACAAACAAAATAAAATAAATACAATCTATTATGGTACAAAATTGAATTTTTATTTAAACAAAATTATACTATGTTTAAAAACAATACTATCCATCCATTTCCTTAATAAAATATACCCCATATCTCAAAAATTGGAAAAGTGCAGACATTAGTTTGTACATAATTTCATTATTTTAAAAAAACACTTTCTACCCATTCCTCCAATATACCTCACTTCCCAAAAAATGTAATTAAATAAATAATTATATAAATAATAAAACATAAACAAAAATAGCAATGTCAAACATTATGAAATTAACATATTAAACAATTAAAACTAATTTATATTCAATTTATAAATCAGTTACAAAAAATGAGCATACCCATCCAAAACCCAATATTTCCCACAATACTTAAAAATTGTTTAAAGAAAGGATTGAGCAATGTTTTATTAACTAAAATTGAAGAAACATGTCTAAAAGCTATTTCCAAATAAGAAAAACTGCATAATTAATGCATTAATCAGTTGATTATGCACTACCCAACAAATGTTCCTAATAAACCCTCAATCCACAATTAAAATGTGCAAGTGATTTTAGAGCAGTAGCGTGGTATTTATGTTGTTGCAGGTGTTGAAATTCTTGTACTCAAGTTGTACTTTTTGTGAGACTTGGTGAGTGCATTTCACAAATGAATCTACGTACCCTAATACTATTATTTTCTCCAGGATACCACATCTATGGCTGGTCATGTTTACAAAGTAAGCCCTGCTCTTTCCTGGACAGTGAAGCTTGCAAGAACTGATTTTAGATGTCCACAAAAGTTAACTTTCATTCCTGTTTCCCATCTCCAGCCCATTTTCCAGCTGTTCTTGATAGTAGAGTTTAACATAGCTATTGGCGTTCTTGTACTAAAAAATAGTCCTGTAATACTGTCAGTTAACAAATGGCTCTGGCAATAATTGAAAAATGCGTACAAAGAGTGCCGGTAAATACGGCGTTCCTTGAATAGATGAGGTTTTGGCTCCTTCAGAATGAGGTTTTGACTCCTACAGAATTCCCCTAGACTCAGCCTTTCATCTCCTAAGGTTGTAAAATATAGTATACCACGTATTAATGGAATAATAACAAGCACTTTAATACTGCAAAGGCTTTATTGTGATGATGATGATGATGATTAATAGTAATAATAATAATAATATCATTATCTATTTAATCAAACAAGAGGCTCAGCAAGGTATGAGATTATCTGACTGAATGCCTGACCATAGCTAAAGGACTTGACGGATCTATGTATATGTAAGCACTGCAGTGTTTGAATTCATTGCATTGATATACAAGGAAGGCCAACATCCATCAGAACACATTGGACAGAACATAACACATAAACCACAACACAGCACAGGAGCACCTTATTGTCAACTATCATTTAATTTTCAGCAAAAAACATTCAACAGAACAATCTAGACAGTTTCCTTAGATAAACCCAGGAAGGCACTGACAGCCATTTATTTGGCAGGCTCTGTTCTCACGACAACATTTTTGCCCATATATTGCACACACACGCACCCAACACAATGCTTTAGACAACACATCTCTTATACATACGACATAGATATGACCAATACCTGGGTATCCCCGTACCCACAGCAGCACTCCCCACAAGCACACTCCACACACAGACTGTGTAGGAAGCTGGCACTTTATGTGATATACCACTAAGTGGTTATATCATGTAAAGAGTCCAGTGATTCCCCCAGAAGTGTACAGGGCTCAATGTAAACCCAAGTCATCTATTTGTGGTAGTGTGGTCGAGCAGCCTTAGGCCTAACACAGAGGAGTGTAAGACATTTGTTATACACACAGTGACTAATAAATAACACACGACTCAAAAAGGAGGTCCACACCAATTTTATAAAAACAAGCTTCTTTCAAGATTTATTTTAAGAACAAGATGTACGTTAAAAAATAAGTACGTTTCTCATGAAAAATTCTTTTCGCTTTCAAAAATAGTCAGTGGAATTTTTCAGTTCAGCAATATTAACCTATGGGAGGAAAACAAGAATGCAGTTTTGCAGGTAAGTACACAACTTACAAATCCAGACTTTGGGGTCTGTGGTCAACACCAGGCAGGGTTCAGGTTAGCATCAAGACTGTACCACCAGCGGCAAAGGGGCGGCAGGTGCAGAGGTCAAACTCGGGGATGGGTGCCCAATGTTAACCAATCGAGACTGGGGGTGATTGAAGATGCGCTGCTCCCAGGTGAATAAAGCGGTGTCAGGGGTCACTCTCCTGTGGTTACGGTAAGTACGAGGGGGGCCACAAGGCAGCACCAAACTTACACCCTCAGCGGCACAGAGGCGGCTGGGTGCAGAGTGCCAACACAGCGTCGGGCACCCAATGCAACTCAATTTGAAAATAGGCTGCAGGCTCGAGTCTGGAGTCTAAACGAAGAAAGCCCACTGATGCCCATGTAAGTCCAGATGCTAGGGATTGTAAGGACACCATTGGTCAAGCTTCCCAAGGCCCAGGGGCTTCAGGTGCAGGGGTGTCCTATGGCATTGGGAACAGCTTACCGAGCAGGGCGCGGTCATGTGGAGTCTTTGGACTGAGGTTGCAAGCATCAAGGTGCAGTCTGGCAGGGGTCAAGCCATGATGGACCCTTTCTCAGAATCACTGGGGAACCTTTGCAGAACCGGTGGGCCACCTGGACTTGGACCATGGGCATCGGGTGCAGAGGAGGGTCTGGAGGAAGCTTTGTGGTTCCTCAGGGCAGAGTTCTTTTTCTTTAAAGTTGGTTTGTTCTGTACAGGTTCTCTGTCCTCAGGAGATTTAGAGTCTTTGTTAAGTCAGGCAGTCCTCCCAGGGTTTTGGAGGTCGCTGGACCAGGCTGAGGCGACTTTTGTAGCAAACGGCAAAAGGCACCAGACAGTCCAGCAGGGCTGGCACCAAGTCAGTCACTGGTCCTTCTTATTTCTTGCTGGTTCAGCTCTTTGGTGTCCGTGCTTCGTGGGTCATCAGGAATCTAATTTCAGGGTCTGGGGGTGCTTCCTAAATACTAGATTTAGGGATTGGAACAGGGGAGTGACAGGTAGGGACCAATGGGTTCCTTACCTGGGATGTCTACACCCTCTATTATGCCACCTTCCTGTGGGAGAGGGGCATAGCCCTAGCACTGATTGGATAAGCCCTACCATCTTCAAGATGGTGGGCACTGAAAAATGTGCTTCACTTCACCTCCAGCACCTGAGTGGCAGAGTTGGCGAAGGTGGGCACATCTCCTTTTCTCACTAAGTTTTACCGACTGTTCGCCGGCCAAAAGTGGGAGTTTGAACCAGGGGCTGCCATTTGCTGCTAGCAACAGAGGCAGAGTTCACATTACAAAGGCAGAAAGGTCTTTGAAGCTTCCCTCTCGAGCACTGAGCTCATCATGGGGGATGATGTGTGACACCTCTGCCCAGGATGGACATTCTTTCTGGCCTCAGAGAGCTGGGGCTCTCAACCCAGGGGTCCAGAAGAATGTCTGGTGGTGGCAGGCTGCCTAAAGCCAGTCAGAGACCACACTAGTGTTGGTAGGTTTTCAGGGGGCACCTCTGAGGTGCCCTCTGAGTACATGTTTTAATAAATTCACACTGGCATCAGAGTGGGTTTATTAAGAGGAGTTGTTTGGTACCGAACATTCCTGGGTTCAGTGAAGCCATCATGGTGCTGGTGAACTCGAATTGTCGAGTTTCCAGCCTATGTACTCTCTATGGCTTCCCTGGCACTTACAATATTAAGAATAGACTTAAATATCGGTGGGGCAGATCTGCTCCTCCAGATATGCCCACACCTGAGATATAGTGCACCCTGCCTTGGGGCTTGTAAGGCCTGCTAGAAGGGCGACTTACCTATATCTTAGGCAGTGTCACTTTGCCGTGGCAGACAGGCAGTGTGCCATGTTGACTTTGTTGTTTTTGTCTGCACCAAGGCATGCAGGCTGCGGTTGAGGTTAGTATGGAGTTGGTGATAGGCCCCTAGGGGAGCAGCGTCCGTCCCAAGGCCCTAAGTACCAGGGTTCCATTTTCGCTGAACTTATAGGGGGATCTGTGCGAAACGTGGTACGGTTTTAGAGAAGGAGCTCTGGCACTGATAACCTGGTTGGCAGGGACCCTGTGCACTTTCAAATGAAACCACATTATGTTCCAGGCAAAAAGTGGAGGGCTAACCATGTCAAAAGAGGCATTTTCTCACACACCTTCAACAGAAATGACTTCTAGCATATAAAAAAAAACTGCCTGAAATTGCTTTACGCTGATTATCATGGTACCAACAGCACTAAGTACTGCCAATTACCAAGCAGAGACATTCATCTACAGGGCAATCAACTAGTGTAAAGACCTAAAAGATGCACAATTGAGTCAGTTTATCCCTTGGGTTGCATGGCACCCACTAAAGAGAATACAGCCACAACTCTGAGTATGACTCACTTGCCTAGCAAGTAAATAGGCCCAGTCAAACAATTGATGGTACATTGCACAGATTCTGGGGAGAAATACATTTTTCCAGACCACGGCCCAGATTCTGAAAGGTGTCAGGCAACGCAGCGTGCTGTTCTGTGCTGCGTTGAGTGACAGGGAGCCAACAGGAAAGCACTATGGGGCATATGTACAAGCCCCTATCGCCACCACAACATCACTTTTTACGACGTTGTGGTGGCGATAGGAGCATAGCCTTATTTACAAGGCAGCGTTAAGACACTTAATGTGGCTTAACGCTGCCTTGTAAATAAGACCCCCTTTCATGCTCTGCTTAGCATGAAAGGGTGGGCAGTGGGTGTTGCAGTGGGAGTTCCACCGCAAAACCCATTGATTTTGGCGCTGCCCCCTATTTACAAGGGCAGCGTAAATGGGAGGCAGCGCCAAAATTAAGACCAGGGAAAACCTGGTCTTAAGTTGGCGAAACAAGGAGAAATGCATTACTTCTTCTCGTTTTTACTTTTTCCATGTGTGCTGCCTTGTGCAGCACACATGGAAAAAGCAAAATGCCTTGGATTGTTTATGTACAGGATGGTCCCCCTTCCTGTATATAAACAATCTTTAAAAAATGCCATTTTGTGACTTCCATGTGTGCTGCAATAAACAGCACACATAGAAGTGAGAAAATGGCATTTAAAGATTGTTTATGTACAGGAAGGTGGACCTTGCACTATGGTGCAAGGGTGCCTGCATTGGCGCTCCACTGCTAAGTGTAGCGCCAGCGCAGGGGGAAACACAAGGCTGCACCATATTGTTGTAAATATGGTGCAGCCTTGCGTTTCTGAAGTGGCGGAGTGAGGCGTTAAGCCATGACGGCTAACGCCTCAGTCCGCCACTTCCTTAAACATATGCCCCTATATTCACAGAGATATGCCACTCTCCTCTCCCTAGCACCGGCCTTGATTTCTGCTGCCCTGCGCCAAGCACACACCTTAGTGCCATAGTGCTAGGGCATGTGCCTGAGTCTAGCATAGGTTTTGTACAGGAAGGTTAGTCTTACTGTACAAAATACTATACCTAGACAAGTTTAAAAGCTGTTCCTACTTTGTATGTGTGCTGTACAGTGCAGTATGCATGCAAAGTCGAATAAGCAGGGAGAAATGAAAACATTTTTCCGTTTAACACCTGCTTTTCAGCTGCTAAACCCTTTCTACCAATGTTAGTGAATAAGATTTAGCGTCAAACACCATGGGGGGTTGCATGGAAACGCCCATGTTCCACTCATGTAACGCCCCCTTGACGCAAAGTAATGCAAAGCAGCGTTTCAGGCTCTTTGCATTAATGTACATACAAACCAACGCTAATACCAATTAGCGTTAGTTTGCAAATCCCAAAAAAGGTTGAAAAAGTAATGCTAACCCGACACTAAACCTTTGAGAATCTGGACCCAAGTTGTGAAGGCTCCCAGATGCCTGTTAGCACTGCATGGCCACACCATTATCAAACTGTACGCTATATCAATATATCTATCATAACACAATATATCTGTTGAGCATTTGAAACACTTCCCTGTATAACGTACACAGACTCTTTGTAAATGAGTGTGAAGTGTTCTGACAGGCCAGGCCTGTAGGCGGTTAGCATTGCAGCAAAAATTCTAAGTAAATAGGCAAATAATTAGGAAAATAAATGTTTACTTATATAATTTCCTATATTCTGCATAGCTTTCTTACTTCCGCCACGGACTCCATGCAGTGCCCCTGGCCCATTTTCCCCATCCAACAAAAACAGTTTTGCAAAGCTCAGGAAAATAAATGTTTACTTATATAATTTCCTATATTCTGCATAGCTTTCTTACTTCCGCCACGGACTCCATGCAGTGCCCCTGGCCCATTTTCCCCATCCAACAAAAACAGTTTTGCAGAGCTCAGAAGAACTGCTTCAAAGTCATCTATCCCCCTAATCTGTCCAAAGCAGCAGCAAAACGGTTCAAGCACAACACCATTGAACACTTCCCTGATTCCCTCTTTGTTGATCAATTCCATAATGGGCACCTAGGGAAGCTAAAAAATGACTTAATTTTTTTCACCCACGACATCCCTTCCTGGTCCACCAGCTTCTTCAATTTCTTCAACGTCTCCTCCTCCTCATCTATCCCGCATGGACAGCGGCTAAAAATTTCCCCCTCCACGAGCTTTAAGGGCTCTCTCACCATAACACTCTACAATAATGGCACCGTCATGATTCAAGCGACAGACTCCTGTCTCTCCCTCTTTGACCATCTCTTCCACTCCCTTCGCCCAAACCATACAACTATGATCTCCCTCAACTCTTCTTTGAGCTCCTCTCCTTTCTCCCTTTCTCCCCCCCTGATCCCCCGATACTCCAGCAGGCCGCCCTCCCGGGAGACACAGGCCTACCCTTTGTTCCCCCCTGCCTTTGCTCCCACCTCTCCCTCTCTTCCCCCTTCCCAAAATGTCCCACCCCCTATCTTGTCTGTCCGGCCTCCGGCCTCCACCCCCCCTCCCCACCCTGCATCTGCCCGATTCTCCAACGTTTTCGCCGCCCCCCTAATCCAACCCACCGCCCCCCCTCTTAATCCACCTTTCTTACATCCTGGTCTTCCGATCAACTTTCCTTACCTCCCCCCTTCCCTCCCCCTTTCACCTCATCCCTTTCCGCTCTTCCCCGTCCCCCATACCCTAAACTCTTCTCTTCCACCTCCCATCCATCTTCAACCCCACCTTCCTCATCCCTTGCTTCCCAATCTTGTCTCCCTCCCCGACAATTCCTTCCTCGTCTCTCCCTCTGACCTTGCAGTCCCTTACTCCTCCCTCAGTTTCCATCTAGCCAATTCCCCCCCACTCCACCTGTTACCTGTCCCCCTACATTCACCTTTCATAGCCTACAGTACCTGTCTAGCACCATCCTCTCCTTTCTCCCCATACCTCTGGCCTTCCTCGGACCCCCGCCCTCCCCCCCTTTACAGCCCCCTCTCCTCTCATCTCCACGTACCTTCGGACTTCATCTGACCCCCCGCCCTCCCCTCCCGGTTCGGCCTTGTCTCCCCTCTTCTCCCCTTACCTCTGGCCTTCATTTGTCCCCCCTCCTACTCCTCAACTTTCTCCTCATACGTATGCCCTCTTCTCTTCCCCTCTGTTCAACACCAGTAAAAATATTTCTCTTCCCACCACTGTTTCACCATCCACTCCTATTGTCCACCATCTTTCCTCACCTT
Organism: Calotriton arnoldi; assembly: GCA_963921515.1. Taxonomy (NCBI): domain Eukaryota; kingdom Metazoa; phylum Chordata; class Amphibia; order Caudata; family Salamandridae; genus Calotriton; species Calotriton arnoldi. The sequence continues at coordinate 72,484 of CAWUFW010003200.1, read as the reverse complement.
CTACCCTTGCTCCCCAACTCCCCACCCATTCCCCCACCCCTCCCCTCCCTCCCTCACCCTCTGCACTCCCTCCCTTATCCCGTTCCACCACCCCGCCCCGTCCCCCCTCACTCTCTGCACCGCCTCCCTCAACCCGTTCCCCCACCCCTCCCTGTCCTCCCTCACCCTCTGCACTCCCTCCTTTATCCATCGAGCCACCCAACACTCCGTGCTCAGCTCTCCTCTCTCTGGAAAATAAACTTGATTCTCTCATCTATTCCATTTCCCAGCTTGTAGCGTCCATCTCACGTTTAAGCGCCAAGTTGTCCCCTGTCCCTAACAACCTCCCGAGGAGTTCCTTGCTCCCGCGCCCCAATAAAACCAAACACAGTCTGTCCTCTGCAGACATCACCAACTTACTGGCCAGCTACAAGACCACCAACGTCACTCCCCCTCCACCTTCCTCTCCTAATAATTCTACGCAGTTTCCTATTCAGACCATCTCCTCTATCAGACCTTACCAGCCTCCCTCGTACCGGGCTCCCTCATTCAAAAATCTTATCCCTATCTCCCTGAACAACCCTAACACCCCCATCACCAAAACATCTGCATCGGAGCTGCACTGCTTGCTCCACAACTGCAGATCTGCAATCAAACATAAAGTGGAAATCTCTGATACTATCACCCACCAAAATCTTGACATGTTCTTCCTCACTGAGACCTGGTTTAACGACTCCTCTCATACTTTGTTTGATCTTCTGGTACCCACTGACTACTCGATCGTCAGAAATGACAGGGCAGACAAAATTGGGGGCGGTGTCGCTATCATCGTCAGGAACTCCCTTCAAATGAAAGCCTTCCCTACCACCCTTTTCCGTACATTCGAATGCCTATCCCTAGAACTTCAAATACATCACGGCTCACCCTTTAGATTCCATGCCATCTACCACCCGCCCGGTAACTGCTCTTCCTTTGTGGAGGAACTGACTGACTTCATCAGTGACCAATTTTCTCAAAGTGACAGACAGATCTTCCTGGGTGACTTTAATCTCCACTGGGGCTCTTTGGAAGACTCGGCTGCCAACAAGCTTGCCACCTTTCTCTCAGCCAATGATCTCTTCCAACATTGCTCGGAAACCACACATTCCAAGGGCTCAATTCTGGACCTTGTCATATCCAAAGCAGACCTGCTGACTACTGCTCCCCCATCCATGTAGACTGGTCTGACCACTTCCTCATTCCCTTCCGTTTTCACCTATCGCACGTTATAACTATCGGCCAACCTAAAAGAGCTACTACCTGGTTCCGCAACACTAAGAACATTGATCTGGACACTTTTTGTGATTCTGCTATGCGGGCACTTCCGAGACTAGACCCTAGCGTGGATGTCAACGTTCTCACTTCTCAGTGCCTCTCAGTACTAGCAGTCGAAATCGACAATGTCGCTCCTCTCGAAAGCAAAAGGAAAAGACCCACCCCTCAGCACCTTGGTTCAATAAAGCTCTCTACGATGAAAGGAAAAACCTTAGAATCCTGGAGAAACATTGGAGAAAATCTCCTTCCACCTCCAATCTCTCTCTTTTACGCTCAGCAAGATCCAAATATCACAACCACATCTTCTTTGAAAAAGCATCACATTTCAGTTCCCTCCTTGACTCAGCCAAAAAAAAGACCCAAAACACTTTTTGACCTCATCAAAAACCAAAACTGTTCTCCCCTAACCATTAAGCCTGAGGATTCCTCAAAGAAAGCAGCAGATTTCGCTATATTCTTCGATGAAAAGGTCAAAGCACTGGTGGATCAGGTCGCCCACCCCTCCCCCATTGAGGAGCGGAAATCCTTAGTTACCTGGCAGAACTTTGACGTCATCTCGGAAGATGACCTCCTCAAATGCATCCTCGAAACTAAACCCTCCAACCATTCTTCTGACCCCATCCCTAGCGACATCGCCATCGATTTCTACACCTATACTCTCTTTTACTGGACCAGGCTAGTCAATCTCTTCCTCAGTCAAGGCTCCCTCCCGGTTGCCCTCAAATCAGGTCAGGTCACCCCTCTTCTAAAAACCCTCCGCCGATGCGAACGACCTCAACAACTTCCGCCCTATCACCAACCTCCCTTTTCTTTCGAAAATCACAGAAAAATGTGTTGCGAAACAACTTTCCTTGCATATTATGGACAATAACCTCCTCGACGTCTTCCAGTCTGGCTTCATCCAAAATTGCAGCACTGAAACAGCCCTGCTGCAAGTGATTGATGATGCGCTGCATATACTCGACTCTGGGGAATCGTGTCTTCTGATTCTTCTAGACCTCTCTGCAGCCTTTGACACTGTTAATCATAGCACCCTCCTCAACACTCTTCAACAGAGAATGGGATTGGATGGCACAGTGCTCAAATGGTTTGCCTCTTTCCTCTCGGACAGATCCCAAATGATCAAGATAGCGAACAGTCTTTCTTCTCCATTGGCTGTAGGTCAAGGCATCCCTCAAGGCTCTATCCTGGCACCCACTTTGTTTAATCTCTACCTGGAACCATTAGGGAACCTTCTAAGCAAATCTGGGATCCATTACCATCTTTATGCGGACGACACTCAAATCTACCTTAAGGTGTCTTCCGCACACGATCTCTCACTACTCAACTCTACTCTCAACTCTATTCACAACTGGATGTTAGCTCACCAACTCATTCTTAATCCCGCCAAAACTGAATTCCTCCTCCTCTCTACCTCTCTCTCACCACCTCCTGTTCAATCTTGGATGGATCAGCTGAACCTACTCAACAACAAACCCATCATTGTCGACAGCGCTAAATCCCTAGGTGTCATTCTTGACAAAAGACTCAACCTAATCTCCCACATCAACTCTATTGCAAAGAACGCACGATACCAGTTGCGCCTTCTATGGGGGATCCGTCGGTTCTTCCCGGAGAAAGACTTAAAAACCTTGGTACAATCTCTGGTTCTCTCAAGACTGGATTATTGCAATTCTCTTCTGACAGGCCTACCCAAATCCCACCTCTCCCCTCTCAAATCCATCCTCCATTCAGCAGCTCGCTTCATTTCAGGGTCTAAACGAAGCGACCACATCACTCCTATCCTGTCCTCTCTTCGATGGCTGCCGATCGAGGCAAGATCTATTTACAAAACTGCCTGCATCACACACAAAGCCTTACACACGTCCTCCCCTCGTTACCTGGCGAATAAATTGAAATTGTCCGGTGGCTCTCGCCCTTCTCGCAATGCGGAAAAGCTTCTGCTTGAGCCCCCGTCTTCAAAAGGGAAAGATTGATGGCGCAATCCTTCTCAGGCAATGCAGTGAGAATCTGGAACTAGCTTCCCCCATTGCTCCGTGCCACCTCCTCTACCCGGATCTTCAAAGCTGACCTCAAATCTCTTCTCTTCCAAAGACACTTTCAGAACTAATACTTTCATTCTCAGGCCCCTCTAGGAAGTTCGCTCTTCATTGTAAATTTGTACTTTTTCCTGTACATTCCTCACCCTTGCGTGCTGTGTTGGATTTTATGTTTGTGTACCCTTCATTTTAAGTCTTCTGTTTAATTCACGCCCTCTCTACTCCCTCAAGGAAGTTCTTCCACTATAGGAAATTCTGTACTCCATGCCTATAGAAGTGCCTTCCCAGTGTGTTCTGAGTGACTGTCACCTATTGCAGTATTATACCTCTATTTGTATTTTGTATCTTATGTATCATGCACACCTGTCACTTTTTCCTCTTGCAACGTATACCTCTTTTTGTATTTTGTTTGTTTTTGTTATTTGCACAATTGTCACTTTTTCCTCATGTAATGTAACGCTTGCTTTTGTATTATGCTCACTTGTAACCTTCTCCTCATGCAATGTTACTGTTCCTATTGTGAAGTGCTCTGACACCTTCGGGTAAAGTCCGCGCTATATAAAAACGCATAAATAAATCAAACAAGTACACATTATAACAAGTTCCTTGGCCGTAAAAGAACCCAGGCAGAGTAGGTTGTTTTTTTGTTTTTGTTTTTAATCTGGTAGGTACATGAAGGTGCAGGCGCATTTGAATAGATTTATCAAGAGAACAGGAACGAGATTCTGAAAGAAATGCTAAGGTGTCGCCTTAGATTTCAAAAGGCAAGAGTGATTTGAGATTCTCGAGGTGCTGCTGGTGCGGTAAATGCACCTGAGTGCGGAGAGATCCACTCCGTGTCGCCTGGTCCTCCTCCAGCTTTTACGTATACTTTGCCACCGAGAGCACTAATCTTGGACGACTTTTGCCAGTATCGATGATTTTTGAGGCACTTTCTCCTTGTTTTCAAGGCTGTATAGATTTTCTTTAACCAGCGCCAATCAACCCACAATGCTTTTCATCTTTGGCTCTTGCGATTACAGTGGCGCAGTCCATGTCAGAAATGCATGTTCTTTCCGCCCTCTCCCTTACTAATTTTAGGTCTTCAAAGGGAACAGAACGAACGTCGGAGGCCGAACCCCTGATCTCTCCCTATGCACAGTGCTCACACCAGCGTTTGAAGTCCCTCGTTCACCTCTTTTGAAGCCAGGCCCCTGTTATTACCAGTGATTTTTTACCCATTTCGCCTCCATTTCGCGGCTGACATGGACGGAGAGCTGCGCCGGGCCTTTCAAGTCAGGCTGCAGCCCCCGGTCGCGGTGCTCGAAGGGATGAAAGTCGCCCTTGTGTGCCCTGTCCATGAAGCGCACCGCTTGGCTTAGAGGGGATCGCAACCCCTTCTACAAAGCCACTTTCATTTCCATGGCAGGCTTGTTTTGTTGTTTTTCGCTGTGATCAGACCTGTGTAGCATGTCTATAAAAGTGCTGCTCCAATCTCTTCCTTTTCGATGGATCAATTTAAAAGGTCTGAGACCAGACAGAGGGAGGGTGATCTTTGACAGGACGTGACACAAAGCTCGGCGCGGAGACACTTCCACGAGCAGCCTTCCAGGCATTGTAGGACTAAGTGGGAAGAGAACGCGGGTTACAGGGATCTGAAGCAGAGGGTCACACTTGGAGCAGGCAGGGCTCTGGGCCCTGTGAGGCATCAGCTTCGGAGAGTGGAGACAAAGAGTATTTTAACACTTTTGAACAGAAATGTAGGTTCTTGGAATTAAAAGCAATCAACTTTCCTCACTTTTTCCTTTATTTGTAATGAATCATGGAGCTCAGTGCTAGAGAGCGGTCTAGCCTATATACTGTTAGTCTTTAGATGAAGATGTCCATCCAGGACTGGGAGTACCCAGCTGCAGGACTCTGTCTATAACTGGAGGAGATGCAGAGGGCTGCCTGGCATACTGGGGAGGTGTGGCACTGCCATCCTTACTAAATCGCTGCCGCTGTTTGTCTGTGCAGACCGCCCCCTGTTGAATCACGTGGTATGTGCTCATCCTTAGCGATGCTCGTTTTCTTTTATGGCTGTGTCGGCTGCTCCAGACATGGTGTGGGTATAGCGTCACCAGCAGAGGTGACCAGTTGGGGAGCTCCATGTCAGAGCTCCTCTAGTGCCATGGTGCCACCATATTGCACACACCTTCCCTCACATTTTGAATGTTGCTGAAGCTAGTGTAGACACCAAGGTCATGCTTTTTACCATTTGAAAGTACTCATGTGTCCTGTCCACCTTCTCCTGCAAGTAGAAGCACTGTGGTAATCAACTAACATATGGCATAGCTGGAGTTATGTAGCACCACTGAGGCCACGTGGCCCATTTCCTATTGACTGAACCTCTTCTGCAGCCTTCCACATATGCCGCCTCTATATCCGGATCTCTCATCGCCCCTTGAACCCGCAGGGCTGTGTTGCCACTTTTCCTTAGTGCCAGAACACTCTTTGTTCCTCTTTCTACATGTGTCATTAAGTACAGGGTCTATTTCTGCCTATGCTGACTGTTTTCATGCGCAAACGTTTATGTAGTAATCTCTCAGCATTCAAATCTAAAGGAAAATTTGCTGTGGAAATTGATTTTGCATGACTATTTTATTTACACTCAGGAAACATGCAAATTTATTTTGCAACTATTCCTTTAGCTATGAAATAAATCTGTGTTACTCCAATTTGCAGGGTTTTAACCATTCACATTCACGACGTCACATAATACATGTATTCCAGTTTTGCAACTATTGTGTGGTGAAAAAAACATATTTTTTCATTTTGTAGAAATCTTTACATTTTACCAACTCGGGGGCATATTATCAAGAACGGCGTTAAAATTATCGCCGGTTTAGCGGCAGAAAACTGCCGCTAAAGCGGCGATAATGGGCTTGATAATATGCCCTGGAGAATTCCAATAGAAGCCCATGTTCACACCAGAACATGGACTTCTATTGGAATTCTCCAGGGCATATTATCAAGTCCATTATCGCCGCTTTAGCGGCAGTTTTCTGCCGCTAAACCGGCGATAATTTTTAACGCCGTTCTTGATAATATGCCCCTAAAGGTTTTCCAGTTTCAGCGTTTCTTTATGAGAAATATTACAACTGGCTCTGAAATTTGTGAAAAATTTGTGAAAAAGTTCATACTTCCTGGCTGATAAAAGTTTCACTTTCATCTGCATTTCTTTACATTTATTTATTTGCTGATCGCCTAAATCTAAATGCTTAAAACAGGTTGTTTCCCAAACAATGAAAAGAAAGTCAGCAACAGTGATGATAAAACAAAGAACATGCGCTTCAGAGAAAGTGAAATTACGAGTGTGATATCATATAGTCCAATATTGTATTAGAAATTATGCAGCAAATATGTCAAGCATGATGGTTATAACAGTAAGCGTTTGATTTCAAACTTTCATCAGACTTTTGTGAGTGTTGTGTAGGGCAGTGCTTCTCAAACTTTTTAGAACCACAACCCAATTTTTAGAACAACAAACTTTTGCGAACCACCTACCTTTAATGGGCATGAGGGAGGCAGACAGTTTTTTTAAAGTAACGAAAGCATTGTGTGGTAGTGCACTGTTATTTACAGACAGCACATTTTCCATTGATATGGCCACTAAATTTGCACAGACATACAGTTTTATTGATAAAACTATATCGTACTAAAATGATAATGTGTAGAAATCTAGTTTCAGTGAATATTTATCTTTTGTGCATCTCCAAGTAAAGTGTCCTGATTTGTTTTGATCCTATGAAAAGCTTTGTTTCCATCACACATCATGATTACAAAAAAAGACTTCATTTTAGCTTTCCTAACTGATGAGTGTGTACAGTTCATTTACATGTAATTACATTGTATGTTACTAAAAAGTACATCCTACAGCCTGTCCTTTCACTCTCCCTATAACCCAGCAAGATTGCCACATAATTCACTTTGCTTTTCTTTCTCTCGCTGCAAAGTTTGTAAACACCAATCCCCATGTTAAAACAATAAGCACCAATTTGTCAGAAGACATACCCTGACATATGACCTCTGTTTTTGAAGTGCAGCAAATGTGACAAGATAAATACAGAATTTAAAGGCATTTTTATTAATTGCCTTGCCTTTCGCGACCCACCAAAAACCGGCTTGCAACCTTGGGAAATACTGGTGTAGCATATAGATACCTTTGTGGAAGCAGATGATCCATGGGATGCGAGATGTGGGGCACCTCTATTTAGCCCGGATGGTGTTTCACAGGACGATGCATTAATGTACTTATACATCTACACTCTAAAGTAAAAAAAAAGTATAGAGGAAGTGCATGGGCTTTTGTGGTCATTAGACAACCATCCCTGAGGGCACAGAGAACCTGTGCAGGAGAAGAAGGTTTTGGTGCCATCAGTAAAGAGGTGGTAACAACAGCCCAGTTAAGTAATCAGAAGAAAATCTCAAGTACTAGACATGCTGGGGAGTTGAACTAGAAATTGAAATTAAACATTCTGAGCTCCAAGAATGACTATACAACACAATACCCCAAGTTTCCTGTGGAAGCAGCAAATCAATCTTTCTTGCCCTACAATCTAAATTTCAGTAGAATTCCCATTGAAATTGTTACGTTCCTGAAGATGTTTTGGTGGACTGTTCCAAATATTTCCTTTCTATTATTCTCTTACTGTGCTTTTGTGCTGGACCTCTGTATTCTTCCCTCATGTTTCAGCAGTTCAAGCCCTGACATGATGCATGGCTCAGGCGGGCAGAGGCCATTGTTGAAATCTCTGATGGTTCCCTTTGGTCCCTGTTTGGCAACATACTTATCTGTTTCTATCCCAACTTTACTGCAGTCTGTCCACATCAACGTTCTATCTTTAGCATTTTAGCAGTGGCGGCTCCTCTGTTAAGGCGCAGGAGCGTCGCCCCACTGCAAGGAAGCAGCAAAAGAAAGGAGAAACTAAAATGATAATAACGTAATGTTATTATCATTTTCTTTTGTCCTTCTGCTGTGGCAGCGTGCATGTGGGGGTGGGGCTGCAGGGGAGGAGAACACTCCTAAGTGTGCAATGACTGTTTGGTCGTCCCTCTCGGGCCACCCAAACCAGTCATGCACACTTTCCCTGTTCTCCATGCAGACTGCATTACAGCCTGCATGGAGAACATGCCTACCCCTCCAGCCCCTGGCTGAGCGCCGTGTCACGGCACTCAGACCAATCACAAGCTGTATTGCGTTGGGGCGGTGGGGGTGAAGGGGCCGTGGGGGGATGGGAAATCGGGTAAAAAAAATAACTTACCTCCCGGCTGGCCTGTGCCCCGTCCCTTCCTCTTCCTGGCTTCTTATGAGAAACAGGAAGCAGGAAGCACCAGGGCTCCCATGCTCCCTGCAGCCAGTCACAATGCTGCAATGCAGCATTGTGATTGGTTTGAGCGCCGTGATACGGCACTCAGCCAGGGGCTGGAGGGGTGGGCATGTTCTCCATGCAGGCTGTATTGCAGCTTCCATGGAGAACAGGGAAATTGCACATGTCTGGTTTGGGTGGCCCGAGAGGGCCGAAAAAACAGTCATTGCGCACTTAGGAGTGTTCTACCATTCCTCCCCTGCTCTCCAGCCCTGCCCCGCCTCCTCACGCATGCTGCCACAGTAGTAGGACAAAATAAAATGATAATAACACTACGTTATCATTTTATTTTTTCCTTTCTTTTGCTGCTTCCTGGCAGTGGGGCGACTTTCCTCCGCCTTAACGGAGGAGCCGCCACTGCTTATTCTGAAAGGAATATAATACATTGGATTCTGCAGTCCCTGTATGTTCGAAGATGGTTTATTAGTAGTTGCAGGTAGGTACCTACAACTAATAATGACACCACAATCACAAATAAGGTCCAGTCAAGTCTCAATAAATTAATCCTTGCTCAACCCTTGGTAGCTTGGCTGACGAGCAGTCAGGCTTTACTTAAGAGACAGTGTGCAAAGCATTTAATATCTTCAAAACAATAGAGTACCCATCTGCACAAGCACAAGTAAACCCACAGAGCCGAAGTAACATAGTGGGGTGTCTTGAAATACAGGGAAGGAAAAGGCTTTCCTTTTTATGTACAACCATCACTCACTCTAGTAGTGACATGCTTCATCATCAGGTTCATCCCAGGATGGGCTCGACTGTATTCCAGGGAGCTTTTTGAATATATATTCTTTTTTTGTGACTGGGGATTAATATTACTACTAAAAATGACTCATCTATGCACAGGTATCCCTTTATTCACGGGGTGGATGAGCACTATAAAAATAATTATAGATATGAAAATTATGGGGAGGGACAAAAAAAGAGTACAATGGTCCTACAACACTCAGCTTGCCAACATGTTTCTGCCCTATTCTTATGGCCAAAGTTGGTCCCGGGCATTCGTCAGGACAAAAGGAATGTCAGTGCCTCGGTGCGATTCTATGGTTCATTACATACAAATGGCATGCACATATAATTGCATGTGACAGGGAAGGCTTCCTGCCTGTCTAGGGACTGCAATAAAAGTACCAGAAATACCAAACCTGTGAACAAAAACAAACACTCAGTATGTAGTCACAACATGATAGACATATATGAAGCTTGCTATATGCAAGATTTCCAACATACTGTTCACATCTGGTTTGCTTAAAATAAATGGGTGAATATATGGTCTGATGTGCACTGTGAGACCAAAGAAAGATCAAAGTGAAAACACGCAATTGTGGTACCGTAAAATAAGTGGTCACTGCAAACCATGCACCAGTTTAAAAACTGTGTCACATGAAACGGCGGCTGGCATCATAAAAACAAAATGGGCATGTACATATCTCCGGTAGTAATGCATGACTTACCCGTACGGGTGTATTACTCAAGCCCCATATGGTGCGGATGCTTGTTTGGCCCTGTAGTCAGACACTAAGGTCCACAGGGTTTAAAGTGTAATACATAAAATAAACAGAGACAAACAAAACATACATATACTGTTGGCAAGCCCGCTGTGTGCAGCTGGTCAAGAGCGCTGCAGTTAGGAAGAGGTAGCCAAGGTCTAGCTAGAACCAATAGCCATCTGTAATATGGATTAGAACCAGCTGAGCATGTATATGTTCTAAGCGTACAAGGAAAAGAAATGCTGCAACATGGCAGCATGCCATTGTCAGGACCAGAGTACACATACTCATGTTTCCAAGAGTCTGCCATGTACCTACATGGTACCGCACTTCCTGGCTCACAATACAAGGAGACAGCCACCGGGGAGTGCTTGTTTTATTGATGTGATCAGAGCCCAGCTGTGGATTCACTTGTGTGCTCAATCAGCCATGTGTGATGCATCATAGGTGAAAAAGGGACGTTTGAATCCCGAGGATGATGGGAGTTGGAGTCCCATCTCCAAAGCGGTGCCCGTCCTGAGCATATGACGCACTCAGCATATTAGAAGGGAAGATGGGAAATATAATCCCATTCCACGAGTAACCCAGAGTAAAAACCACAATATGATGCGCCGCCTGTGCTGTGGGCAGCATGCTGATAAACATGTGTTTGATGAGAGAAGCGTGACAGAAGCCTCTCAAGAAACCCAAACAGAATGTGCTGGACTATGTACCAGCCCTGAAACTTCAAAACAATAAAGTACCCGTCTGCCCATGCCCAAGTAAACCCTTAGAGCCGAAGTAACATAGTGGGGTGTCTTGAAATATAGGGGAGGAAAAGGCTTTCCTTTTATATATAACCCTCACTCATTCTAGTAGTGACATGCTTCATCATCGGATTCTTCCTGGCTGCTAAAAGCCAGGATGGGCTTGACTGTATTCACACCGGGGCACTGACATTCCTTTTGTCCTGATATATGCCTGGGATCAATTTTGGCTGTAAGAATAGGGCAGAAACATATAGGCAAGTGCAGGGTCATAGGAACATTGTACTCCTTTTTTGCACCTCCCCATAATTATCATAAGTATCATTATTTTTATAGTGCCCATCCACCCCATAAATAAAGGTATATCTGGGAGTGGAAGAGTAATTTTTAGTAATAAAATGAATCCCCGGTCAAAAAAAAGAATATATTTAAAAAAGCTCCCCGGAATACAGTTGAGACCCTCTGAGATGTCAATAAAGTCAACCTAAGATTGGGTACTGGTTTTCTGGGTGTCCCTACTCTTCATTCTATACTGCTCAGGGCTGAAACCAAATCTCCTGACAAGATATTGTTTCATGTGGGAGCTTGACGCAGCTTCCTCCCCCTCTAGGGTCAAGAGCCTATCTTTCCCACCTACTGGAACCATCTCCTACAGGAGTGAACCCCAGTACTGAGGGCTCACCCTCCTCATCCTAAGGGACCTCTTAAATGCTGTCAGCCACTTGCCTAAGTCATCACCTTCCTGATATTTAGGGACAATCCCCTTGGGCAGCCTTGGGTCAAACCCACCACCCCTAGGCACCTGTACCTCTTCTTTGCTGCCCCATCTCTCTGTTCTCCCCTTGCCCACTTATTTTTGGCCAGGGCTAACTTCTCTGCCTCTAAACCTAACTAGGCTAACTGGGCCTCAAGCTCTCTCTCCCTGAGGGACAGTGCGACTCTTTCTGTGGTGGATCCTCTCCTCCCACTAGCTTTAGGCAGGGCCCCAGTTACTGAGCAAGTGGACAGACGTTCCTCCTCCTCATGGAGGTTGGAGGGGTCAACCTCCCCCTCCCATTCTACCTCCGGAGTCTCCTCTCTCCCAGAGGATGTATCTGCTAACTCACAAAAACTGCTGCAAAAATTGAGTTACAACAATTCTGAAAAAGCAAAAATGAATTAATTAATATCAGTCTAAATAAAAAATAAAAATAAATTTTTTTTTTTGCACTTTTAGAGGATTTTTAATTGCCTCACTTAAATGCTGAATGGTGCTATTAAACACAAGTTTTGGATCCCACTTCTGCACACCAAATGTTGGAAGGTGGTTTATTAGTAGGTGCAGGTAGGTACCTACAAGTAGTAATTATACCACAATCACAAATTGCAGAAAGCTAGCTCTGTATGTACTATATCACAAAGAGGTATGATGTGCACAGAGTCCAGTGAGTCCCCAAAGGGATGGCAGAGGTTAAAGTAGATAATAACTTACTCTCAATTTAGTGGTAGCTGGGCTGAGCAGTTAGGCTTATTAGAGGGTAGTGTGAATGTATTTGGTGTACATACCCATACAAGCCAGGAACACACACTCAATGATTGACTCCAGGCCAATGTTTGTGAAAATATTACTTTAGTTGTTTTTATTTCTAGGAACCAAATTGAACTCAGTAGTAAGTAAGTAGACATTTGAATTGCAATACTTTCAAGTTATTATTGGCAAGAGGTTTGTATAGCATCAAACAATACTTTACATGTGCATGAAATGCTTGTCAATGTAGAAAGAGATACTTTGTACTTAGAATCAGCACTTAGTACTATACAGTGAGAGACCAATGCAATCCTATGGGAGGAAATACAGGTAAGTAACTTACAGGTAAGTAAAAGGTTCTGAGATTCAGTCTCTGGGGGTTTTGGTTAACACTGGGCAAGGGTCATACCAAGGTAGGTACTGCACCACCAGTGGCACTGGGGCAGCCCGGTTCAGAGGTCACTGGGCCCAATGTAATCCTATGGAGGCTGGGCGCACCTCAAAGAGGCATTGGTTACAGGTAAGTGCCTGCGGGTCAGGAACACAGGTCCTGGGGGTTGAGGTCAGCACTGGAGGGGCCACCAAATAGCACTGAGACTGCACCACCAGCGGCACAGGGGTGGCTGGGTATAGAGTGCAAAGGAGGCGTCGGGCCCCATTGAAACCAATAGAGATCCTGAGTTGGAGAAAATGGATGCAGGCTCAGTTCTGGAAGATGATTGAAGGAATTCCATGACTGGAGAAGTAAGTTGGATAGTGGGGGTATGCCGGGACACTGTTGGTTGGGCTTTCCTAGACCTGGGGGCTGCGGGAGCAGGGGTGTCTTTAGGTGTCGGGTTTCTCTCACTGGTTCCGGTTGCTGTCAGGTTGGACCCTTCAGGATGAGGCTGCAGGTGTCGAGGGGGAGGTCAAGAGAGATCGTCCAATGCTGGATCACAGGTCAGGATTGCCAGGGAGACTTCACTGGGTCGGTGGGCCACCTGGACTCGGGCAGTGGGTATCGGGTGCAGAGTGGTGCAAGTGTCGCAGATCCGCCTGGATCCAGAGTCCTTGAGTTAGTTGCTTGCTGGACAAATCCGGTGTCCGACGGAGAAAAGTCTTTGTTGAAGACAGCACAGGTCCCCAGGGCTCCTAAAGGTTGCTGGCTGCGGGCCACTCTGGTTTCTTGGAGCAGGGTCGCTGAAGGAGGAGACAGGCTGGTGGGGCTGGGGCTAAGTCAGTCATCAGTCATCGTCTTCTTCTACCCTACTGCATGGCTCTTCGGTCATTCTTCTTCGTAGGTCGTCGAATCTGAGGATCCCGGTTCAGTGGAGCCCTTGAATACTAAAATTGAGGGCATTACTGAGGTCGGGCAGTAGACAATGGCCTTCTGCCCCCTAGGGTGACTACACCCTTTGGGCTCCCCCTCCCTTTGGAGAGAGGGGCCCATCCTTGTTCCTATTGGGCCTAATTCTCCAATTCAAGATGGAGAATTTCTAAGAGAGGGATTCACCTCAGTTCCTGGTGACCCTTGGGGTGTGCCAGGTCGAGGTGGACACTCCTACACTGCTTACTAATTTTCCCTCACTGTCCTGCCGCCAAAAAGTGGGTTTAGTACAGGGGGGTGGACATCTCCACTAGTTGGAGCTGCCCAAATCAGCATAACACAAGGTGAGAGCCTTTGAGGCTCACCACCAAGTGTTGCTGTTCCGGCTGGGGGAAGTGAGAAGCACCTCCACCCGGAGCAGGCTTGGTGTCTGACCTCCAAGAGCACAAAGGCTCTCACCCCATGAGGTCAGAAACCTGTCTGGTGGTGGCTGGCTAGCAGGGACTGGTCAGCCAATACACTAGGAGTTGGTTGTTTTTCAGGGGGCATCTCTAAGATGCCCTCTGAGTGCATTTCATAATAAATCCATCACTGGATTTGGTGTGGGTTTAATATGCTGAGAAGTTTGATACCAAACTTCTCAGTCTTCAGTAAAGATATCTTGGAGATGTGGAGTTCGTGGTGACAAACTCCCAGCCCATGTCCTCAAAATGGCTTCACTGCACTTGCAATGTCTGTGAATGGCACAGACACTGTAAGGGCATATTGCTCATGCAGCTATGCCCTCACCTGTGGTGTGGTGCACCCTGCCTTAGGGCTGCAAGGCCTGCTAGAGTGGTGACTTATCCATGCCACAGGCAGTGTTGGAGGGTATGGCACACAGGGATGTGTGTCATGACGACTCTTCAGTTTGGTCTGCACCAAAACACGTAGCCTGCAATGACAGTGTGTGGGTGTTAAGGTGAGAGGTCTCTGGGGGTGGCATAATATATTCTGCAGCCCTTAGAGGCCCTCTTTGGTCACAAGACCCTTGATACCAGGGGTACTTTTTACAAGGGACTTACATGTGGCACAGAGGTGTGCCAATAGTGAAAAACAAATGTACCGTTTTGGGAAAGAACACAGGCCCTGGGAACCTGATTGGCAGGGACCCAGGGAACACTCAGTCAAGTTAGCATCACTTATCAGGCAAAAAGTTAGGGGATAACCATGCAAAAAAGGGGCACTTTCCTGTACAAGTAAGGTCCAGTCAGCTCTCAATAAATTAATCCTTTCTCAACCCTTGGTAGCTCGGCTGATGAAGAGTCAGGGTTAACTTAAGAGACAGGTGTGTAAAGCATTTAATATCACCAAAACAGTAAATAAGTAAGACACAAAGCACAATTTATAAAAATAGAGAATATTTTTATCTGTATAATGACATAAAAATGACAAAAATCCAATGTAGGGAACTGGAGATATAAATTTGTAAAGTTTAAATGCAAAAATGTGCTTTCTAGCGCATAAAAGTGAAAAACGCCAACCGCACTGTACCAGGATGAAATCAAAGTTGCAAGCCGACCGTGATGGAGCACGTGTTGAATGCAGCGAGTGGCTGGGGATGGTCAAGTTTTTACCTTCGCATTTAGTCACTTTTTTGGGAGCTTTTTCTCTCAACGTCAAACGATCAGCTTCGTCAATCCTGATTTCAGTTCGACGACAGCAGCCTGCTGCAGCGTGATGCCTCGGTGAATCCTGGAGGTCTTTTTCTTCGATGTTGAAGAGTTCCGGAGCTTTTAGCAGGGCAAACCTGCACAGTCAAGCTGAGTTGTGGTTCAACATCGCCAGCTTGACTCTCCTCGTTGAGACCGGTCTTCTTATGGAGCCATTTACCAAAAAGTCAAAATGTTCCCAAACTTTCAAAACTTCCTCTGAAAGGTCATTTGTGGCTCTTTGAGGGTCCACAACACCAGCCAAGGGCCCAGAAGCTCTGGTTTGCCTCTTGGGGTGTGGGGCTACAATTCCCACACTGCACCTGGTCAAATCCAGTAAAGTCCAGGTGAAGCTGGTCAGCTTGGCTTGCCCTTGTTGGAGATGATGCAGGTGACTTCTTCCAGCACCTTTCTTCCTGTTGCTGATCAGGGAGGGAGTCCACTCCTTGATCCTTTAAGACAGGCAAAGTCCTCTTTTGTGAAGCATTGAGAGTGCAGCAAGTGCAGTCCTTATGAGTGCAGTCCTCTCTTTGTACACTCTAAGGGTCCAGCAGGGAAGTTCTTCTTCTCCAGATGTTTCCAAGCAGGGATCTGAGGTGCTGTGCAGCTCTCCCATATTTATTCCAGATTCTAGGCTGGCAGGAGGGAGGCATCCCCAACCAATGGGGTTCAAATTGCCACCCTCTGTGATGACCACTTCCTCCTTGGAAGTGCGGCATATTTGTGTCCCAGAATGCACATCTCAGTCCAAATCAAAATAGAGAAAATCTCTCCTGGGAGATCAGGTCTGGCTTACTGAACCCTTAGGTGTGGCTAACCTTTACCTACACTCCCCTTCCAGTCCCTCTCCTAATCTAATTAGAAGGGCTCCAATCTGGCTGAGGGTGCAGGAAGTGGGGGTGGGCATGGTTGCTGTGCTATCTGTGCTTCTCCCTTTGAAGACCAGTTTGGCTACCCAGCCCCCTTCCTCTCTTGGCATCTGCAGGCAACAGATCTCCTCCCACTAGATGGTTGTATTGTTTCAGCCCAGGCCATTTCACATCCAATCAGGAGCAGCTTGGCTCAGCATGTTAAAGGCTGGACAATCAGAAGAGGCTACTACAGGGCTGCTTTAAGTAACTTCAGGAAAGGAAGTTCTAAAATTGCTTTCCTGCAATAGTTATAATAAATCCGACCTTGCCAAGTTGTTGAATTTATTGTAACTATTAATTTGATACTTTGAAGTATTTTTCTAACTCACTCCTGTCAAAAGTTAGACTTGTTAAAGTTTAATAAAGCCTTCCAATGTTAGCCCAAAGAGCTAGCAAAACTACAATGGGGAAAATGAAACTGGCAGTTTTTCCCTCCCCAGGGCATATAAAACATATGTTATAATGTCCCTGCTTTTAATTACAAGGCGCCATACCCTTGGGGCACCTAGGACAGACTTTAGGAGTGACTTATATGTAACAAAAAGGTAGTTTTAGACTTTGGAAGTACTTTTAATTCCAAAGTCAAATTGTGGCATAGTTTTATTTTAAAAACAGCCTGCAAGGCAGGGATTACTTTAAAATGACAGCAGGCACCACAGCAGTGCACACTTAAATGTATTACCTCCACTGAGGTTTCTAAAGCTACTTGCCCTACCATATACTAGGGACTTACAGGTAGGTTGTTTGAACCAATTATAATTAAACCTAATTACGATATACCTTTTAAAAAAAGCACTGGCCCTGGGCCTGGTTAGCAGAGCCCAGGTCACAATCAGAGTCAGTAACCACCAGTATCAGTTAAAAAACAATTGGGGTGATCAGGGCAAAAAGGATGTCTTTCTCACACTGTATAAAAACTCATCTCTAATTTCTCTATAATCAGTGACTAGTGATAATACCTCCTGCCAGAGCCACCAGCTCAGGGGAAAGGCTGGTCAGGTCACGCTGCATAATTAAAACAGCAGTTTAAAAAAAAACATGAAATATGGCTTTTGTTTCTTGTGCTCTTCAATGACAGGCAGAAAGGAGATATTTATGGCAACATGCTTTTTTTTTGCTCTCCTTTGATAATTATAGGAAACTAAGAATCATTCTTCATGTTTCTACACATCCCGAGCTACTGTGCCAAAAAACTGACATATTAAACTTTTTTGCAACTCAGATTGAACATCTATTCTTCAGGTTTGCAAACATGCTCTTTCTTTCATATGAAAGAGCTATGAACCAAGGATTTCATTGGTTAGTGGGAAAGGTGATAGTGTGACCAAGTGTTATAAGGGATAGAGTATAACCCGGGCCTGGTAACTCCGCTCCGCCAGCGGAGTTTGCTGATTTTTGCCTACTCCGCGCTCCGTTGCAAATGCAGAGTTTAGGCAAAAGTCCCCTCCATGGCGCAGCGGAGTTAGCCAGCTCCTCCACCCTCCCAAATTAATTAAAAATTAAAAAAGAAGGCACTTACTTGTGTGTCTGCCTCCTCCTCTGCCTGGCCGCTCCCCTTTGTGCTTCTCGCCGTCCTTCTTCTATGAAAAAACCCTACGTTGTATGTCTTGCGCAATAAATTCATTTGACTTTGGAAACTCTGAGTGCGGTTCCGCACTTCCTTTCAATGGGGGAGGCGTTCCTGCTTGATATAGCCCCAGATGGCCCTAGATGCCAGAAGAGAGCCTCCGCAGCAAACTACGGGAACTTGAAAAATTACGGAGAAATGAAATCACCAAATGGTGGGAACATAGATCGCTCACAAAGTATGTGGAGGTGGGTAGGGTCCCCAGGGGACTACGTATACTCATCGCACCGACTTACGAAAACCCAGACAAAGAGATGTTAAAAGAATGGGCAGAGAATAATTCAGAATCCTCCAAAAGAATGTTGCAGATTTTGATAAAATACGCCCCGAGTGACTGAGAAAAAATCCTGGCTCTGATTGAGACACTACAAAAAAGTAATTAACCTCCACCCAGATAAAGAAGAGATTGCCAAATTCGAAAAAGAGATGGTAACAAGACTACAAAAACACGAACAAGTGATAAAAACACGCAAAGCTACTAAGTTCCTACGGGATAATTTGGATTACCAACGAGGACAGATTTATACCTTTTCACACAGGTTTGACACTATCAGGCGACAGCAGCTGTCGGAAAAGGCACAACCAGCACCACAGAGGCAAATAGCAGAAACTAGCTCGGACTTGAGTTCAGAAGTGGAAACAGACCCAGAAGAGGGTCCCAGCGGCAATCCTCCATCTATTGTAGAGGAACTGCGTTTTTAAGGCTGGATCGGACTCTAAATCTCAGACCCCAGCTTCCAAAAAAAGAAAAAGTTGGCACTCCTAAAGGAAGAGGAAGAGGAAAAACAGACGCAGTGGGCGCAGAGCAGTCACTACCACAGAAACACTTATCAGATATGGAGGTATCCAAACAAGAAAAGGACATTTTATCAATGGGCCTTTCATACTGCACATCAACTAATTTCAATTACGTTCAAACAAAAATTGATTTGTACAAATTTGTGAGACAGCTTAAGCTACAGAAGCACTTTCCCTCTCAAGCGACGGAATGTGCTGCCTGGAATGAAGAAAGTCACCCGTCCGGAATTTGGCGGTAGCAGATTTAGAATTACTACAGGACTTGAACCAACTGGAAAGGGAAGGCAGTGCCAACAGTACCCAATTTGGTGATAACTTGGGGTTAGATCTATGTTGCAGGGTGGAATCACCATTCAAACCCAAGTCCGTGTTCACACCAGTCATGCTGAGAGATGGGCTGGACATGTTCTCAGAACTGGTAACTTCAGACCTGAAAAGACTTGCAACAGAATCTAGTGAAAGATTTCAACTAGAGAATGCAGGATCAATGCATGAATACAATGCTGTGATGCAAAAGATATCAGCTAGGAATTACATTGAGGTGCGGCAATCTGATAAAGGGGGAAACATAGTACTATGGCCCCTTACACTGTACAAAGCTGAAGCATACCTCCAACTTAATGATAGACGGTGTTACAGCAGAATGTCCCAGAGTAGTTTTACTACTATCAAAGATAGGTTTCATGATGAGTTGTCCAGCTGGCGTGGGATGGGTTTACTCACCAATGATGAATACAAATTTTTGAAGGTAGAACATCCGGTCATTCCAGTCCTGTATCTGATCCCCAAGATACTCAAACATGCG
The DNA here is from genome assembly GCA_963921515.1 of Calotriton arnoldi. Lineage (NCBI taxonomy): Eukaryota > Metazoa > Chordata > Amphibia > Caudata > Salamandridae > Calotriton > Calotriton arnoldi. Next base: position 52,884 of record CAWUFW010003200.1, on the reverse strand, counting down.
ACCAACCCCCCAGAGAGACCTATCATATCAGCAATAGGGGGACTATTTGAAACAACCTCCAAATACATAGACAATTTCCTTCAAGAGCATGTTAGGAATTTACCTTCATTCATTCTAGACACAGGTGATTTTCTCAATAAGGTCTATGACTATGATATCACATGGGATGAGAGTTATGTCTTTATGACCCTGGATGTATCATCCTTGTACACAAGCATCCGACATGAACAAGGATTGAGGGAAACCCAACACTTTTTAGGCGCCAGACCCATTAGTGCATACCAACACACTATGATGATTCTCCAGATGATGGAGCGGTGCCTGGACAATAACTTTTTCTTGTTTGACAAGCATTTGTTCAAGCAAATCCAGGGGACGGCGATGGGCACCTGCTTCGCCCCCAGCTATGCGAACTTGCACATAGGCTGGTGGGAGGAGCAGGTGCTCACCACTGAGTTCGCTACCGAATGGATGGAGAACATTATTTTTTGGGCCCGATACATCTACGACCTCTTTGTTCTATGGAAGGGCTCCCTGGATTCTGCCAGGGACTTTGCCAACCGCATACACTCCAACAATCTAAACCTCTCCTTCACTAGCAAGATTAGTAGGAATGAAGTTGAATTCTTAGACCTAAAGGTTTACGTACACAACAACAAGATTCACACCAAAACTTCCCGAAAGGAAGCTGCAGGGAATTCAATACTTCATGTGCAGAGTTTTCATCCGCTGAAATTGCGGCAGAGCATCCCCTTTGCTGAAAACCTATGCATGAAGCGTAACTGCAGTGACAACCACTCCTTAGAACAGGTACAAGAGGAATTAGACCAAAGATTCCGAGCAAGAGGCTATGACCAGGCACTATTGAAGTGTTCATGGGCTAGAGTTGAGACCATACCAAGGGAGGCATTACTGTTTTAAGAGAGAAGCAGCAAGGCTAACACCCAGGGAGCAGTGAGAATGATCACTGGCTACAACATGTACCATCAGAGAGTGAGGAACATTCTCAAATCTCATTGGAACCTGATACGTAGTGACCCGACCATTGGACAATCTATGCCTAAACATCCACTCCACTCTTTTAGGAGGGCGAAATCCATGAGGGGACAACTTTGCACCAGCAGTCCTGAAATGGTCAAGTCAGAATCTTGGCTCACCTCCCCCTGGTTTCAGAAAATGCCATAAATGTAAGGCTTGCACTACTGGTTTGAACAAGAGTGAATTCCAAAGCCCATTGTACAATACCCCTTTTAAGATGCGTCCTTCTACATTTATGTGCTACATTGTTAATGCCCTAAGATTTACGTAGGCAGCACCAAACACATGGTACACGTACGGATCTTACAGCACCTACGTGCCATTGCAAAGGATGACAAAACATACCCCGTAGCACGACACATCCACAAAAGTCATGGGGGTAATAGTAATAATCTGGTGTACACGAGCCATGTGAGGGGAGGCAACAGAGAGCAAAAGTTGCGCAGAATGGAATTTCGCTACATCATTATGTTGAACAGTAAGATACCTAACGGTCTGAATTCTGATGAAGAATTGTATATACATTTGTAACTGCATTACCCAATGGTTTCCTGGAAGCTATTCCCGTTTCTTCTCAGCTCAGTTTAAGTGTTTCTAGCCGCACACAGAAATCTCATCTGCAGCTCACGTTTGTTCTATTCACGTACACTTGGGTTTGCTTTGAGCACAAATTGCACTCATTTTCACAGTTTAAGTTGACATTTTTTCCAGAGAACAACTAGAAGCAGGGTGGGTGTCTCCTATTCTTTCTCACATACAGTATGCCATTCTATGATGGTTGCATGATTCAGACATTTGTCCAAGGTACAGCTCTAAGCAGCTCTCATGTTGCATTACCAATTTCAATTGTGGAGTGTATGCCCAATTGGGCTGGAACTTGCGGAATACCACATTTAAAAACACCGCATTTTGTAATTTTGCAAACGTTTAGGAAATAAGCTGCGTAACCATGTTGGTCTCAGTAATGGCAATGTGTCTAATGTCATAGGTGAATAAATGCAGGCCTATTTGACATGCCCCATGCTTTGCTCTCGTGGAATCTGAAAGAGGCAGAGTGTGTAACTGATAGTATCTGATAGTAACTGATTGCCTGGTAATTAATTGTAGCACTCTGTACTTTATGATATTTTGTTTCATTACTTTTGAGTTTTTGTTTATTGTATTTGTAACACAGCGAGCAGCTGAATGAATTATTTATCTATTCTTTCTATATATTATGAAGTATTTATGCTGCACACAGCAGTTACTGCACAGTATGTTTTCAGTGTTTACTTTCAGCTGAGTAGTCCCAAGTAGTATTTAAGTGTCAGAAAATGGTGGCGATCAAGGTGGCTGTGTCCACCGAAACGCGTCGTCCGATGTCAATTTCTGCCAGAAAATAAATACCTTCTCGGATTCCTTGTTGTGGTGCCTGCTTCATGAGAAGAAGGGCAGGAATGATATATATATATAGGGTGTTTGATATGATGTTAGCTGTAGGTGCTTTATGTAAAAACAGACTGATTGTTGTAATGTCCAGAAATTATTACCAGTGGGAGATTTAAGGGAAATGATCCAGTAGGCAGGGCTAGTAAAAGGCCAATGGTGTGGGCAGGAGATGGGATGGGCAGAGTTTAGGGTAATCTTAAGTGAAAGAAATGCATTTTCTTGCTATATTTTCCAATGTTGTTTTTTAAATTATATTGCTTTTCATTGTGGGACCTAGTTATTATATACCTTGCACTTACAGCACACTGCTGGGAGACCGAATTCACTGAGGTATGAACATTTGATTTAGCGGTTTCACATAGACCTCTGCCATTGGTGCATTAAATCACGGATACGTTCCACTGGGAATGAACTTGTGACCTGTACATTACACTAAACTCTCTGTGGCAGATGTGTTAAATCACTAAACTTTTTTTCTGTGATTAGATTATAACCGCAGATTGCATACATTTCCCCACAATGGGTATATTAGCGCACTGTTTTTTTATCACAAGATTGGAGTTTATTACCCAGCTGATTATACAAAAAGCTTACAGTTGGGTGCATTAACCCAATGAGGCACCTCTCTCTAATTCTAAACTGTAACACGGTAAGTCTTATTATCTTTCTGATGTTTCTTCGTTTTTAAATTTCTTTTCATGTACTGTCTGTCACTCTTGTCAGGATCCGGTTACTTTTGCCTACAGTGTCTTTTTTATTGCTTTTTCTTACATTTTTTTTATTAATTATGCTTATTATTTTGCCTTTATTTTTTACATTGTTTCTCTAGGCCTGGTCCTTTTCTGTAGTTCAAATGTGTTCTCATTTGTTGTCATCCGCAGCGGTCCCTATTGTACACACAAGACGAGCAGGTGTATATTGTAGCACCTCTGGCTGGATGATCTTTCCTGGCACTTTTCGGTGGAGTTGGACTGACCGTCACAAGAACGGCTGGAGGCATTTAGCCGCCTCTTTGGCCGCAAACCATTTTTTCTCAATACAGCAGTAAGAGTTTCCCACAAAAATACCCATTTGCCTGGATGGCCAGTCAGGCTATGCCTAGTAGGTACTCCATAAAGGGAATGCCCTAAAGCAATATTCTGTGCAGCATAAGTGCAATATCGTGCACAGTGTGTCCTGCACAGCCAGGAGATATGAAGCTAGTCCCAGAATTTACTGTAAGCAGGAAATTGTTAAAAGCCATGCCCTGTGCACAGTACATGTGGGGTTATGTCCAGTATGTACTGTGCCTAATGCATGGCTGCAGGCCATGCCCTATGTGTAGTACCCGTATGTATATCATATCGGGCATCAGCAAAAGCCGTGCCCTGCGCACAATGAATGCAAGTGTATGTGCAATATGTGTCGTGCATCGTCCTAAGGCTATGTTCAGCGCACAGTGCCAGTGGCATTTGTCTAAAAGGTTTGACCAGACGCCATATACTGTATATAATAGATACAGCAACATTCTCTGGTCTCCTGCACGGTCATGCGGTGTGTATGTCCAGTATGTGCTGTGTTAAGGACACATAAAACACGGCATAAGACATGAACTCTGGCCACCACTGACAGCAGCAGTTGGCACAAAGCTTCGCAGCATGGCAACTAAAAACTGGCTAGAGGGGCTAAGTGAAGGTGTGTGCGAAAATAAAATTCCACCATCATAACTGGGTAAAATCCTCGTTTTGAAATTTCCGGAAATAATGCAATGATTAATGTTTATGTCAGTTATGCCTATGGGTATACATATATTTAAACTGCAAAAAACAAACAAAAAAATAAATATATATATATATATGTATATATATATATACACACACACATAGTGGTATATATATCTATATATATATGCATGCATGTATGTATATATATATATGTATGTCTGTATCTATCTATTTATCTATCTATCTATCTATATATATATATATATATATATATATATATATATATATATATATATATTCAATATATCATTAGCATAGGTGGAACCAGAAATATCCACGTTAGACTATAGCCTGTTTTAGATATCGTAGAAGGTATGTATGGCTTCGACCCAGCTGAGGTCTGTTTTTAAATTGCCCATGTGTTACTTATTAAAGATTTGCAGCTTCACCGGCCCTCTTTTCGATTCTCCCCTCTCCATAAACGATCAATTACAGGCCACGAAGTAGACTATTCACCCCCTCCTGCTTTCACGCGGCTATTTCCTCCCTGCCCTCTTTAAAGATGACAACAGACTAGAGGTTTAAAACATACACCGAACCATAAGTAGGGTCAGAAACGCCGTAAAGCTGTTATTTTTTATGTTCGGGAAAATTCGAAAAGGATTATCCAAAGGAAAGCAATCAGCTGCGGGACAAAGTCCAAGTGACTGCTGTTTCAATGCTAAAGTAATAGGTGTTTTTAGGCCCCATCACCCCTGGAATATGAATCATGTGTCTAAGACGTCCCCTGCGGAGGTTCAGGGCCAGGACTGCCTTCCTCGCCGCGGTTACCTCTCCAGAGAGGCGTTTGAGGTCCCTGTGCCAAAGAAAATGTTGTGATTCCAGAGTGATACGGGTAGCCCCATGCTGAGTCAAAATGTATGTTCTGTGGCCTTCTCCGTGAACCCGCTCCACCTTTCCTGGTGACCCTTCTCCGAAAAGCAACAAGTCTGCCCTGGTCGTTCAGGTACCAGATGCTCTTTATTCTCTTTAATGTGCACCGCTCAACTCTTCACTCATTCACCTCGAATTTAGTAGACAAGCTCCTTGCAAATTAGCGCAAAATGCTTTCAGTCAGGTGTCACGTGCAATCAGAGCTGAGGACTAACACGGCGCGGGCTTCAGAGGCGCTGGAACACTTCCACTGGCAGCCATGTCTGTTTTCATTAAGTGCGCAAGGCTGGGAGTATGGCGTTATCCGCGGGCTTCTGAGTTCACAAAGAGAGCATTTACATGTCTCCATCTGAATGGAGGAGCGCTGTGTCTTCCATGTTGACAAGGTACCTTGGAGTTGGACGCTGGTCTGGTGGCACTGAGCGATAATTTTTGTGTGGCAACAGGTTCGCTTTTATCCCTGTGTTATCAGGTTCAACCCAGGGATGGTCCACACAGCTTACCTTCATTGCCAGGGCTAAAAATTTGAAGTGGGTAATTCGCGCAGTTCCACGTAGCGTAATCATGGGAATTACCTAAGAATTCTGTGAGATTACGCTTTAATTATGCGAAAACTGTAATTCTGTACAAAATGGGTGCAAGGACAGTGCCGGCTCCTCCGCCATCGTCGCCTCACTGCTTTTAAGCACTGTGAAGCAGAAACATAAAATGATAATAACTTTGCTTTATCATTTTATGCTGCTTCCTACTGCTTTGCGGGCGGGTGAGCGGGGCTTCTCTGCTCTTGGAGCAGGGGAGGAGTGGTTTTCTCACTCCTAAGTGCGCAATGGCTGTATGGTCGGCCCTCTCGGGCCGCCCAAACCAGTCATGCGCACTTTCCCCGTTCTCCATGTAGACTGCATTACAGCCTGCATGGAGAACATACCCAGGCCCCCATTCCCTGGTTGAGCGTCGAACCAGGATTCTCAAAACCAATCACAACGCTGCATCGCAGCAGCGTTGTGATTGGTCAAGGGAGCCTGGGTGCTTACCAATCACAACGCTGCATTGCAGCGTTGTGATTGGTCAGTGGGGCCTGCGTTCTGTTCCTCGATGTGCACGAGTAGAGCAGGAGCAGAGACGCAGGACCCGGCCGGAGGCAAGGTAAGTTTATCTTAATTTTTTTTTCTATTTGCACCATGTGCGACCCCTTTCGCAACCCACCCTGCGCGATCCCCCCGGGTACGCCCCGCCACCCGCGAGCCATGCCGGCTGCCACTGAGCAAGGATGCATTTTGCACACTAAGAAACAGAGCTAAATATAGCAAAACACAAATAGCTAGCACACTCAGCAGCTCATGCTTGCTAAATGTGCTCTCACAATTGGAGTTTTCCCCTCAAATTTCTCTTAACTACGCAAGGAGGAGTAATCATACAATTATTAGTAATTCCACATCAAAAAGTAACACGGAATTACTTGCAATTACTCCGACATAATTTTGCCCAGGCCTACTAAAAAAATTAACTCCTTTTTCTGGTTGAAAATAAATATCTATTAGAGCCAAGGAACAAAGGTGATCATGCACTTTTTTTTTGTTTGTTTTATATAGCACAAACTAGACCCAAAGGTATCAAAGCGCTGTACATGAGCACCAGTTGCGTTATAAGCGGATGCATTCATTTTTGTAAGGTACAGTGAGATTAAGTGATTTGCCCAGAATCAAAGGATGATGAGCGTCCCTGCCGACACTTGAACCCGGTTCCGCAGCTCCGAGGTCGACAGCAGTCGCGGTCCGTGGTAGGAGTGCCGGCCGGGCGGTGACGTTGGGAGGGTCAGGGTGGGGGGGTAGTAAACCACGGATTACGGCGGAATACAGGTAAATAGACATTTAAATAAATAAAACGAATTTCGTTGCGCGCACTGCATCGCATTTGGCGATGCAGCGCTCACAACGGAATTCGTTTTATTTATTTAAATGTTTACTTACCTGTATTCCGCTGTAATCCGTGGTTTACTACCCCCCACCCTGCCCCTCCCCCACCCCACGTCACCGCCCGGCCGGCACTCCTACCACCGACCGCTACTGGTCGACAGCTTTAGCAAATCCTCTCCCTTACTTCACAAACAAACTCAAATGCTCTGACAGATCATTAACGAGCTTTGGCAAAGACAATAAGTCTCACCTTTGGGAACTACTGACTATGTCACTGGTTTAGTCATCTTGCACAGATTTCCTGATGCTGTGCATCATGGCTAAAAAACTGAAAAAAAGTAGGTGCGTGCACCACTCATGCACAGGTCTACAAATTGAAGCAAACATTTTATTTTTACCACTTAGTGCTAAAGTAACATTTTAATGCTAGGCATCAGTGAACTTTGTAAGAGTGAATACCGACATAGATATGGATGTTTAGTCTGCCTCCATAGGCAACACTCTCTCCAGAGGCAAGATTTCCTCCATCGGTACCTCTTGCTCCATAGGCAAAGTTCACTCTATAGGAAATATTCAGTATATTGGCAACCTTTTCTTTTAGTGCTGTGCATAACAGTGATCACTGAAAAGAATGTGGGTGTTTGATCCATTTCAATAGAAAAAAATAAGTCTTAAAGGGCATAATCTCTTGGGGTTGGTGTTCCCATACTTTTTTAATTATTGAAACTCCATTCCTATACTTTGTCAAAAAGAAAAAGTGCCATAAACAATAGGAGACACCAGCAAGGACAACTAGTGAATTGTTTACAAAAGCTTGTACCAGGAAAGGATGGACCAACACAGAGCTTCACACCTTTTCAGACACCTTGTGATTCTGTTGCTGATATTATCACAGGAGAGGTGTGGCTGCAGGGAGCTCATATCCTAGTATGGAGGAACCCAGAAGCTCTCATTTTGCTGAGCCCCTTTATTCCAGAATAGTGTAAATGTTTGATCATTAGCATTTTGGCGAGCACAATCACACTTAAAAAGCCATTTCTGCACCTTCACCTAAAATAATAATAATAATAATAATAGGATTTACAAAGCGCTCGGCTGATCCAAATAGAGAATGTCCTGTAGGAACTATACCATGGTAGCCTGACAAAAGAACATCACATTATACAAAAGAAGGCACAAATTAAATTAAAGTTACAACCTCACGCTGGAGAGCAGATAACGGTCAATGGCCGCCCACATTATAATGACTGAAACAGCCAAGTTTTCAACTTTTTACGAGAGGTTGTTTCAAAAGATTCAGACCTAAGTGGAACAGTAACATGTTCCATAATTTCAAGGCTCGAAACCCAAAGGAACAGCCACCCATCCAGGTTCTTCTGCTGCTACTGTGAATCATGTTTGATGCATCCAAGAATATAGTCTCTCCATTCTGAAACAAGAGACTTTGCATTCTGGAACTTTGGTTTTTATACTATAGCTATTGGGCAGTGAAAATTTGTCAGGCTCATGGCTGTTTGTACTCACGTTGTCCACCCCCAATTTCATCAACCTTACCACTCTTAAACCTTTGTGTTCTACTCCACAGTTGTCATAATTTGTTTCACATAGACCACTTGGAAACAAATTCTCCAAGATAGCATTTTAATAATATGCAGCACTCCATCCACAAGCAAAAAGCACTGCTTAGGTAAAACTCTAGTCATAGGTAACATTTCCTAGATAGGCAACACTACATTTATAGGTATCTTCTTTCTTCACACATAATACTCTTCAAAAAGTAACACTCCGTCCCTTAATAATGCTCTCTCTGCTGATAGTATTCTCTGTATCAGTGATGCTCCCTCCATTGATAATATTGGTTCTTCCTTCATTGATAATGCTCTCACAATAAATATTTTTCCCTGTTTTAAAGATGTCAGCTCTATTCATAATGCTTTCACTATGCATAGCAATTTCTATTTTAATGATGCACTTTCCATCAATAATGCTCTCACTTTGCTAAGTATTCTCTTCCATAGTGTTGATGCTTCAATCTTTTCAGCCTTTTTAGATATCAAACAACTATAAACTTAATTAAAGAAAAGTTATGGTAGAACCAGTTATAGAATCTTAACGTATGTTTAAAAAAAACTCAGAAATTCACTTAAAAACACAAAGTATAGTTAAGGTTACAAATGAAAACTGACAAAAACATTGAAATGTGCAAGTTATGGTTAGCTCCACAATCCATAGCTTGCACAATAGCTGTGCAAACCATAACTCGCACATCAAATGAATTGGCCATGATGTCACAGATGCAACTACAAATGTTGCAAAGAATCTTGCAGATGAGACTGCATATCAAATTACCATTATCACTATGAATGTAATATATTGTGCTTTTACGTCTTGTTAGTTCTTGTTATGGATATTGTGAGGTCAAAGAATTTGGGGCTCGTACACCTTTTTTCAGAACACGGGGTAATAGCCGCAGTAACATAATTTTCTCTGTTGCTGCAAGCCAAACAGAATCTTTCGGTGGGGGACCTGACTGTAGGTTGCTCTTTGTTACTAAAATAAGCGATTGAAAAAATGACATCACATTTGACATGGAGGTTAAACTTTACTTAAGGAAGTGTCCTAGTTTGGGGTAAATCTGCTAAGTAATGTTTTATTTGCATCAGGAATGTTAATAATTTGGGCATAGCCTTGGATTCAGCAATTCATAATATATTTAAATCCTATTGCCCATGGGAGGTCTTTCTCCCATCAGCTATTTGGTACTGCAGATTCAAAAAATGAGTGCACGCTGCTAGAATGATTCGATTGGCTGGCCGCAACATTGAGGGGAAATGCTGTGGCTGCCATTACAGAATACAAGACTAAAATAAAAAGGTCATATAAAGGGGCACTGTGACCACACCCTAACCTTCATGCCTGTGATCTGAGAGATCCCCCACTTGCACTTAAATTAAAAAATGTATTTTTAGGGATTCACAGATAAGTCCCTTGGTATCTCCCCTGAAGGGATCCAGAGTTTAGGTCTACAGAACCGTCAAACATCCCCTGCCTGCAACACCACTAGCAGGATGAGCTTCATGGATGGAAAGGCCCTACTGCGTCTGGCTGAGGACGGTACTGTCTAAAACTTGCATCCACTTGCTAGACCATTACAAAGGCGAGCTTTACAGAGGGAAGGGCCACCTGTGCCGGGCCTAGGGCTGTACTGCCTCAAGCTTACATTCAGTTGGTTGACCACTATCAGGGCAATGTTTATAGACTGAAGGGCCCCACTGTTCATGGCGAAAGGCACTACCATCAAGCTTTCCCCAACTGATAAGCCAGCAAAGAAGTGTCTGAAATGGGGCACCCTACTACCTCAATAAACTCAGCCTGGGTAGGTAAAAAATCAGTACTGAGAGAACCTTTGTCCAACCACTGGTAGCTATGGCACAAGCGGCAGGCAGTTTTGAGGGAAGTGCCTGCTAAGTTCAAACAGTACAAACAATTTCAAAGTAAAGAACATAACACAATAAAATCCCAAACTAATTTAGAAAAATAGAGAAAAGATTAATGAGCAAAAAACACCAAGAGAATTAAAATAGGATAAGGGGCATTACAGAAATGGATTTTTAAAGTTGTAAGGGAAAATGGACCTAGAAATTAGTCAAACACTTTGAAAAAACAAAAAGAAGTTTGCTATGGACCAGAACCTAGGCAAAATATCAGACCGACAATGATGGAGTGGAGATTGAATACACTAAGCGGGTTGTCCAGGTCAAAGTTTTTACCTTCAGACTTAGCCACCAATTATAAGGAAAGCTTCTTCTGGTCAGCCCGAACCCCCGAGCTCCTCAGGGCAGGATTCTGGGCATCAAGTCTCTCTCCTGCCAGGTCTCCTTTAGGGACTAGTCCTCTTTAGTCAGCTGGGCACACTTGGAATCAGGGGTGCTTCTGCTTTTTGTGCCCCTGAAACAGGTACACAGGAGGCCAACCACATGCAGTGGCATAGGAAGGGGGGTGCGGTGGGTGCAGGCCGCCCCGGGTGTCATCACTGAGGAGGGTGACAAAATGGCAAAAATATGTGTTTTAAACATATATTTTTGCCATTTTGTCAAGCCGGGGGTGACAAGAAATCACTAAGGGGGGTGACAAAATGGCAAAAATATGTGTTTTAAACACATATTTTTGCCATTTTGTCAAGCCGGGGGTGACAAGAAATTTTCCGCACCGGGTACCACCTGACCTTGCTACGCCACTGACCACATGATCTTTGGAGAGCAGTTCCAGTCTCTGCTTGCTAGCAGGGTTCAGGAGTCCTAGAATCCTTGTTGAGTCTACTTCTTCCAGCAGGAGCCAGGATTCTTCTTCCCGCAGGGTCTTCTTCAGATGGAGTCTTCCCAGGTCCAGGAATGTTCTGAAGAGCTGGTGGTAAAGGTGGAGGTGCTAGATTTATCCTGTGCACCAGCCAGTTATTGGAGGAATTCTAACACTAAATCCTTACAATTGTCCCAGTCCCCTCACCTCCATTTGTAGCTGTCAGGAACGTGCCCGAGCCTCGTGACCTCCACCACGTCACACCCTGTGAGTAGTCTGAGTGTTAGGTTTTCTCACCCATTCTCCCACCAGCTCCTGGTTGCCCTGGTCCACTGCTTGGCATCACAGACTCTCACATATCGCACACTACCTCCATTGTACGGTTGAGAAACGGGGCATGCTCAAGACTTAAGGGCACTACAGTTGCGTAGGTTCTGCTGCAAACCGGTTCCTTACTCTTACTGTTCTCCAGATACCCACTGTGGATTTCCAGGCATCTCTTGCAGAGAATGCACTCACTTGAAGGCTCCCTAGAGGGCCTATCCTGGTCCAAGTCTTCTGCAGGTCTCATGCAGCAGCTTTCTGGCTGGTCCTGAGTTGGTGTAAGCTCCTTTTCGTTTTGGCCAGCCTTTAGCAGCTAGGGCAGTGTGACTGAGGTGACCCTCTGCTGCTGGGGCTGCAATGCTTCCGGCCAGGACAGCCCTTTGTTACTGGTGCCACGCAAGGAACTCCCGCAAGGCCGCCAACATCTTGGAGGCCATCTTGGGATTCACAAGGTATTTAAACCCCACCCAGGAAGTGCTTGATGCTTCGCATTGATTTCCTGGTGGGTGGAGCTGGCAGCCTGTTGCTCCGTCCCTGATGGAGTTTCTGCAGGGACCCAGAGCTGGCTCGGACACAGATGGTGAGTGCGGACGTTGGAGTCAGGCGGTGAGTGCTCAGAACACCTTCCTGCTTAGATAAATGTTACACTCCGTCACTTTGTGGTTTTGGACCCAGGGACAGTGGCGCAGTGAGTATGACCACCAATCCTGGGCACTTGTACATTGTCAAAACTAAGGGACTGTCGCAGAGACAGGTTTGGTACACTTGAGTACTACATTTACAAATGTGCTACATTTACAAACCGGAGGCAACAGCAATAGCCTTTCAGGGAAACTATTGACTACATGTGCAGAACTGCACCTTGCAACCCTGCATGGACTCAGTGAACACTTGTGGTATTGTGTAAAGCTTCTTGTGCTTATGAAATAAGTGTTGGCAGTGTATGCATGTCCTGTCAAACAAATCATGATATGAGTGCATGACTAATTAACATTGTTCCATAGAGTGCTTCTACAGAAGCCACAACGTTGCACTGATCTGTCATCCTGCCCCCTCCTTGTGACTCTTAACAGGGAGCCTCTCCATTTACAGGCAGGACCTTATTTGGGTAAGGAATCATTACTGCGATTTTATTTCAAGAGTAATATTTCCGCTAGTTGTAGAGGAAGCCACAAACAGTGTGCCCCTCCTGGCACTGGGGCAAGGTCAGGTAACAGTCCTGTGACTCCTCTCGACTACATGAAAGTGCACCAATCCATCTGATTTTAATTTGAGTTTCTTTTGTTAGTTTGTCATTTGTTCCCAAACCCCCTTCCCTTGGGAGTATCACCTGGTTTATGCTATCCACTTACCTTTGGATGCTTTCAGGGGATTGCGTGACCATGCTGCCTCTGTGACTGAACGCGAAGAGAAGAACGCTTTCCACCTAGGCTGGGTCTGACAGTTGAATTTCCTCTTTACCGTACTGTAAAATTAGTCAGAAGCCCCTGTTTCAAGATGACAGAACCCAGCTGCCACCAAGAAGGCCTGTCTTCAGTGGCTAGGCTACTTCTCTACATTATAGGGTCAAAACTGATTTTCCCTCCTACTGTGACTGGAGCCGACTGGACCGATGTTACCACAAGAGGAACTTTTTATAGTTTGCTGATAACCTTTACGCTGTTTGACAAATCTTCATGAAACTTTCTAAAAAAAAAGTTCACCCACCTCAGCTCCTTCCTGAAAAGTTTTGGGTGATCTGTCAAGCGCGGGCTGAGAACAAAGTGGATTCCAAAACTCAATTTACCCATTCATTTTTTCCATAAGAACATTGAACAGCAGTACCACAAAAACTGCTGAAAGGAATTACACCAGATTTGGCAGAATGCTAGATCTTGGTCCAGAAAGCATGCTTTTATGGTGTAAAGCGGATCAGTAGTTTTTGAGAACTTAAGGTTCAAAATCTTTGCATATCTAGATGCTTGGGTTGGCGGGGGGTTCGCAAGAGATCAGCAATCACACAACTTAAAATAATGCAGAGATCTGATTGGTCGAGGGGGCTTTTTTCACCCCCTGGACATCTTGCTTCTGTGGGAGCTTTCACTTTTATTGGCTGGCTGCATCATGAAGAGAAATGTTGTGGCCACCATTTCAGGACACGGGGACTCGGTCCCCAGGTCCTGAATCAAAAAATAAATGGGATAAGTGCCCAGGGTAGGGGGTTACCTGACTCACTAGATCTTGTGTGTGGGGGACTAGAGGGCCCCCTGGTGCCATATGTCCAGAGATACTTTTTAGGGGGTTTTCGTGATCCTGAGGGAGGCTTACAGGAGTGCAAGAGGCCTCACTGACTTCCGCGAGCCACCCTTGGATTATATGATATGCGAAGGTCTAGTAACCACATACCACAGCACACGCATTTCACCCTGGGGAGTGGCCTATGCAGAAAAACCAGTCCCTCCCCACACCCTACAGACTACACCCATCACCCTGGGGAGTGGTCTGTGTGGGAAGCCACTCCCCCACTTTACAGTGCTATGCCTGGTGCCTCTGGAGTGGTCTGTGTGGAGATGTCCAGTCCCATCCCACACCCTACAGAGCATGCCTGTCACCCTGGGGAGTGGTCTGTGCAGAAAAGCATCTTTCATCCCACACCATATAGTTCATGAGCATCACCCTGGGGAGTGGTCTTGGCGGAAAAGCCACTCCATCCCCACATCCTACAGAGCATGCCCATCACCCTGGGGAATGGCAAAAGTGGAGAAGCCAGTCCCTTCCACACCCTACAGCACACACCTAGCGCCCTGGGAAGTGGTCTGTGTGCAGAAGTCACACCCTCCCCACAACCTACAGCACATGCCCGTTACCCTGGGGAGTGTCTGTGTGGGAAGTCCAGTCCCTTTCCACACCATACAGCATATGCCTGTCGCCCTGTGGAGTGGTCTGTGCAGAGAGTCAAGTCTCTTCCCACACCCTACAATGCACACATGTTGCCCTGACGAGTGGTCTGTGGGGAGATGACAAACTCCCCAAACCCTATGGTGCATGCCTGTTGCCCTGGGGAGTAGTCTGTGCAGGAAAAACTACCCCCTTCCACACTCTACAGCACATGCCCATTGCCCTGGAGAGTGGTCTGTACAGAAGATCCAGTCTCTCCCCACACCGTACCGTGCACACCCATAGCCATGGGGAGTGGTCTGTGAGGAGAAGCCACTCTCTAGCCACATCCTAAAGTTCATGCCTGTTGCCTTGGGAAGTGGTCTGTGCAGAGAGTCCAGTCCCTTCCCTCACCCTACAGAACAAGCTCAACACCCTGGTGAGTGGTCTGAGAGGAGAAGCCACATTTTTCCCACACCCTACAGCACACACCCATCACCCTGAGGAGTGGCCTGTGCAGAAAAGTGACCCTCAACAGCCCACGCCCATAACCCTAAGGAGTGGTCTATGTGGTGAAACTAGTCCCTTTCCACACCCTACAGCACACGCCTATCACCCAGGGGAATTGTCTGTGCCGAGATGTCACATCCTTCCCACACCCTATACATACGCCTGTCACCCTGGGAGTGGTCGGTGGAGACAGTCCAGTCTCTTCCCACAACCTACAGCACACTCCTGTAGATATGGTGCTTGTGGTCTGTGCAGAGAGTCCAGTCCCTCCCACACCCTACAGTGCAGACCTGTCACCTTGAGGAGTGATCTGTGCAGAGAGTCCAGTCGCTTCTCACCCTGTACAGCACACACCCAACATCCTAGAGAGTGGTCTGTGTGGAGAAGCCACATTCTCCCCACACCCTATAGCGTACGCCCGTCACCCTGGGGAGTGGTCTGTGCAGAAAAGCCACACCCAACAGCCCACTCTCATCACCGTGGGGAGTGGTCTGTGTTGAGAAACTAATCCCTTTCCACACCCTACAGGGGAGTGATTTCTCTGCACAGACCACTCCCATGGGAGATAGGCATGAGTGGTCTGTGCAGATAAGCCATTCCCTTCCCACACCCTACAGTGCACACCGTCACTCTGGGGAGTTGTATGTGAGGAGAGTCCAGTCTCTTTTCATACCCTACAGTGCACACCAGTCACCCTGGGGAGTAGTCTATGTGGAGAAGCCACTCAATTTCCACACCCTACAGCAAATACCTACTGCCCTGGGGAGTGGTCTGTGTGGAGAGTTCAGTTTCTCTCCACTCCCTACAGTGCACGCCAGTTGCCAGGGGCAGTGGTGTGTGCAGAGAAACCACTCCCTCCCCACACCTTACAGCACATGTTCATCACCTTGAAAGTGGTCTGTGTGGAGAAGCCACTCCCTCCCCACACCCTACAGCACACACTTGTCACCTTGGAGTAGTCTGTGCAGAGAGTCCAGTACCTTCCCACACCCTACAGCACATGCCCATCACCCTGGGGAGTGGTCTGTTCAGAAACGCCATGCCCAACAGCTCACGCCCATCACCCTGGGGAGTGGTCTGTGTGGAGAAGCTAGTCTGTTTCCACACCCTACAGCGCATACCTATTGCCCAGGGGAGTGGTCTGTGAGGAGAAATCACTTCCTTTCCCCACCCTACAGCACATGGCCGTCACACTGGGGAGTGGTCTTTGTGGAGAGTCCAGTCTCTTCCCACACCCTTAAAAGCAGGCTCATCACCCTGGGGAGTGGTCTGTGCAGAGGAGCCACTGACTTCCCACACCCTACAGCACACACCTGTTGCCCTGGGGAGTGGCCTGTGTGGAGAAGCCACTCCCTTTCCACACCCTACAGTGCACACTCACTGCCCTGGGGAGTGGTTTGTGCAGAGAGTTCGTTTCCTCCCCACACCGTACAGTGCAAGCCAGTTGCCAGGGGAGAGGTCTGTGTGGAGACCTCTCACACCTTACAGCTCATGCCTGTCACCTTGGGTGTCAGGATTCAGGCCTTGTAGCGCCTACCCAACCATTCCTGCCTACAACTCCCATGAGGCATAGGGGGGAGGAGCCACGCGTCTATTTGAAGACGCGTTCGGCGCGCATCCAGCGTGCGTAATTCCGACTGATTCATTCTGTCTCAGTTTCCTTTCCCGTCGACAGCACCAAGGCACGCTGCGGGGATTTTGGCTGCTGGAGGAGATCGAAGACAGTAAGAAGCACGGCGCAGGCGGCGGTGTGCGATACCGCGGAAGCCCGTCGTTGCGGGAAATATCAAAACAACTGAAGGACTCGGAAGAGTTTTTGCCATGAACACGCCTGGTCGGAAGAGGTCAGGTGAGAGTCTTACACGGTGCGAGCGGCGGTGTGCTAAACCACGGAAGCCTTAGAACCGTGAGCATACTTGGTCGTTTCTGTTTGGTAACTAAGGTGGCGGTGTACTATACCGTGGAAGCCTTCTACAGTTACTGAACCAAATTAATTACAGGCTCTATTTAACAACTTAGGCGGCGGTGCCTTAAACCGTTATTGCGCCTTGAATTACGTTTTGTGTTGTTTTCTTTGGTTAGTAGCTTTCTGGAACAGAGGGTTTGAGTAATTCAGCCACTATTCATACTTGACGATTACCAAGGGCTGAATCACTTGTCATTTGGGGGTCAGGATTACCCCGTGAATGGTGAGCCGACAGGTTGGGAATGTCCAGAAGAAGACCCCCACTGTCGTGTTTGGTTTTCTTTTGTTTTCTTTCCAAGGAAGGAGTGTGATATTTATGTTAAAAGGTATACAAAAGGATCTTTAGTGAGAATAATTGAGAATAGAGATGTATTAACACCTGTGAAGTAATTGGTGTTATTTTCTTTTCCAGGTTCTCATCCCTGCTGTTCCCACCCCTTCCTATCCCTCACTTGATCGCCCTACTACTCTATAACTTGTATGTTGGAGTGTGGGGATGTCAGGGAGTGGAACCATTATTGCTTCATCCGGACCCTGAGGAGTA
The DNA here is from genome assembly GCA_963921515.1 of Calotriton arnoldi. NCBI lineage: Eukaryota > Metazoa > Chordata > Amphibia > Caudata > Salamandridae > Calotriton > Calotriton arnoldi. The sequence goes on along the minus strand of CAWUFW010003200.1, from coordinate 35,373 downwards.
CCAGAATCTGACATTGGGAGTAGTCTGTGCAGAGAAGCCACTCCTCCCCACACCCTACAGCACCCACTTGTCGACTTGGGAGTGGTCTGTGCCGAGAGTCCAGTACCGTCCCACACCCTACAGCACACGCCCATGACCCTGGGTAGTGGTCTGTTCAGAAAAGCCACCCCCTCTCCACACTCAAATCCGCATGCCCATCACCCTGGAGAGTAGTCTGCATGGAGAAGCCAGTCCCTTCCCACACCCTATGGCACACGTCCATCACCCTGGAAGGTAGTATGTGCAGGGAAGTCACTCACTCCCCACACCCTATGATGCACTCCTGTTGCCCTAGGGAGTGGTCCTTGTGGAGAGTCCAGTTTCTTCTCAGACCATACAGCATATGCCTGTCACCCTGGGGAGTGGTCTGTGTGGAGATGCCAGTCCCTTCCCACACCCTACTGAGCACTCCCATCAACCTGGGGAGTGGTCTGTGTGGAGAAGCCACTCCCTTTCCACACCCTACAGAGCACTCCCGTCCCCTGGGGAGCGGTCTGTGTTTGAGAAGTAACTCCCTTTCCACACCTATCACCTTGAGGAGTAGTATGTGCACAGAGTCTAAACCCTCCCCACAAACTACAATGCATACCGATCGCCATGGAGAGTGGTATGTCTGGGAAAGCCACTCCCTTCCCACACCCTACAGCATACACCCATCACCATAGGGAGTGGTTTGTGCAGAGAGTCTAGTCCTTCCCACACCTTACAGTGCACGCCCATCACACTGTGGAGTGATCTGTGCAGTGAGGCCACCCTCTTCCCACACCCTACAACACATGCATGTCTCTACTGTGGAGTGGTCTGTGCGAATAGGCAACACCCTACAGTGCACTCTCAATGCCCTGGGGAGTGGTCTGTGCTTAGAGGTCAAACTCTCCTCACACTCTATGGAGCATGCCCGACACGCACAGACCAGATATAGATATGCAGTCTCACATACAAATATGCACGTAATCTCACAGACAAATAGACTGTATTAGACACTCTCACTCACATTCACAAACATAGTCACACAGATATTCACACAAATGTACTCACACACATTCACACAAATATAGAAACACACACTTTCACACTTACTGACATACAACTAATACACAGACACACATATGCATTCACACTCACATACACACACACAGCTCTACATTTTGACAGTGACACATACAGATTCTTAGACGCACCCAGTCATACACACATTTTTGATACACAAACACATGCACAATGATGCACATACTCTCTCTCATCCTCTCTAACACATGCACAATCACACACAAATACTCACACACATTCACAAATATGTAGACTGTCACTCACCATCACACTCTCACAGATATAAATGCTGAATCATCACACTTACTCAAACTTACAGCTAATACATACACATGATACTTATACACTCTCACACATACCATCCTTATGTCCTCTCATACATAGCCACACACAGAGACACACACATACACAGCTTAACACTCACAAATACACACATCCTCAGACACACACAGTCATACACAGACACACATCTGACATACAAACAGGCACACAATCACGCACACACATATAAGGCCTGTTTTACCAAGGGCCTCCGCCCTTGTGGTGGAGTCTCCTCACTCGGGGCGGAATCTCCGCAATGAGAATTCTTGTTTGTATCTGTGAATTCTCACTGCGATGATACCTCCCCGAGTACGGAATGACACTTCTCATTGCAGACATTCCACTCACGATTGCGCAGGCCCTTTGTGAATCAGGCCCACAGTGTCTAACACACTCTCATACGCATGCACAAAAACACACAGGCATACACACACATTTATACAAATGTAACTCAAGCAAACATACACTCACACATATAAACACACAATAAGCACTTTCACACTTACTCTGACATAAGTAACAGATACTCACACTGTAGCAGAAGTATAGACACACATATACATGACATACAACACTTTTTTTCTTTTTAACCAAAAAGAGGTGGTTCTAAAAAGAACCTTTTCTTAGGATTTTTGATCTTAGAATATTTTCTTTGTGTTTTTCACAAATTTTTGTTGGGTAAACTTAACTTCAAAACAGGATAGATAAACATAGAGATAAATGCAAAGTCTGAAAAAAATGTATGGCTTCTTTGAACACTTATGCTCCTTCACAAGTTTGTCTTTTAATCTTGTGTTTATTTCTCTATATCAAATAATGAGACTGCACTGATGACAGAGTAACACAATATCCTGGTATTCAGGTTTTGAATCATTTTCTTGTTGTACCACTTCAGATGGTGTTTGTTGTCCAGCCAATGGTGTTGAAAAAGAGGCAGATGTTGAAGATTCAGCTCTTTCAAGTTTAGCCCTAACAATTGGTGTAGATAGAATATATAGATCTCATGTTGCACCACATACTAGTGGTGCCTTGAGGCTACTTTTTTTCTGTCCCTCTTAAAAATGTCTTGTTGCACAGATTGCATATAATGTGTCTAGAAGACACTTTCTTCTCTTCTGGAGCAGTTGTAAAAATTGCCACACCAGTGACTCCTTTTCCATTCATGGTATTTTTTCTTCTTCCTCCCTCTCATCTCTGGCATCTTCTCTCTCTCCTCTGGAAGCAATTTTTTACTAGCAAAATGTTGAGAAAAATAGCAAAGGTCCAAGTTTAAGTGCTTTGGAGTTTCAGATGGTCCTGCCAGAATGCCCTGGAACTTAGTAATGAGGTAAACAGAGGTGGGTTATTTCTATAAAGAGAGATTGACAGTTATTCCATTCAATCGCAATTCAACACTTAGTCTTGCAGGCCTTTCGCAAGAGACCTGAGGTACACATGTTAGAGCACAAAAAACGAAAACCATGCAAGTAATACTCAAAACCATAGGACAAATCAAAATAAAATGTTTCACATGGAAAATCTCTAGACTAATTTAAAAGTGATGAACTGTGTTTTGTACCAAACGCAACTTTGCAGCACAGATGTTTTCTCCCTAGAGAGTCCCATGGGATGCAAAACAGGAAGTACAACCCGCTTACAGTTCCCGCAGGGGCCTTTCATTGGTGGAAAACTCTCTCGGGACTCTCATGAGATCGTAAAACTGGATAACAAAGGTAATGCAGGGACCTCCATATCTCATAAGAGAGATAACTCTTATGACAGACAGTGCCAATTTCTAGAGCTTGAGAAAGTCAAGCTTAGGCTCAGGCAATAGCAATTGGCCCTAGATAAGGAATCCCTAGAACTCCAGAAGGCAAGAAAGAAATTGGGACTAGAGTCCCATGGTGGCAGCAACAGTGTCCCAAGAAGTAAGGAATATACTTATGATCATAGGAACCTGAGCAAGATAGTCCCTCCCTACCATGGTGGGGATGACATCCACAAAAGGATAACTGCTTTAGAGAGGGCCTGTAAAGTACAGAGGGTCCCTCAAGAGCAGTGGGCAGCTATCTTGTGGCTCTCCTTTGCTGACAAAGGTAGAGATAAGCTCCTCACTGTTAGAGAAGAGGATGCTGACAACTATTTAGTCCTGAAGAGTGCTCTCATTGATGGGTTTGTCTTAGCCACTGAACAGTACAGGATTAAGTTCAGAGACACCCAGAAGACACAGACTCAGGACTGGGTAGACTTTGTAGATTGTGCTACTAAGACTCTGGAAGGCTGGTTACTTGCCAGCAAAGTGAATGATTTCAAGGGATTGTACAATTTGATTATGAGGGAGCAGATCCTTAATAATTGCCAAAATCAGTTGTTGCATCAGTACTTGGTTGACTCTGATCTGACTTCTCCCCAAGAATTGGGAAAGAAGGCAGATAGGTGGGTCAGAACCAGGGTGAAGCAGAAAAACCAGACCACAGGTGGTGACCAGAAGAAGCAAGATGCTAAACCTTCAGATAAGGGTGGGGAAAGGGTAAAGACCAGAAGTCTTCATCAGGGCCCCAAAACCTGCATCTGGGTGGGAGTCACAGTCTAACAAAGGTAAAGGCAAAAAGAAACCTTGGTGCTTCCTGTGTAAGGAGAGAACCCATTGGACAAGAGATGCCAATTGTTCAAGGGCCAAGGATCCTCCTACCACCACCACTGCCCCTAAGGCAACTGTTCCCCCTAGTTCAGCTCCAAGTGGTGATACAGGGAACAAGGGTATAGAAGGGTTAACCTTGGGATCTGAGGTGGGTTCTGGCCTAGTCAGAACTCCAGCTCAGGCTGTACTTGTCTGTGATGGAGGCATAGATATTGCCTCCTTATTTGTGAGCCCCAGTAACCTGGGCAAATAAAGACAACAGCCATTGATCAATGGTAAGGAGGCCATGGCATATAGGGACACAGGAGCAAGTGTCACAATGGTGACAAAAGATCTTGTGGACCCTGACCAGATCATACTTGGTGAGATGTGCCAAGTGACAAATGCTAATAATGTCAGGACAGACCATTCCTTGGCAGCTGTTAATTTCAGCTGGGGAGGGGTAACTGGCCCTAAGAAGGTTGTGGATAGCTCAGACCTCCCTGTGGAATGCTTGTTGGGCAATGATTTGGAAACTTCAGCCTGGGCTGAAGTGGAACTCAGGACACATGCAGCACTGTTGGGCATCTCTGCAGATGTGTTTGCTGTGACTAGGTCACAGGCCAAACTGTCTTCAACGTAACAGGCCCTGGATCCTGAAAAGATGGACCAGGAGCCTTCCAAGAGAAGGAGCAGGAGGGATAAGGCAGTGTCTTCCCCCCAGACCCAGAGTGAGGATCAGTCTCCTGAGGGGGATGATCCCAGTCCTTGTGAAGGAACTGTCTCAGAGGGACTTGAACCTGGTCAGGTTGAGTTCTTGGGGATAGGGGGCCCTTCCAGGGCAGGACTGAGTCAGGAGCAGCAAACCTGCCCCTCTCTTGAACCCCTCAGACAGCAAGCTGCTGCTGAGGCTGCTGGGAGTGCCAGTGGGTCCCACAGGATCTACTGGGAAGAAGGACTCCTTTACTCAGAGGGTAGAGACCCCAAGTCTGGTGCCACCAGGAGGTTGGTCATACCTCTGAAGTTTAGGGGCTTCCTACTGACACTGGCACATGATATCCCTTTAGCATGACATTTAGACCAAAGCAAGACTTGGGACAGGCTTGTCCCTCACTTTCACTCGCCTCACATGTCAGAGGACACAAAGGAGTTTTGTCGCTCCTGTACCACCTGTCAAGCCAGTGGTAAGGCAGGTGGTACCACAAAGGCCCCCCTAATACCACTACCTGTGGTGGGGGTTCCCTTTGAGAGGGTTGGGATTTACATAATTGGTGCCATGGATCCTCCAACTGCATCTGGGCACAGATATATTCTAGTGGTGGTGGACCATGCCACTAGGTACCCAGAAGCAATACCCCTTAGAACCACCACAGCTCCTGTGGTGGCCAGGGTCCTCCTGGGAATTATTTCCAGATTGGGCTTCCCTAAGGAGGTCTTAACTGACAGAGGTGCAAACTTCATGTCTAGTTACATCACTGCAATGTGGAAGGAATGTGGAGTAAATTACAAATTTACCACACCCTATCACCCACAATGCAATGGGTTAGTCGAAAGGTTCAACAAAACCCTGAAGGGCATGATCATGGGCCTCCCAGAAAAGCTTAGGCGAAATGGGATGTCCTGTTGCCCTGCCTTCTCTTTGTCTACACAGAGGTCCCTCAGAAGGGGGTTGCCTACAGCCCTTTTGAACTTCTGTTTGGGCATCCAGTTAGGGGTCCCTTGTGTTTAGTGAAGAAGGGATGGGAGTTACCTCTCAAACCACCTAAGCAAGACATAGTGGACTATGTACTTGGTCTCCGCTCCAGGATGGCTGAGTATATGAAGAAGGCAAGTAAAAACCTTGAGGCTAGCCAAGAATTACAGAAAGCTTGGCATGACCAAAAGGCTGTACTGACTGTGTACCAGCCAGGACAGAAGGTATGGGTGTTGGAGCCTGTGGCTCCAGCAGCTCTCCAGGATAAGTGGAGTGGGCCCCATAACATTCTTGAGCAAAAGGGAGAGGTCACCTACCTGGTGGACCTTGGAACTCCCAGGAGACCCCACAGGGTGCTCCATGTGAACAGGCTCAAGCCATATGTTGACAGGGCAGACATGGGCTTGCTCATGGCTACTGATGAGGGACAGGAGGAAGAGAGTGACCCACTCCCTGACCTCCTCTCACAGAACCATGATGATGGCTCAGTAGATGGTGTAGCCTTGGCAGGCAGCCTCACTGAGCAACAACAGACTGATTGCAGGAAGGTCCTCAATCAGTACAGACATATGTTTTCCCTGACTCCTAGTCAGACCACTTGGTGTACCCATGAAGTGGACACAGGTAAAAGTCTGCCTGTTAAAACAAGATTTACAGGCAACCTGACCATGTCAGGGACTGCATCAGGACTGAGGTCCAAAAGATGCTGGAACTGGTTGTGATGGAACCCTCAGATAGCCCTTGGGCTAGTCCAGTGGCCCTGGTACCCAAACCTCTTACCCAGGGTGGTAAGAGAGAAATGAGGTTTTGTGTGGACTACAGGGGGCTCAATGCAGTCACTAGGACTGATGCTCACCCTGTTCCTAGGGCAGATGAGCTCACTGATACTTTGGGCTCAGCCAAGTTCTTGAGTACATTTGACCTCACTGCTGGTTATTGGCAAATCAGACTAGCTGAGGATGCCAAACCCAAAACAGCATTTTCAACCCCTAGTGGGCATTGTCAATTTATTGTGATGCCCTTGGCTGAAGAATGCACCTGCCACATTTCAAAGGTTGGTGAATAAAGTTCTCACAGGCCTGGAAGACTACAGTGCAGCTTATCTAGATGATATTGCTGTCTTTAGTTCCACCTGAGAGGAACACCTGGTCCACCTAAGAAATGTTCTGGAGGCCCTGCAAAAGGCAAGCCTCACTATCAAGGCCACCAAGTGCCAGATAGGGCAGAGTAAGGTTGTATATCTGGGCCATCTTGTGGGTGGAGGCCAGGTTCAACCCTTGCAGAGCAAAATTCAGACCATCATAGACTGGGTTGCTCCAACTACCCAGACTCAGGTCAGAGCTTTCTTGGGCCTGACTGGGTATTACAGGAGGTTTGTTAAGGGATATGGATCTATAGTGACCCCCTTAAATGATCTGACCTCTAAGAAAATGCCTAAGAAAGTTCAGTGGACAGTTAGCTGTCAAAAGGCATTTGATGACCTGAAGCAGGCCAAGTGCACTGCTCCCATTCTGCAAAGTCCTGACTATTCCAAACAATTCATTGTTCAAACTGATGCATCTGAGTTGGGGGTAGGGGCTGTGTTATCACAACTGAATGAAGAGGGTCAGGATCAGCCAGTAGCTTTTATAAACAGAAGGCTGACCCCCAGAGAGAAACGTTGGTCAGCTATTGAGAGGGAAGCCTTTGCTGTGGTTTGGGCTCTGAAGAAGCTGAGGCCATACTTGTTTGGCACTCACTTCATTGTTCAGACAGACCATAAGCCCCTCTTATGGCTAAAACAGATGAAGGGAGAAAACCCCAAACTTTTGAGGTGGTCCATTTCCCTACAGGGAATGGGCTACACAGTGGAACATAGACCTGGGAGTAGCCATGCCAATGCAGATGGACTCTCCAGATATTTCCACTTAGAAAATGAAGACTCAACTGGTCAAGGTTAGTCCCATGTCCTTTCGTTTGGGGGGGGGTTGTGAAGGAAAGTAGGATGTGCTTCTTATGGTTACCCCCACTTTTTGCTTGATGTTGCACTGTTTCTGACTAGTCTGACTGGGATCCTGCTAATCAGGACCCCAGTCTATCTGCTTTCTCCTTTAAATTGTTACACATGTACTTTGGTACACTCCAGATTGGATACTGGGGTACCCTTATAAGTCCCTAGTATATGGTACCCATGTACCCAGGGCATAGGTACCCCAGAGGCCTCCCATGGGCTGAAGCATGTATTATGCCACCCATGAGAGGCCATGCAAAATAGAACTACAGGTCTGCTACTGCAACCTGTGTAAGATGGTGCTTGCACCACTTACTTTATATATAGGTTCACTATATCTATAGGTCACTACACTTAAAACTTATAAGTCACCCCTATAGCAGGCCTTATCAATCCTGAAGGCAGGGTGCTGGGTTTTTAGTGAGAGGGTGCCACTGCATGAGCAGAGCCTCTATGCAGCCTTCGGAGACCATTCTTCCGGGTTGTCTGTGACTCAGCTGGACATATAGGAAGAGGTGCATTATAACCTCGCGGTAAATGCTATCTCGAAAACAGCTGCATAGAAACATATTGTGTTTGGTATCAAACACCTTGGAATCATACCTTCACACCGGTTACCGGTGAGGAGGTATGATTCCACCCTTCTGAAGCGAGCTTCGTGGGGTCACTGGTCTATCCGGTGCCAGCCTTCTCGACCCGGTCAGCACAAAATGAATGCTGCTGACCAGAGACACATTTCTGCCCTCCTGCTGCTGAGCCAAGCTCGAGCAGAGGAAGGCAGCACAATAGGCATCCTGTCACAGGGTGGTGTGACCACCTCCCAGACAGGATTTAATGTATTGGGGCTGGGTGGGTGCACTCTGAGAGTGCCTGAAAGTCTGCACTTGGGGCGCATTTGGTGTCCCTGTGCATAGACCAGCTCAAACCAGTTCTGGGAGCCATTGGCTCCTGATCTGGCGCGAAACTGGACAAAGGACATGGGTGTAACCACCCCTCTGTCCTGACCCTCCCCTAGGAGGGTCCCCCGAATCTGTCCAACCCCCTCCAGTGGGTACAAAAGGGCTTACCTGGCTGTAAGACTTTAGATTTTACCTGGACAAGATTCTACAGGAAGAAACCACTGACCTTCGACCGTCTGGACACACTGGACTCCGCTGGACTTCGACTGGGCTCGACTTCATCCCCCTCTCCGTCTAAAGCTTTGTCTGTGCCCTTGCTCCATACAGGCTCTGTGCAGGACCTGTGGTGCACTAAGGACAACTGAAGAATCTCCCTTGGGGTGAAGGAGTCACTCCCCTGCATTTGCAGGCACCTCAACGCAACTGACCGGTCTGCTGCTCCTGAGCTCCTGCGGACTCCGAAGATTTCAGCAACACAGGAGGTGGGTTTCTGAAGGTCCCTGAGGTCGATCTGCCCTCTCAGCAAGTTTGAGGCCAGTATCCCTCGTGGGGACTGCATAACCCGAACCCCTGTGCACCGCGTCCATTTGCAGTTGCATAAGCTTGTTGGCGATTCCCGAGCTTGTGCATTGGACTACGTGCAGTCCTGACCTGAGCAGTATTTGCACCAAAGAACTCCGGCCTCCTCACACCGAGTGCTCCGTGGGCTGGTACTTTGTGATCTTGCTCGAGGTCCCCTCGCGACTCCTGGTCATTCGGCCTGTGGGTCCCCCTGAGGGTCACTTTGATTTCTGTTGGGCTTTCCTGGTTGCTCCAGACGTGCCCTGACTCCCCATTGCTTGGTAAGTCCCCTGGACCTTGCTGGTACACACCGTAACCTGCTTGACCTTTCTGCATGGGTTGCTTTTGCCAAGGCTTGTTGGTGCTCCAGCCGGACACTGACCCCTCAGCACTCGACATCCTTTGTGGGACAGCTCGCATATGGCTCCTGGTCATCCTCGACATCTCCTGGTCCTCGTAGCTGCAGAGTCAAGTATCCCTTCTTTGCACCTGAAGCACCCGACATCGGTGGGCATTCGTCTACCAAGCCCCTGGTCACTCTGAAGTGACCCAGACTCTGTCCCCTCTGCTTTCAGGTTCCTTCCTTCAAGAATCCAGGCTTGGATTCCACCGGACCCTCTTCACCTTCACGGCAGCAGTACTTCTTCGCAGCCTTCCATTGAGAATGACGGTGGTTTCGGACACCACACCAGACCTATGCACCCGGCTCTTCTGGGATAGGTAACTCGGGTACTACAGTATCCACGGGTGGGGTGGCTATCCAATCTCTTAAGTTCCAAAGGGTTTCCTCGAAGTCCTCCTAGAAGGGTCCTTAAACTGTAAAATTGCAAACACGACTTCCCCATAGAATTGTACGGAGCCCGCGGTCGTGTTTGCACACTGCACCCGTCCTCCGTGGGGTCCCTAGCTACTCACCTGGGGTGGTTCCTTGGGGTCCCAACAATTCTACGTGCTCTAGACCTTGTCTTGACCCAAGTCGTGGTTGTTATACCACTATTTTAGTATATGGTTTGGTCTCCCCTTGGAGCCCACTGTGTATTGTGCTACTTACAACTGTTCTATTGATCTCGTATTCTGTGCTTTGTGTTCTATTCTCGTGTAGAGGATACTAGAGAGTGCTATATTAATAAATACATATTTTTATATAACTACTGTGTGGTTCTCCTTTCATATAGTCAATATAGGAGGTGATGTTATGGTAAAACAAGCTGCTTTACATTCCTTCAAGATTAAGCCTGAAGGCTGCTCTCCACAGCTACCACTAGGATAGCTTTCTAAAGGTTATCTTTGACCTCATACATCATAAGGGTCGTTTGGACTGGTGCAAGGTGCCCACTTTAATTAGTGGACAGCATATACCAGGCCAACTTCTCACAGTAACAATGGGGCTTACTTCAAGCAGGTCTATCCACAACATAGGCAAAATGAAATGAGAGCCTACAAAGCCCTCCACTACGCTGGACCAGCATACCTGAACCACAGCCTCTCATTCCATGTACCCACCAGACACCTCTGCTCTGCCCAGCTGGCCCTTGCCACGGTCCCTCAAATCCACAAGACTAAAACAAGAGGAAGATCCTTCTCCTACCTCACTGCCAAGACTTGGAACACCTTGCCTCTCCACCTCAGACAATACCCGTCGCTGACCCAATTCGGGAAGGATCTCAAGAATTGGCTCGTTGACTGAACCCCAGTGCTCAGACGGTTCAGCAGCCCACTCCCCCCACCCCACCCAGCACCTTGAGACCCTCACGGGTGAGTAGCCACGCTTCACAAACCCTGATTGATAGATTGAGCTCTCTGCACCTGGCTGCTATCACATTCTTGAAGCAGTAATCAGAGACAGAAAAAACAGCAGGCCCTTCCTAGAAACTTCATCACTTTAAATAACAGAAACTACTGTCCCACCTCTCACCACCTATCAACTACCTAATGGCAGTGTTCTGGAAGAAATAATCACCAGTCCTTTGCTACAAGGAAATAATGGAATTTTTTGCTGTCTCCATCTTCCTCACTTCACTGTCTGGGTCTCCACCCTCCAGCCACAGGAATACAGAAAAAGCACATGCACTGTCTGGGGACGTTTTGTCATTCTCCATCTTGTGCCATGCTAAACAAGGGGCACACAAAATGGATCCCACTTGCCCCATTACTCAGAGACACACAAAGCAGGGAGTCATCCAACCATACATGTGCTACGCACATACTGCATATATACACAAACGTTACTGCACGCAAAATGTCAGCGCAAGGTTTGGGGTTTTACATAACAGCAAAACTTTAAATCAGAAGAGGCAGTAGACTACATTCTCACTAGCACAAAGAAAAAGGTCTGGTCACACTACAAAAAGAGGAGCTTTCCCTTCAGCAACAGGAGGTCCTCTGGCAGAAACTGGAAGGGAATTTCCTGCCAGTACACAGGGTGCTAATGACTAAGAATCAGTGTCTAATACCATAGCTTTAGTTCTGAAGAAATTTCAATGGGTTCCATTTGAAACTGGTTGTCACTTGTCACTATATATATATCCATACCTTATTATGAGGTGTTGGGGGCACTGCCGAGTAGCAGCCAGTTGCGGCACTCAATGGCATTAGTGAACTCATTTTAAATCTGGCTTTATTAAAGCAAATGCAAAATAAGTGGGACGGTGGGGGGATCACAGTTTCTATATTCTGATTAACATAAAGTGTGAAGAAATGCAATTTGTTTTTATGTAGACAGCTGTCAACAATGCAAGTATTCTCTAATGCTTTGTGTTTTGCATTTTTTAATACAGAGGTCTTCAAACTGTTTTGCTCTGTGCTCCCCTTAAGCAAAATGTTTTGAAGTTGGGTTCCCCTCCATAACTTTATGGCAAGACCTGGGGGAGATGGAGGGACGAGGCTTATTAGATCTTTTCAGGGGTGCTTTTACTGTAGCCTGTAATCCACACTAAATGTGACTTTTATAAAAGAGCAAATACATCAAACAAAAACAGGAAATTGACCAAAAAACACTACTCCCCATATTTTGGGTGATGTGAGATCCTCACACTCCTCTTTCCCAATGCAGCTACACCTGCTGCACTCATGAGTAGCAGGCTATCTCCCCTGCCTCTTTCACCCTTTCCCCTCATCTCTGGACATCACTCCAGTGTTGAAACACACCCCTTGTGCTTTTCATTAAAAAATGAATCCCCACTTGTTGCATGCCTCTTTGCAGCAAGAATGCCCTCAGACCTAATGTAGCATGGATAATGAGCCCCCATGCTTCTATTGTAAAGTAAAACAGTCATACTTGTGATGCAGTGGGCCCATCACACTCCTGGGCACTAGTTTCACTGCACCTTTTTCATTAATGAGAGCTACTGCCTTGTGAAGCAGGCAGTCTCCTCCACAGCATGTTAAACATGGACCTCCATTTTGCCCCATCCACCACTCTGCCATCTTTCTGAAGCCTAAGCTAAGGTGTCTCCTCTGCTTCAAATTTGACCTCTCTTGGGCCATTAGTCTGTAGCCTAAATCTAAACTGGCACATCGAGGGTGGATAGTGCAAGGAAGTATATATAGTAAAGCAGCCATAATTGGGGTTTAGTTGGGACCTCACACCCTTAGACCCCCAGTTCCACAGCATCTGCAGCACCAATAATACTTATTCCACTGCCCACACCACTGGACCATCACTCCTAGGCAAATAGGCTGTCTGCCACTTTATGTTAAAAAAAAAAAAAAGGGAAAAAGCCCCACATCTCAGCCCCCTGTTGCTTAGGACCTCTTCCCAGCACTGCAAGATTGACCTGGACCCCAATGTTAGCACGAAAAATGGCTCCCACTCCTCTTTTTGCTAGTTTTTTGCTAGACACAGCCATTTCCTCATTGCCACTGCACCTGCTGCACTGAAGGTAATGAAGGTCCATTTTAAAAAGAATGTGCCTGCAGATCTTGCTACCTAGCCACTTTGGGGCATCTCTCTGAGGAAGCCGCCCCTGTCCATTTGTAAATGAATCCCCAAATGTAAAGACTGGCTGGGAGCAGGTATAGGCTCTAATTTTTGGAGTCACTTGAAAAATCATGGTGACACAGATGTATTATTTTTGAGAGGTAGTGTAAGGGTGCAGAGTTTTCAAAAGGGTCTTTTTAATAGACTTGCAAAAATTTTTGCACTAGGTACTGTCTAGCTACTTATAACTAATATGTATTTTTTGAAAGTGCTTGTTTTATCCTAAACACGAAATCATTTTGTGGTGGTCTATCTTATAGGGTGTGTAATACAATTTTAAAATAATGGCTTACATATCCATGGTACTTTTTTAGGTCTCGCCTATGCAGCGCGCATGCGCTGCATAGGCAAAAAGACCTTTTGCAATCGCTTCGGCTTTTCAGCCAAAAACGTGCACGCGTTCCATTGCCTTCAATGGCAACGCGTGCACGTTTGGCGATTCACTTGCGGGAGTGAGCGGCGCCATATTGTAGCAATTATCGCTCCTGGCACAGCTCGCTCCCGCAAGGGAAACGCTTTCCCTTTTTTTTTTTACTTGAGGCGCGCACGCTTGTTTACCAATGCGAAGTCGTGCCATATGAAGGACTGGCATGTATGTTTCTTGGATTGACACAGGTAACAGGTAATTGAGCAGGCCTTCCATGCATCGCTTTCTTGCATCTACTGCCCTCCTGTAGTAGGAAACGAGAAATCTTTCTACAGAGGTGTGAAATAAAATAGCAGTACATATGACCGCTCTGACACATGCATCCCGATGTCACGTTTTAGGGTAATGCCTCGTAATATCAGCGAAGAAAGGTCTCTCAGATCTGCCGACTTCCTCACTGTGTTATTTTTGTTTATGGCTCTGGATTCTGGGATCGGTTTTTTGAAAAAACGGTTTTTGTCTGTAGTGAGTTCTCATTCTGCACTTTAAGTTACATTTATTATAAAGTGGTGTGCTACTCGGACTGGGCGTGGCTAGCCATGAGGTGAGACGGCTGCCTTAATTGCTGCTCATGGTGTGAGCTGCAACACCAGAGAAGTGAAATGGCTCTTGGGATTGTGGATTGAGATGCGGACTGGCAGTGAATTCTTGAGCAGCGAGAACACCCTCTCCCCCTGCTCAAACGGGCCCTGAGTGGGCCCAGGGTGAAGAACTGACGGCAGCCGCAACACTGCATGCGGACAGCGCCACAGGGGCCACTAGTGGACACTGCCCACTGTGTCCGTGCTCTGGGGAGGCCTCACCTAGATCGAGAAGAGGTGCGCCGTGGTGGTGGCTGGCGTCTTGTTCAGTCTTCTGATGAGTGACAATAGTAGGCCTGGGCAGAGTGCCTCTACGCGGAACTCTGCGAGGTGACCAAAAAACTCTGCCATGCTTCGTGGAGTTTAGCAAGCGGCAGAGTGTGTTATGTTGTGCCGTTCACGCAGATTTTTAGTGACATACAACAGGGAGGAGAGAGAGACGCAGAGTGAGATATGAGACAGGGGGAAGGGAGCGGGGGACGGGGCTAGTTTGAACGGTTTCACCAGGGCTGCTTCTGGTTCCCGGTGCAGCCCCGTACCTATGCCAGCTGCCCAAGCACACCGAAGGCAAAGAGGAGCTCTTTCTCACCAGTGAGGATGTGCTTTTCTCCAGGTTCTGCTGGCATTATATTTTCCATCCCTGGGGTTCCCACCTGTGCCGATCATCAAGAGGCAAGCTTCATAGTTGCCTTCACTATAGTTGGCGGCAAGTTTCTCACAGTGTCTGTCAGTGATACAGCGCTGTCACCTGTCTAGGTTGGATCAGAACAGTTTATGTTCCGCTTCTCTATTCAGGTCATACAAAGGAGAATGTCCCATTGAACTCTGTAGTTGTGTTCAGTCTTGAATATGGCTTAAGAAAGCACTGCATAGAAATATTTCTATGTACATAACCTGTACTTGTAAAGTGCACAAGATGGAGCATCTTGGTGCGGAATAACAGATGTTAATGGTACTCCTCCAACTCGAAAGGATGAAAGTCTGAGTGGGTCCGCTGGCACTGAACCCTGAAACCATGAATTCAATCAAAGATTCCTGAAGATGATGCATGGATTTACTGGCCTACTAGACCTGCCTTTAAAAACATTAGGGCCTCAATTACATATCGGGTGGACTATCCCTATAAGTGCAGCGCCACACCTTTAAATGGATGCGCCTGGCACAGACCAGGGCAGTGCTCACGATTACAAAAAAAATGCTCTTTCCTCAGCGCAAGCATGAGCTCTGACATTGGGTGTGACTGTGAGAGTGTGTAACAGTCAGGGTGCATGTGAGTTACATCCTGTGCATGCATTTCTAGGTGCATGTGTGTGTGTGAGGGTACTAGCATACCCTACTAAGCACTGGAAGCGCGTAGGCATCCCTGGCATATGATGTGCATCCCAGGTATTCTTTCATTACTTACACCATTTAGAAGTGTGGTACAAAGTGCTATAAAAAATAAGCTAGTATTAGTAAGGCAGATAATTGAGGAATTCATAGTTTCTGCTGATGCTCTAGAACCACATCTATGTTCTTATAACAGTTATTTCATAACTTGTAGAGGCCTATAACAAGATGGAGATCTATCCGGAAGGCAGGCACCTTGGGCAAATGCCATACTCCATATTGATAGTTTGCGTGACGTTAGCACCAGTATGTATAACTCACCTGTCTATGGCCTAGGCCTGTGGAATCACTATAACCTGTGGGATAGTTGTGCTTTCTGAACTTGTAAGGTATCGGTAAACTGAGTGATACTTCAGACAAATTGTAAGGCAAATTGTGCTGTACAATTAACCATCTGACCTAATTTCCCCAATATTTACCTGAAGCGGGCGGAAAATAATGTGAATGACAGAATGACATAACAACGGATGAAGAGGGCTAACTGAAAGCTCCATTAACATATATAGTTTTAGGAAAGTGAAAAGTTCTTGTCTAACACTAAACCTAAAATTGATGAGCAAAATGCTCTACTTGTCTCAATTTTTTGTAAAGCTTTCCAAGTGTTGGACCATCATACCATTCTGAAGTGTGGGGGGGGGGGTAGGGGGTTAGACTTTCTAGCTTACATAACTCAGCATAATTAGGACTTTGATTTCCACCCTACAAGTGCCTCAATGGAGCTTTATCCAAAGCTCTTAAGATCCCAAGGTGGTTTCCCTGCAGCACCAATATCACAATAGCACACAGAGGCTTTGTATCCTCTAACGTTGGATGCTTTTTGAGCATGTTTTGTTTGCACTGTCATAAAAAGTACTCAATTCTCATCCCATAAGAATTGATGCCGTTTTATATATGCTTCTCAATCCATACAACTTTGCCTTAAAACAGCCTTTAGAATTGCCTTTGAGTGGTGCCAAAATTGGCTTAGATCGCCTTTCCTTCATTTTTGCAGTCGATGATAGACCATCTCCCGTAAACTCACGAAGAAAATGAAAGAAAGGGGATCTTCTCTCTCCATCTCCAACAGCAGTGACACTATGAACAAATAGGTCTGAAGCTTTAAACTTTGAAGCACGCCCAGTGCTGCCTTTCCCTGCCCCAAATCCTCTCCGACAGAGGGGTTCCATTCAGGCCTCCGAGATGATGTGCCGGCAGTGATGGATGCTGTGCTAGCCCCCAAATCACTGCGCTACTCTAAGACTTGAGCCAAGAGGAACCCTGGACGCCAGGAGGCTGCACAACTTAGCAAATCATTACTGCTTCTAGCCAGTAAACCTTCATTGTGCTGAGGTCACATGAAAACCCTGAAGGCTACTGTTTGCTGTCTGCCTCTACTTTTTAGTAATTTTTGTCTGATATAAGTGGTTTTCAGTTGAAGCAGGCAATGGCCGCATCAGTGGTTAATTTGTGCAGGTGTTTGCAGGTGGTAGGCACTGGCACTCATTCTGGGGAACGGGACTTATTTTTCTTCCGCAGACTTTAAACCACAGCAAGAGAAAGGAGATAGATGGACTAAGCGGAAGAAAGGAAAACCATGACAAGACTGAGTTCTGTCTTCCAGGCAGGCAAATAATTCTCTTAGGTATGGTGTCCTGACTGCCTTCCTTTTCCTGCCTGGCTTTGACCCTAATTAACAGTAATATGATGGTATAGCGAAAAAGGGGTTCTCTGTACCACAGGGTATGGCAGATTGGCAGGTGACTTTTCCTCGTTGTGCATACTTAATGGTCCACGTGAGGTCCCCTTTTGAAAAGCAAGGTGCTATTGGGGATCGCTTTGGGCGACTGAAGTTACACTGACAAGCAGCAGTCAGCCATTGGTCTCCTGTGGAAGCTATGCCCCTTCAGAAATCCTAGCATCCCCACAGCCATTGGTCTCCCCTCCCCATTTTTTACAAAAAGCATCAATAGAAATCAACCAGTCAGCTTGGTATTTATATCTGCATTATGCAAACAAAAGCATTCCTTACCATCATACCCAGAACATTCGAGTATACATCAGTGCATAAGCCTACTTAGGCCTTGACTGCGAGGCGGGGTTAATGGGTGAAGTATTTACTGCTCTCAGTCAAAACAGATACAACAGGTAGGGGTCTTACAGGGTGCAGAAAAACACCTCATATTCATAGTTTTCCTCTAAAATCTGCATTCTCTGCACCGAGCATATCAGAATTTTCACCCACGCATAGCCAATAGGTCTCGCCTTTGGGACCTTATAAGTGTTTAGCAATGCAACACTTGATGTTGTTGCACCAAGGATATTGTGCTGGATAACTAAACACTTATAAGGTCCCAAAGGCGAGACCTATTGGCTATGCCAATGCTTGTTTTACTGGCTGGGACCTCAAAGCCAGGGCCACTGGAATTATGCGGCCATTGCGTTTTATGCATAGTATTGGATTTGCCACTTTTGCCACATAATCTATCATCTGCTGCATAATCTGCAGATATTAGCAAAAAAATAGTTTCTAGCTCAAATGGATCAAAAGTTACTAAAAAAGTGGCAACATGTGTTCCCACGCAGTGGAAGCCCTTTTTCAAAAGTTCACTAGTAATCTTTTAGTAGCTTATTGCTCAATTTGGTTATTAAACAGGTACAAATTAGGTGAAATCTTTGTCCAGACAGTGTTATACTGAGTAAAAATGTCAAAGTAATGAAGTAACACTATCACAAATCTTGCCACATTAGGACACATAATTTGCCTTTTCTTGCTGCAAAATTTAGTCAGCTCTGCCTCACAATTTGGTCCTCACATGCAGCATAATTCTACTGGCCTGCTCGTAGCACTATAAATGCACTACTCTGCAATGTTCCAACCAGGATTCAATTCTGTGACTCTCTTGTCTCACAGACATCTGCAGTGATTGCATTAACCAACTGAGGTTCTATAACCTAAAAGGGTGCATTTCCCTTAATATGCAGTTGTCTAAAGGTGAATGAACAACAAAATACTTATAAAACATTTTGTTGTTTTATCCACATCATTGACCTCCCACTGTGTTCAGGATCACAGTTGCCTACTTTTTATACTTTTTTTCTTAACAGCAACGATCCCTGAATTGTTAATGGGGATCTTGAGGTGCCTCTGCCGGAGAGTTAAAGAGGGGGAACAACGGCTGCACTTCAAATGCTTCATGTAAATGAAGACAGCATGGAAACATAAAATATAAACATAGTCGCGATACCAGGCCATTTTAATTTGCAAGTGCATACTTAGGCCTTTGCAGCCCGCGGGAACGCAGCCACGGACCCCCAGGGAGGGTCACCCCACAGTTTGAAGACCTCTGCTTGTGCTATGTGTATGTTTGATCATTGCAAGTGCTGAACATGAAGGACAGGCTCAAATGTATTTTTCATTAAATAGCTATTTCCTGCTGACAGCTCTGCTACTGTCCAAAACAGGGTCGC
Source organism: Calotriton arnoldi (assembly GCA_963921515.1). NCBI lineage: Eukaryota > Metazoa > Chordata > Amphibia > Caudata > Salamandridae > Calotriton > Calotriton arnoldi. Next base: position 16,398 of record CAWUFW010003200.1, on the reverse strand, counting down.
ATTCCAAATCAGGCTGAAAGGTAAACCTGGTGGGGGTAACTCCCACCCTGATTCCAAGATTTCCAAGGTGCTGGAACACACCCAGTAAAACCCAAGCAGGAGGAAAATGTGCATGGAACAGCTCCAGAATCAGAGAACCTGGACTCAGTAATTGAGAGCCCATATATTTTCCCTGGTACTAGGAATGAAAACTCATGATTGGAGGTAAGTGGGATCAAGATACCTGCTACACCTGCACCTCTGGCCCCAGGATCTCCCTTAAATTACTGGGATCTTGTAATGAGGTCCAACATGTATAAGAGATGTGCCGAGAACTGATGGTGCACTCCCACTAAAGCTACACCTGTTCAGTTGACAAATGCTGGTGGTGTCTCAAAAGAGGTATAACAGTGTCTAAAACAAGCAATGGCAAAGCCAATTTAGGTGGCTTTTACATGCTAACACAAGTAAAGAAAAACTTTTCAAAATGCGGTTTGTATGCATTGCATGTACAAATGCTGTTTAACATATTAAAGCCAAACTTATTGACTTTGGCAATGCAGGAGGAAGAAGTTGCAAAAAAGCATAGTTTTCTGTGTAGATTGCATATAAGACATAAATGTATGAATGTGACAAACAGTGTGATGATTGAGTGCACCCTTTCAGATATCAAATAGTGCTTCATGCATTCCAGTGGAAGAAATTCTGAGGAGGTGAAATAATACAGCAAAAAACATAGGTGATAGCCCCCCTCTGTATAGTTTAAGGAATTTGTTGCAACAGGTCTTGCAGACAGCTGCACCATCAATCCAGACAGAAACAGTACTTGTACCACCCACTATGAGTGTGACATGCCTGCTGAGAGGTGTTCATGCTATTTATTACACATAGCAGTCCTGTAAAAAGATGTTGACAGCTTTGCTTACAAGGATAGCAGTTCAACAGTATTGTCCACAATAACCACAGAAGCCCTAATGAGAAGTGCTGGTGCTGTGTCATAGTATCGCACTGTCCATTATCTGTTTTGTAGTCCTGTATAAATGCCCTGGCACTTTCTACTAGAAGTATAGCAGACATCGAGAGAAGTCTAAAAGTAAAGCAGTTCTGATGAGAAATGCTTGTTCTGTCTGTTTCTAGATTAGCAACCCTGGGGACAAGTGCTTGTAATGTAACATGTTCAGATGTGCCTGTACTAATGTAGTGGCTCTATCCTCTGAGCCCCTACCACACTACCCTGCTTTAGAACGGTGAGCCCCAAAATAATGTTTTCTATTGCCAACTCTGGTTATCTCTTTCTCTTTTTAGTCAGCATTTAGTTCCATTCTTGGACATTTGGTCTCATATTCAAATCAGGGAGATCGTTCGCGTGTCTAGGAGACCCTCTGGTGTTCAGGAAGACTTAACCAGTCTGTGGATCTTGTCCATTCATCTGACACAGGCCCATGTTAGAGAAACATGACCTTTCCCACTAGTAACCAAGACGGATGGTGAAAAGCACTTAAGACTTCCCACTCATTTCTCCCCAGTGAACCCAAATGCAGATTTTACTGCCTGCCTTTATAAGCCACTCAATTTATAGCTTCTATAATGCTTCTTCTGCGCTATCTTTAATTCACTTTCATTTAGCGGAAACAGAGGGTTTCGCCTGGAAGAGCCCATGATGGAATTTGTTTTACAGCAATGGTGATAACATCATGCTAACTAGTCACGAATGAAGTCCGCGCTTGCTGAAAAAAACATTTCCCTTTTGATGGCAGGCCATTCCTTCTTTTAGTTACGGTTTCATCGTATATCACAGTAAAACAAAAAAACACTGATGACTTTATGCTGGGTTTTTCTGCACATTACTTTTTATCTTGATTTATAAAATTGCTTTAGCAATAGAGTAGTTCGAAGAAATACAGCAGAAAGGTTTGATGGACCCCATCAACAGACATCAGACTAGGGTTCAAGTTCTTACTAAAATGTGGTTTCCTTTCGGACCAGCTATGTAAACAAACATATTAAATCACAAATGATCTCGGTTAAGATTTACTAATAGCAGAGCATTAATACAGCATTAGCACCCTTTTCCAAAGGCCCCTTCCTCTTCACTGTCCACATGGGTGTGATGTATTTCCACTTCACCAAACCTTACGATTGCTTGAAGTATTACACATTCTTTCATACTGCTAGTAAATAAGCAACCGCTCTTCCACTCCTTTGACTTCCCAGGGGCGGCTCCTCCACGTGGGCGTCGGAGCGTCACCCAACTGCTTTCTCACAGTGCGAGAAGCAGAAACGTAAAATGGTATAAATACCATTTTTAAATTTCTGCTTCTCGCACGGTGAGAAATCAGAAGAAGGGTATGCCTGGTTGGGGGCGGGTGGGCAGGTTGGGGAGGAGTGGCTAGCCCAATGTTATGAGCGCTGACTGTTTGGTCGGCTCCAGGGTCGACCAAACCAGTCATAGCACTCTCCGTTTTCTCCATGTAGGCTTCTGCGCCTCATGGCGCGACCCCTGCCCCCCCACCCGCGAGTCATGCCGGTCGCGACTGTTCCGGGTCACTCACCAGGGGCCAACATGTCTGCCAAATTGACACTCCTTCCACGCTCGCCAGCCACTGAAACAGCAACCACTCCAGTGCTCCTACTCTTTCAAGGAAAGTGGCACGTATACGTCATGATAACATCTGCAACCCAGGAGTCTGCTTTTAAAGCAACACCGCACTCTCGTGTCACATTCAACTGGGACAAAACGTCACTGCCTCACTCCAGGTGATACACAACATTGCAGATCATATTCATCTCCACAGGTGAGGAAATGGCAAGAGGATTCATTAAAGGGGTCTACATATTGTTAATATCACTACTTAGGCCCTGTTCCGAGTTTGTCAGAATCAGTGCTTAATTTGTAAAAAATAAGTGCCAGGGCTCTGGTCAGGAGGCCACTGCAGCTTCCACCACACATTGCCATGCTATGCGGCCAATGATAGTAACAACACATCTGCTAACCGTCACACTTCTACAAGTGTGACAATTCAGACTATTTCCCCTCCCACCCCCCCCCAAAGCTATAAGAATCACTTGGGCGGCAGGTAATAGTAATTTTTAATGAATACAGCATTAATAATTACCTGTTGTAATGGCCATTTCTAATTTACCTAGACAGCGCCACCTTGTGGCAGGCTGTCATAAGCGCCGGCGCTGACAATTAAGTGCCGGTGCCAAGCACTGGAAACCACAGGCTCAAATTAAGCACTGGTCGGAATGAAGGTACTATTTACCACAACTGATAAAGATTCCGCAAAGTTCGTTATTTATTACATGCTATAAACTACATTAACGCACCAAAGTATGCATCGTACATTAAATACCATGTACTTTTCCCCTCTTAAAGTCCGGCAGATTTCACCTGCTGAAATTTAACGAAGGGTGAGATATTTAACACACCAAGTGATTACTGGGGGCCAGGCTGGGAACCCAAAGCAGACCAGGCAAATATGGTAAGACCAGCCCCTGTATGCTGCGTAGCTAGCGAGCAAGTGCAGCGAGTGAGCCTGACCACAAGTTGGGTTTGGGGGTTCCCCCCAAGAAAATTTAGGAACAAAAGGAAAAAATAGTGAATCTACAACACAGTTTTTATTATATATTCAATTGTATTTGCTTTTACTTACAGTGCACCAGGAAACTTAGTCATACCTACAGACACTCTTACAGAAAACACAGGAAATAAGATGCCAAGCATGAAAAATGAATTTAAATATAGCATAAGGGCACACATTCACTGTTAAGCATAGCCAAGAAGCTGAGAACACACAAAAGACCATTTTGAGGGATGTTAGCATCCTTCACCCCAATAAGTGGCCCGGCAGGGCCAGCTTTAGCACTAGTGTTACCCGGTGCTACAATATGTTTGGGCCCCCCACCCAATTGCCTCCTCCACTATCACTCTCCAACAGTGCCTCTCATTTCTCTATTGCTCCTCTCTCACTTGTATTTCATTGTATTTCATTTGTTTTCTAGCGGCACTCACCCCAGTGTCGGGTGTCACAGCACTTTACATCACACACACATATACAGACAACAAATCATATCTGTGTAAATCAGTGTATAGAAAATGTTACATAAGACAAAGGTGACTTTAAGGTGTAAGATTCAAAATGTCAGCCATACAGGAAGGCAGTGCTAAGAGTGCTTGGTCTGGAGAAGCACACACTCAGGATTCAAAACTTAATACAATGGTTAGGGTTGCTTTTACTAATATTAATGTATTTCTACTCAAACAAACCCTTTTTAGAAAAATTAGGCTAATGAAAGACTGGGAAAAACATAACTTTCTAACCTGTATCATGCAGTTTGCATGAAGCTCTTTGATGGTAATTCATAGCTCACTGTGCTATAATACGCTTGTAACTTATGAATTGCCAGTAACAAAAGGATCTCTATGACAAAAGTAGTAACCCACTTAACAATCCACATAAAATACAGTTCTGTGATCTGATTGGTACACATTCTTTGCAGCACGCATTTTAACCCTCTGCTCTACTTTAGATGAGTCAAACTGCCACTAGGCAAACTTCCAATCCCTTCCCAGCATGAACATTAATCATCAGAGTTATCTTGTCATTTTTATTGGTGCCTGAAAACTGCTGGATATAAAACTGCTGAATGCAGGGGTGCTTTGAAACCCATAAAAAGTTGCAAAACACAATACCCCAGCTCAGCAATAAACTGGCCCCTACTTAAAAAAAAAAACAGCCTCAGGGTTCAAAACCGGCCCACCACCCTTCCAGCCTCCGGGGAAAGTGCCTGTTGACCAGTTCGGCCGGTCCAGCCTTGTTAAATAGCACTTAACTCTAATTCTGACCACTGCACAAACAGGAGTTTGTGCAGAGGCCGAAAAGCAATGACTCACTCATAATGTGGGATTAAGTGAGGTCCTCAAACTTAGCTAAAAAATGTGTTATACTTATCTCTTTTTATGTCTGCACCATATGTCTGGATTGGTGGCAGTACCACCTCTGCCATCCCTGGTGAAGTGAACCAGCCAGACTTAGGGCCTGATTACCATCTTGGCAGACAGAGTTACTCCGTCACAAACGTGACCGATATCCCGTCTGCCAGATTACAATTCCATTATGACATATGGAACTTGTAATACGGCAAGATCGTAATCATGCCCTTACTGTTTGCCATCTAGCAGGCTTTTGTATTTTTTTTGCCTGGCGTGCCTCTTGCCTCAGTGGTGCAAGGCACTTCATAAGAAAAAACAATGATGACAGGTCCTCCGTATGATGGAAGCACAGCGGATCTACTGTCACTTATGTACTGTCTGAAGACAAACGTCCCAAAGCGTGTCTTTCTTGAGAAATGACATAGTCAATGCCCCTACACAGAAGGAGTTGTCTCCTCATGTGTGGAGTATGTTTAAGAACTTTTCCTTTTCCTTTTCCTTTTCCTGGACCACCATGATTTGCACTGCGTTCCAAAGCAGGACACACATTGCCATACTCCTCTGACTTCAGTTCCATTGGCCTCAGATCTACTCAGTGATTATGCTTTCAGCACATCCCTGGGGAAACTCTATTTCTCTGAACTGTAGGTGAGTCTGGGGAACTGAAAGGTAGGTGAACAGAACATGTGCCAAATTTTGGCATATGTCTCATTATTGCACACCACTAAATGAAGCCCAGAGCCTGCTCGTTACTTAGCTTGATGGGTGTTTTATCATCAACATTTCTTTTACATCATCATGTCCAATATCAGATGATGTGATTGATCTCTTTCTCTCCCATGATCCAACAATATTTAATCGTCTGCATTTTTACTTCAAAAGATACATCTAGTGATTTCAGCACTGCAAAATGTTACAACTATGGAACTTGCTTGTCTCCAGACTTTGCATTTGACTGGATTTTACAAACATAAATTGCACTGCTCAGGTTTTTATAATACACGATTTGCACATTTTGAGTACTAAATATTAGAGTTTGGTCTTTTCATATGGGACTAATGTCTGTTTTCATTGAGGAAGATTCCATTGGGTAGAAATGTGAAAGGGGAAATAACTAGTTCACATTTGCAATACACACCAAACTGTGGAATTGGCTGACAGACCAGGCCTCATTCACAGATGTGTTGCCTAAGAGAATTCATGCCATCCTCACTGCACTTCTGAATTGTTAGAGCTCTCATGTAAAAGGAGCACACCTCCTGCCTTGATATGTGCTCTTTAGGACATTCAGTGGACACTTTGCACCAGAACAATGGTTTGGCAAGATGCCAACAAGCCCTCAATGATACTTTTAGATAACCCCAGACATGGCTCTTTTATCTACATATGCTCTGTATTTAATCTGATGCAAAACTGTGATTTCACCCACGTTCTACAGGGGCTTTACCTTCCTCTGTACCCAGAAACAATACATTGTGGGTTAAAACCGCTAAATATTCAGACGACATGCTGGCCCATCATGCAGCACTTAGACAGAAAAGGGAAAAGATGGCAGCCTTCCAGAATATTTTTGTTAACTTGAGAAGCGGAGGTGCTTTTAAATGCGTCAAACATCACTCATGACCCTTCGTACATATTTGTACTCCCAGTAACAAGCAAGCTCTCAGAGGAAACATTACAATGAAGGGCTGCTTTACCTCTCTGCACCGTGCCTTGATCATATCTTATTTTGATGAGCCAATAAAGCCGGCACTTAAGATTGATGTGGGACAGATCAGGAGGGCAGTCGTGTACTTTCCTAAATATTTATGAGCCTGAAAGATGAAAAGATGGCTCTTTCGCGCTCAGAGCTTGGCAGGTCCCTCTCGCCACATTCACTGTGCTTCGGGTGACTTTAGGGGGAATGTGAATGAATGAAGATGGTTGGCGCGCAGCCCACTCTGCTCTTTGAAGGATTGTGGGATTGGAACCACATTGGAGGGCTGTGCATAGTAGAATATTATGGGATTATATGCTGCTGTCCATCCGTGTACTCCTGCAACATGCACAGTTTCACATAACCTGAACTCAATGCATATTCCAGTTGCACTAATGGGCTCAATTTTATGCAGAAAAAAAATCCTGCTCTGTGGGGGAGAAAAAATGGTGAGGATAAATCAACCGTGTGCATATTAAAAGAGCAGTGTTTAGGCTCTTTCTGAGCTTTAGTATCATACATTGTAATGTTATCTTCCTGCAATTGTGCATTTTCGGTTTAAAATGTGATATATTCATGTAAACGGGTGGATGCCCTTTAGCGATTGAAGAGATCCATATTATGTCAAAATTATATCAGAGAATATATTGCAATAGAAAAGTTGCAGTAGTCACGACAATTATGATTGAAACATGTTGGGTAGTAAGAATGGACCCAAACCAATCACACCCAACCAAATTTAAACTAAATTCACTAAATAAAGTTGCCTGCTGGCCACCTTAAACACAGCCAGCCTGTCAGGACTGGTTTAATGAGGGGGCAGTTGGGGGTTACTGGGCTCCGAATGCGACTGATAACTGGAGTCTGCAACCCCTGTTGTCCCAGGGCCATCCTCCTGTTGGACTATTAACTGTACTACCCGCAAGGTAGTGATGCAGAGTGGTCCAAGGAATGGCTTATTTACAGAGGAAAAACTATTTTGAATACACAACCGGAGCTTTATCTTTTAAAGAGGAAAATTACTTAAGTGACAGCACATACCTAAATACTACAAATAAACACACATCTGAAAAATATGAGGAAACATCCACAATATTAAAGTATGGCAAGGGGGCTCAGCAGTGACTCAATTAATGTTTTCACTGCTCGCGCAGCGCGAGACTTATTGTAGGGGCTTCAGAAAGTTGACCAGACGCTCGTGCGTCATGGCCTTTTCTGTGCGGTTACCCGCACGGCCGGCATCTGTTTCCAATTATCGTGCCCAGACACAGGCGCGATAATTGAAACCACATGTCTCGCTGTGGCGCGCGCGCGCGCCCACCACTTGCGGGCTTGTTTGTTTTCCAATAGCGATCGCTTTCACTTTCGCGATCGCTTTCACTGCCGTTTGTTTTTATTTGCCATCGAGCTCTCCATGCAAGTGCATCTTTCCTGCTTGCTAACAGTTCGACTTCATTTTCACCGCCGGGTTACGGTGAGCAGCGATTGACTCGGCTTCTCAGGTGTTGCTACTTATAAGTGTTGTCTCGGAAGTAATATGCATTGACAAGATTACAAAGAGCAACTGGTTTAGGGAAATTCATTAAAACAAGAGTTGACAAGGTAAGACGTGCTGTGAGCTGCCCACTGCCCCTCACAGTGTGTGTGTGCTATATTTTGAAGTGCTGCATTGTCTGAGGAATTGTACATTTCTATTCCTGTCTTGTTTTATTAGCAGTTTTATATAGCTTTTAGCAGTTATATATAGCGCAAACTCGACTTGTATGAGAGCGCATTACATGGGCACCCGTTGAATTACAGACACATATTCCCTTTACAGGCAAGGGGAGATTAAGTTATTTGCCCAGGATCACAGCATGCTACAGCGTCTCCACCGTAAAGCTAGATGCGAAAGCTGGCAAGGAAGGATCCGTGAACTTCCTGGGGCGTGAGTGACTTAAGCAGTTACCCAATTTATCACTCTAGAGGGGGAGCACTCGCAGAGGAGCTCATCCGTATTTATTGCCGCCCACTCCATCGCTACGCCATTATTTGAAACTGCTCTCATACATTATAATGAACAACAAAAAGGAGGCGCGATGAAATCAAATATGTGCCCAGGAACACACAATTTGGAAAAGCAGGGAAGCTAAGATTGATCTCAGGCCTTCTGGTCTCACGCTGTGCAATTTAGCCTCTAGATCACCCTCTTTTGCACTCACTTCACACATCAAAAGTCACTTTTTTATCTTAAATTTTTTGTGCATGAGATCACAGCATGGGCGGCAGGCATAAGTGACGTGAAAGCTCGGCTCATTTTGGGCTCAAAGATCCAAGAGGATGCTGAACAGAGCCAGGCTTCACGCTTGAGCTTTCAGTCGCTTGCCATCCTTTAGGAGGAAGTATTGTGGAATGCGCATTTGCTAATAATTTCCCTTTTTACTTCACATTTGGTAAACATTGTTCCAGGTAGAGAAAAGCTGTCTACGTCATGACACGCCCCCAGATGTTTGTGGCATCTTCTAGTCCTTTTCATTGGCATACTCTTAGACCGTGGGTCTGACACGGACTGCTGTTGTTTACGCTTCCCTCGGTCCCTGCCAGTGATGTACACAGCATGGCACGGTTACTGTCTGTTGGTCGGTACTGTTTTTACAAGTGCTTATACAAGCAGCGTGGTTGACTCTTGCTTGGAATTTATTTATCTATAGTATTTGTTTTGAAGCACTTCCATCAGCTTGGTGTCGCTTCTAAGCACTATAGAAGAGAATATCAAAGTAGGAATCTAAAACAAGTATATTTTGGTAGAGTATCATACATGCCAACAGACGCGATTCAGGTGGGAGACTCCCAATTTTTGAAGCCGAAAATGGCTTTATTTTAGCTCTCTCCCGCCTGAAAATTGCTCTTGCTTCAATAGAAGCAAATGGGGAAAATACATTACCCCTAATTTTTTCCCCAAAATCTCCCACTTTCCTGGTCCAGAATGTAGGTATGTGTGGAGTTAGTATGTGAGTGGTCTGCAGCTGAGCAGATACTGATCTTTAGCTGGGCTTGCATGGTGGAGTAATCAATCAATGCCAACAGGTCTCGCCTTTGGGACCTTATAAGTGTTTAGCCATACAACAATTAATGTTGTTGCAGTAAGGATATTGTGCTGCATAACTAAATACTTATAAGGTCCCAAAGGCGAGACCTATTGGCTATGCCAATGCTTGTTGGTTGAGCAGCTGAGGAGCACATATGTGCACGCAGAGAGTTACTGGCAGGGGGAGCAGGTGGTAGAGAATGACAGAGATACTGTTGCTGTAGTGACAGAGCAAATGCAAGCCCGCCACTGCCTCCCATACAAGCCACGTCCTACATGGTTATGGTCCGAACCCCACTTCCATGAAGCAGGGCTTTATAGTGCAACAGCTTTGCTGCTGCCACAGAGTTTTAGGTACAGACTGAGAGTCAAAGTTCGTAGGATGCACTAGCAACCCCAGAAAGACTGCCAGTCTCTGGAGCTGAGCCAAGTGAGCTCATGGCTCTCAGGGCAGTAGCAGGCAGATATTATGGAGTTCAGCAACAGGGGGAGGTTCACCAAGATGGAAACAAAGCTGGTCCTCCTTCTGGGTTCTGCAGCATCATTAGTAATTGTTACATTTGATCCCCTTGCACAGTTCCACTCTACATGGGCAACTTGGCTACACTGTGTTTGCTGTACAGCTTTATCCTTCCGCAGGGCAGCTCCTGTGCTCCTCATGAGAAGACATTGGGCTTCTACCATCTAGGGCAGACTCAGCAACACATCCAGAAAAGATTCAATCTTCTTCAAGTCTGGTCATTGGTTGGCAAAGAGGCTGGACATGTAGAACCCCAGCCGTGAAGTTCAGAAATCACTCAAGTACACTGAGATGTACTTCCCTTCTGGTCAGGAGTATCCTGGTGCACAGTCACTGATTGTGTGCCGACTACTTATAACTGGCTGATAGATAAGCATGTGGATGGATTTCAGCACTCTGTTTCTTTTTAGGTCGAGCATTCGAGACCTCTTGTATATACTTTAGTATATACTTATATGTGTATGTACTTTGTGGGCTCTGGAGATCAGCCCTAGGACTTGTCTGCTTCCGCTTAGGGACTTTTTTTTTGTTCAACTGCCTCTATTTAACTGTTTTGATAGAAAACAACGAGTAGAGGTCAGTAAAATACCAGAATTGCTTTCTGCTTGTTCAACTGCCTCTATTTAATCTGTCTTGATAGAAAATGACCAGTAGAGGTCAGTAAAATACCAGAATTGCTTTCTATTGAGGGACTTTCTTTTTAAAAATTTCTGGCAACTGCCTCTATTTAACTTTCTTGATTGGAAACGACCAGCAGAGGTCAGTAAAATACCAGAATCACTTTAGCATTCTCTAGATTCAGTCCATAGAAATTGTCTTCCACGAGCACCCGTAGACAATAATATTTTTTTCAAATCTTGTATTTTCAGTGATATGACCACTGAAGGCCCTGATTTTATATTAAAAACAGAGCTTTGGACTATACCATTTCCCGCTGAAAGGCAATATTTCTCTCCATGTGTTCCCATACCTGGTATTTCAGCACCCAGGCTAATGTGCTGCATAGCTAAATACATATAAGGTCCCAAAGGCGAGACCGATTGCATTGCAAATGCTTGTTTGGTTATGTCTTGATTTAGAGATCTTGAGCAACTTTCTACAGATTTTACAAAATCCAGTGGAAGATGGGTTGGCATCAGATGTGCTCTGCCTCGGAGACCCACTACACAAATCAGTGCTAATGACGCTCTTGGGGCAGGGAAGCAGGAGGATATCAGAGTGGAATGCCCTTGCACATCAAAAGGACAGTTTCCTTCCCTACATCACTTCAAAAGATGGAGACGGAGGAATTTTCAGATTATCCTCTTTACAGAAATAATCCAACAAGCTCCCTCTCCACCCTCCATTTTGCAAAACTCACATACACAGGAGTGCACAAATTGATTCATGTCCACATACAGTGAATGTATAACACATACTTCACGTTCATCTTTCAGCTTATGGGCAGAACAAACATAAATATTCCATCCATGTCCCACACAGAGGGAGCGAAGGACCCACTAGAAAGAGGGCATGCAGACCTTTTACCCGGATCGCTGCAACTCCACACTGTCTACAGCCCTTGACAACATTGCACCCGCTATGAAGAAAAGGTCAAAACACAGGCCAACTAAAGATTGTTTCTGTACTTAGTTACATTGCATTAAATTAGTTAAATTACTAGACATACTCAATTTAAATATGTTTCTCTATCTAAAGTTCTGAAAGAAAAGATAAAGCACATACTGGCCAACTTAAAAATTAATGCCACAGTGTGAGGAGGGGGCGGAGCCTTGGAGGGGACAGGGCCTCACGCCGAGAGCTACCTGGGAGGCACTCTGCCCCCTCACCAAGCCCCCCACATCCCCTCCCAAAAAGTTAAAAAACAAAGGGTCATTGAGGCTGTTGCCGCTGTCCTGGGGTGTTTTCACACCTCTTAATGAACATTGGCTGCTTACTGCCTCAGAAAACGAGCTGAAAATCCACTGTTTTCAGTGTTTTACAGGTCGTTTTCCCTGCCACCATGTGATTTTGTCTCCTCACTGCATGACAGTGTGAAGAGAGCCGAAATCATGTGTCACACGGTGGCACCGTGTGAGTTGGCCGGTGTGAAAGCAATAGAAAGCTAATTTGTTGGAAACAGTATCTAAATTAACAGAGAAACAAATCAAGCTGAAAAAAACAATCAAGTTATGTGTACTGGACCTTTCCTGTTAACCTTGGCAAAAGCTGTTCCCTCCTCTCCTACACCGCCCTGAGGAACATTATCAAGTCTCCCTGATGCGAGTAGCAATCTCCACTTTTATGAAACTAGCCATAGAAAGTCTATTCTGAATGATTTGAATGCTGAGCTTGAAAACAATTAATATTACCAATTTATCTCTGGTTTTTGGTTCCAAGCAAACATCCTTGAGAAGTGTGTTATTATACATTTAAATCAGTATATCAAAAATGCTCCCTACTCAATAACTTACAGTCATGATTCGAACGCACACATAGTAAAGAAAATACCAGGCTCATCATAATTGATGACACACATCAAAATCTTGATATAAATGGGAAATGCCTCCTGATCTCTCTGGACATTTCAGCATTCAAGACTGTCAATCACAAACTTCTGTTAAACACACACTCTATGAGGTTTTAAGTTGAAGGGCCTGTCTTATTCTGGTTCAAATCTGATCTAAGTGACAGAAATCAAGTGGAAAATAACAATGATTTATTCTCACCACCTCTTCCTTTAATAGTTGGTGTACCAATAAGATCTTTGTAGCACTAACCCTTTTGAACCTGTACCCTGAGTTCCTTGGAAAAATTCTAAATAAGCTTGGAGTATAAATACATGCTGAAAATTCAACTTCACACATTCAACGCCCACAGTACAAACTGCCTCACCAAAATACAAGATTTGATGGCCCAGAGGAAATTGAAACAAAACCCAAAAAATAATTTCCTCATCAGCAGTTGAGACCCAAAAGATCACATCTCTACCAGAGAAACGGTGCAACTCTGGACTTTGTTCTGAAATAATGCATTTCAACAAATCTTTAGGCTTCACTCTTAAAAATAAACTTAACCTGAACTGCCACATCAAAACTCAGCAAATGGTGTCTACTGGTTGAAATTTCTGAAACTTGGAAAATCCTTCATCTTAAAGGACAATTTCAAACGAACAGGACAGGCTTTGTCATCTCCCACATTGACTATGGAACAACTGTTATAACTGGCATGAACATGACTTCCACTGCCATTTCTAAACCTGTTCTACAAATGTCAGCCATCTTGATCGCATATTCTAGGAAATGTGACCGAATTCCTCCTACACTCACTTAACTAAATAGGCTTTCATTGAAATCACAATTTATTTTCAAGTTAACAAGTTTTCTTCTTTAAAGTCCTCAAATTATACACTCCCAAATATTTTTGATCTAAACTCAAAAGTTTCTGTTCACTTTGCCTCATACTAATCAGATATAAGAAAACCTTGAACATAAATACGGCTCCCGGTTTTATGGTATTTTTTTTTTTTTAGCATTTCCATCTATATTTATCCATATTTATTTTTTGGCCATCTCATTGGTAATTATCCATATTTATTTTGTGTATTGAGAATAAATGGAGGCAAAAAATGGTATATTTCCATATTTATGCATAAAAATGGAAATATGCATAAACATGCACTCATACTTTGATGCTTTTTGCATTTTAGCAAATTAAGCAGCCAAATATGACATAACACTACACTCACATATAAATATTGGCATTTGTATACAAATATCTGTGAACATATGCCTAGATTTAACGAAATCCCACCTTGTTTTTTTTAACTCCCCATGCTGTATATCTGCTTAGCAGTTGGACTGGAATTCATGAAGGACAGCATGGAGAGTCAGTCACAAGAAGCACAATTCTCTGTATTTTTCCACTTTTAAAAATAAATATAGACAGGAAACACATAGTTTTCTGTCTTTATTTTCTGTAAAAATCTGTAAAAACAGAAAACTGGGAGCATTAATCATAAACCACAACTTCTCAGGTGTCACACTGAGAATATTTAATAACATCTTAAAAGAGATTAGATTTCACCAATCTGTCCTATACTTCTAAAGACACTGAAAGAGAACTTATATTTGAAGCATTTTTAAATATACTCCCACTACATGATCCAATAATACTGTGGTCTACTAATTTGCTCCTGTCCCATAACACCTTGCCTCCTTCACTTACATCTACAACACTTAAGAGAATCCACTCTACTTTTGACTTCACCTTCACCTCTCCTCTATTATCTTTCTTTTGCCCTCAAGCTTATTCTCTTTGAGATTTTCACCACTCCTCTGAAGCAAACAATACATTCCTTGCTGATATTTATGCTGATTAAGATTTTAGTTGCATTTTCGGTTCCTATTTTGAATGTCAATACTGTGCCTTTCCAGTTTCGGAGAGGGTAATATGCTTTTACACCTGTAAATTACATTTGTGCTCATTCTGACTATGTAAGCTGTAAAAATAAACCCAATAAATAACATATATCTAACTATGCATTGCATGCAATTGCATCTAGTGGAGGGTAACCCCCTGCACTTGTCATAGTTTTGCACCATATAGAAGATTTTATACAATGTGCCTTAAAGCAGGTCATCCTGTGAACCATTCCAGACAGTGGTACCACTTGCAGCTCAAAGGCCTCTGTCCTCTGACGACTTTCTCCATTTACCTATCAACAGGTAAGTGCAGAGTTTCTTTGCGTAGAGGCAGAGTACACTTCTGTGACTGTACTAACTGGCTTTGTTCTATGGAACCTCCACACAACCAGCTCTGACTTATAGGGGCCACACCACCCCCTGTATTATGCAGGGCATAACTGAATGGGGTGAGGCATTTTGAAGTTGCTTTGGAACCCTCCTTGCCTCGTCCCAAAGTTCCCTCTAGGTATATGGTCAAGGATGCAAAATATTGACCATGTACTCCTTGATCTACACTTTCCACCGCTCTGTGGTGGACACCTCCAACATATGTGCAGTAACTGGACCATGTGGCAAGTTGAGAGAGAATAACATGCTTTGCACAGTACATGACAGTCTGACACCCTGAAAGTTTAACTATTCCTAATTTTAAAACGGCAGGGACTGCAAATATGCCCACACGTATGGTATCACAAAATCAGTTTTCATTGTTCCAGCTATAACAACATACTGTGGGCACTGCACTGCAAACGGCACAAAGGACACAGTACCAGTCATTTCAGTAATGCAGCCATAATTGTTTAATTAAATCTATAAAAGAAATTTGACAGGTTTCCAAACATAGCTACCATCCTGCTTAGGTATGTTTAGAGCAAAGTAAAGTACTAAAGGTAAAAATGATAATACAGTTAATTTATCTTTCACAGTTTTAAGCTACTCAGAACACTTGCATAGAGTCAATTTTGTTCTTAAATTTGCAATTTTCTTCGGATGCACTTCTTTCATATTTGTTTATCATGTGCCACTTTACCAGTCAAGTATAACTCTAAAACTAGGTTACACTCACCTACTATTGAGTTTATTTTTCAGTCAAAATATTTTAGTTTACACTCGAATGCCATATTATTCTATGTGTTCATGTTTCTTGACATGTGTTCACGTGCACCAAGAAAATGCATTGGCAAATTCAGTCTTTTAGAGGCGCGATCAATTGGTTTTGCTTGTTAATGTCAAAGTGGAACCCCTTACCACAATATTTAGGACTGTACCCCACTAATCATGACACCCAAACCTTTTTAAGAACATCACCATTTACCTCAGGAGGTTCCACTCTGGGTTGATCTTGCATAAAAGAAGACACCACCGAACTCAATTCTTGCATAGAAAATTAGCTAAAAGTACAGATTCAGCATGGCATGATCCCAGGTAACAATTATTTGGTGAATCAGAATAAAACACGTCACTGGCATTATATGTTAACACTATGCCATTTTCTTTGTAAGCATCCTGCTTTTCAGTGATATTGTCTTGCGGAGAAGATTTGATTATACCTTGCAACATTTAACAAAAGCTATTCATGAACGTGTGAAACTGAACTGGACCAGAGAAACACAGTGGAAGAAACCTTGAAAGTTACAAGCTGCCTAGTGCCCTAGAGTTTCCATTTTAATAAACCCATTGTATTCATGTTGATTGAGAAAACATTACATAATTTGTCTTCTCTTTCTGTGGAGAGTGTGGGGAGAGTGTCTTGTG